>JAJAGP010000035.1:498895-1181395 GCA_025084515.1 Ancistrus triradiatus | reverse complement strand
GCTCTATCCCATCTGTGCTGCCACTCCAGGTTAGATTTCTGAGACCAACTGTGCCAGCACGAGCAGACAGCACCACGTGTCTGCAATTCCCACTTTAGCCAGGACTTCCTTTCCTTCTCCATCCCTCTGATGACTCACTTAATAAACTTTTTAATGGACTCTTTTGTGACAGGCCCTCCCTGGGAAGCACTCGGTGCACAAATAGGCCATCTTCATTAGCGAGACGATCTAAAAGGGAGCTTCCTCAGACATGTTGTCAGACAACGCCGTACAGCTTAATTGGAGTCCAGCGTATCATTACACCCGACGGCCACTGGCCTGGCACAATTAATTGGGAGTTAACGTGAAACAGTTGAGCCCCCGGTGCTTGCCGAATTAACCTACTCGTTTTGTTCATTATTTAGGAAGGAATGCCCCTTGGACCCAGGCTGTGTACATTAAATTGACACTAATTACCATCGTAGCAGGGTATATTTACTGTATGTATTTGTAAATGTATTTAACACCTTTATTAGGTGGTTTTCTTTGTCACATTTTATAACCCTTTGATATTTCTAAATATTGTGTTACAATCTAAGTGGAGCATTTTTAGCTTTAAAAGCAGGTTAAAACTCATCTGTATTATTCGTATTCGTATTATTCTCATCCGTATTATTTTATATATATATGTCTATATATAGATATATATATATATATATATATATATGTATATATATTGAAGAAGCATCTTCTATGTAATGAAACCTACAGGTCTATCTTTTTTTCATATCCTGGCTCTAACCTCATCTAGCCCACTGTGCTGCCACTCCAGGTTAGATTCTGGAGACCAATTGTGCCAGCTCGAGCAGATAGCAAAACATGTCTGCACTTCCCACTTTAACCAGGAGTTCTTTTTCTTCTCCATCCCTCTGATGACTCACTTAATAAACTTTTTAATAGAATCTTTTGTGACAGGCCCACCCTGGGCAGTACTCAGTACACAAATATATGTATATACATATATACTTCTTATATATATAGCACATGTATAGTATATTTATAAAAAAACTCAACAAACTGATCAAGGAGGCTGGCTCAGTCTTGGGCTGCTCACTGGACAGGTTTGAGTTGACAGTGGAAAGGAGGACGGTTAACAAACTCACTGCTATCCTTGACAATACATCACATCCTCTCCACGACCTAGACAAGCAGACCAGACAGCGGGGCACTTTCAGTAACAGACTTCTCCAGCTCCACTGTAACACGAAACGGTACAGGAGATCATTTGTACCAACAGCGACTGCATTGTACAACACCTCAGTACTGTGCCGGGACATACTGAGCCACTAACAAGACAGTCTCCCATAGCACCACATGGACATTATTAGTTCCATACATTACACAGCGCCTACTATTAATGCACATGACACTTTTTCAAGCTTAGTTAATATGGCACACGACACTGTAAATGACAACTGGTCAAAATAACAAAGAAGATGAAATGTATTCCGATGTCAGTTAATAATAAGTAATACTACAATGAAAACAAGTTGAAATTCATTTTTTTTACAAAAAATTCTAATGTTATAACTTAGCTAAAGTTCATAAATCAGTATTTCAATCACAGCTGTCATGTATTTTGCTTCAAGTGACCTAATCAGTAACTCATTAAGTAGTATGAGGTGTGTCTGTGTTGGAATTCACCAGATACTGGAATGGAATTGCTGCCATGCATGTTGATAGGCTGATTTTAAGAAAAATGTGAGTGATCTCTTGTTTTCTTTTTTTTCCAGAGCGTTATACATAGTTGGGCACAAGAATCTGAGATCACAATTGAGGTTTTCTCAAATTTAATACAATGCCTTTGAGTGAACAGAGCACAAGTGTTGGCATTTATTAGAATGTCAAAGCCCTGGCATGGACTCAAAGTCGTGATTATCCGGTCTGTGCCAGGCTGTGTGCCATGTCTCTGTACACCCAGAAGGCCGGAAACACTTTGCCTCTTCTTACTGAATGTGATGCTTTTTGTGAACTTTTGCGCATTGACCCCCTGCGGCTCGATGAGTCGTCAGTGTGGTTGGAATGCGCCGACATTGCTTGACAGGGTTGAGCTCTTCAAGTCACTTTAATTATGGCACGGCAACAGAGCCACCCACCTTCAGGATGATAAATGATGGATTGCAAGTGTGAACGAGAACTTGTGATTCATCCAAAAACCAAGACGAGTGCAAATTAGATGCCACGACTCCTTGTCACTTACAAAGGACTTTGTGCTGGAGGATTGTAGCAATTACATGCAGAACTTATTGACAGTAGAGACAGGGCAACAGGCAAGGAGACTGGAAGGTCATGACAGTTTTAATGGCACGGATTTGAACCAATTTGTACAAAACAGTGCAGCCTCAAGCCTTGAGAGGGAGAAGTGGCTTTTACTGGTGGGTTGATGATGCTACATATGCAACAGGATTACTGTATGGAACAGGAAATAGGCTGCGATTTAATCAGACTACATGCAAAACATTAATGAGATTACAGGAATATTTGCAGAATACAGTGTTGTATTTTTGATGTTAGCTAGAAGTGGGTGGGAATTGGCAAAGACTAAGACGTGAGAAAAAATACACCACACCGAACACAGTAATAACCTTTTTTTTATATTTGCAGTGGATATAAAATGAAATCATAAACCCATTACTCATCTCTAGTAAACCCCTGACCCCTGGTGCTGCGGTTTCTCTTAGTGCTTACTCATCACAGTGCTCTTCAGGCTTTGTTTCTTCTCCACAGTATGGCTCTCACAGCTCACTTTATTCCAGTAACACTGTGAGCATGTTGATGTGACCCTGTGGTCTCAGAAATAAAACCCAGTGTGACCTGTGAAGCCACGTTCATAAATGAGCTTAACTTAGATGGACCACCATTTTTTTTAAGTTTAATATACTAGACTCCTCAAATTTGTCAAAACAGGAAACTTCAAATCCTTGTCCATCCCAATGAGCACTTAACTATGATATCACAAGTGAAGAATAAAGCATGCAGCCATCTGCTTTCCTTTCATCTGTTAATAATCATCCATTCCTCCATTTCAGGCCTGCAACACAATCCAAAAGAAGTTGGGACTGGGGCAATTTAGGGCTAGTAATGAGGTAAAAAAAAAGAATAAATAAATAATGTGTTACGGTTTTCCAAAAATGGGTGAATCATGTAAAATAAAAAGGGATTTTAGGACCCAATTGCAGTTTGCTCCAGATGGAAGGGGTGAACCAAAAGTTAAATAAAATAAAAGGGGAAGTGTGTGTGTGTGGCAAGATACACACACACACCTAAAAAAAGCACTGTGCCTAAATTGGCTTGCAGCTGGGAATCGAACCCTGATTGCTCTTGTCAGGGTCCGTTGCTCTAACCCCGCACCACTAGTGAGCTGATGAGACGGGAGCGAAACGAGACTAAGGGGCTAAGGACAAACCCAAGCACTGAGCTAAAGCAGACTCAAAAGAAGGAATAGTACATAAAAAATACAAAATAAAAGGGAAAAATGGAAACGCGGAAACAAACGATGGTGAGCGCGGGGAAAATGATATGAAAAGAAAACACTCTCACAAAACTGAGCGAAGAATAAAAAGGAGGAAAAAACAACCAAAATCGGCGCCGGGTACGTAACTAGCATACTTAGGGTCTGCTCTTGTGCAGAGCGGAGAGGACCCGTATGGAGCAATGCCAATGCTCTCTCACTCTGGCTGTGCGCAATTCCCTAGGATCCCCGAGGCTGCGAAAAGCTTGTCATGGTACCTCAAATGGCGACATGATATGTACACGAAAGCGAGGGAGGAGGCTGATATACAGCACTGCATCCCTCGATGAAGTGAAGACAGGGATGCCCGATCCCCGATTGCTCTGGGGGAAGTACACAGTCCAAGTGAGGACTGGAGCAGTGAGGGAAAATGCCGGGGGTTCTACACTGCAACGAACGAGCCAAACGCTGCTGAGGAGCAGCAGGGAGTCCGAGAGCAGGTGACGGGGGAAGCGAACAGAGGGGTCATTCCTTAACCTAGCTTCTACACCCTGACATCACCTCCTGCCTCCTGGCTGTACGTTACTGACGGTCTTCAAACTGCTCGCTGCACCTCTTTCCCTAATACCGTACGCGACAGCATGAAGAAGACAGGTGAGGTCTCAGAGCCTGAGACGTAGCATCTCTAAGCACAGGCAAACCCACATAGATGCTACGAATGATGGCAAAAGTGAAAGCATGCGGCACCTGACTGAGCTTAAGTGTGCTCATAAATAGTAGAGCTCACAGGTGTCTCTGATGCCACAATCATGCCTTTTAAGAACGCTATTGCTATTGCTAATCTGGTCCCTGCGCCTCCACCAAGCTGATAAGTGAGTCGACAACTCCTGATAGTACAGGGGTCCCTACGCCTCTAAGCACATTTAGAACCTCCCTTAGACTGCCGGACACGGTCAGGATTGAGCGTGTGGCATACAGAGAGACCCCAATAAGCGGGACGTGCTTTGAGATAGGGGCTATGTGGGAGGGTGGGCCAATACAAGTAAAGCTCAGAACTCGGCTCGAGATTGAGGACCGCGGAGCTTGGCGTGAGCGTCCAGGATCAAGGGTGCAGCAAAGATGGCAGAAGATCTCTAGTTTAGCAACAAATGTGTGAGAAAATTATTGAAAAGTTTAAATATTGGAAGGGATTTACATATTTCAGTCTTAATTTTTCTGATTTGCCTTGTGGAAAAATGCATGGGCATCCCTGGAAAAGATGCTGTCTTGAAGGCAGCTTATATTGCTTTAAAATCTCAGTGTACTTTTCTGCATTAATGCTGCCAACGAAGAAGTGTAAATGAACTTTACCAAGAGCTCTGACCCGACCCCATACCATGACAGACTCTGGCTTTTGGGCTTGTTGCTTATAACAGTCTAAGCATTTGGTGTCCATTTCTTCTAAAAAAGATCTGGATTGGTCTGACCACAATACATGTTTCCAGTGTGTGATGGTCCATCCCAGATGCCTCATACACACCCAGAGAAGTTGATGCCGCTTCTGGACATGGTTAACATAAGGCTTTTGGCACAGTAACGTTTTAAGTGGCATTTGTGAATGTAACTCCATATTGTAGGGCTTGAAAAAGCTTTGATGAAGTAATCTCTAGCCCATGTGGTTCTATCAGCTATTGGTGAATGATGGTTCTTTAAATCCCCCCCCATCCCAACTTTTTTGGAATGTGTTGCAGGTCTGAAATGTAGGAATGGATGATTATTAACAATTGAAATGAAGTTGGCCCTGATAACAAAACAAAAAAAATGTCTTCGGTTCATACTGTTTGCATTTAAACAAAAGCCAAAGTAAATGTAAGGCACTGCATATATGTTTTATATTTTTAACATATTAATTAACTTAGGTGTGTTATTTATTAGTCACTCATACTATTCTTAAACAATGCTGTGATATTTTGAAAGATCTAAGGTGGGCAAACACTTTAAATATTGTGTTCAATCACTGCTTGTTCTTAAACATAATCTATAAATAGTGCACAAAGTTCTTCCTCAAGGCTCCAAGATCCATTGAGTGTGGCATGTTCTCCCTGTACCTCCATGGGGTTATTCTGGGTACTGATGGGCGTAACATAATTTGAAACATGATGGGAGGTAAGCTGGCCAATCTACATTGTCCCTAAGTGTGAATGTTAGATTAGGGAGTGAGTGAGAGTGATTCCAAGACTACAGTAGTGTCTTGCTCAGTGTTCTAATGTGCAGTATCCTAATCAGAATTAAAGGATGAGTAATAATGAATACTCCTGTTCTGTATGTACATGGTCACACCATCCTTCCAGTGAAAAAAGTTTCAGTCTAATGCCAAGTTGGTTAAAAGAACCTGAAATTATATTTAGCCTTTCCTCCTATTCTGGTTCATAGTTCTACCAAGTTTGACAGAATGATGACTCATGCCTCTGTAACTCCCATATATTTGGTATTCAGCATACTGTCCAGCTCTTTGAAATAATAAATAAATTACAGTCTTAAAATGACCTGGTACTGGACTGCAACTTTTTCACATCCCATTCACTCCTGATGTGGTCATAAAAAGAAAGCTTAAGCGGTTTGGAAGGCCAAACAAACACTGGTGCTTGTGATGGGTTTATTTCAATCAAATAAACTGAAGGACACTCATGTGGTGGTGTGTTTCCTTCATGTAAGTGGACTCAATATGAGATGACTGACTGAAAAAATACATGAATGTCCTAGAAAAAGCACGTCCAAATTGAGTGAATCATAGCACACACATGAGGGCGAGATTTCTGACAAAGATACAGAAGAAATGCACAAAAGCATCTAAGGATAGAAAAGACATGATTGCTTCATACCAAATGAACTGATCTGTGCTCGGGTATGGCCCAGTGTTGTTATGACAACCTTTGGATGTCTGAAAGTGACTACCTAGTGTTTTGTAAGGAAAAAATTAACTAAATGACTTGCAAGTTAAGGTAGTTATAACTATAAAAGCAGTAAAATAATAATGTAACATAAACCATGATAAACGTTGAAACATAACAGTAACAACAGTATAAATAATAATAATAATAATAATAATAATAATAATAATAATAATAATAATAATAATAACAGTATTATTATTGTTGTTGTTATTGTTATTAATAATAATTATAGTAATAATAATAAACATAATAGCAATAATAATAATAACTATAATTACAGCAACAGCAACAACAATAATAATAACAAAACAGTAGTAACAATAACAATACTTATTGCAATTTTATTATTATTATTATTATTATTTTTTTATTATTATTATTTTTTATTATTATTATTACAGGTAGTTGTGAGGAAAGAAATAACTCAATGCCATGCAAGTTAGGGCAGTTATAACTGTAAGAGCAGTAACAGAACAGTGTAACACAAACTACAAAAATAATAACAATAATAGCAAACATAACAGTAATGACAACAACAACAACAATAATAATAATAATAATAATAATAATAATAATAATAACTGTAGTAATAACTGTAATTAAAACAATAATAATATTAATAATAATAATAATAATAATAATAATAATAATAATAATAATAATAAAAAAACAACTGTAGTAATAACTGTAATTAAAACAACAATAATAATAATAATAATAATAATAATAACAGTATTATTATTGTTGTTGTTATTGTTATTAATAATAATAGTAGTAATAATAATAAACATAATAGCAATAATAATAATAACTATAATTACAGCAACAACAACAACAATAATAATAACAAAACAGTAGTAACAATAACAATACTTATTGCAATTTTATTATTATTATTATTATTATTATTATTATTATTACTGGTAGTTGTGAGGAAATAAATAACTCAATGACATGCAAGTTAAGGCAGTTGTAACTATAAGAGCAGTAACATAACAGTGTAACACAAACCACAAAAATAATAACAATAATAGCAAACATAACAGTATGAGAACAACAACAACAACAAGAACAATAATAATAATAATAATAATAATAATAATAATAATAATAATAATAATAACTGTAGTAATAACTGTAATGAAAACAATAACAATAATAATAATAATAATTATAATAATAATAATAATAAAAACAACTGTAGTAATAACTGTAATTAAAACAATAATAATAATAATAATAATAATAATAATAATCATTCTCTATGCTCTATGTGATGCCCAACCCAGCTTGAATTATAATGGTTATTATTATTATTATTATTATTATTATTATTATTATTATTATTTTCCTAATGCATTTAAATTTTAATTTAACTAGTAATTATTCAGCAGGCAGATTGAATGGTTTGGATGTGTTATTGTCTTCACTCTTTAGAAAGTAGCTGATCAAGACTGCACATTATAAAACTGGAATGAGCTTCAGTTTCTTTACACTGAATTTGAACTCAAGAGCACCTCTGCAGCAAAGCAGGTAGTGTTGCTGTCACACAGATCCAGAGACTTAGGTTTGATCTTTGGCTCATGCTACAGTCTGTGTGGCATACATTTCTCTTTTCAGTGTGGGTTTACTCCTACCTCCCAAAATCATGCTGTTTGAACTATTGGCTGTTCTTAATTGTGTGTGTTGTGTCTTGAAATGGACTGGCAGTCTGTCCAGGTGTATAGCATCTCGCTGTTGTACCTGCTCTTATTGTACTGTAGTTTTATAGACACGTCTGAGCTGCTTGAGAGTGCAGTGCACCTCAGAATAGAGACTGAATCATTCAGTGAAACACATTTCTACACAGGTGTATCTGAAAAGCCTTTTTCTGATATGATCCTGTCTGAGATTTTAATTTAGTGCCTGTAAGACTTCTGATTAGATTATTAGTGTGCATGCAAACACTTTCATGGAGCCTCGTTTTATAACATGCACACATGGAGCTCTGGAAAATACTGAGAGACCACTGCTAACTGATCAGCTTCACTGGTTTTACTATTTATAGGTACTGTATGTGTTTGAGTGAAATGGAACTGTTTTTTCTATAAATCTCTCACAAATTAAGGTAATACTAATATATATTTGCAACAAAGCCTAGAGTGTCTATTTACTGTAAATAGCAACTGGTCAAAATAAGAAATAAGGTGCAGAGTTTTCAGACCTTAACTAATAATACAAAGAATAGGTTTCTATTCATTTTTGACAAAACAATGCTAATGTTTCAGCTTAGAAAAGTTCAGAATTCAATATTTCAAGCTTGCATTGGTCTTGTCCTTTTCCTCAAAAAATACGATTTGGTTCAGATGATCACCTAATCTGTAGCTCATTGAGTAGAACGAGGAGTATCTGTGTTGGAATTAATCAGAAACTGGAATGGAATTGCCATACATGTTGATTTCAAGAAAATTTGGAGTGGTCTCTTAATTTTCTCCAGAGCTGTAGACCATGCATTAATCCCTTTCGATTTTGAAGATGTGATGAGACTTATTTGGAAGCTATCATTAAATCTGAATAAATATGTGATACAGAATTCTTCTTCTAAAGTTCATTTGTATATAAGTGATTGGTAAATTCCTAGAATCCTTTATGACCTTTTGGTATTAATCAGGAGTGTGTCAGCTCTTCCCTTTTCCCTCTATTACACATAGCACATTGCATGCTATTGTTTGCAGCCTGTTTGCTGTCATGGGTCACATAAAGGATCATGACTCTATTTCACTGCAATCAAGAGGTTAATTAAATGAGAGCATGAAGCTTATTTCTGAGATGATTATTTTCCAGAGAGCTGGGAGACAGTCTGCTTCATAACGGACTATTTATTGCTTTATAGTATATTCCAATACATATACACAGAACTGTTCATTAGTGAATTTAAGGGGGTGCATGGTACCAGGTGGTTTCATGGGCCCTAACGGTGGCAGATGACGTGCATGTGTCTGTGCTCCATCTTCAGTTGTATAGTATAAGCATATAGTTCAAGCCAACAATGCACCAGCGAGGGAAAGAGAAAAAGTGCAATCTGTATTGTGATGCCTGAGGAGACTACATTTCCCAGACTGCTTTGAGGATAATCAGCCACAAATTGTTTGCTGCTACCTGAGAAAATATTTATTTGGATATGATGCAGTGTTTAAAAGCTTAAATGCACTGCAACATATTTATTAGGCATTTATTTGAAGGATGTAAAGTTAGCTTTGCCCAAATATGCATTAAACCTAATGTCTGTGCTGTTACAGCAAATTTGAATTTATAAAGCCAACCCTTGTTGAGGTGAAATTTATATCACTGCCAACAGCTGGTCCATATTGTGGCTGGCTGGAGATATAAGCCATCTGGGTTGCACAAAGACAAGGGATATCACATTCTTGCTTTTTTTCCGTGTTGTGAGAATACTGCAAAGAGCTAGAGGTCTGAAACCACCAGGGACTGTGGAGAGAAAAGAGTGCATAGCACCTACAGTGTAAACCAATAAAACCTATAAATCCTACATATCTACATATATACAGTTGTATGAAAAAGTTTGGGCACCCCTGATCATTTTCATGATTTTAGTTTATAAATCATTGGTTGTTCAGATCAGCAACTTGAGTTAAATATATCATATAGCAGATGAACACAGTGATATTTGAGAAGTGAAATGAAGTTTATAGGATTTACAGAAAGTGTGCAGTAATTATTCAAACAAAATTAGGTAGGTGCATAAATTTTGGGCACCCCAACAGAGAAAAATGACATCAATATTTAGTAGATCCTCCTTTTGTAGAAATAACAGCCGCTAAACGCTTCCTACAGCTTCCAGTCTGGATTCTGGTTGAAGGTGCTTTGGACCATTCTTCTTTAGAAACATCTCCAGTTCAGTCAGGTTTGATGGTTTCCGAGCATGGACAGCTCACATTTGTCTAGGGACTGAGATGGCCATTCCAGAATGTTGTACTGGTTCCTCTGCATGAATGCCTTAGTAGATTTTGAGCAGGGTTTTGGGTCGTTGGCCTCGGTGCAACTTTGTCACTGATTCTTGAACATTGTTCTCAAGAATCTGGAGATATTAACTGGAATATGCGATCCTCAACTTTAACAAGATTCCTAGTACCTGCACTGGCCACACAGTCCCGCAGCCTGATGGAACCGCTACCAAATTTTACTGTGGGTAGCAAATGTTTGTCTTGGGATGTGTGCCGCTCCTTGTTATGTCCAAATAACTCAATTTTAGTTTCATCAGTACACAGCACTTTATTCCAAAATGAAGCTGGATTGTCCAAATGTGCTGTAGCACACCTCAAGTGACTGTGGCGTGTCTGCAGAAAAGGCTTCTTCTGCATTACTCTCCCATACAGCCTCTCCTTGTGCAAAGTGTGCTGTATAGTTGAACGATGATTAGTGACACCATCTGCAGCAAGATGAGGTTGTAGGTCTTTGAAGGTGGTCTGTGGCTTGACTATGACTGTTCTCACCATCCTTCGCCTCTGCCTATCTGAGATTCTTCTTGGTCTGCCACTTCGGGAGTTCCTTAACTAGAACTGTGCCTGTGGTCTTCCATTGCCTCACTATGTTCCTCACAGTGGAAACTGACAGCTGAAATCTCTGAGAGAGCTTTTCCCTTTCCCTGAACCATGATGTTGAACAACCTTTGTTTTCAGGCCATTTGAGAGTTGTTTTGAGGCTCCCATATTGCCACTCTTCAGAGAAGATGCAAAGAGGAGAAAAACTTCCAATTGGCCACCTTAACCCTTTATCATAGTTGGACTCACTTGTGTATGTAGATCAAGGGTCAGTGAGCTTACAAAACATATTTTGTGTTCCAATAATTAGTGCTAAAGGTATTCAAATGACAAGGGTGCCAAATTTATGCACCTGCCTAATTTTTGTTGAATAATTACTGCAACACTTTCTGTAAAACCTATAAACTTATAATTTCACTTCTCAAATATCACGGTGTTCATCTGCTATATGATATATTTACCTGAAATTGCTGAGCTGGACAACCAATGATTTATAAAGAAAAATCATGAAAATGATCAGGGGTGCCCAAACTTTTTCATACGACTGTATACATAAGTTATGTTTTTTTTTCCTTATTGGTAACAATGCAATAAACCAATATGCATATTTTTATGTCATTTTATTCAAAGTTTAATTCATTTCAACTATTGTCTTATATGTTATAGTTTTATATTCTCTATTTTATTGCTTCCATAGCACCTGTATACATAGACCGAAACCAGTCCTTGCAATATAAGACGAATGACTGGATGGCAACAACAGCATTCTGTGTGTATATACAGTATATCAGCTGGTTCACAGTTCCCAGCAGATATTAAATTCCAAGACACTGCCTCCCGATGAGGCTATTCCCAGGAGAGGAGAGTCAGCACACATTTCCACCATCACCTGGCAACCTAGGTACATACACCGATCAGCAAAGCTAGGATTTGTACCCGCAATCTTTCAATTATTAGTCCAGAGCCTTAGACATGGAGCCACCCATGACAACTTATCTGACAGGATTGGCACTAAGTTAAATGGAATCGTAACCAATTATTAACAAATAAATCGCACAATTGGGACACAGTATTTTACCACTTTTCTCCGGCCCTCTTTCTGTCTTTATCTATAGCTCTAGCTTCAGGGTACAGACTACACGTGTGCTGACTGTCAATTGTAGTTGCTGTCAGACATGACAGAGTGCAAGGTTTTACAGAAGATGTGACGTGAAGATGGCAGAGGGAATGATCACCAGTTGACTCCACTTCTTCAACGTTGGCTTGACATGTCACCAGAGAGAGAGAGAGAGCAAGAGGGAGAAAGAGAGAGAAAGAGTGAGGGATGGTGGTGAAAGCAGCTTTCCTTATCAGGAGGCGGGTCCTAACTGGCAGGGTGGGGCAGAACAAGCAATTAGTATAACAGCCTATAATCCATCTCTCTGCATTGCTCTGTGCTTTACATCCAATCTGTGACTTTTCCCCAACTTCAAAATTTTATTTGACACTTCCGTTTCATTAGGATCCTCCATTGACACATCTGCATTTGTATTCTCCACTCCACAATTGTGGACGGAGAGTTGAAGTTTGTGGCAGGTCTCGGATGGACTTAAGCATATTAATGACTGGCTTGGGCAGTTGGAGTGACAGCGAGAACTGCACTGAGATCAGCCCTGGTTTCAACTCTGGGTACCCCGGTTGGTCAGTTGCAAAATGTGGTATCCCAGGGGCCTAAGTTTGGGTTCGGTTGGGGCTCTGAAGGTTACAGGACAACTAGCTTGGCTGTCAGGTGGTTCAGTGATTGCAGCAGATACAGTGGTGCTTGAAAGTTTGTGAACCCTTTAGAATTTTCTATATCTCTGCTTAAATATGACCTAAAATATCATCAGATTTTCACACAGGTCCTAAAAGTAGGCGAAGATAACCAAATGAGTTAAACAAATGAGATAAAGATATTATACTTATTTTATTGAGAAAATGAATCTTAGAATCTGGTGTGACCCCCCCGTGCAGCAATAACTGCAACTAAACATTTCCTGTAACTGTTGATCAGTCCTGCACACCGGCTTGGAGGAATTTTAGCCCATTCCTACGTACAGAACAGCTTCAGCTCTGGGATGTTGGTGGGTTTCCTCACATTAACTGCTCACATTAATACACACACATTACACACATTACATATTACACATTACACACACACACAAATTAACTGCCCACAACATTTTGCTCCATCACATGAACTTTATTTTTCTGTAACCATTCTTTGGTAGAACAACTTGTGTGCTTAGGGTCATTAGAGTCTTGCTGCATGACCCACTGTCTCTTGAGATTCAGTTCATGGACAGATGTTCTGACATTTTCCTTTAGAATTTTCTGATATAATTCAGAAATGTTGGCAAGCCGTCCTGGCCCAGATGCAGCAAAACAGGCCCAAACCATGATACTACCACCACCATGTTTCACAGATGGCATAAGGTTCTTATGCTGGAATGCAATATTTTCCTTTTTCGAAACATAACAATTTTCTTTTAACCCAAAACGTTCTATTTTGGTCTCATCTGTCCACAAAACATTCTTCCAATAGCCTTCTGGTTTGTCCACGTGATCTTTAGCAAACTGCAGATGAGCAGCAATGTTCTTTTTGGAGAGCAGTGGCAACCCTGCCATGCACACCATTGTTGTTCAGTGTTCCTTCTCATGGTGGACTAATTTCACCTTAGTAGTAGTATCACCTCAAATTAACTGCTAATCCAAGAGGTTCACATACTCACTCACTAATATGTAAAATTGTATCATTTTCCTCAATAAATAAATGATTAAGTATAATATTTTTGTCTCGTTTGTTTAACTGGGTTCTGTTTATCTACTTGTAGGACTTGTGTGAAAATCTTGTGTTGTTTTAGGTATATTTATGTAGAAATATAGAAAATTCTAAAGGGTTCACAAACCTTCAAGCACCACTGTATACCACGGAGGAAATATGATGACTAAGTTACTTTCCCTTTTTGCATTGTCAGGGCAGAAGGTCAAAATAAAGCAACAAAGTAGCCTACATACTCGTTGCTTGGTCATTATGGATAAAGGGTACTTCTTTCTCTGTTTCAAATCATAGTGTCACGGCAGAATGGATTGTACAGAGGAACTGATTTGAGTACAAAATGATTCTTACCAACAAAGAATAACTCAAATGATGCCACAGCTTGAGAAATGGGTGAATACCAGAAAAACCAACAAATCAAGGCTTTCAATTATATTGTGTTTCACAAATTATCCAAAAGCCTTTTCAGTTCCTTGTTGAGCTCTCCATTACTCTTTAACCCTCTTTATATCTCTATTGGATATACAGTATCTATGCCTCTTAATACTTTAGGTCTCCTCAGATACTTTAGTTTTCTACTAAATCTCTTTACATCTCTTGGTACCAGGAAACTCTTTAAACTTTCTATTTCTTAGCAAAGCTGCTGAAACACATTTTCCGGACTAATGAATTCTATTCCATTTCAAAAGTCTATCAGTTTTCATTTTAATTACCTTTTTCTCCTGCTACTTTTAGGATCATAAGCTCATGGTTACACACAACTGATTACCGTTGACTGGCCATGTCTTTTATGGTAAAGACGCTGTAATGCACGTCTGCTTTTGGCATCCTTAAATCCTGTGTGCTGCAGCTGATAGTAATTTGAACTGATTAATGCCATGTCAGCTGAGGCCGTGCTTCTGCTGAATCCCCAGGACAGTGTTGGCACACAAGCATGTGCTGACCACCTTGAAGTGAGTGCACATATCATTGTAAAATTAAATGATTTATGTTTAATCAGATTGAATTATGACACATTTCCGCTCATTTATCTCTGGGTGTTCTTTATGTTCTTCTTTTGTATTTTTTCTCAGCACCTGGCCAAATACTTTAATTCCCCAAAAAATTGGAATGCAATACAGGTATACATGTCCACCTTGGAGGGTGACTTGGAGGGTCTTATGTATGAATAGGAATGTGTTTATGAATATGTGTTTATTTGTGTGTTCCATCTCATCCCTCCAATTATTGATGCTCCTCAGGTCATGAGGCTGGGTCTATGGTCACATGACAGACCAAACATGTGAAACTGAAAAATAAACAATTATTTCAAAACTGTTGTGGCTAAATCTCACTTACTTTTAATGACCCTGACTTTTTTGCAATAATGATGCAACAAGGTGCCAGCCTGATCTCAGACCACTACGAGCTAAAGGCTTTTTTAGATGTTTCCACTCTTTTATAAGAAACATAAACTGAGTATAAAGATAAATAAGCTAAAGGCTTCTGCAGAGTGTAGCAATGGCTTTGTATAAGTGCGTGTGTGTGTGTGTTCTTGTGAGAAGTCCGGCGTATTATCGTTTTTCTTTGTATCCCAGACAAACTGCCAGAGCAAAGTGCATGTCAGAGTGAGCCGTGAAAATGACCCGGCCACCTGCTGTGAGCAATTCTAATTATTTTCCTCTGCTCCAATTTATCAGCATTATAACTTATGACACACCTTGGCTGGGTGTCACACTCCCTTCAGGGACTCTCATTGGGTCCACTACATCATGATTAGAACGCCAAGAGGGGATGGGGAAAAAATCTAATAGAACACCTTGTGATCAAGTGGCAGGAGGTTGGCTGTGAACCAAGGGTGCGGTGTTTCTAAACCGTCCTCCCTCTGCTCTCATTAGCTACCACAGGGGGGAAACATGACGACTAAGCAACTTTCCCTTTTTGCATTGTCAGGGAAGGGGGCCAAAAATAAAGCAGAGTAGTACTTACTTGTTGCTTGGTCATTACGGGTGATGACTAATTCTTTCTATTTGTTTCTTCAGCTTAAAATCACAGTGTCAAGGCAGAATGAATGGATCTTTATCGTTGGAATTCAGATCATTGTGTTAAGATCGAAAATGGGCACTGCCCTGAATGTTTGAAGGTTGATAGGTTGTATGGTGCTGTCAAACTGGAACCACCTGAAAGTACAATCACATTCATTGTTATGTAATGAATGTGATAAGCATTTCTAGTACTGCCTATTTCAATTTTAGAACTATATTTCTTATTTATATTTATGTTACTGTTAGCCATTACTACACGTCCTATGAAAGTTGTACTTGGTGTGCATTTATAAGGTGTTAAAAAGTAAGTATGTAAGTACTGTGGTAGTACTGTGGGTAGTACTGTGGGACTGTGGTAGGCTAGAGGGTAAGGTACTGGACTATGGACCAGAAGGTCCAGGGTTCAAATCCCACGTCTGCCAAGCTGTCACTGTTGGGTCCTTGAGCAAGGTCCTTAACCCACAATTGCTTGGATTGTAAGACTGTACCAATTGCATGTCGCTCTGGATAAGGGCGTCTGCTAAATGCTGTAAATGTAAACGTAAGTAGCCTTTGTTACAAACAATAAATAACACTTCGTAATGCACATTAAACAACAGTTATAATCACACAGTCTGACTGGTTGAGAAGCGTTCTCACCATAATGATAATTCTGATAACTGCATGGCCATTTCTCAAAAGGTTCGGACTTGCGTACTTCCTAGTCTGGACTTTACAAGTACGACTTGCGAGTACATACCTCCGATGATGGGAGGATGCAGGATGGTTATTCTACAATTGGAACAGCAGCATACTTGACTAAGGAGACAAGACAATTTACCTTTAACACCTAGATAAAATCCTAAAACATCTTGTAAAACATCTTGTCCGATGCATCCTCGACAATATGGGCGGAGCAAGAACACACCCGGGGATTTGGAGCATACCTGGTTAGATGCGAACTTAGAAATGGAACAGTACTTGGTGACGTTGTTGATCTACTTTTTGGCAGAAGCTTTTTGTCAGTATGAAAGTGTATTCAGTATTAAATTCAGGCTTATTTTCTTTATTTTGTTTCTTTATTTTGTTGTAAGTAAAAACTCTTGTATAAAAACAAGACAACACTTGAGTTCATGTGTTATATCGAATAACATCACACCTGGATCGAACTATGGCACGAGCCAAAAGCGAGTGATGTTATTCGCATTAACACACTCCCTCACGTTTTCTGTTGCTTAATTCTAATAAACAGTGTTAATAATATTGTAACACGCACTATAGTAATTACTGGTAAGAGGAATATGTTGTTAAATTGCAATGAACACTGGTATATTCCATTATTATAACATTACAATAAAAGCTATAATAAAATACAAAATACATGGCCAAAAGTTTGTGGACACCACTTCTAAAATGTGCTTTTTTTGTTATTCCAGCCACACTGCTAACAGGTTCATAATATTAAACGAACTAACATAGAATCTCTTACCGCAATGGCTCTCAGTATGACACTTTAATAGGTTTAAACCTTTCCAACAAGTCAGTTCAAACACTTTCTGAACTGGACAAAACAAAGTCCATAAAGGAATGGTTTGCCAACTTTGATGGAGAACTTGGCAGACTTGCACTGAGCATTGACTTTAACTCCATCAGACACCACTGAGACTAATTGGAATGACATCTGTGAGTCAGGGTTTATCAGTGCCTGACCTCAACGTGATGTTCCTCGTTCTACTGGAAAGCATTCTCAGAAAGATGAAGACTGTTTTAGCACTGAAGGGGAGAGAAACTCCATGCTTATACTGATGTTTTGGGATGTTTTTTGGAATGTCCAGAAACTTTTGTCTATATAACGTATTATCACCATGACCCACTCCTTATTGGTGATATTACAATGTTGCTGAGAGCAGTTTTTACAAACAATTATTGTAATGTTATTAACTATGTTTATTACACTATTACCAGCTTTTATTAAACTATTTGGTATCCTCAATTTTAATCATTCATGTTATTACAATGATTTATTGCAGCATAATTAACAGCAGATATAACATTGTTATTACATGCGGTTATTACCATTAATTACAGTGTTATTACAGTGTTTATTACAGCAGCATTATGCAAGGTATCTGCAATTTTATTATTTTGTGTTATTAATTATGTGGTATTACTATTAAATAATTTGTTTCAGTAATATTAGAAATGGTTGTTTTATTTGTTTTTATTTACATAGACTGTTATGTCTTCAATGCAGTATATAATACACGATTATCAGCAATTATTAATGTGATACTACAATGGTATTAAGTGTTCAATTACAGCTTTATTAGTATATCAGCACAAGCTTTGATTACAGTGTAATTGGCATTACAAATAGTTATTACAGTGTTTATTACACAGTTATTACCAGTGGTTTTAGTGTTTATGACAGTTTATCTATATTTACATTGTAAGAAACAGTGTAATAATAAATGACTAGATTGTAGATCGAATTTATATGTGAAATTACATTGTAATAAGTATGCATAATGGCACACGTATTTACCTTGGTCATTAGCATGTGAAATTACATTTAATAAACACAGTTAGATTGTAATAAGCACATGTAGTGCCATTATCCATTTATAAATAAAATAAAACCCTGATATCAATGTAACAAGTGGGTGTAATATCATTGTAATAGTCTTGGAAAAAAATAACGATTCAAATCAATATAATAAGCATACTCTAAGTATGGTGATAATGCAACAAACAGTGGAATTAGGATTTTAGTGAGCAGTGTAATTGGTACTATTAATAGTATTGCAATAAATGTTGTAATAAAATCTGCTCCGGCATGTTATGATATCTATAATTTGGTATTAGCTAGTTATATACTGTAACTGCTATGCATGCTGTCATTTCTAAGCATTTATACAAATGTATACAAGGCATTACATTGGATTATGAATGCTTTAAAGTTACCACATAAAAAATTCATTCCAAACAATGCATGTTTAGGCACAAATAAGACAGTACCAAAAATCTTCTAAACAGAAACACTTATATCATTATACATCATTATAAATGTTTTGGTGAAATACCATTCATATTCATAACTTCATGTACTGCTGTCTTAAAGCTGCTGAGTGAGCAGACCTTGCTAAACATGAATGGTTCAATAGGCTTATTAAGTGTCGGGGTTTCGAGTAATGAGATTTAATAAAAGTCAGTGCTAAGCGCGCAAATAACTTTGCAGTCCTAGTGCAGAAGCAGGCACCATCTGCATCTCTTCCAAAATTCATTCGTTTTCAATCAGGAACCCCTTGCCCTCGCTCATATTGGATATTTTCGTAATTCCAATTAAAGTTAAAGTGATGAGATGTCACAGCAGAATTGAATCATGTTTCGTTAACTCAAATGAGCTGCTTTAACTTTCAAATGGGCTTTCAATACAAAATGAACCAGCAATGCAAATGGCTGGAACAGCTGTAGGGACGTAATTTGTATTGGTGCTTTTGTTTATTGACCGCCAATACTCTACAAATCCAATTAAATAAATCAATTGTAAAAATGGTTTGAATTTGAATATATGTGAATATGGTCTGAATGACAATTTCAATATGCAAAATGTACACTTCAACTTCTCCTAAAACACTATGAATCAAGCTGGGAGTGGTCGTGAACTAGTCTTTTAAATCCATAATAAATAATATGCTGATACTGGTAACAATCTTTTTTTTCATTATTACAACCTCATAATATCAACGGGATTTAAATTGGAAAACTTGTTCTGGCTCATTGAATAAACCTAATTTATAATGTGTAACAACACCGTGATAAGCTACTTAATAAACTCTATTAATAATGCATAATAAATGCTTTATAAACATGAAATCTCTTTATAAAACAATGGCAAAATATTTTATTTGTATGAGCTACTGATGCGGAAAAACATTGTTATTAATAGTGTATTAATAACAAATTATAATTTTGCATCAATAACTGAATTATTATTATTATATTATTATGTACAGTACTGTGCAAAAGTCTTAGGCCACCTTTAGATTTTTTGTTTTATCAATGGGATAATGACCATGAATAACATATTGTACCAAACATGTTGGACCCAAAAATTTCAAACTTGGATTTGTACTCCTTAATACTGTTTTTCCAGTATTTGTGAGCTTTAGCATATCCTAAACTTTTCATTATTGGCTGCTACCCTCCAAAAAAGACCATACCTGATCTAGCTTCTCCTGTAGAATGGTCAACTTGGCATCCCAGTGAAGCTGCCAGACGCTGCTTTTCCTCAAGTATAAGGGGAGGTCACGCTAAATCCTTACCACTGTAGCCTATAGAAACTATTTTTTCAGATTTTGTGTTCCATTTTTTTAGTACTGCATAGAAAGTGCCTGTATTTTCTGGTTGTATTCTAATAAAGAGACTGATACATAATTATATATGGTTGTTATACCATTGCTAAAATAATGGTATAACATATACAAATAAAAACGTTCAAAAGAGTTTTACATATATTGTAGACAGGGAGAGCACCTGCCCAGTGAAGAGTGAGAACAAGCATCTCAGTGCACTCTGTACTTACGTGCCACTGGCGCAGCTACAGCGCAGAGAAATCCAGAAAGGAAACGATCGCTTCCTAGTTCACTTTACATCTCTCAAGAGGGAGAGAGAGTAATGAGGCAGAACATAGCTCAAGAGAAAGATCTTAGTGAGCTTATATCCAAATTATCGGCTCGGATATGATCTCAGTGCTCAAAAAAGAGAAAGCCAAGACTGAGCTCTGAGAGTTCTTTAAATAGAACATCCTGAGCTGATTGTTAAGAAGTGAGCCTCAGTTTTATTCGGGTGGATGAAGTCGTCTTAGACGGCTCCACCTCTGCGTTAGCCATTACACTGGTAACCGAACTGATGACCCCAACAGAAGACAGAAGTTTCTAGAGAAACAGAATCGATATGTCCATTGGGGGTTAGAAGCATCTGGGTGATGCACATAACACATTTATGAAATGAGAAACGCTGGTGGGCAGCAAAGGAGTAGCACCCGCAGTGAGGTCCGTAGCTTGGCCCCGCCATGCTCATGACGCCCGCCCAAGGCGCGTTCCATTAATATCATGAGCGGCACCTGTACTCCTGCTCATATAAGGCATCCTTAAAGTGGGCCCCACCATCGCACCCACGCGTTACGCTCCATTTGTGAGCATAGTTCAGTTAGTGCCACTTGCTTTTGCTCCCTCCTTGGACCGCGCTTCCGAAGGGACAGTGGTAGCTAGCCCTTAGAAGAGGGTCAACAAAGTAGAGTCGCAAGGTTTGAGGTTCTGTAGGGCTCTAGTCTGTAATGTAGGACCAGATCCGCGGTCCATTGTCATCTGGCCTGTCCTCATGCTCACTGCCCCCCTCGCGGCCCCCCTTGCTCGTGTTTGCGGCAGTTCTTGGCACTCCTATTTTCCTCAGCCCCTCGACGAAGCCAGGGGCTTATTTTGGGCGAATGCACGCTCTCACTTGCCTGTTGCGCTCTTCGGGAACACCACAGAAGTCCAGATCCTATCCCCCACTTCGCGTCACCAATCTGTGCACGCGTAAACCTACCGCTCGATCCAGCCTGCCCAGCTGTTGCCGAGCATTTCCGATGCGGTTCTGCATTTCGGAGCATTTTTGGTTTAAACTTTGCACCACGACGTTACTAACGTGGTAGTGGCTTTCCTTTCTACCTGTTCGTTCCTGTCCCTGTGGGGAGTTAGTTCCTCTGTTTTGCCTTCACCTTGATTCCTAGTATCCACTCCATACGGCAGCGCTTCCTCCATTTGAGTCCACAGTGGGTGGCACTTGTGTTTGTCATTCTTCTACTCCTCCTCTCCCCAAGTCCTGCTGTGTGGCAAGTCCTGATTAATACGCCTCTGACACTAGAAACCTGGGATTCGATTCCACCAGCCGGCTTGCCATCCGCAACCCGCGTTTAGGTTTTGTAGTGCACATTCACAAGTTTATTGTTCACACATAGTTCCTTTTCAGGAGCTTCCTGCGCTTGGGTCCCAAACCCCCTTCGAACCGGGTTCAGTTAGCCTAACCCTAACAGTATTTCCTGTTGTAGTCGTTATGCAAGCAGATATTTTAAAAAACATGCAGTTCTTGTCACTGACCTGCCAGAAATTTCCCCCATGTTGCATCAGCATTCTGCCAGAATTAGAAAATAATTCTCAAATAGAAATGCATCCACAGGTGTCCCTTGATCCATGCACGACTCTCCACTTTTGTGTGCAAACCCTTTACATGTAATTCCCCAAAGTGTCATCATCAGCTCGGTGCTTATAAAAAGCTCAATGCAGGCCAAATTTTGCTCAGCATTCAGTCTTCTTGAATGTGTTTAATAAAACTTTGTGTTTAATAAAACGTTCTGCACCAGGTGCCAGATGTCATTACAACTGCCATACTACAACAGCTCATATATCTGGCAGGTAACACAATGGTTAAACTTTATAATAAGAATAGTAACCATATCTGACCACAGGAATATATTTGAACAGACAGTATGTTCCTCATACCTGTATATATTCTGCATTTCTACATTATATAGACAACATTTTTTGGATACCCAAAATTACAATGGTTAATTAAATTATCCATTGCTGCTACAACAGCCTTTGTTCTTCTAAGAGAAGATTCCACTAGGTTTTGGAACATGACTGTCAGATCAGCTTCTGAGGTTAGACAATAAGCCCTGGTTCACTTTTGGCATCCAGTCATTTTCAAGGTGTCTGATGGAGTTGAGGTCAAGGTTCTGTGCAATCTAAAGTTGGCAAACCAATTCTCTATGGACATTATTTAAGGATCGAAGGATGACTTGATGGAAGCAGAATGTGTCATACTGAGAGTCACTGGGATATTCAGTACAACTCATTCTACTGTCACTGTGTGTCTATGGCAAATTCAGAAATGTACACTTAAGATTATGAATGTGTTACACGTGGCTGCTGAAAAAGCATCACTCAATGATTAGAATGGGTGTCCGCAAACGTTTGTCTATAAAGTCTGTGTGTAATCGTCGTTAAGGCTTGTCGAGAACTGAAAACGATGAGTACCAAGCTAATTTTTCCCATATGGAATAATGTAAATTGAATTAATCCACTACCAACATCTATACTGTATCATGTACTGATAAGTAAGTTGATGTTTACAACACTTACATCAACCTACAGTTGGCTAAAATCATTAACAGGCTTAAGCTTATTTTGTGATAAAGTGTTGAAAAATCTAAAGTAATTTAGCGAGTAATGGATTGAAAGTGAAAAGTAAAAGCAGCACTTCAGCACTATTGATGAACTCTGGGTGCTAGCATAGCTGTTAAGCTAACTGCAGTCTGTGTTCTGAAATGTGTCTCGGCACTTGCCGTTTGCTTGACACTCATTGCAATTGATTCAACTTGTATAAGTCGAGTCGCACGATTCGCTCAAGACGACTCATTGGATCACAAGTCAGTCACAATAGCTCACGCTTAGTACAGATCTCTGCTGTGTTCCTCATGTTTGGCTTTATTTTTACATCTACAGTACAGTATTCCTATTGTAAATAAATCCCAATGGTTAGTGATAACAGCCAACCAAACGGAAAATAGTGAGAACTGTTGGCAATACAATACTGTCCTGTAGATTCTGGGCTTCCAGGCAGCAAACAGCTCAGCAGCAGTGTTGAGTTCACCAATGGAGTAAGCGTTTTACTTTTGCTTTTCACTTTCAGTACATTTTTCAATAAATGACATAAGGTTTGTCAATACTTTATTATAAAATAAGCTGTGTGTTAATGATTTCACTCAACTATAGGTTAATGTAAGTGTTTTAAACTCTGCCATGATACAGTAGAGATTATTTAAAAAAACTCCTCGGTTCATGATGCATTTAGCTGATGATGGATTTGTTGGAACATATCCCCATTGTAACTCATGGAGCACCTGTGCAAAACTCCATCAATGCATATAATGCCTTATACAGTGTGGATTTTCTGGGGGCCTGGGAGGGATTAATTCGATTTACATTATACTTTATGGGAAAAATTTGCTTGGTACTCATCATTTTTCGTTCTTGAGGTGCCTTTTGGGACAAATGAACAAGTATTGAGGTACCACTGTGTGTGTGTATATATATATATATACACATACATATATCCTTTAACGACTCTAATGAAAAGCTGATAGTATCCACAGTCTTCTTCTAATAAATCTGTTGAATATGCATGTCTGTTTCCATCTGAAACTAAAAAGACACCTGTATCAGCTAATTATAGCTCAGAGAAGAAGACATGAATGTTTGCCAAGTGGACTCAGATGTCTTACTGTGGTAGAGACACTGAGAAAATTAGTACACTGATCTTCATCTCCATTCACAAATGTCTTGGAAACTTCAAGTACCAGTCTTGAAACCAAGTGCTTCTTAGCAAATTGTCCTGCTGATCCATGGCTTGCTCACTTGAATACACAATGAAAGCTCTTTCACATCCCAGCAGTAAATCTGCATGACAATCTAGGACACGCAAAACAAACAGCTTACAGGTCCATGAGGGTGTAATGCTGACAATTACAACAGCACCCTGAGTGACCCATCCCCACATAAACACACACACACACACACTCACACACTCACACACTCACACACACACATGAACCTGTTCATGACTTGGAAGAAAATGATGTTTATTTCTAGCTCTCCTTCTCACCCAGCTCAGTCCATGACAACAGTCAAATACGTTTTCCATCAAGGCCCTACTCAGTGATGCTATTCTCCAGCTCACTGTTAAACACATGCTGCTCCAGCAGAGATCACAGAAGCCACAGCGACGGGATGCTGTTACACAAATTGTTTAATCACAGAAGAAGTCAAGTCCAAATATTATCATACACACATGAATACCATGATTTATAGCTACACTGTAAGATATTTGCTGTAGTAATTACAGTGGCTTGTTTTATTAAAGAGGCATTTTTCCAGCAATATACTATCTAATTGTTTACCTAGACGTGCAGGAATTGAGCCATCAAAGTGTGAAATATGAGGGTGCCCCCAATCTGCTTGGGCTAACACAGAGTCAAGGAGGCTCACAATCGGGAACCAATGCATTACCAACTGAGCCACTCTGGTTCATATCATGCCATGCAGGTGTAGCCCTGTATTACTTTTGGCATTCCAATGCATTTACAAGGTGTGTGCCCGGGTTGAGGTCAAGGTTCTGTGGAAACCAGCCAAGTTCTCAATGAAAGTTGGAAAACCAATTCTTTTTGGACCTTGTGTAAGCACAGCAGGGCAGAAAGTTCATGAACTGACTTTTTGGAAGTGGAACCCTATAAATGTGTCTTATAGATACCCACTCTACTGTTTGTATATATACACACAGTGCCTTAAAAAGTATTGATACCCCTTAACTTTTCCACATTTTTTCACATTACACCCACAAAATTAATTTATTTTATTGGGATTTTATGTGATAGACCAACACAAAATGGCAAGTAATTGTAAATTGAATAGAAAATGATACATGGTTTTAAAATTGTTTTACAAACACAAGTCTGGAAAGTTTGCCATGCATTTGTATTCAGCCCCCCTGAATCAATACTTTGTAGTACCACCTTCCGTTGTGATTACAGCTGCAAGTCTTTTGGGGTATGTCTCTACCAGCTTTGCACATCTAGAGGTTGAATTTTTTGTCCTTTCTTCTTTGCAAATTATCTAAAGCTCAGTCAGATTGGATGGAAAGCGTCTGTGAACAGCAATTTTCAATTTCCACAGATTTGCAATGGCATTTAGGTCTGGACTTTGACTGGGCCATTCTACCACATGAATATGCTTTGATCTAAACCATTCCACTGTAGCTCTTGCTGTATGCTTATGGTCATTGCCCTGCTGGAAGGTGAACCTCTGCCCCAGCCTAAAGTCTTTTTGCAGCCTCTAACAGGTTTCCCTCCAGGACTGCCCTGTATTTATCTCCATCTTCCCATCAACTCTGATCAGCTTCCCTGTCCTTGCTGAAGAGAAGCATTGTTCAGTGAGGATTGAACAGTGCTCCGTGAGATGTTCTTAACATGGGATATTTTTTACAACCTAACCATGTTTTACACTTCTCCACAACTTTATCCCTGAGCTGTCTGGTATGTTACTTGGTTTTCATGATGCTGTTTGATCACTAATGTTCTCTAACAAACCTCTGAGGCCTTCATAGAACAGCTGTAGTTATACTGAGAATAAATTACACACAGGTGGACTCTGTTTACTAATTAGGTGACTTCTGAAGGCAATTGGTCACACTGGGTTTTACAGTCGTATGAAAAAGTTTGGGCACCCCTGATAATTTTCATGATTTTAGTTTATAAATCATTGGTTGTTCAGATCAGCAACTTGAGTTAAATATATCATATAGCAGATGAACACAGTGATATTTGAGAAGTGAAATGAAAAGTTTATAGGATTTACAGAAAGTGTGCAGTAATTATTCAAACAAAATTAGGCAGGTGCATAAATTTGGGCACCCCAGCAGAAAAATGACATCAATATTTAGTAGATCCTCCTTTTGTAGAAATAACAGCCGCTAAACGCTTCCTACAGCTTCCAGTCTGGATTCTGGTTGAAGGTGCTTTGGACCATTCTTCTTTAGAAACATCTCCAGTTCAGTCAGGTTTGATGGTTTCCGAGCATGGACAGCTCACATTTGTCTAGGGACTGAGATGGCCATTCCAGAATGTTGTACTGGTTCCTCTGCATGAATGCCTTAGTAGATTTTGAGCAGGGTTTTGGGTCGTTGGCCTCGGTGCAACTTTGTCACTGATTCTTGAACATTGTTCTCAAGAATCTGGAGATATTAACTGGAATATGCGATCCTCAACTTTAACAAGATTCCTAGTACCTGCACTGGCCACACAGTCCCGCAGCCTGATGGAACCGCTACCAAATTTTACTGTGGGTAGCAAATGTTTGTCTTGGGATGTGTGCCGCTCCTTGTTATGTCCAAATAACTCAATTTTAGTTTCATCAGTACACAGCACTTTATTCCAAAATGAAGCTGGATTGTCCAAATGTGCTGTAGCACACCTCAAGTGACTGTGGCGTGTCTGCAGAAAAGGCTTCTTCTGCATTACTCTCCCATACAGCCTCTCCTTGTGCAAAGTGTGCTGTATAGTTGAACGATGATTAGTGACACCATCTGCAGCAAGATGAGGTTGTAGGTCTTTGAAGGTGGTCTGTGGCTTGACTATGACTGTTCTCACCATCCTTCGCCTCTGCCTATCTGAGATTCTTCTTGGTCTGCCACTTCGGGAGTTCCTTAACTAGAACTGTGTCTGTGGTCTTCCATTGCGTCACTATGTTCCTCACAGTGGAAACTGACAGCTGAAATCTCTGAGAGAGCTTTTCCCTTTCCCTGAACCATGATGTTGAACAACCTTTGTTTTCAGGCCATTTGAGAGTTGTTTTGAGGCTCCCATGTTGCCACTCTTCAGAGAAGATGCAAAGAGGAGAAAAACTTCCATTTGGCCACCTTAACACTTTCTCATATTTGGATTCACTTGTGTATGTAGATCAAGGGTCAATGAGTTTACAAAACAAATTTTGTGTTCCAATAATTAATGCTAAAGGTATTCAAATGCAAGGGTTCCCAAATTTATGCACCTGCCTAATTTTGTTTGAATAATTACTGCACACTTTCTGTAAAACCACCTATAAACTTAATTTCACTTCTCAAATATCACGGTGTTCATCTGCTATATGATATATTTACCTGAAATTGCTGAGCTGGACAACCAATGATTTATAAAGAAAAATCATGAAAATTATCAGGGGTGCCCAAACTTTTTCATACGACTGTATTTAGGGGTAGCAGAGTACAGGGGGCTGAATACAAATGCACACCACACTTTTCAGATATTTATTTATTAAAAGTTTTGAAACCTATGTTTCATTTGCTTTTCACTTGATAATTACTTGCTACTTTGTGTTGTTCTATCACATAGAAGTCCAATAAAATACATTTACGTTTGTGGGTGTAACGTGAAGAAATCAAGGGGTAAAATTCAAGGGGTGCCTTTTTCAAGGCACTGTATATATAGTGGTACCTCAGTTCTCGACCATCTTGGAAATTGGTGAATTCGGTTCTCGACGCATATTGACCAAAAAAATTGTCTCGGTTCACGTCGCTTGCTCAATACTTGGCACACTTGCCTAAACCTGTGGCTCAATTCAGCTGAAACTCAATTCATGATTCACAGTTATTCAGTGGTTCACAGTGCACAGTGAATGAACACAGTGTTTAAAACTCCAGCAGCACTACTGTGTCTGATCCACTCATACCAGAATGACATACATTAACACACCACACCCCACAACAGTAAACAATGATCCAGCACTCAAATAGGACCTGATGTGTGATGGTCAGAGAACAGAGTAAAGGGGACTAACCGATGGACTACAGACTGTAATTGTAGAACTACAAAGTGCTTCTATATTGTAAGTGGAACTGAGGTGTACTTAAGTCACCGGTGACTGTATAGTCAGAAACCATTCGATTTTTAGAACCTATTGTGGCAAAAGGTAAGGACTTGGATAGGATATGATGAATTTTCAACAGACACTCACCTTGAAATAGAAATCAGTTAGTGCAATGCTATGTCCTAGCCTGATAATGCATCCTGGACATCAACTAAAACTGTGCCAAGACTTTGGTTGAACTGGAGCATGGCAAGTCGCCATTGTAATAGCATGTCTGGTGCTATCAGTCAAAGCGAATTAAGTTTGCACATACCAGACAATTGCACATGATTGATGGTTTGTCATGAAAATGATGTCATGGGCACATAGTTTCAAGCTAAAAGATCTCGTGGACACTGGATGCTGACAAATTTATTCCACAGGGAGGTTGCCAGGTAACATTTCATCAAAAACAAGACTATAACTCTATGTCTAGGGAGGGACATCATTTAAAGTGGTTTATATCCATATAAATAGGCTTCTGAAGCCTTTGAGAGGTCAGAAAAACACTTTCAAGGGGCAGTCTGGAAAAGTCAATCTCCGAAACAGTAGCATTCACGTTTGATGCATTTAAACAATGGCAGAGCAGGCTTCATAGACGCTACAGCATTCCATTTTCTTCAGACATTTAAATTCATTGGGTTGTGCAGTTTCATTGGTTACAATTGTGGCATTTGCCTCTTTCAGGCAACGGTTGTCTTTCTCAAGGTGTTTAGGGACAATTCATAAATGAACAATATGTTTAATAAGTTATGGTCCACATGCAGAGTCAGTGACTTAGGTGGCAAAGATACAGCACTAGATATGCTACAGAGGTGCTCGCATTGAGAAATTGGATGTGCACCTATATAGGTGCGTTTTGAAGATTATTTAAATTCCCTGTGCCCAGGTTGCCAAGTGTTCCTTATCTTAGGCTCCCAGGACATGAGAGCCATGGCTTAGGCTGGTTCCCATTTGTTTCAAAGCCTGAATGCTTCCCAATAAAATGAGCCATGGTGTGAAAAGAGTAACGTTAAACTCCACTATTATAACTGAAACCAAGATGTTATTTTTGAACTATAATAAAGCAGATTTGCAATATCAGACAGTGATTAGATTAAAGGGAACCCATTGTTCTACCACCATTCAGAAACAAAAGACACCTGTATCAGCTAATTATAGCCTAGGAGAGTACACAGGAATGTTTTGCCAGGTGGACACAGATGTCTAACTGAAGCAGAGGCACTGAGAAAATGAGTACACTGATCTCCATCTTCATTCACAAATGTCTTCAAAGATATCAGAACACTGCATCGCACAGGAGTGTTTTGGTGCAGGCAGTGCCAGAAATAATGAAGCCGACATAAACACGGATATTCATTTCATTTCTGTCATGTCTATATAAAGAGTTGCCAGCAAAGCTAAATAATTGTACCTCAATGGAACTGCATGCTAGTGTACAATTGAATGCATGCAACATAACTTGCATTAGCTTGTACCAACATTACATGTTCAGTTTGACAACATCCATTCACATTCAACCATGGTTTGAGGGGTTTGAAGGGTATTCTAATTATTACAGTAACTAGATTTGCATTTCCCGAAGCAACTACAACAGGGCTTGAAATGTGGCAAACATGTCCCAATACTTTTGTTGGCATGTGGGGCTGTGTGCGAGGGCATGTCAATATACTTTTGGTCACATTCGGGGGTGTGTCCCAACAAATTTGGTCTTGTGCCAGGGAATTTCCAAATACTTTTGGCCATGTGCGGAGGTGTGTGTGATGCATCTATGCGTGTGTGTGTGTGTGTGTGAGAGTGTGTGTAGCAGAAGATGTACCAACAAGTCCCTGAGCTTCATAGAAACTGAGTGCTCTGTGGTAACATCACGGATTTCAATTACAGTTTGAATTTTCTCAGTTGAAATTGGAATCTGAACAATCCCTTTTTTATTTTTAAACTTACATCTGTTAAAAACGATAAATCGGATCAACTCCAAAATATGAAAAACATAAAAAACACATCCATAAATATGTTTGGGGGGAGTTTTGAGTGACTCAAAGCTCTACAGTGAAATTTTACTCATCTTAAAAATAGTACAAAAAAAAATAATAATAAAAATGAATACATAGTCGAAACTAGTACTGCTCTGCATCTTGGTCCTAAAACCCTTTTGGGCCTCAGTCTGCATCTGCTGCAGCATTCCAGGTTCCAGCTTCCACTATGGAGCTTCAGAGGCAGTCTGCCTCACCAGATTACTGACAGCTGCAGGGGATTTATGTGACATTAGTTCATTTCCAGAGTATGTTTCCCCTTGGGTGTCAGTGACTATTCATGCTCATGATTTGTACCTTGTGTTTATTACAGTTTGCACCTCAATCATTGTGCCCAGTGCTTGCGCTTTAGTTTTCCCATGCATTATGCTCTCACTCCTTGTTTCTTGTTCATTCCTCCAGGGGCGATTTCTAGTCTCTTCCCCTTCGAGCTGTTTTGACTTTTTACATGCTCATGTTTCTGCGACTTCAGTCTGAGTCCTTGTTGTTTTGCATTACCTTTCCTCTTGAGTCCTGCTCGGTTTAGCGTAACGTTGCAGAGGGTGTATAAAAATTCTCAAAAAAAATGTTTGCTTTTTCACCACTCCCTGAATACATGCACAAAGTGTCTATGATTTAAGATAACAGGTCTGATCATGGTCCTTAGGCGAAACTGGTAAGGTGTGATCTCCTTATGACTTTGATCTTCATGGTCCAGTGTAATTGGTGGCTCAGGGAAATTGTATTCGTTTCACTTGGAAAATCTTGGACGACATCCATGTTTCCTGCTGAGAAGAAGTCAGCACTTCAAAAAGCCTGTTCACACAGCACATATGGGAGCTCAGTGCGAGTGACTGGGCTGAAAATCCTGCCAAAATAACAAATCTGTATTATTCCACGTCCATCACTTTGTTAGGTGAGTCAATTAAGTGAGCCACCTGAATAAAAGCTCGTCGAAAAATTAAAGAGTGTGAAGATAAACAAAATAACTCTATTTTTGATCAACCATGGTTCGCTCTCTCTATCTCACGCTTTCTCTCTTTCCGTCCATCACATTCCAATCCAATCGGTTTCAATACATTTTATTCCATTATTTGAAAAGAACTCTTTCTGGACCAGACCATGAGGGAGTGATGTAAATAGAGTCTCCTGCACCCTGAAGGAATCATGACCCAGAAAGAGCATGCACAGACCTAGTTGACTCCCTCATTATTATTGTGGCCCTTTACTGTCCCTTATCATAAAAATTAAGGTCTCAGTATAGGAGATACCTAAAATAATACCAGAAAATGTCACTAACCCTTGTCCCAAATGGCACGCCAGTTCTAATTTCGAGGTCCAAAAAGTGCCAAGAGTGTGCCATCAAAGCCCACATAAATCTGGACTCAACAGTCTTACCTTACACCTGTTATTTGTTCACCCAGTGGTGATATGACTAAAATGATCTGCTCATTATAGTTTTTTCCACCAATGTTGTTAATAATACAGTTTCTAACAACAGTGGTGTTAATGGAAATGTTCACCCACCGCTTCAGGAATCCCACAAGAGCTTAGTAGCGTTCTAATCCTTTATATTTCACGCAATGTCCAATGCGTCTTCCTCTGGCCAAGTAAACCTTTTTTTAGTTGCCAGTTTTAGATACAAAAAGTTAATTTGACCATTTTTTTTATATTCACAATAGGATTACTCCAGGACATTGGCTATGAAGGGCCATTGAAGCCAAACAGAGGGGTGATTCTAGGATCAGAACTTTAGGGGTGCTGAGCACCCAATGAGATACATCTTAACATAAATTTGGACTGTCATTCCCATACTTGTGAAAGAAGAACATCTGAGTTTTTGGATAGTGGAAACACTGTGACTGGAAAGACAACACCAAATCTGAGAAAACTTCCTCTAATGCTGAGCCTGTGAGCCACAAAGCCATCACTCAGATCATACCATTTGGAAGGCATGGGGGACTGCTATATTTCCGATGTTCAAAATGCTTTAACAAACTTCAAACACCAACAAAAAATTACTTTTTACGATTTTTATGGGTGCTCAAGCCCTCCTAAATTGAGTCCAAGCACACCTAAAAATAGTAAAAAGTCATTTTTTGTTGGTGTTTGAAGTTTGTTAAAACTATGGAAAATAAAGATTTTAAACATAATATTTTAACAATGGGGCTAGACACGTCCATGGCCACACAGTTGTAATGTCACCATTAGTCCTGGCAAGCAGAGGAAATGTCCAGTCTCACTGGAGTTTAAACTGGTCTACTGTGTGTGACAATTAGCTCTGTTGGGCTATTGTTGTGGTTACTATTGTGCTTTTTTTTACTTTTACTGCTGTCATTTGTTATCAAAAGCACCAGCTTTTTCTTCTGACCTGTTGGTTTGATGTTGCTGCTGTATACACAGTTTACCAGTTCACTCTTTCAGGTTGGCTTTGAGGTGGTTTCACTTCTTCAACATCGTCCCCTTGTTTTTGATCTCACTTCTTTGATTTTTTTTTATACAAGAATGTATGTAACAAAATGAGGTTTAAAAATAGCAGCTGAAAACTTAAATGGCAAAAAAAAAATGAATCAAATCATTTAGTAATAATACAGAAGATATGATAAAAATGTCTGGATCTTCACTGTCTATTTTTAATATAAAATGTTTCACTAGACTTTACCTCAGATTTAATTGAGAACCTGTGTAACACTACGCAAGGAGTGAAGAGAAAGACAAGGAGTCTTCCTTAAAAGATTTACTGAATTAGGCAGCGATGGTAGAAATGGAGGCACACTATAGGAAGCAAAGAAGCACTGCCTGGCACTCTGTGAATGGAGCCGAGGTAAGCAGGTGGTGTGGAATTGGCAGAACCTGAACCTGGCCAGACAGTACAGAATTGAAAGACACCAAGCAGAGAGCATGTGAGTGTTAGGTGACGCACCTTTGGATGATTGGATGTAGCCAGGTGTTGCACAATCAGCTGAAGCCAAGCAGGGAAAGCCAGAGTGCTGGGTGATGTGCCTTTAGGCAGATGGAAGTAGTTAGGCGGTGCAGAATTGGCTGAGGCTGAGTAAGGAGCATAGAAGAGTAGGTTAATGCAGTGTTGGGCAGATGGAAGTAGCCAGGCATTGCACAATCAGCTGGAGGCCAGTAAGCAGCATGAGAATATATATATATATATATATATATATATATATATATATATATATATATATATCATATATATATTATATATATATATCTATATATATATATATATATATAATATATATATATATTATATATATATATTATATATATTACATTATTAATGAAGTGGCAAAATGTGAACCTCTAGGATTAGCAGTTAATTTGACGGTGAAATTAGAGTCAGGTGTTTTCAATCAATGGGATGACAATCAGGTGTGAGTGGGCACCAAGAACAGAAATTATCTATCAAAGTCTGCTCTTCATAACACGTTTGTGGAAGTGTATCATTGTATGAACAAAGGAGATTTCTGAGGAGCTCAGAAAAAGAGTTGTTGATGCTCATCAGGCTGGAAAAGGTTACAAAACCATCTCGAAAGAGTTTGGACTCCACCAATCCACAGTCAGACAGAATGTGTACAAATGGAAGAAATTCAAGACCATTGTTACCCTCCCCAGGAGTGGTCAACCAACAAAGATCACTCCAAGAGCAAGGCGTGTAATAGTTGGTGAGGTCACAAAGGACCCCAGAGTAACTTCTAAGTAACTGAAGGCCTCTCTCTCATTGGCTAATGTTAATGTTCATGACTCCACCATCAGAAGAACACTGAACAACAATGGTGTGCATGGCAGGGTTGCAAGGAGAAAGCCACTGCTCTCCAAAAAGAACATTGCTGCTCGTCTGCAGTTTGTTAGAGATCTGTTGGAAGAATGTTTTGTGGACAGTTGAGACCAAAATATACCTTTTTGGTTTAACAGAAAAGCGTTACGTTTGTAGAAAAGAAAACACTGCATTTCAACATAAGAACCTATTCCTTATGATTTGGGCCTGTTTTGCTGCATCTAGGCCAGGACGGCTTGCCATCATTGATAGAACAATGAATTCTGAATTATATCAGAGAACTCTAAAGGAAAATGTCAGAACATCTGTCCATGAACTGAATCTCAAGAGAAGGTGGGTCATGCAGCAAGACAACGACCCTAAGCACACAAGTCGTTCTACCAAAGAATGGTTAAAGAAGAATAAAGTTGATGTTTTGGAATGGCCAAGTCCAAGTCCTGACCTTAATCCAATCAAAATGTTGTGGAAGAACCTGCCAAAGTGGTCTGAATGACCAGAAAAATTGCAGAGAAGTACATCAGTTGTGCATCTTCAAATATATATATTTGTTTCTTTGCCAGTGGTATAATGACTATATATAATTATTTCTCAGTCTCTATGTTATGATACAAGCTGAACATACAGGTAATTTCTGCACACACAAAATAAAACAAACTAAAAAACCCACAAGTTTCAGAAGAAAAATGCATTCTGCTGGCAAAGTCAGTATTTAGTGTGACCTCCCCAAAAAAGTGGTTTCTGGTCTGCTTCCAGAAAGACCATTCCTGATCAAGCTTTTTTGAACTGTAGAAGGGTCAACTTGGCATCCCAAAGAAGCTGCCAGATACTGCTATTGCTCAAGTGTAAGGAGAGATACCACCACATATTTGCCATGTTACCCTATAGAAGCTCTTTTTTGTAGTTTACTAATACTATTTAGAAAACGTTTACATGGGAGATAGAAAGATCTTGGACTTTTCTCTGTCTCTTCTCTGTCCTGGCACCCAGGTTGTGGAATGAACTCCCACTGGATGGCCGAATGTCTGAGTCTTTTGCTGTTTTCAAGCAGTGACTCACCTCTTCACTCAGCACTTAAGTGACGACTGAAAATGCAACTGGTTATTTAAAAAAGAAAAATGTGTGCTTGTGTGTTTTGTTGATTTACCCACATCAGATCCTAAAAGGTTCTGGTTGGATTGTGTTCTTGGACTACTGATTATTTTTACTAGCATTAGGTTATGTCTACTAAGAAGAATACAAAGCACTTCTGTAAGTTGCTCTGGATAAGGGCATCTGTTAAATAATGTAAATATTCTGCATACATTTTCTGTATTTTCTGGTTGAATTCTAATAGTGATACTCTATGTATTCTATTCTATCTACTGGTTACTGCAGCATCTTTTCCATCCCTTTTTAGCACAGGTGACGTCAAAGGACAAATACTGGAACATATCCTGAAATGTTCACATGAGTAACTCAGACGAGGACAGAATGATGCCAAGAGGGCAACTACAGAGCATGACAGTCTGTTCCAGGTCAAACCTTTTACGTGTAAGGCATTCTATCATCCCCACAGGAATCTTGCTTTTAGACTATGGAAAAGTCTATCTTTTCAGTAAATGTAAACAAAAAAAGATATTACATATTAAAGACATAATGCACTCAAATTAACACTGGAGAGTTTGTGTCCAAAGTATTCAGAGTACTCAATAGCTGTGGGAAGTTTCCACTATTTTAGATGGATATCACCCTGCCAGTCCACAGCATGAGGAATTAACATCAGTAGCTACTGCACCACATTGATCATTCAACCTCTGCCCAATAAGCAATTATCGAGACTATTTATAAAGTCACAGGCGCTAAAACAAGCGAAAGGCATCCATATAAGGATAAAACAACCATAGACATGCACTGAATAATTACCAGTTTATTGTTATCTCCCTATTTTATGCTTCTTTGCCATGCAACGCAACACTGAGCCGGAGTTGTTGTGTAGAGATTAGCATCAGCGCAAAGAAATGTGCAATTAATCTTTTATACACTTACATATTTGGCATGAAACAAGCATAAACAGGTCTACACAGATTCACTCAGGAGGAACAACAACATGAGTAATTCAGGCATTGTTTTTTTTTTCAAGCTTTTCCTTTAACACAATCTCAATGGTCTGTATGTTTATATACTGTAATATGGATAATTTGAATATCTTCTTCCTGTCATGCACAGGATCAGTGCATCATTTGAAAAATGACTGATGGCTATATTCTTAATATGACAGATGCTTTGATGCAGCATAGCATCCACACAGCCCATTATGTGCTGCATACACTTCATTATGTTCTTCTCTACACTTAATGTCCATTTTAAGAGCTTCACTCACCATATAGATGCACTTTGTAGTTGTACAGTTACAGACTGTAGTCCATCTGTTTCTAACCTAGTTTGTTAGTCCCCTTTATTCTGCTCTGGAACACCACAGATCACGGACTATTTGGTTGGTGGATCAGTCTCAGGACTGCAGTGACATTGAGAAAGTGGTGGTACGTTAGTGTGTCGTTGTGTGTTGTGCTGGACAGCAGTGCTGCTGGAGTTTTTTCACTCACTGTGAAAAAGGCAGAGACAGTAGCTCATCTGTCTCATCTGTTGTTGCACAGTTTGCATAAGTCATCTTCTAATCCCTCATCAGTGCTCTCAGGACGCTGCCTACAGGATGCTGGTGGCTGGACATTTTTGGTTAGTTGCAGTGCCAAGAATGAGCCACCACCCAAACAATACCTGATCTGTGGTGGTCCTGTGGGGGTCCTGACCATTAGAGAACAGAGTATGGAGAGAAACAGATGGACTACAGTCTGTATTTGTAGAACTACAAAGTGCTATGGGTAGGGGAACTGAAAAGTGGACAATGAGTGTAGTACCAAGGTGGTGTACCAAGTTGTAGTTGGATTGTGTTCTTGAGTTATTGCTTACTTGTACTAATATGAGGTTTTGGCTACTAGGAAGAATACAAAGCACTTCTGTACTTCGCTCAAGATAAAGGGATCTGCTAAATGCTGTAAATGTAAATGTAAAGCAAGGCCCAATATTTACGAGTTTTGCAGCAAGCTGTGATTTCAAGATGGAAATTTCAGATTTAATCAGTTGAACCATGTGGTAAGTACCACTGGGTATTTTGGGAAACGTCTGAAAGGCTTGGATGCTTTGTGTACTCAGTGTTTGCAGGTGTGTAATTGTGGAGCTCTTTGGGTTTTGCCACATTTAATCACTTTCGAGCTGCATATCGCTAGCAAATCATTTCAATTCTGTATTTAAGTTTGCAGAAAATAACCTCCTCTCCACCCAAGGTGTGGCCCCAGTCACAGGTTCAATCATGTGAACAGTCATATAAGCTTATGTAAATGATAAAACACATCAATCTTAAGCTACATCATCTTGCCACATTTGTGCAGTAGGTTGCATTTAAATGGTTTATTAGCATATCAAAGCACCCCGAGACACAGGCAGCACCTTACACATGCTAATTGTGGTTTTCATCAAATCGTATGGCCATTTCAATTAGCAGAAGGTTATACCAACAAAGCATCAGTTTACCTCTAAGGCAGTCTGAGTGCAATTCAAATGTATTTTATCATGATGTCTCTGGAAAGGATTTAGCTAATATCCTTTTCCCTCAGTATAATGTGGGAAGCACCCCAGGTGTGCTGTGCAGGATAGAACCACCCTGCCATCCTGAGGGGTGCAGAGGCTGGGGAGAGGGTTACACTCTGGGAAATGCACATTCAGGACCCACTCTGGGGGCACAGTGGCACATCAGGCTTTGGTAAACCTGACAAACTATGAATACTGATTCAATGAATTTTGGCTAGATGACCAAATGATTCACTGATTCAAGGAGAGGAAATTCAGTTATTGCTGAACGATTCAACACACTGACTTTCTAAATGGTAGGAAAGGTATTTTGTTTATGACCATATGATTTATTGATTCATTCACCCAATGAATACAAAAGAAAGATGACAAGACCAAATTATTCACTTATTCAAACACTGACTGATTGAACATGACTGATTTTGGTCAAGACTGATATATTCACTTGTTTAATATAATGGCTCTATTTTGGGAATGTCTGATTGATTCACTGATTAAAACACTCACCCACCCAACGAGAGAGGAGATTTTGTTAGGACCAACACATTTAATGATTCAAACACCAATCCACTAAACACGAATGGAAGAATTTGGGATATGACTGACTCAATTCACTGGTTCATACAATAAAGACTGAACTTTGCCTATGACCACAGCCTATGGGACTGTGGTGGCCTAGTGGTTAAGGTCAATGACCAGAAGGTCCAGGGTTCAAATCCCACCTCTGCCAAGCTGCCACTGTTGGGTCCTTGAGCAAGGCCCTTAACCCACAATTGCTTGGATTGTAAGACTGTATCAATTATAAGTCGCTCTGGATAAGGGCGTCTGCTAAATGACATAAATGCAAATGTAAATTACCAACCAATATACTGATTCAAACCTTGATCTGCCAAAAATAAAGATAGTATATAGGTTTTTAGCAAAATATTCATTGATTTTAACACTAATCTATGATTGACTGAAAAGGAATTGTGGCGATGCCCAAACAACACAATGATTCAGAGAATGAGCTGATGAAAAAGAAACATAGTATCTAGATTTTAATTTTGGTTATGATCAAATGATTCCCTGATTCAAACACTGGACCCACTGAACAGTAGAGATGTTTTGGTCATAACCAAAATATTCAATTCAAACACTGACTCACTGAATCAGTGAGTAATTTCAGTTATAACTGAACAATTAAATTGAATCAGTAAATCCTTTGGTTATAACCAGAATGAAAAATCCACTGATTCAAACAATGACATGTTGAACAATAGAAACTGAAATTTGGCTCAAACCCTGATCTGATATTATCTAGATTTTAACCAAAATATTCACTGACTTAAATAATAAATCTCTCATTGATAGAAAAGGAATTTTGGCAATGCCCAAACAATATAATGATTCAACACTGACATCATATCCAACCTTAAGGCAGATGGGCTACAACAATCTGGTATCCCTTCTGTCAGCCAGGATCAGAAGGCTAGAGCAGTTACCGGATCAAAGAAACTTGGTATCTAAAGACTGGAGTCAAAACTTGGTAGTTAGTAGATAGTTTCGTGAGTGCATCTATTATTTTAATGTCCTGAATTAGACAACATAGCAGACCCTTCAGTTTCATTGAAGTTATCTATGGGTAAAGATGACTGAGCCAAAGTTACTCTGACATTTCTGTTAAACAGCAACATCAGAACAGTCCGTGGCATGTGACCCAAATACTTCAACGAATTTATTGGGTTTGCTCAAGTGCAGCACTGACATTTGACTGTTTCTGCTCTAAAACGTGAACTTGCAATGCCATGACAATGGACAGCAATGGATTTTATGAGAAATTGTACATGTATTTTGGGTTCAGAATGCACAATGAGTTAAGAATAACTCAAAATAGTCAGCTCATTTTTTTTTTTAAGGATGGCGTTGATCCGTTTTTGCAAATGAACTCTTCATATATAGTGTAGCATATAGATGTAGAATTGTTGCACTGTTGTTGGTGCGCTAGAAAAAAACCCCAGAGATGTCTTAAAACGACGTTTCACCTGCATGAGAGCGAGATAATCGACACAAGTACTGGAGACAGAAATCACACAGTACAAGATTGCACTGAGCTTGTGCTCAGAGTAGCAATCACACGCCATCGAGCATACGGTGCCTTGAATATTGAAGATGTCACGGCAGATGGTCCAACATCTCATTACAGAATGCCAGCACCCTTGGCACTGCCATTCCAAATGCCAGAGATGCCACTTGTGTGAGGGCCGTGTGGGTCAGCGCTCCTAACCTTGTAAAAGTGGTCCATTAGCCCCCACTCAATGCCTTGTGATTTCTCCCTGTAGGGAGAGATGTGCGAGCCATTTATTTTCCAGTCTGCAAGACTTTTAAAATTTCATTTTCCTGCCTGCCAGTATCAAATGTGTCTGTGAATGGGACAGCCAATTCTACTAAATCTAAGGAAACTTAATATAAAAGTAGTGGTGAATTAAAACGAGAGTGGGTTGAATTACGAGTGAATCTAGCGTGGCACTTTAGCAGAGAGATTTCTTTTTTTTTTCAGTCTCATGAAAGGAAATCTCCATCAAAGAAATTATACTGACGCAGTTAATGTTTCGGCGATGTGATTTACTTATCACGCTGCGCTCACATCCTGCTATTCATTAACACTTGCAGGCACAGCATTCCGTCACATAATAGTTTCCCTCCTACTCCACAGCCACGTGGCATTTAAACACCGCACATGCCATGCTTAAACTCTGACTTCAGCCACATCAGTGTCATATACACTATATGGCCAAAAGTATGAAGGCGTTCTTTTGAATTAAAGGGGTATTTCAGATGGTATTTCTTCCAGATATCTGAGCAGGGTTTAAGCTCAGTGTGTGAAGCTGGTGTGTAAACTGTGTCATATATGTCTGCGGGTCAATGCAATTTCCACGCTGTGACCCTTCACTTTATATTTGTGTTGCATCACACACAAGTAGATGATTCATTTTTTCTGCAAGATTTCAGCATTCAGGTCAAAGCTCCTATGAATAAGAATGAAGCAAATACTCTTGTGGAGACAGCACATATCTGTAAGATGGATTGCTTATACAGGTATACGCCGGTTAACGTTCGCATTATGTTCTGTGAAGTAGGACGTGGACAAAATGAACATTGACCGGACATTACCATAGTCGCATAGTGGTTTTTTGTTTGCTGCTAAAGACGATACGGTTCCAGTCCATAGCAGTCCAGGTTCCTTGTTTACAACACCACTGCAAATAAAGGTGCCTGGCTGTCAATGGCAGGACACATAATAGGCATCAGGACAACACATTTCATTCTGCTAAGCATCTGGAAATTGTCTGTGCAGAAACAGGTGTGTGTAGTCAACCTGTGCATGGATGGTGGATAATGAAACTGTGCAAGCTGGTGGTCTGTCTGGACAGTCTGGAGCCAGTCTGCAATGTGTGCATGCCCTGACAAAACTGCTGCTCCTTACAGCTCCTAACAGCTAGGCTGAAATGGCTTAGATGTTGGGCAATTCATCAAAATGGCCATCCTGCTTCTCTCAGTCCAATTATGCACCCCCTTTCAAAGTCAGTCAACTGGCAAAATGTCTTCGAGTGCATCGTAAAGGCATGTCTAGCAGTCAACACTCTCTCATCAAGAGGTACAGTGGTGCTTGAACGTTGGTGAATCCTTTAGAATTTTTGTTATTTCTGCATAAATATGACCTAAAACATCATCAGATTTTCACACCAGTCCTAAAAGTAGATCAAGAGAACCCAGTTAAACAAATGAGACAAAATATTATACTTGGTCATTTATTCATTGAGGGAAATTATCCAGTATTACATATTAGTGACTGGCAAAAGTATGTGAACCTTTGCTTTCAGTATCTGGTGTGCCCCCCTGTGCAGCAATAACTGCAACTAAACGTTTCCTGTAACTGTTGATCAGTCCTGCACACCGGCTTGTAGGAATTTTAGCCCATTCCTCCATACAGAACAGCTTCAGCTCTGGGATGTTGATGGGTTTTCTCACATTAACTGCTCGCTTCAGGTCCTTCCACAACATTTTGATTGGATTAAGGTCAGGACTTTGACTTGGCCATTCCAAAACATGAACTTTATTCTTCTTTATCCATTCTTTGGTGGAACGACTTGCGTGCTTAGGGTCGGTGTCTTGCTGCATGATCCACCTTCTCTTGAGATTCAGTTCATGGACAGATGTCCTGACATTTTCCTTTAGAATTCTCTGATATAATTCAGAATTCATTGTTCCATCAATGATGGCAAGCCGTCCTGGTCCAGATGCAGCAAAACAGGCACAAACCATGATACTACCACCACCACGTTTCACAGATGGGATAAGGTTCTTATGCTGGAATGCAGTGTTTTCCTCTCTCCAACCATAACGCTTTTCTTTTAAACTAAAAAGTTCTACTTTGGTCTCAGCCGTCCACAAAATATTCTTCCAATAGCCTTCTGGCTTGTCCATGTTCATTTTGGAGAGCAGTGGCTTTCTCCTTGCAACCCTGCCATGCACACCATTGTTGCTCAGTGTTCTTCTGATGGTGGACTCATGTACATTAACGTTAGCCAATGTGAGAGAGGCCTTCAGTTGCTTAGAAGTTACCCTGGGGTCCTTTGTGATCTCGCCATTTATTACACGCCTTGCTCTTGGAGTGATCTTTGTTGGTCAACCACTGCTAGGGAGGGGAACAATGGTCTTGAATTTCCTCCATTTGTACACAATCTGTCTGACTGTGGATTGGTGGAGTCCAAACTCTTTAGAGATGGGTTTGTAACCTTTTCCAGCCTGATGAGCATCAACAACTCCTTTTTCTGAGGTCATCAGAAGTCTCCTTTGTTCGTGCCATGATACACTTCCACAAACATGCGTTGTGAAGAGCAGACTTTGATAGATCCCTGTTCTTTAAATAAAAAAAGGGTGCCTCATCACACCTGATTGTCATCCCATTGATTGAAAACACCTGACTCTCATTTAACCTTCAAATTACCTGCTAATCCTAGAGGTTCACATACTTTTGCCACTCACTAATATGTAATATTGGATCATTTTTCTCAATAAATAAATGACCAAGTATAATATTTTTGTCTATTTTGTTTAACTGGGTTCTCTTTATCTACTTTTATGACTTGTCTGAAAATCTGATGATGGTTTAGGACATATTTATGCAGAAATATAGAAAATTCTACAGGGTTCACAAACTTTCAAGCCCACTGTATAATTCCAAATAGTTGCCTCTGGGAGCCTTTTTGTAGGGCAGCCGGGGAAGTACTTTTACACCCTCTGGTGGCAAGACCCAGTGTCTAATCAGACCACACCTGTAATCATTTACATATCTGCCTGAGACATGAGCTTTGCAGCAGCACGACATTTATACTCTTTTTTTTTTGTCACTGAGTACATATTTATCTGTCAGAGAGAATATACAGATAGTAATGGAACAAATGAGAACTACTTACAATAGGAATGGCATATTCACTTATGAACATAATTTACAGTTAGTTAGAAATGAGTAGCTAGTTCAAACATGAGCTGACGAGCTTGACCTGTAAGTTAGTGAGCTTTCGAATTAACCCTCGTCTCTGCTTGTGGAGCCATAGTGTTGACTGGCTTTTGAGACGGAACAAAACACTAATCATACATTGCCAGTCCATAAATAAGCTATTGACATGAGAATCTGTAATAATTGTCAAGGCAAATATGGTAATTAGACTTCAGTACAGTACTGTAAAGTCATACATTTGGCAGTGCTGTATAGTGTCTATAGTTTAAGGAGCATCTTTATTTCATATTAGAGTGTATTATAATTTTTAAGACCTCAGCTGTTAAAGTGACCGACCATTAATCGGATGGATGTTAATCGGCGCATACATGTAGCATTTATGGGGTTTGCATGAATTGTTTTGCTTAGGATATTCATACTATTTGCACTGTGGAAAAAAAAGGTCTGAGAAATTGTGAGAGCAGAGAGACACATCATCGATATTAGCTTGTAATTTCATGTGTAATACAGTTCAGTTTCAAATGAAGCTTCAAATTAATTGAATTACCAAGCAGTGGAGCTGCTCCAATAAGTTCCACTCAGTGGTTACAATATCCAAAAGATTTCTTGTAGTCTTGTGTGGTATTAAATCAAAATGTCTGATCAATATAACGGTTTATTCATTCATACTCAGTTCAAATCAGGTCACAAAGAAAGGCATTCACAGTATTTCAATAGCAATTAACTTTATTAAAATATTACAAAGGCATTTTCTAAAAAAGTATTTAATTTGGAAACATTCTCTCATATAAGGTTTGCTAACTAACTGTTAATATGTCAGCTCTGAAATCAAGTATTTATTTAATAAAAGGGTGTAAAAATGGTGGGATACCACCTAAATTACATGTGCCAAATGCACACATTTCACCTTTAGCTCATGCTAGTACCTTGATTGTAACATTTTCCATCTGAAATTGCATAGCCAACTCTCAGTGCTTTCTAATCATACAGGTATGTGCAGTTTAATGCATGTGGTTTTGCATTGTCTTATTGAAAAATGCATGGACAGCCTTGGAAAAGATGTCGTTTTGAAGTAAGGTTACCTTTCTCTAACATTCCAATGTATTTTTCTGCATTAATGCTGCCATCGCATAAGTGTAAGGCATTGACCGCATACCATGAAAGACCCTGGCCTTCAGACGGTCTTTTCAGTCTTTTTTTTCACCAAAAAATGTGTTAATATGAAGTAATCTGCCCTTGCACAGACAATAGCAAAACGCTACTATATCCAATACCCAAAAGGATTCCAGAAAGATCTTTTTTTAATATAGGGAATAATGTATAGGTAACAGATTCAAATACATCTCAGGTTTGATCCAGGCTGGTCCTGTTTCTGTCTTCCTTACGCTCTGAGGAATTCTGAATGCCTCTTACAGGGTGCGAATAAAACTACAGATAAAATGGTTGCATTTGGACCACAATCCAATCCATCAGAAGAAGGTTTGGAAGACTTCTTGACCTGGCCAGCAGTTGTAGTTGTCCTTCAGTTGTTTTTTGGCTTATTATCTTGTACCCTCTCCCACAATTCCTGCTGCCTTTATGGCCACAAAGTCAGTATTTGTTGTAGAAATGTAAATTATAAGATAATCTCATAATTTTCCAATAATGTTGATTCAGTATTTTTCCTTTACTTGGCCTGGAATAATATGACATTATTCAAAATAATTAATTCTAATTGTTTTATGTAGCTATTCTTCACAAAACCAGAATGTTCCGCTATTAAACAAAAGTTGTTTGTGTCATATATGTGATTAGTTTATTTTCTACAAGGTTAAAAACAAACAAAAAAAACTGGATGAACATCATCTAAATGTAGCAATTCCATTATTTTTGCCAGGGTCACAGTGCCACACTAAAGTCACTAAGCTTATTTGTGACCCATTCTGCAGCCAGTGTTTGTCTCTTGAGATTAGAGAGCAAAATGCTTGATGTTTGGCATTTGTCAGCATTAAGTGTGGCTGAAATGTTCCAACCCACTAATTAGATGTGGTGTCCAAAGAAGATTGCCCTTTTTTGGCTTATCTCTGACATCAATCAGCCAGCAAGATGCTGAGAAGCTAGACTAAAAAATAGATTGAACAGGTTATAGCTTGACATGAGTTGGCTTTCAGCAACATATCTTCTTTAATTATCACTAAAAAATATCCCATAGAAACAACTAGCTCTAACATTTTGTTATATATGCAACCCGAATTAGAGGAGCTCAGGGGAACTTTAAGTGAGTTGAACTGTTTCACAAATCATATCCTGATACTCCAGTGACCGACCATCTCCTCGTGGTGGACTTGGAGGATTCAGAATCAGTTCTCACTTGGCTCTCCAATGGGACTCAGTACATGTAATTGCCTTATAGCAAGGTTTCATCATGTTCTCAGCATAGACGACACAATCTTCCAGCTTTAGTGCTCACAATAAGAGAATGTTCCCAGCTATCTGTCCCTCATTTTATCCAGTAAATCACTACATGTTTTATCTTACTGGTTAAAGTCTGAAGAGCTCTTAGGTTGCCTTAAAGTAAGTCATTCTCCTCCAGGCTCAGCTTGTCGAGAGCTCATTGAATGGATTTCAAATCCCCTGGCCATAAAACTCTGAAAATGTCATACTTTAAGTGAGTGAACTGTAATATCGTCACAAGATCTTCAAGATCTTCATGTTGTTGAAACTATTTCTAGAAGAAAGAGTAATTTCTCTCAACTTTTTGGGGCCAGAATTTATTTCTGAAAGTAGTCTTGTGGTTTCAGTCATGACCAGGATTTGCACCAACCTCGACCAAGACAAGACTCATATTAATTAAAATTGAGCAAAGACCAAGACCCACACTTACCAAAATCAGAAAAAAGTTCTACACTAACCAAGATCAAGACCAAGACCAAGACCAACCAAGTTCAAGACGAAACCGAGGCCTACACCGATCAAGATAAGACTGATACCCAAACCAAGATCAGGACAAAATCAATACCAACAAAAGCCATAATCAATTCAAGACCAAGACCCACACCAACCAAGAGCAGGACAAAACCAAGACCAATGCCAACCCTAATAAAGACAAGACTGAGACCCGCACCAACCAAGAGCAGCACAAAACTGATACCCACATCAAGTTCAGTACAAAACCAAAACCAACAAAAATATAATCAAGACAATACTGAGATCCATACCAACCAGGAGCAGGACAAAACCAAGATCAACAAAAAACATAATCAAGACAAGACTAAAACCCACACCAATCAAGAGAGGGACAAATCAATACCAACACCAAGAGCAGCACAAAACCAAGATCAACAAAACCCCTAACCAAGACAAGATTAAGACCCCCATACTAACCAAGATTAAGATAAGATAAAGTTCTGGAGCCTATCATGGAATCCACTGGGTGAAGCCAAGCCTGTCTGTTAAATGGGATATCAGTATATAACATAGAATCTGGTTACCAGTTGCTGTCTCCTCCCTAAGGCATAGCCAGTTGTCTAAATATGGTGGCAGGCTAGTGAACTGCTGCATGACCCTTGAGCATAATAATAATACTATCAACCTTTATTTTACTTACTGTATGTATGTATTTCTTTCAGCATTAACACAATTACATCTTAAGCATCCAGCTGAATCTTACTGCACTCTTGTTTACCAGTGATAATGTCTTCAGCTTTAGGCAATACGATGGAACAAATACCACCCAGTATGTATTATGTAGGTGGCCTGTGCTGGGTAAACAATAGCGCATGTTTGTCCTTGATACCGATTGAATCCTGCCTCCCTCACACAACTGTGTTCAATTAAGCAGTGACCTGGACTGCTCACAATTTCACACCCTGGAAAACACAAGTAACCTTGGCTGTGCACAGCAGGGATGGTTCCGACAAAGCCGCTGCTCACTCCATCATGTCAAACACCCTTTTACAACCACAGCTCACGGTAGCCTAATTCTCATCCCTCCCACCCACTCAGGGAGTCAAGCAAAGTGCATGAAACAAAAAAAATGGAGTCTCCCAAGATTCGTCTTGCTTGAAGGTCAACCAGAGAGTCTGTGTGTCACTCATAGTGTTACATAACATGTTTATAGGGGATACCTTTCAGCTATTTTGCGCTGTTACTTCTAACAGATTACATCAGAGGAGAGATGCAATTTAAAATAGGACAAATGGGACAAAAATTATAGAGGTACATGGCACCTACAAAACCTGCTTCCATCAGTTCGACAACATGTCAAGCTGAAATAGCACATTAGCCAACTCTCGGATGCTTCTTGACGCATCCAGACTAATTCAGATTACGGTCCATTAGAACGTGGCAACTGACTTTCTAGCTATATGCTATATGGTCAAAAGTATGCAGACACCCATTCTAATTGCTGAACCTTGTTAATTCAGCCACACTCACTAGTAAAAGGTTCAGAATATAAAGCATACTGATATGGAATCACTATAGACAAACAGTGACAGTAGAAATGGTTGTACTGAACACCTCAGTGAGTCTTAATATGGCCTGTCCTGCTCTCCATAAAGAACTGAATCAGACACAGCACTGCGGGAGTTTTAACACCCTGTTCTAACTCAGTGTCCAATCTATTAGACCTTCCTACCTTGTTGGCCCACCTTGTAGTCAGAGACAGTTACTCATCATTTGATGAGCAGTTTGTGTTAGTCATCCTCTAGTTCGTCATTAGTGTTCAGAAGATACACGCTCATACCAGCAAAACACACACTACCACACCACTACCATCTCAGTGCCACTATAGTGCTAAGAATAATTCCATCAGCCAAATAGGACCTGATCTGTGGTGGTCCTGTGGCGGTCCTGTTGTGGTCCTAACCATTAGAGAACAGACTAAAGGGGACTGACAAAGTATGTAGAGAAACTGATGGACTACAGTCTGTAATCGTAGAACTACAAAGTGCATCTATAAGGAAAGTGTAGCTGATAAAATGGACACTGGACAAGGAGGTTTTGATGTTTTGTCAGATCATTGTGTATAGAGTATATAAATAACCTTGTCTTAATGGTGCCAGACCTCACCTTGCCAGAGACGGGCTACAAACCAGTGAGGCTCAGTTGGTAGATTGCCAGTTCACAGTGCTGAACTGTGAACTTCTAAACTTCTGGTGATGTGAGATCTGATGGTTATCAGCAACCACGCCAGGTAACCAAGTGTACAATTCATACTGGCTCTCCAAAACCGGACAACAGAAGATTGAAAAAAACATTTTTTGGTCTCACAAGTCTTGATTTCTGTGCCATTCAGATGGCAGGGTCAGAATTTTGAGTAAACAACATGAAAGCATGGATCCATCCTGCCTTTTATCAATGCTTCAGATGGTGGCGTAATGGTGTGGGGATATTTTCTTGGCACACATTGCACAGTCCACCTGAGCATTGTTGCTGAGGATATCCATCCCTTTATGACAACAGTGTATCTTCTACACACCATGTGACAAAGCTCACATAATCTCCAACTGGTTTCTTGAACATGACAATGAGTTCTGTACTCAAATGGCCTCCACAGCTACCAGAACACAATCCTACAGAACACCTTTGGGATGTGGTGGAATGAGAGATTTGCATTATTTTCAAAAAGAAAGCTTTTATCATTATTTAAAAGATCCTCTTTCATAACTTCCAGTGTACTCTGGGCAATGAGACATCCTGTAACCTTTCAAAGCATGGAGCCATCTGGACTTAGTGGCACCAGTGATCAAAACTGCATGAAGGTCTACAGTAACATCTAGACTAAACCGCACCAGGAACTGAACATTTGGAACTCCGTAGCCCATCTGCTTCAAGGTCCGTCCTCACCTTTCTTCCCATTCTGATGCTTGGTTTGAACTTCAGCTGGTCATAATGACCATGTCTACATGTTTAAATGCAATGTGTTGCCTTGTGATTGGTTGAACACACAATTCACGCTTAACTCTTCAGACATAACTGCTGAAAAATGCCTTTGCACTGAACGCTGTTATACAGATTCACTATTGACTTGTCACCACAGGCAGGTAATGCCACTTTTCTGGGCTTTTGAGACAGGACCTGAAATATCTTATGCTATACAATGCGTGAGACTCCAATCTATGATTCATCAAAAGTGGTCAAGTCGATACCACAAAGGTTCCCTTTAAAAAGCTCTTAAAAAGCACAACTCAAATGTCAGACTGGTTCTAGTGAAGTTAAAGGCTCTGTGAGAACTCTCTCTATGACAAAAACAGCCTCAAGTCAATAGCACACTGCACATATTACTGGTCACTCCAAAAATCTATTTACCTTTTGGAGATTTATTGATAACCGACAAAGTGGGGTTGGTACACAGTTCATGATGTCAATGATGACCTTCACAGTTCTGAAAGGGTTATACAGGATGGAGAGATGAAGATGATATTTGCTCCTCCACTTCAGATTTGCAGATGCTTTAGTCCAAGGACAAGCATACAGACTGTGTAACAACTGAATGGCCACTTCATTAGAGGGATCCATCTAGTAGTACATTAGTCCTCTGTGGGCCTTCAGAACTGCTGCAGTTCATTGTTAGATGGAGGTACTGACATGCTCTGAACAGGCCATTCTACCTCATCCCATAGATGCTCTATAGGATTAAGATCTGGCTTCTGTGAAGGCCAGGGATGTAAGGAAAACCCATCCGGGCTATGTTTATTTTCACTGCCCAATGATCCCAGTTTTGTGCTCCTTTTCCCACTGGAGTCTTGTCTTTCTGTTTCCCTTGCAATGGCCTATCCGTGCTAAGCAACGATGAGTTGTGTCTGGTCATTATATATATTGTAGCATAAATATATTTACCAGGAGCAGGCTAGCAGTGTGAGAGTTGACTGAGCTGTGTTTGTTTGGCCTTCTCATCTGGTAAATAGTCCTTGGTAATTTTGTCTGTGATATTGGCTGTTTAATAAAGATTGCACCAGGAGCAAAGCTTCCATCTATGCTGTGCTTCCACCCCGATGCTACAATGTATGTGTTTTAGCAATGGTATAATGACCATACATAACATATTGTCGGCAAAAATGTTTAACTTGGATTCATCACTCCATAATACTCTCCTCCACTGATCTTCATTCCAATCTTTGCGAGTTTTAGCATAACTTGGTTTAAAAAATAAGAATTTTTACAACATTATTTATGATATCGCAGCTAACAAAAACACACAATACTAAAACAGAAAATTTAAATGCATGTTATCATTTCCACTTTATTGGGAAAACTCCTCTCCCAGAGCCTCATGGGCCCAGTGTAACTGTGCAGGGATAGAAATAAAAAATCTTCACTGAAGGCCAACTCCCTTGGTGGAGCAGCTGCTCCCTGAACACATAATATTAATTAGGGAAAGACTCTTGTGATCAGATACATCTGTGTCATGGCACACACTCTAAGCACACTGCTTCAATGACTCCTACCCTGCACTGGATCTCATTTTAATATTGTTTTATTTTAATTCACACTTAATTGAATCAAAAATAGCAGCCAATCCCAGCGGCTCAGGCCCTTAGTGGCGGAAAAGATGAACAGTGTTGTACTGTGTGATGTTAAAAAAGAGAGAGAGAAAAGATTTAAAGTCATTAAACAGTTTTTATTTGGTGTTGATAGACCACATGGAAATATAGAAGCGATAAGCATAGCGATTGCAAGTTTACATTTATATTTGTCTGAAGTAGTCAGTAATTAATATGTTCTGAGCAAATGTACCTATATATAATCTTCCTTTTATCAAAGAGAGTATGATGACATGCGCCAGGAGCAGTCCAAAAGCTAGTGCATAGGTTCCTTCTGACACTTTTCCCCTTCCATAGCACGCTCCTCAGTTACAGCCAGCACTTCTTTCCCTATTTATACTCTTCCTGTGGTTTCCGTCCTTGTCAGGTCTCATCAGTGCTACACTTTTGTTCTGTCCTTGTTCCTGGCTCCTTGGGTTCCTGTCTCGGTTTGGGTTCCAGTCTAGTGTCACAAATTCTCTCTGTGTTTCAACATAGTATGTCCATATGTCTGTTTAACCTTATTTCTAGCGTCTGTCCTAGCCTTCCCTTTTTTGTATTGTTAGCTTTATTCATTGGCTTTTGTTGGGTGTAGCGAAGGTAGGTGTAATATAATAACACAGATGCTAGACTACTGGACATCCATATAACACCATCTTATAGTATGCAACAGCTGTAACACAAGACATAATGAACACAGTGAATACTATCAGCCGAAGGAACGAACACAACCTGAGTCAGTGCAACATGCTAACAAACGTGCTCATATGCTTTCCAAACAGACAATAAGCTAATGATGCTAATGCTAACACAAGCAAAACTGTATAAGCCACACTACTACTATGACAATGAACACCAAACAAGAGCCTAAACTACTATAGAACATTAATAACAGAAAACTTAATCACAGAACATGAAACACTTAACAAGGACCAGAAACCATCTACTAGAAGAAACCGACAAAGAACATTTATGAGAAAACACTGACCAGAATACACAAACCATGGTCAGGAAACTACCAACCAGGAGAAACAACAAGAAACAAGAAACCAGGGCAGAGAGAAAAGGCCACACAATGCATACTCAGTAAGGAGGGTTTATATTCTCAGGCTGTAAGTGGATGGCCTGCTGTGGAAGCCAAAAAGTGTCAGAAGGGAGCTATGCTGTATGATGTTGTTCTCCAGCCCACCTCATCCTGAAACGCTTTGTTTTATTTCCATATTTACATTCATATTTAATCATTTAGAAAACTCCTTTATCCAGAACCATTTTAAACTGTTGCAATTTTACAATATACAATCCAACTGAAACTGACTTTTAAGAACTATGTGCAAGGGCCCAAACTTCTGGTCTATAGTACTGCACATTAATTCCAGTAATATTTCCTTAATAAAAGAGTTTAATTAGTACATTTTGTCTTTCTCATGGAGACTCAGACACAAGTTACATGTGGAATTAATTTGCAGCACAAATAAAATATAAAAGTAACTCTAGGCATTGTTCTGGTGGCTCTAACTTTAACTAATGCACCTGAGTTTGGGATTCAGTAAGGGCTAAGTCATTTTCCTATTGTGACTTCAGTTCATGGGTGATATATTGTTTCAATATAGCCCATAAGTGATCCCTAATGGAACTAGGAAGGCTGGATAGAACATGTAATATAGTATATTTTCTGATACGGTATACTGCAGAAAACATTCTGTTGAAGATTAATGATTTTAGTTTCCTTAAGAACTAAGATAAACTTATAAACAAATTATCTGTATATACACCTACATAAACAATCACACAGAGGGTATTTCTCAGGTTCAAATCAAGTGTCAGCTTAAGATTTCTAAAGGGGGAAGTCCATTTTATGATGAAAAGCTTCGCCAAAAGTGGATCATTTGTATTCAAACCATGATCAGGAGGACCAAAAGTGACGACACCACTGGAAGACCAATACATAAAGCTTTGTTCACTAAGAGACACAACAGCAACCTTTCCATACTCCAATAAATAAACTATGCTCAAAAGAATGCTACATAGTAATGGTATTGTTAATCATTTTTTTTTTTTTTACATGTTAATATTTAGAAAACATAAAAAAAATACAAAACTGGGATAAACATTTTGCCTAATAATGTAGTATTAGCCAAATTTCTCCTTATTTAAGGAATCATTTTTGACACGATTTCGAAGGATTAACACTAAAAGAAATATGTCTCAAATTTTATGCCCCTAGTTGTTTAGAACAAATGTTATTGTAGCATTCCTAAATGAGAAAATCAGTAGTCATATATTTGAAATCATGCTTTTTTTTGATAAAGTAAAATCTATAAATTCCTAAAATATCAAAATAACTTGTTTAGGATTTTTTTAGCGCTACCGTAGAGTCATTTTGTGCTTTTTGGTGATGTTAAATGAATTTAGACCTGATCATGAAAAGTTCCTGTGCAGACAAGCACAACCTTGCCACCACTTTGGTGAGACAGGATACCCACAAAGAACATCCTTCCAATATCACTACTATGAGTAAAACCTCTGAAAATAAGATCTGTATGAGGGTGAGAAAATCTTATCTATGGATTTTTTAATTGATTTGTCCGCTACAATATCCACCAATATTATAGCTCAAACAACAACGGAGGAGAAGCGCATGCAGTTTTGGTCCATAAGAGGAAATCTACCTCGTATTTTTGCATTGATTACCAATTGCTTAATGCAGTCTCTTTGAAAGATTCCACCCACTAACCCACATGAACAGCACTCTTGATCTATTAGCCAGATCCCTGTTCATCTCTGTCAACCTCCACGGCGAAGAATTGGCAAGCCGAGCAAGCCGCGAGGCCAAACCTAAAACAGCATTTACTATCTTCCAAGGGCTCTTACAGTGCGATGTGATTTGCTTCAGTCTCTTTAATGCTCCTGTCACCTTTGAGTGTCCCATGAAGAAAATGTTGGCCTATGGTTCCCCAGATTCAAGTACAGATACTTTGGACTTCAGCAGGGCTTAGAGCAACCGCTGTCAATTTCTCAACACCATTTATCAAGGTGGTCTCAATGGTGGACTTTAACCTTGGATATTCTTTTCAGTAGTCCAGTACCTTAACCACTGCACCATCAGAGTCTCATAAAATGGTGAAGTTACAGTCAATTCATCAGCAATTGCGTACAGTAAAAAGCACAGTACTGACATTAATTTTGTACTTTAATTGTGCAATTAAAAAGAGTTCTGTGTGTTTAATTGTAGTATTTCATTTTGTAATCTGACAAATGATATATATAAAACTCATGCTTGTGTGTATATATATATATATATATATATATATATATATATAAGTACTAAATTAATAGTAATAAAGTAAGTAAATAATAAATTATTATTATTATTATTATTATTATTATTATTATTATGTAGGATTATTTGTTTTATTTTTTGTTTTGTTTTCTTTTATTTCATATGTATGATTAAAATCAGCTATTTAAGCCCATTATTTTTTGCTTGGGTTATGTTGCTGCAAAACCAGAACCCCTCCACCAAACAGACTTCAGTTTGAGAACAGAGATACATCGCTGAGCCGCTGGTTCTAAGGTTCAGGGCCATCTGACTCACATGCTTCTCAGCCGCAATATCAGAGAAGGAAGCATTGCTCATTGCTAATTAGGGTAGCTTCCAATATTAACTCACACATTTAATTAGATAAGGTGATGGCAGCCAGAAGGGAGAAAATGGAAAGCTCAGGGTCGAGGGAATAGAAACTCTGAATGTTAGAAAACTTCCTTCAAATGAATTAAAGGCAGGAAGAGATGAAAGAGCAGAAGAAGTAGACAGAAAGATGAAAGATGTTTCTGCTTTATAGCTCAGGTTGCTTAAATAGTTCAACGTCACGTGTATCACGACATACTAACTCTCTGTTGCACTCATCTAAGAAGAGAGCGAAGAGAGATGACTAACTGTCTGGCTCGTTAATCACTTTAGCATTAGATGGATAAAATGATCATTTATTCATTCCAGTTGACTCTTGACATTGAGTAAATGCACTGTTTTGTACTTTTATTTGTACTGACACAGCTACATGTCGGTATCACTACACAGGAGCTGGAATAGTAGTAATCAGAAAAGAATGTAATGTATAAAGGTTTATAACAATCCTAATTTTGACCCTGTTTATCCTAGTCAGGGTCACAGGGCACCCAGAGTCTATCTTGGACCACCAGTCAGGATCTGTATCAGAAAGATGCAGTGTTTGGTCTGTTTTCTGAGAAGATCATCCTGAATACTTGCCCTCTGACCCCTTTCTCCTTCCACAGCTGGCTGTTCAATTACTTGCCACTACTTAAATCATCCTATTGTTCTCCTTCTATCAAGGTTGCCAACAAAGGTTATGTTACAAAGTACTGAGTTGAACTTTTGCTATTGACCAAATACTTATTTTCCACCATAGTTTACAATTAAATTCTTTAAAAATCCTACAATGTGATTTCCTGGATTTTGTTTCTCATTTTGTCTCTCATAGTTGAAGTGTACCTATGACGAAAATTACAGACCTCTCTCATCTTTCTAAGTTGGAGAACTCACACAATCAGTGGCTGACTAAATACTTTTCTGCCCACTGTATGAGGAAAGGGGAAACCAAACAAGGAAAGACACCGTAACACACAAGCAAAACGTCACTCACTTTACGCCAAAAAAAGGAATGCAGAGTTTAAATAACAGAACTAATGAGACAGAAACTAGAAACAGTTGAACTACATCAGGACATCAGAACGTAAAGAAAGGTGATACACCACAAAGGGATGACTTGGATGAGCGATGGATGCTGGGTAGTGTAGTCCTGGTCATGATGGACAGTGCATACCGTGTTTTTGTGGAATAATTGCACTGTTTAAAACTCAGAATGTCTGGTATTAAGCTTAGGAGCAGTGATCTTCATGAGACATAACAATTGATGCTAAAAAAAAGTAAACGAGATGTTTAGGCTAAATATTTTGGATATATGAACTTTCTGGACACGTGAACCCACTGTGGTTCATATTTAGGGGACTTATTGTATATCTTTTATTTTGCTAGAGAAATAAAGCATTTATATGTCTAAATGTCATGTTGTTTTCTTTTTGGCATCGTAGCTTAGTGGGACAACTGTTTTGAGTAGGAGCCTGGTGTGCCCAGATTGAGAACCTAAAACTCTGCCACCTGCTTCACCAGGTGCCAGTCACCAAAGCCTGGATAAAAACGAAGGAGGATTGAGGAAATAAAAGTTTTAAAAAGTGTCATGGATAGATTATTATTACCATGGTACCATGGTTCTCGTCGGTAATTCGTTCCAGAAGGCTTATCGAGTACCAACATTGATGAGCACTGAGCAAATTTTTCCCATAAGTAATAATGTGAATTGAATTAATCCGGTGCAGACCCCGAGAAGATCCACACTGTATAAGGTATTATATGCTTTAAGAGAGTTGTATTGTATAGGTGCTCCCTGATTTACTATGGGGATATGTTCGGAGAAATTGATAATAAGTTAAATGTATCATGAACCAATAAGTTTAATACAGTTTATACTATCTTAGCAGGACCTATTATACATTAACACTTACATTAAAATACAGTTGGCCATCATTAACACAAAGCTTGTTTTATAATAACGGGTTGAAATGACTCGTAATTTAGTGAGTAATGGATTGAAAGTGAAAAGTAAAAGCAAAGCACTTACTCTACCGGCGTTCAGGGCACTAGCATAGCTGCTAGTGCTAACTGTAGCCTGTGATCCGGAGAAATCAGTTCCTGTTTTGCTTTCGGTTGGCTGTAATCTCTAATCTTTTTAGGACCCATGGAGACTTTCTTGCACTACGAATACTGTACTGTAGATGTAATAATAGAGAAAAACACGACAAACACAGTGGAGATCTGCACTGAGCGAGAGTTGTGAATCCGAATCACTGAATCACTGTGTACTGAATCGTGAATCATGAATACTAAATCCAGTTTTCTCTGGAACTAATTGCTTGAGCGTCAAGATCCTGAAGTTCAGTGGCTTCTTAAACCACAGCTCATCATTTTGCGTTATTTTTAAAACGACTTGAGAAGTATTTCAGGAAATTCTGATCCCATACCCACTTTAGCGTTCCATCAATGAGCCATGTGAGCATACAAAAAGAAAAAAGATTGCAATGAAATACTGCTGATATGTAATTATGAGAGTTCCTCTTGCTGAAGGGCTTCCCCACCCTGACGTTCATCATCTCATCTCTGGAGTGGGACACCTGGGGCCTTGCTTATGGACTATCAGGCGTGCGACGAGGTCCTTCTGATATGGATCATTGCCATCTGCCTTACATTTGGACTGATGTGAAGAATCCATTAGAAATGCACTTTCATGTGAAGAGCCTCGGTTGCCTGGCCTCTACAGAGCTCAGCTGCAGCCAAAGGCACTAATCAGCTCGCTGCACCCAGCCGCACCAGAGACAGGCAAAGAGGGTACTTCTACAAGGAGAGTCGGATCAGATAGGAAGTGCTCCACAGGTATGGAAATGGATCACACGCGTGATGCATGAAATAGAGCTGCGATTGTGTATTCACCCTCAGAGGAGTCTGATTGGTGGACTGAGGAAATTCAGAGATATGAGAGATTTTTTCACTGCTATTTCACCTACTGGGCTTGCTAATTGCTTGCTTGTTACACTGCATGTTGTCAGCACCCGCCTACACGATAGCAAAATAAGATTTTTTTCTATCTAGAGTCTCAGTGTAATTGTATTGATTTCTGGTATTTCATTGCACCACTGTTTCCCTATGGTGCGTGTAGAAACGTGCATGTCAAGGTGTAGCGTTCAGAGGTCATACAGTCCAAGGTATAAGTATTCACCCTCCTTGAACTTCATTACCCGGTAAAATGCTGCTGTGCCTCACTTAAATCAGGTGGTAAAATGGCAATTTTATCCTGGATTTCTGAGTAGATCTACAGGGCATGCCACACAAAGGCACTACATTTTTTTTTCCAAAAGCTTGAGCAGCTTTCAGTCCAGTGCACAGACGCAATTGATCGGGTCTGAAAGAGGTAAGGTGGGCTGAGGGTTGACCTTGCTCCCCCTGCAAAAGTGGCCCACGTTGGACATTAGACATGTCAGAAAAAGAGGGTGGATGGACATGGCAAGCGTAGTCAGTCTCTTAGCCATGAGCTGTATGGAGGCACACAGTTAATATGAAATTAATATAACATCACATTATTTATCAATTAACAACAGAGATGGTATTATATTATTTATAAAAAATAAATGTCTGATTTATTAAATATTGATATATAAGAAAATTAATTTAAAATATACATTTATTATCAGTAATTTTGAATCCATTAGGTAAAAGAGGTTTCAACTTGTACTTTGGGAAGGCAGTGTAAATAAGTGGCTTGGAAAATTTAAAATAAAAATACATCTAAAAAAAAGGTCAAAGCAACCTAAACTCATCCTTGCCTTTGTTTCATGGACAATACAGATAACTTGGTTTCACATTGCAGCTTCCTTGATCAAACTACATCAAAACAACAGCAACAAAAAATGGAAACCCACAAAAAAACTAAAAGCATTCAAGAAGACGACCCTGGAGAATTTCTAACTCTCTCTTTGAGTACTGTGTCCCTGTTTTATTTAAAGACAAAAAAAGGTGTCCTTGAGACCTCTTCATGAATAGTCAAGGCCCTTTTTTGTTTGCCAATCTGTTATCTATATCGGATAAATAGATAAAAAGCTCACCTCAGTTCACCTTGTGACGAATTACATTGAGCTTTATTGACTTGAAACAAGGAGTCGAGATTGCAAGCCTACAAGTGTCAGAACAGGCTTTGAAAACATGTGACACACTTCTTTGAAAAGAAATTAATTCAAGTAAACAAAACTACCCTAATCCCTTTAAATCGTGAGATGAATGCCACAGAAGAAAGTGAATGCATTATATGCCACCAGAAGTTTCTGGACACTCTGTAAGCCAAAGCCAAACTGCACAAAATCAATAGAAACTGACATTGAATTTTAATGTGTCACTTTTAAGTTATGGCTCTTTTCCAACAAGTCGGGTTGCTGTCCTTAATTTGAAGTGCTAAGTGTTTTAGTGTAACAGATCAGCAACAAAGCACTAGGCTACACAGTCTCACATGGTGGGTCTGCAAGTTACTAAGGCATGTAGAGAGTAAACAGAATTTCTTATGAAACTACAGACTTCCAAACTGCCCCATAAGTACAAAACATGTTCATCATAAGCTGCAGGGTCAAATCAAGTCAAATTTATGTATATAATGCTGTTTGCAGTGAAGCATTTTCTCGAAACAGCTTCACTAGGCCCAAAGCTCTAACTGAGCAAGCCTAGGGTGACAGTGGCAAGGAAAAACACCTTAAATGTTCTAAAGAAGAAACCTTGAGAGGACCAAAACTCAAAATGGGATAATAAATAAAAGAATAATAATAATAATAATAATAATAATAATAATAATAATAATAAATATTATTATTATAAATTTTAATATTATAATAATTATTATTTTATCATAATAATATTATTATAAAAAAATATTATTATTATTATTATTATTATTATTATTATTATTATTATTCTTTTATATATAATAAATATAATAAAATATAATTTAATCTTGTATAGACTAAATTAAAGATAATACAATGCTATGAAGAGTATAACAACGTAGAGAAAACAAGACCATAGAATATAAGACAATAGTGTATATCAATAAAATATTGAATTTAATAACATATAGAATATGCGTACAGTGGTACCTCGGTTCTCAACCACCTCGGAACTCAAATTCGAATTCGGTTCTCAACGCATTTTGACTTGAAAAAATTTGTCTCTGTTCTCATCGTTTGCTCGGTAGTCAGCACACTTGCTTAAACTTGTATGGGTCAAGCCGCATGACTCGTTTCAGCCACTTGATCCACAATTCACGATTCACAATTGGTTATACACTGGTTACCAGTCAAATTCCGCATTGATTACAAAATACTTCTTATAACTTATAAAGCTCTACATGGCCTGGCCCCACATTATCTGAGTGAGCTCTTAGAGTTTTACAATCCAACTCGTCTACTTCGTTCACAGGGTGCAGGACTTCTTTTAGTTCCTAGAATTAAAAAAGTCACAGCAGGGGGAAAGGCTTTCTCATACATGGCCCCCCAACTATGGAATAAACTTCCCACTATCGTTCGAAATTCAGACACCCTCCAAAGTTTTAAGTCTAGGCTAAAGACATACCTATTTACGCAGGCTTGTGACTAGATTTAGACCAGGTTGCATGGTTTGGGTTGCTGGGGCCGGAGTCTGGAGTCATGTCTGGCCTGCCTGCCTTGTCCGCTAGCCGGGAGTGTCGAGTGGGCGGTCTGGCTGAACTAGGCTTCGGTCCTCGTGATCTTGACTCATGCATCCTTCCTTAGAATAAGGGCAGAGCTGGGGGTTCATAGTCAAAGAGTCTTATGGTGATCAGAGACGTTGGGTTGCTGTCTTCTGCCTCCTGTGGGGTTGCCAATGTCTCATGTGATCCCTCTTGGCTGTGTTACCTACCAGTTCTCCTCTTTCTAGCTATGCTGCTATAGCTAATGCTGCCGGGGTCTCATGCTACACTTGGCATCAGTGATTGTTAATAGACACTGTGCTCTTAATCAATAACTCATTACATTTTCTGTTTTCTCTCCGAGCTGTGTTTCGGCAGTTCCAGCCCCACACATGATGTTCATCTGCTGGAGCTCCACTCAAGCTGCTTCCGTCATCAGCTCCAGCCCCATCATACCCGGGCCACTTAATGTCGATGTGAATACGTCACATTTTAGTCGAACTTTGACTCCATGACTTTAGTTCGCTCTTAGATTTATCATCTACGCCGCCCAAGGGGGTTGGGTCCCTTTTTGAGTCTTGGTCCTCCCAAGGTTTCTTCCTAGACCTAGGGAGTTTTTCCTTGCCACTGTCGCCCTAGGCTTGCTCAATTTGGGATTGGACGTAGTTATTAGGAGATAATCTAAACTTGTACAGTTGCTTTGAGACAGTGCTCCATTGTAAAAAGTGCTATATAAATAAATCTGACTTGACTTGACTTGACAATTCACGATTCAGTACACACTGATTCACTGATTCAGGTTCACCATAACCCTTACTCACTGAAGATCTCCACTATGTGTATTGTGTATTTTTTTATTTTTTAAATCTACTGTACTGTATTCTTATTGCAAATAAGTCTTCATGGGTCCTAGAAAGGAACCGAAATGCAACCGAAAAGGAAAGACAGGCTGAAGTTAGCTTTGCAGCCTGCTAGTGCCCTGAGTTCACCAATAGAGTAAGTGTTTTGCTTTTACTTTTCCCTTTTAATCCATTACTCACTAAATTACATGAGATTTTTCAGCACTTTATTATACAATAAGCTTTGTGTTAATGATTTTGACCAACTAGTTACACATGAACTTACTTATCATTACTTCTCATTGGCTCTGCTATGATATAATATAGACTGCTCTCACCAAACACTTGTTAAACTCCTGAGTTCATGATACATTTAACTGATGATGGACTTGTCTCAACATATCCCCATAGTAAATAAGGCAGCACCTGTACAATACAACTCCGCCTTATACAGTGTGGATTTTCTCGGGGTCTCAAATGGAATAATTCAATTAACATGATTCCTTATGGGAAAAATGTGATAATTTTTATTAGAAATAGAATATTATGATATTATGAAGAGAAAATAAAACCATAGAATATTAGACAACACTATAAATAAATAAATATAATAACAGTCATATATAAGAACAATATAAAAACAATAATAATATGCATATTGGCATTATTTAGTCCAGTATACAGAGTCACAGTAGATTCTGATGTCCTCGGCGGGAAGGTTTTGTTGCCATAGCATGCTCAGTCAACAGCAATGAGCAGAGGGAGCGTTATTGTCCTCTGATGTTGTCTGGGTTGAGTTCGATTAGCTGAGCAACAGTACACAAGCCTAAAGCCACCACATGTAATGGCATGTATTTGTCTGTACTAATTCTAGGCAAACACACTGACCTCATCACAATTCAAAACCTTTGGGATAAACTGGGACGGCAACTGCAAACAGTCTCATCAGTGCCTTGTCAGACTTCACTAATGCTCTTTAACTGAAGTGAATTGTTATAATCTCGGTTCAAAATCTGTCGGAAAACTGCGACAGACCAGCATCCTGAACAGGGCACGCTTATGCCTGTGTCCACCAGAGATAAGTGCCAAATCCCTGACCAGGAGAAAGTGTGGCTAAAACATGAAAAAAGCGTATTATAGAGGGATATGCAAATTGATAACCATTTGGATCTCAGTCTGTGTTACCCAGTCCACTGGATGGTGGAGATAACAGGAAAGATTCTAGTTGAGTGATTATTTGGCTACCGTGCCCACCTCTGATCACACCAGACTTGTACAGGTGTTTCTCTGTCCTCCACTGCCTGGAAAATTACATTGCTGTAAATCCTGCCTAAGCACTCCATCATCCCTGATGCCCTCCTTGTTCCTTTTTTTCCCTCTCTTTTTCAGAAGACTGAAAGTTGCCAGTGCATCTCCCCACCTGATTCTCGCTTGGTTAACCTTGGAGCTCGGCACGCGCCGCACACCCTTAAGGACAAATTCCACTGGGTGCTGCGGAGAATTGAGTGAGTGACCCACAAAATAAAAGTCAGACCTAATTTCTTATCAGCTCTGCTCTTCATTGCAGTTCTGATTTAAGTGCTCAGCTTTGCCTGCTCCCTCCGGTCAAGAGATTTCGGGACCTCACGCGCCTGCCAAGGCGGCAGCTGTTAGTCTGTATGAAACATCAGAAACATTTCAAATCACTCAAGTGCTGAACGCCTGGCAAGAATCGCTATTAGGCTGTGTCCATGTATTCAGATTATGAATGGCTTGCTTTTCAGATGTTGATTTAATAGGGATGTTTAACAAAGTGAGATACAAAAAGGTGGCCATAATTTAACTTTCTCCCTGATCTCTTTTTGGCCCCTTGCAGCTATATGCTTTGTTTGTATTACTGAGCATTATATAGTGTATATAAATGAAGACTGACTAATAAAATAATTTGTCGCCTTTGCATGCCAAATGACAGCAGTAGGCGTTGTTTATATCTTTAAAGCAACCTTAAAATTCATACATACAACACTACACATAAGGTTAAGCACCAATATTGTCTACTGAGTTGGCCATTAAAAGACCAATAGCCCTTCTTTACCTGATGCCTCATTCCATAACAACAAACTATCAAGTCGAAATCACTGCTGTATTGAAATGGCCCATTATCCAAACAATATGTAGCCAGTGGGTGTCCTGCGTTCCCTTTCTATTAATATGTAAGGTAGTGTGGACCTGACAGTACTCAGCAAGTGGACTGCCATAAGTAATTGTACCAATAAAGTGTGCAGTGGTGTGAAAAAGCTCAGTGGTGTGGTCCTGTTCTCAATCAGGACATCACTTAAATAGGACCTGTCTGACAAATTGAAGTACATCAAAAGATCCTTAAAAGCTACACATCATGCCGAGATCCAAAGAAATTCAGAAACAAGTGAGAAAGAAAATAACTGAGATCTATCAGTCTGGAAAGGGTTATAAAGCCATTTCTAAAGCTTTGGGACTCCAGTGAACCACAGTGAGAGCCATTATCCACAAATGGCGAAGACATGGAACAGTGGTGAACTTTCCCAGGAGTGGCCGGCCGACCAAAATTACCCCAAGAGCGCAGCGACAACTCATCCAAGAGGTCACAAAAGACCCCACAACAACATCCAAAGAACTGCAGGAATCACTTGCCTCAGTTAAGGTCAGTGTTCATGCCTCCACCATAAGAAAGAGACGGGCAAAAATGGCCTGCATGGCAGAGTTCCAAGACGAAAACCACTGCTGAACAAAAAGAACATTAAAGCTCATCTCAATTTTTCCAGAACACATCTTGATGATCCCCAAGACTTTTGGGAAAACATTCTGTGGACTGACGAGACAAAAGTTGAACTCTTTGGAAGGTTTATGTTCTATTACATTTGACATAAAAGTAACACAGCATTTTTGAAAAAGAACATTATAGCAACAGTAAAATATGGTGGTGGTAGTGTGATGGTCTGTGGCTGTTTTGCTGCTTCAGGACCTGGAAGACTTGCTGTGATAAATGGAACTATGAATTCTGCTGTCTACCATAAAATCCATAAGGAGAATGTCCGGCCATCTGTTCGTGACCTCAAGCTGAAACGAACTTGGGTTCTGCAGAAGGACAATGATCCAAAAAACACCAGCAAGTCCACCTCTGAATTGCTTATATTCTAGAATATCTACTGAATGTCCACATTAAGTGTGAAGCGGTAATAGCCACTTTAATGTATACTTTTATTATCAATGCATGCATGTAGATGTTTCATCTTAAAAGGGAAATGCTAAAAAAGTATCTAACACTGGTAGGAACTACATTACAGTCTGTGTTGCTCACACAATACTATCTTCTCAACAAAGACATGGATTTACTCTGGGTACTCCGGTTTCCTCCCACAGTCCAAAAACATGTATGTTAGGTTAATTGATTACACTAAATTGACATTGACTTGAGCGTTTGGATATGACTAGTTGTGATGTAACCTTGTGTATGTCACTGAAATGGCCATTGATGCTGATAATGGGGTTAAATGAATCAAATAAATAAACAAACAATCATTATTATACAGTACTTGAAATTAAAATTTTAAACAGAGTCTGTCACATTATACAAATGTTTACAAACTGCTTAGTCTAATGAAAAATATTATCTGTTAATCGCTGTGGTTCAATTCCATTTACAGCCTTGATTATTTTTGGAAGGAGGGAAACTAATGCTTGTACAAAATGTACTGTGTAATTGTACTATGGCAGCGGTATGGAAGTGATCTTGGAGCACTGATGCTCCAACTTCATAACAAAAATCGTGGGAAGATTGTGGTAGCCAAGCGGGTTGGTGTGAATAAATCAACTGTGGGATCAATTGTAAGAAAATTTAAGACACACAAGACCATTGATAATATCCCTCGATTTGGGGCCCCATGCAAGTTCTCATCCCGTGGGGTCAAAATCATCATGAGAACGGTGAGCAAAAATCCCAGAACTACTCAACTAGTTGTGTTTGGAGGAAGAAGAATGCTGAGTTGCATCCCAAGAACACCATACCTACTGTGAAGCATGGGGGTGGAAACATCATGCTTTGGGGCTGTTTTTCTGCAAAGGGGACAGGACGACTGATCCGTGTTAAGTGAGATTGAGAGCCAAAACCTCCTTCCATCAGTGAGAGCATTGAAGATGGAACGTGGCTGGGTCTTCCAGCATGACAATGATCCCAAACACACCGCTCGGGCAATGAAGGAGTGGGTCCATAAAAAGCATTTTAAGGTCCTGGAGTGGCCTAGCCAGTCTCCAAACCTCAACCCCATAGAAAATGTGAGGAGGGAGTTGAAAGTCTGTGTTGCCCAGCGACAGCCCCAAAACATCACTGCTCTAGAGGAGATCTGCATGGAGGAATTGGCCAAAATACCAGCTACAGTGTGTGCCAACCTGGTGAAGACTTATAGGAAATGTTTGACCTCTGTCATTGCCAACAAAGGTTATGCTACAAAGTATTGAGTTGAACTTTTGTAATTGACCAAATACTTATTTTCCACCATAATGTACAATTAAATTCTTTAAAAATCCTACAATGTGATTTTCTGGCCTTTTTTTCTCATTTTGTTTCTCATAGTTGAAGTGTAGCTATGATGCAAATTACAGACCTCTCTCGTCTTTCTACGTAGGAGAACTTGAACAATTAGTGGCTGAATAAATACTTTTTATTTAAATACTTTAATAAATGTGTTTGCTCTTTACTCACTCCCACTCCACACCACTCACATGCTCCATTCTCAGTTCACACTGAGGTGTTTAAAAACCTCAGTGGCACCACTGTGCTGAGCCACTGGTACCAGCACAACACACACTAACTCACCACATTGGTTATCACCAGAAGCCTCGCCTCCCTCAGACACAGTCTGCTTGTAATGCCTCACCTGGCTGGAAGGCATCTCTGGCATTCATCATTCATTCATTCATATTCCACACCTGCTTAATCCAATTAAGGGTCACGGAGGGAGTCAGAGCTCATTTGGCAGCACAAGACACAAGGTGGGCACAATTCTGGATAGGGCACCTGTCCATCACAAGGAACATGCAGGCATGTGTGCAGACACACACACAGACACTTTGAGATGCCAATTACCCTAACACATGTCTTTGTAATATGTGAGGAAACTGGAGTTCCCAATGGAAACCCACACAGACACGGGGTAAGACAGCTGTGAGGTGACAGTGCTAACCACTGCACCACCATAAATTACATTTATCTTGCAATTCTGTTATATAAGCTATAACATATATACAGAGATGTATGGTTAAGTGCAGTGTTATGAGGACGAGATGGTTATCTTTAATGAGAAAAGACATCATCAGCACGCAATGGCCTCTTCCTGAGATTATTGACCCACCATGTGCGGAGTGATGGATCCAGTGCTGTAGGAAATGGAGCTCCCACTGTGTGTTTATAGTTCTCTGTGGTAAAATTAGCTGGATCGAGTGCAATGCTTTTGCAAGCAGAGATTCTGGAATTTGCAGGTAAATCACATCTCCCAGTCTGAACCACTACCGCTGCCATCACCTCCAATATGTTTGTTCCGTGCTTCAACTTATTAGAGAGGAAACTAGAGCAGGACGTTGTAATATAAATGTGACTTGCACCCCACTTCAGAAATAAATTGCAGTTCGTAATACCCCAAATGAGATCCTCCCGACCTCCTGGACTCTTAATCAAGCGCTTTCCTGTAAAGTGTGACGTGAATGCATTTGGTGGCTTTTCTACGTTTACTCTCACCTTCCCATGACTCTCGCTGTCAATTAGAAGAATATTGTTACAAATACACTTCAGTCCGCCTAAGAAATTGTCATTTAGCTGCATTAACGATAACAGCTCGAAGAGTTTAGAACAAATGAAATATACGTCTCGGAATCAATGCTCATTATAATCTCTGCGAGCAAGATATTGATTAGAGTTGGGGCAGTGTTAACGGTCTCAGTTGAGTTCAGCTTTTACCCTTGAGTGCCGGTTTAATTGGCGCTTCAGATTGGAGGCCTCTTAGAGAGAGAGAGATGTTAGAATATGGCCAGATTATTTGGCAGCTTGCTAAGGTTGAAACGTCATTCCTTATTTAAGATTACTATTTGTGCAGGATGTTCAGTAATGACCTAAGCAGCCATGCAAATCAAATTACAGATGTGTGCCGCATAATGTCAGTTCAGACGTTGATTCACATGTACGTCCATGTCCGTTAAGGTTATTATACTTATTATTAAGGTTATTAACCCACTTAACCCATAGATTACCTTGCTAGGAACATTCGCTTAAATAGAGTTGAAATGACAGACGTAACAGCACAGGGTCTGGTCTAGAAGGGTTTATTAAACACAATCGATTCAACCAGTGGGCATGGAGATGAACCAGCATGCACAGAGATGAATCAGTGTGCACAGAGATGAGCATATTTGCAGAGAGATGAACCAATCCACAGCCAGATGAACCAGTGGTCATTAGGGGTGCAACTATACAGACATTTCACGATACGATACATATTACTGTTTTTGCTCCATGATACGATATATTTCCGATACAAAATAAAGAAAGATATTTGATTTTAATTCCCTTTTTAATGTAAAGATCAAGGAGGCCAATACAACTTCCTGCTCTACAAGCTTGGGACATGGCTTGCTTTGCTGGGGTTCCAAAAAATCACCAAAGAGCTCTGCCATTGCTAATTTCTTTTTTGAAGGGCATCATCCAGGCACCTCAGGGTCCACACTCTCTTCTGAAGGACTTGTCTCCATATTCTCTCTAGCTTTGCACTATAGAGATAAATTACGATAACATGTATTATATTTGAGTTTCTATTTCCTCACATTAACAAAAACAGCATCAAGTTTACCTTATTTACAGTATCTAGATGGCGCACAGCACCTATTACACAATCTGCCACTAGATGTCGCATGTGTACAACTATAGCATGCCTGAACTGTTGGTCTAGAACTGTGGCTGGCTCTATGCAGATGATGGCATCTCAGTAGTGCCAGTTATCGAACTACTAAGTAGTTTTTTTTATATAAAATCTTAATGTATTCAATTCACAGCTTGTATCGTATCAAAACCCCCATACAGAAAAAAAATTAATATTACTATGCGTATGTGACACCCCTAGTGGTCATAGAGATGGTCCAGTGTGCAGAGAGATGAGTGAATGCACAGCCAGATGAACCAGTGATCATAGAGATGAATGTGTTTATGCGCTGGCTGAATGATGAATGTCTTATTTTCTTCATGTAATTGTGTCACGCTCAGACGAGGTCACACTAAATACTTGCCATTGTAGCCCACAGAAGCTGTTTTTTCGGTTTGTTTTAATACTGCATACAAGTTTCTTATATTTTCTGATTGTTTTCTAATAAAGAGGCCGAAAAACAATTATAAATGGTCATTATACCATTGCTAAAACAGTGGTATATCTACTTCAATGGTGTCCTAAGACTTTTGCACAGTACTGATTGTCCTCATTCCCTTTATATGCATGACACAATTACATTAAGAAAATAAGACCTTCATATTCAATGTGAATAACAATAACAGATAGATTGGGAGTCTGTGGAGAAAAAGCTGGTTTTGATAGACCTGAGTCTCCTATCAGTGGGCACGGCCTGGAGGAGTTGATGTCCAGGGTGATAATCTTACCAGCATGCTTCATAACCCTGCTCTTGTATATGTCCTAAAGCATTGGCAGACTACATTCAATTATCATTTCTGCCTCCCTGATTACGCATTGGAGTTTGACTTGCTCTTATGAGGCAGATGACCTAAATCAGATGGTTACTGATGAGGTGAGGATGGACTCAGTGAATATTGTCTAAAACTGGATCCTCAGTCTCAGTGGCTACCTCAGAAAGACCGTCCCTTCTGATATCTCCTGTCTGTGGTATCTCCCACCTTTAACTTCCATTGAGACCCCACAATGGAAAGCACAAAGCCATCTGAAGTCCACCACCATCTCTACAGTATTTTGGTTGGTCAGATGGTTGTGACTACTCCAGGACAGTAGCTGATATGTACCCAATCTGTAGGGTGCCATGAGCACATGTGAAGAGGGTGTGAACGAGTACAGTGGTACCTCGGTTCTTGTCGTTAGTTGTGAGTACCGAGCAAATTTTCCTCATAAGGAATCATGTAAACTGAATTAATCCATTTCAGACCCCAAGAAAACCCGTGGAGATTTATTTGCACTAAGAATACAGTACTGAAGATGTAAAAAATACAGAAAAGCACGATGAAAATAGCAACAATGGGTATTGTGAATCTGAATCACTGAACCACTGAATCACTGTGTCCTGAATCGTGATTCGTGAGTCCCGCGGCTCGACTCATACAAGGTTAAGCAAGTGTGCCAAGTACTGAGTAAATGCCGAGAACAGAGACAATTTTTTCTGATCAAAATGCATTAAGAACCGAATTTCACAAGCTCCGAGGAGGTCGAAAACCGAGGTACCACTGTATGTCATTGCAGTCCAACTAAAAACATGCATCTCCACTTTCCCCATTTATTTTGTATATGTGACATGGGCATTAAACTATATCCATCTATGTATCTAAACATGTTTGGCTTCAAACTGTATACTACTGTATTACTTGCGTCAAACTAATTAACACTACCAGTGTCCTTAGTATTTTGACACTATTTTAATAACATTTATCGCCCTGAACTAATGCTAATGTTTATTGACAGCAGACGATGATTTATGACTCACAGTAATTCACAGGATGATTTATTGCACTGATTAAGGTAGGAAGATGGTCTGTAATGTCGTAAAGTTAATTAAAGAAATGTGCTGAATTTACCTCTATGTAAAACAAGCTTGGTGTTAGTCTTGTTAACTCAGCTTGTCAATTATTGTTGTTAACGCCCCCAGATACAAACATAGAAATGTTGGATTGTTGGAAAACTTGGCATGCAGTTAGGTCTTAGGCAGAGATGTGGTCTGATTAGACACTGTATCTTGCCAAAATAGGGCAAAAAAAGTGCTTCCCTTGCTGCCCTATAAAAAGGCTCTCAGAGGCTACTTTTGGGTGATGTACCTCTTGGTTAGAAATTGTTGACTTCTACAACATGCCTCTACAATGAAGCTGACAGACTTTGAGAGGGGGCACATCATTGGACTGAGAGAAGCAGGATGGTCATTTAGACAAATTTCCCACCATCTAGGCCATTCTGACCCAGTAGAGAGGATCGTTTGATCCAATGACAAGCACAAGCAGCTCCCACAGTTTCATTGTCCACCATCCAGACACAGGTAGTATCTTCACTACACACCCCTGTCTCTGACCAGACTAATTCTAGGTGATTAGCAGAAGAAAATGTATTGAGCCCATTATTTGTCCTGTCCCTCACAGCCAGCCACCATTGGCTTTGTTTGCAGTGGTGTTGTGAACGAGACGTGTCAAGTCAAGTCAGCTTTATTTCTATAACACTTTGTACAACAGAGCATTGTTTCAAAGCAGCGTTACAATTTCGGATTATCTTGCTAAATTTCCCTGAGGGGGTCAATAAAGTGGTATCTTAAATGATAAGGCCAATCTCAAATTGAGCAAGCCTAGGGCAACAGTGGCAAGGAAATCTCCCTAACAGTTATAAGGAAGAAACCTTGAGAGGACCAAAACTAAAAGGGATTCATCCTCTTTGGGCGTCTTTAGATTTCATATGTAAAAATTAACCGAGTTATCTACTTAAAATGAACTATTATGAGGAGCACAATAAAATAGAGAATATCAAAAGCTATAGCTATATACAGTATAATGTGTGTACATGAAGGCTGAAAACAATTTCACTAGTATGAGGTTCCATCAGTAGCAAAGAAAATGCAGATTGGTTTGTTTAATGCCTGTTGCTTTTTCTTAGTGTTAGTACAGAAATACTGTGTGATTTTATCTAATCCTTCATTCTCACTCTCACTGTTGTTTGCACTTCAAACGTACTTTGGATACTGCCATTTGCAAGTGGAAAAACTTAACTTTGAATTTATGTGACAACAAAAACAGCAACTGGATAGATCATACAGAGTGCTTTTGGCCAGTCAAGTCAAGAAATGGATTTTATATATATATATATTGTGTGAAATGCAACAAAGGACAGGGAGAAAGATGAAAAACAAGCATAAATGGAAACAGCATTGACAAAACATTGCACAAAACACTCAACATATGGTAGGTATAAGTAGAACCTTATATGTAGAATTACGGCGTGATGTGTCTTATTTGGAGGTATACATTTATACGCTGTGCTTTCCGAAATACCCTAAATGCACCATGCACTAAAATGTCTTTGACAAAAAAAAAAGTACAATTTCAAGTAGCAGTCTTTCCACTAAGCACCTTGCTGAATTGAGCTCTCTGCCTACCTCTGTCTATTGTGATCTGCTCACAGTAAGACCTTTGTCATAAACTTTCAGTTGTCAACAGGAGCTGTAGAAAGGAGGATTTCCCATTGGTGAAGCACTGGCTTCAGGCTTTGAGCCTTATGGGTCTGCTCAGCCTCATCCCACCCTATGAAGATCTTCTGCAGATCCTCAAAGATGTAACATAGCTTTGTGGAGTGCTTTAAGTCCAGAGCATAAAGAAGGCCAAAGAACATTGCAGATTCAAAGGCCACAATCTCAAGATGCTGCACCTGCACCACATTCTCAGTAACAATCCCAGCATCTTGGTGCTTATTCCCAGCAGAGGCTTTTATCACAAAACATAGTCTTCTCTATGGTAGTCTGGGTGAGATCATTCTCCATGTCCTAATGTAAATAAACATAACAGTTGAAGAGTTTAAACAAAGATTGTCACTTGCAAATTAGTTCCATTAATTAAGGGGAAAAAAGTCAAGCATACAGTATACCAAATTAAAAATGTCTGTACTAGGTCACCTGGATCCTCTTTAAAGCAAACACAAAGTCCGTTAATGTTTAATTCACATGCCACATTACTGTCATCCTTATGGATTTTAGTTAGTATTTTAGTAATACCTCTGTTCTCTGTGTTAGTTCATTCCAGAATCTGTTCCAGATCCTAAGAAAATCCACACTGTATAAGGCATGATATGCATTAATGGAGTCATATTGTACAGGTACTCCCTGATTTATGATGGGGATAAATTCTGACAAATGCCTCGTAAGTTAAATGTATCATGAATCAATGAGTTTAATATAGTCTATACTCTATCATAGAGGAAGCTAATACACATTAACACTTACATTAATATATAGTTGGCCAAAATCGTTAACACAAAGCTTATTTTATAGCAAACTGTTGAAAAATCACATGTAACTTAGTGAGTAATGGACGGAAAGTGAAAAATAAAAGCAAAGCACTTACTCTATTGCTGAACTCATGGTGCTAGCATAGCTGCTAAGCTAATTGCAGCCTGTTTTCCTTTTGGTTGGCTCTTATAACTAACCTTTTTAGGACCCATGGAGACTTATTTGCACTAAGAATGCAGTGCTGAAGAAATAAAAATAAAAAGACACAATAAACACGGCAGAGATTTTCACTGAGCAAGGGCTATTGTGAATCTGAATTACCGAATCACTCGATCATCAATCGAGTCTCACATATGGGATAAGGTCTTTGCTGGATCCATCCACGAAACATTTCCCAGTAGCCTTTTGGCTTGTCCATATGATCTTTAGCCAACTGATACATTTACATTACATTTACAGCATTTAGCAGACGCCCTTATCCAGGGCGACTTACAATTGATACAGTCTTACAATCCAATTGTGGGTTAAGGGTCTTGCTCAAGGACCCAACAGTGGCAGCTTGGCAGAGGTGGGATTTGAACCCTGGAACTTTTGGTCCATAGTCCAGTACCTTACCCGCTAGGCTACCACAGTCCACAGATACATGCCGAAATAGCTCATTTGGGAGAGTGTTAGACTGAAGATCGGCAAGTGCGACCCTTGTTTTTGATACTGTGGTAGCCTAGCGGTTAATGTACTGGACTATGGATCAGAAGGTCCAGGGTTCAAATCCCACCTCTGCCAAGCTAACACTGTTGGGTCCTTGAGCAAGACCCTTAACCCACAATTGCTTGGATTGTAAGATTGTATCAATTGTAAGTCGCTCTGGATAAGGGCGTCTGCTAAATGCTGTAAATGTAAATGATAATGGCCAGCAATGTTCTTTTAAGAGCAGTGGCTTTCTCCTTGCATCCCTGCCATGCACGCCAGTGTTCAGTGTTCTCCTGATGGAGGACTCATGAACATTAACATTTTCCAATGTTAGAGAGTTGCTTAGATGTTGCCCCGAGTTCCTCTGTGTCCTCATAGACTATTGCACACCTTGCTCTTAGAGTGACTTTTGCTGGTCGATAACTACTGGGAAAGGTAAAACAATGGTCTTTAAGTTCCTCCATTGAGTCTCCTTTGTTTTTGCCATGATACACTTGTGTTGTGAAGTTGAGACATTGATCAAATACAACAGGATTCCCACTCATACCTGATTGTCCCATGGAATGAAAAAACCTGACTCTAATTTCAGATTCAAATGAAATCCTAAAGTTACATATACTTTTGCCACTTACCAATATGCAACATTAGATCATTTCCCTGAATAAATAAGTGCCCAAGTATACTATTTTAGTGTTGTTTGTTTAATTGGGTTCTCCCTATCCACTATTATGACTATTATGGGAAAATCCGGTGATGTTTTAGGTCATTTTTATGCAGAAATATAGCAAATTCTGAAGGGTTGACACATTTTCATGCACCACTGTATCTGCAGTGGTCGACTGCTTGTGGCGTTACAGTTTTTGGATTGGAATTTCATCACCTTTATTTTGTTTCCCGTTGAAAGCAGGGGATTTATCGATCACCAAGGTATAAAACTGTGCTTACTACAGGGAGCGATCTGCAAAGGATTGATCAAAGCGTTTGGAAAGGTTGTTGCTCCCTGGTTTCTCTTTTTGTCTTGACTGCCTATGTAAAGCATGCACAACAAAGCATCTGTCAAAGAAATACCCCCGGTAGTTCAACAACATGTGGCACAGGCGTTTAAAAACATCATTTTACAGGCCGCATCACAGCGGGATTTGCACAGGTCGACAGTAAATGGATTTAGGTGTCCTCTTTTGGTTTTGGATTTGAATAAAGCTAGTGCACATTGCATGCTGACAAATTTTGGCACAGTGCTTGAGCACATGCCTGATGGGTGACTTGACTTGGTGTGTACCCAGCGTGACCGCTTGTGTAGTGTACAATGGTCAGTGACCTGAATTTCCCAGTCGCCGGTCAGCCACCATGGCTCATCTGTCATGTAGACGGTTCTGGCCAGCAATCAGCAACAGCCAATAGAAGTATAAGAGAGCTCTCAGGGAAAATCAAGTTCTGACAGTATGAAAGTGAATTACAGGATGAATACCCCACTTTAGCATACAAAACATAGCATAATACAGTGGTACCTCGGTTCTTGACCACCTCAGACCTCGTTGAATTTGCTTCTAGAAGCATTTTGACTAGAAAAATTTGTCTCGGTTCTCGTTGTTTGGTCTGCGCACTTGCTTAAACTCGATACACGATTCATGATTCACGAGTCACGAATCAGTACACAGTGCTTCAGGTTCACTATAGCATTTACATTTACATTTACATTTACAGCATTTAGCAGACGCCCTTCTCCAGAGGAGACTTACAATTTATACAGTCTTACAATCCCAGCAATTGTGGGTTAAGGGTCTTGCTCAAGGAGCCAACAGTGGCAGGTGGGATTTGAATCCTGGAACTTCTGGTCCATAATCCAGTATCTTACCCGCTAGGCTACCACAGTCCTTCCGAGAAGACTTCTGCTATTTTTATTGCATTTTTCTTTATTTGTACATCTACAGTACTGTATTCTTAGTGCAAATATGTCTCCACGGGTCCTAAAAAGGTTGGTCTAAGAGCCAATCGAAAGCAAAACAGGACTTGCATGCACCAGGACACAGGCTGCAGTTAGCTTAGCAACTATGTTAGCACCCAGAGTTCATCAATAGAGTAAGTGTTGCTTTCACTTTCACTTTCAATCCATCACTCACAGCATTTCATAAGGTTTTACAACACTTCATTATAAAATAAGCTTTGTGTTAATGAGTTTGGCCATCTGTAGGTTAATGTCGGCTATGATACACTATCAACTGCTCTACCAAACACTCATTAAACTCCTAAGTTCATGACACATTTAAGTTATGATGGATTTGTTGGAACATATCATCATCATAAATCAGCACCTGCACAATACAACTCCATTAATGTATACAATGCCTTATACATTGTGGATTCCCTGGGGGTCTGGAATGGACGAATTAAATTTACTTAATTCCTTATGGGAAAGATTTGCTCGGTCCTCGTCATTTTCGGTTCTCAATAAGCCTTCTGGTACTAATTAATGAGCTACCGAGGTACCACTGTATTCCAAATTGTCAAACCAAAGCACACCCCAGTTTGGCATGGAACTTACCCAGCCCTATGACATGAGGAATTCTGAGACTGGTGAGGCAGAAACTACACAGACAGACAGAACAGGCCTTGAGGGGATGCCTTGCAACAGACCTGAAACACAACTTAAACCTCGACTTGGCAGAGGAAGGATACAAAATAGTGTGGCTCAGCCATAGAGCACTGGTTCACGGTGCTAAGCCAGACTGGCATGTTTTGAGAATATGTTGTCAGGCATCCTTGTGCTTAAGGGCAGGAGAATCCTGTTCCACCATGCGGCATCTGCCGGTTCCAAATCAGGATTGTATTCTGGTTCTATCTGTGTGTTCCTGAATTTCCACCTAGCCAGTGGCCTTCCAAGTCTCAGCATTCCAAATTTCATGGTTTGGTTGAGTCTGTAGTATGCCAGACCAAGAGTGCATGAAACACACACAGAGGCTCTTCTGTAATCGTGCTGTGTAAGTAGTGTGGTAATTTGGTTCTACACCAGTTTAATGTTTTAGCAATGGTATAAGAACCATATATATTTATTTCTTAGAATCTTTATTAGAATACAATGAATATAAGCATTAAAAAACTGAAACAAAAATCAGTGTGACCTTCCCTTACTCTTAAGCAAAAGCAGAATCTGGCAGCTTCATCAGGATGTTGACCCTGCTACAGTCTGCAGAAGCTTGATCAGGAATGGTCTTTTTGGAAGGGTCGCAGCCCGGAAACTACATTTTCAGATGGGGAACAGGGTGAAAATATGCTAAAGCTCACAAAGGGAATGAAGATCATAAAAGAGTATTATGGAATGATGAGTCCAAGTTTGAAATGTTTGGGTCCAATCGTCGGCAATATGCTATATATGGTCATTATATACAGTCGTATGAAAAAGTTTGGGCACGCCTGATAATTTTCATGATTTTTCTTTATAAATCATTGGTTGTCCAGCTCAGCAATTTCAGGTAAATATATCATATAGCAGATGAACACCATGATATTTGAGAAGTGAAATTAAGTTTATAGGTTTTACAGAAAGTGTGCAGTAATTATTCAAACAAAATTAGGCAGGTGCATAAATTTGGGCACCCTTGTCATTTGAATACCTTAGCACTAATTATTGGAACACAAAAATTTGTTTTGTAAGGCTCATTGACCCTTGATCTACATACACAAGTGAAATCCAACTATGAGAAAGTGTTAAGGTGGCCAATTGGAAGTTTTTCTCATCATCTCTGAAGAGTGGCAACATGGGAGCCTCAAAAAACAACTCTCAAATGGCCTGAAAACAAAGGTTGTCCAACATCATGGTTCAGGGAAAGGGAAAGCTCTCTCAGAGATTTCAGCTGTCAGTTTCCACTGTGAGGAACATAGTGAGGCAATGGAAGACCACAGGCACCAGTTCTAGTTAAGGAACTCCCGAAGTGGGCAGACCAAGAAAAATCTCAGATAGGCAGAGGCGGAGGATGGTGAGAAGAGTCATCAGTCAAGCCACAGACCACCTCCAAAGACCTACAACTCATCTTGCTGCAGATGGGTGTCACTGTTTCATCGTTCAAAACTATACAGCGCACTTTGCACAAGCAGAGGATGTATTGGAGAGTAATGCAGAAGAAGCCTTTTCTGCAGACAGGCCACACAAACAGTCCACTTGAGGTGTGCTACAGCACCTTTGGGACAATCCAGCTTCATTTTTGGAAAAAAAGTGCTGTGTACTGATGAGACTAAAATTGAGTTATTTGGACATAACAAGGAGCGGAAAAAAGAACACCAGCATCCCAAGACCAAACACCAACACTTGTTTTTTTTTTTTACTCACAGTAAAAATTTGGTGACGGTTTTGAGGGTCGCATGGATTCCAGTTAATATCCACAGATTCTTGAGAACAATCGTTCAAGAATCAGTGACAAAGTTGCACCGAGGCCAACGAGCCCAAACCCTGCTCAAAATCTACCTAAGGCATTCATGCAGAGGAACCAGTACAACGTTCTGGGAATGGCCATCTCAGTCCCCAGACATGAATATTACTGAAAATGTGGGCTGTCCATGCTCGGGAAACCATCAAAACCTGACTGAACTGGAGTTGTATTTCTAAAGAAGAATGGTCCAAAGCACCTTCAACCAGAATCCAGACTGGAAGCTGTAGGAAGCGTTTAGCGGCTGTTATTTCTACAAAAGGAGGATCTACTAAATATTGATGTCATTTTTCTGTTGGGGTGCCCAAATTTATGCACCTGCCTAATTTTGTTTGAATAATTACTGCACACTTTCTGTAAATCCTATAAACTTCTCAAATATCACTGTGTTCATCTGCTGTATGATATATTTAACTCAAGTTGCTGATCTGAACAACCAATGATTTATAAACTAAAATCATGAAAATTATCAGGGGTGCCCAAACTTTTTCATACGACTGTATTATAGAAATCTAATGGTGACCTAAGACTTTTGCACAGTACTCTATCTCATCCTATTTCCCACTTATTTCTGCACTCATCCAGAAGTCACATGTCCAGTTTTCACATTTACTTTTTGAGAGATGCTCTCTGATGACGCCCTTTGTCTGTGAGGTACCTCCTCTACAACATCACGTTTCAATCTTTTCTTTACATGCTGGTTACACATTGTTTGTCTAGCCCCTTGTCTTATCTAGACGATGCTATGGCAGTGCATTCCTGGCAGGTCTTTCCAGGAGTACCGCCAGACTCTTGTTACCGATTCAGTATGCAGCAGCGAGTCTGCTTTTCAATCTTCCCAATTTCCCCCACTGCTGATTTACCTTTATGCCCTGCAGCTGCCTGCATCAGATTTAAAACCCTAGTGCTTACCTACAGGCCTACAAATGGACCGGCACCCTCCTACCTCAAGGGGCGTTCAAATCCTTATCTTTGAGTGCCAAGCATGGATCAACTCCGAAAGACAAGAGGGAGACAAGCATCAAGAATCATCTCTGTACTGCACCCTGGTGGTGAAATGATCTCCCTGGGTGACTCCAGCATCATTAATGGAGAACCTACATTCTGTTATACTGGACTAAATAATGCTGACGTGTATATATATATATATATATATATATATATATATATATATATATATATATATATATATATATATATATATATATATATACATACATAGGACCACTCTAGGAGCATATGAAGACTGACATATGTCTTCATATGTGACAATCCCTAAAAAAGTCTGCATTATGTACCAGATGTAATGCTTAAGTCTAATGCATTTTCTGTCTTTGGTGTTAAGAGATTTATGCGGCGGCATAAAACGTAGCCACCGAATCCTTTTTATCTCCCCTCTTTGGCTGGATGATTTTAGGAGATCCTAAATTCACAGATTTTTGTCATGACAAGGTCTGTTATTCTTGGCGTAGATATAAACAGACTATCCATATGGCTCCACTCTCAGATTTGTGCTGACAGTTTTGACAGGTAAAATGCCTTAATGGAGCTAAAGGTATGACTGTTTTTTCAAATGACAGTATGGTAAGAGGAAAGAGAAGCAGCCAGTAGGACAGTATACATCAGTTCAAAATGAGGCCCGTATATGGCTTACAGGTTTAGGCCTCTTGTATGAGGGCAGTGGTTGTGGTGTAAGATTGAGGGTTCAAGCCATCAACTCTGCCAAAGCTGCCATTGTTGGTGACTTGGGTAAAGCACTTAGTTGCTTTGGTTGGAATCAATTTTAAGTGTCTTAAGCCACCTTTAGAACTGCTGTCTTAGCAATGGTGTAATGACAATACATAAGAAACTGTGGACGATTGGACACACAAATTTCAAACTTGGATTTGTCATAATACTCTTGCCCTTTTCACCCTATTCTTCTTATGAAAAAGCATTTTCGTGGATGCTACCCTTCCTAAAAGGTCACACTTAATACTTGCCCCTGTAGCCTATAGAAGCTTTTCTTTCTTTTTTTTCAGTTTTATAATACTGCATATAAACTTCCTGTATTTTTATTGTATTCTAATAGAGACTGAGAAATAATTATATATGGTCATTATGCCATTGCTAAAACAATTGTATATTTGATCTAATAGTGGCCTAAGACTTTTGCACAGTACTGTATCTGTAGCAGGAGCTCCACCAAAATCAACTTGTTTAATTAACTCGTGGTCTTCAAATGATTATTTGGTTTGGCTTCTATTCTCCTTTAAAGAAAACCTGCAGACCTTTAAGGATATAAGCTGGCTTGTACAAACTCTAAGTTGCACATCATCAGCACAGTCAAGAAAAAGTTCTGTTATGTCTCCATATTTAACTCCATTTTACCATGAATTGCACTTTTTGGTATTTACTGTATATTAGGTGTACATATTGTTTTTACTTTTTACCTTGTTGTAGCATAGTCATAGATGACAGCACATTTGGTCAAAAAATAGGCAAAAATCAAATAAGACTCAACAATGAAAAGAATCAAAATGAATTAAAAGCCCACAGAGATTAAGGACATGCTTGTGTTTGCATAGGAATCTATATGTTACATGAAACCTAACATTTATATGTAAAACAGTACAGTCGCTGCAGACTTTGCACCATTGTATTTGTAGGGTTTCTTGTTGATAACCTTAAATATTCTACCTAGTAGTGTTATTTCATATTGGTAAGTGTATGGATAGACATTAATTAAAGTAGATTGATAATAAGAAAGCAGTTTTGAAAATGTATGCAGATGGCAGTCTAGATGGTATTTAAAACTGCTGATAAAATGCTGAATAGTAACGTTTTGACCGAAATGAAGGGGATGTTTATGAATATAAAACAAAATCAGCAAAAGTCTGCACAGAGCTAATGTTATAGTAACATAAAAAGTAATATTACAGTATATTCATTATTTAATGACTTCTAAAATGATAGGCCACTGCTCGGTTTCTGTTCCACAGGTTGTCAGTATATTATTTTGTAAGTCATTTTGTACTGCAGGCATCAGAAAGACATTGGCGCACCGTTGTGGATTGAAATGGGCAATTGAATGTGTATCGCAATGAAATTGTATTTTCACTGGCAACGTTCTAAGAAAAATGACTAGTCTTATATAGAATGAAACAAACGATCTTTTCAGAGACCCATTTCTTAGAACTGTGGTTTTATGCCTATTCATATTCACTGTTCCTTTTTCTATTGTTTTTTCTTCATAAATACACAAGTGCGAGTTCAGCCTGGGGGTTTTATGTGAGAGGTGGAAGAGTTTGTGGCCGTTAGAGCAGAATGAGCATTAATTAGCTGATTGGTCCCTCCGGTGTGCTGCTAAGTACAGCTGAGCATCACTCCAGGTCAACCACTGCTCCAATTCACAGCTGGAAAAAAGTACATTTGACACAATTTCCACTTCTTTCACTAATTGAAAAGTGAAAAAAATAGACTATTCTCTCCCATTCTCAAGGTGACTGATTTTTTTCAACCTTTCAAATGGGGACAATTTGATCCTATTTAAGATTTTTTGCAATAGTAGTTAGTAAAATATGAAAAAAAAGTTAACACGGCCTCAAAATTGAAAATGAAATTAGTATCATCTTTATGAAACGCAAGAATGGATGTTTATTGACAAGTGAAATGAAGCTGACCAGAAAATACATGGAATATCTTGGGTTCATACTGTCTGCAATGAAATAAAAGTCAAAGTAACTGTACGAAATACTGTTTTTTTTGTTTGTTTGTTGTTTTTTAATTAGCATTTTCCTTAACATGTGCACCTTTTCTCATTTTTGGTTGTATGGTTTGGGATATAAATAGTTGCATATATAAAGGCGACTGATTTTTAAGAATCTGCTCTATGACTGAATGATTCACTGATTCGGACATTAAGTGAATCTCCTTTAAGGCCAATAAGCTGCTAAATGAGTGGAATGAATTGGCTAAGGATTCAATCTGTACTGTCACTCTCAGCCAATGGCAATTAAATACAGCTCACTGCTAATGACTTTTTGCTTACGTGCTGATGCTAGATTCTGGTAGTCTTGGGTCCAATCCAAGTCAACTTGCTATGCCAGTGAATAGCAAAGGATAAGAATGATTCAATGCATCAAAGTGATGCCAGTTCATTCACCTTAATAACTCATTCAAAAACAAAATAAATAGTCTGTAGGGCCCACATCCCAAGGAGCACTGAGACTTGGGGATATGACTGATATTTCTTTTCCCCATGCTAGCTATGCTACTATAGCTAATGCTACTAGAGTCTCATGCTAGACTTGGCATCAGTGGTTGTTAATCGACTCTGTGCTGTTAACAACAACTAACTGCATTTTCTCTTTTCTCTCTAAGCTTGTGTTCCGGTACTAGTTCCAGCCCCACATACTAAGAAGTTCCTCCACTTCAGCTCCACTCAAGTTGTTTCCGGTCTAACCCCACCATGCCTGGGCCACACCAGAGAGCAGGACATTTTGCTGCAAAGGACTTTACTGCTGATCCTAAAGTGACTCTGTGTTTTGGACTAAATGATGCCGATATGCATATTTTATTCTATTTTTTATTTAACGGTTAATATTTACTTAGTTTCTGTTTTTTGAGCTATTACTACAGACTTATTTGACTAGATAAATTAGTTTCATTCTTACATTTATCATCTAAGCCACCCAAGGAGGATGGGTTCCTTTTGGAGTCTAGGTCCTCCCAAGGTTTCTTCCTTATAACATTTAGGGAGTTTTTCCTTTCCACTGTCACCCTAGGCTTGCTCAATTTGGGATTGGCCATAGATATTAGAAGATAATCTAAACTTGTAAAGCTGCTTTGAGACAATGCTCCATTGTAAAAAGCGCTATAGAAATAAATCTGACTTGACTCACATTCATGCATTATTTACTGAATAGAGTATTTACATTGACAAATAAATTTAACTGGCTCTGTCATATGTCATTACAATTTGTTGACACAATATCATGACTGAATTAACATATTAAGTTCCAAATTGGGTAGCGACATCATTATTATGTGAGCCAATCGAATGTCATTTGTTTTGTTATCCCTTCAGGCTTAAATAAGAGTCTCTGTGGTACAGCAACTGTAATAGATTTTGGGTTTTTTTTTTTGGATTCCAGTCACTGCAGAGATTGAGATAAATTAAAATGCCATTTTCAATTAACTTTTAGGCATCCTGAGGCACATTAAGCATAATACACTAATAAAAGGCTTATAAAGGGCTTCAGTTTTTCTTAATCAGCCATCCATATATTTTGTGATGTGTAACATTTCGGAGTTTATAGTCATTTCCTTTAACAGCATAAGAAGAACATTACACTTCAGTATCATTGGTAAAGCCTGTTAATTGCCACAAAGGAAAGAGATGGACGTAAAAAGCCTTGTTTGCTTAAATAATTGCATAGGAGTGACTGCCTTGTCAATTCACATTGTCAGGCTGTCAGGCCCAAGCCCACCCCTGACTGACAGACCCTGATATTAGACCAGCAGAGATCAATTGTGTGCCACAAAGGAAATACAACCGGTGTAATTTCAGTCATTAGCCATACAGTCTTATCTCTGTGAGATGGTGCCATCATCATGCCTTCCATCTGCCAGAATCTGACCCTCTGACGCAAATGACAAGGACCATGTCGTGTATATGGAATTCATGGCATTTTTACATTTTAGGAGAAATGCAATATTGTTGACGAGCAGGATCTGTGTGTTCGTTGCTCAGTCTTCCAGTTTGGATGACTGTTTACTTCATGCCTGCTCCAGCACCTGTTCGTAGTTAATTAGTCTCATTGTGTCTCATTAGCTTGTGTATACATGCTGTTTTGTTTGTATTCTGTAATGCATGTGTCCCCTATAATTCGAAGCCAGGTTACGAGTGGGTTCCACTTTCCAAGTGTCCCAGCTTTGTCATGTATTGTATTGATCTTGATTTCTGGCCAAACTGCATTCTGGAGGCAGTGAGGTGGAGCCAATATACTGTAAAAGCCTTTGTGGTGCATTTATAAATAAAAAGAAAATAATAATGATAATTATATTATAATAAAGCATATATAAAGCAAATTCTGTGGAAATCTATTTTCATTATAGTTACAGTGTTGGTCATTATACAAACTTTAAATACGCAGTACTGTGCAAAAATCTGAGGCCACCATGCCACTATTAGATTTGTTGTTTTAGCAAAGGTATTAACCATATCTAATTATTTTTCAGTTTCTTTATTAGAATACAACCAGAAGATATAGGATAAACAATTAAAAAACTGAAAAAAAAATCTATAGGTTACAGTGGCAAGTATTTAGTGTGAGCTCCCCTTACACATGAGCAAAAAGTTGCCTCTTGTACAATGTGAAGAAGCTTGATCAAAAATGGTCTTTTTGGAAGGGTAGCAGCCAAGAAATCACTTTGTCATTAGGGGAACAGGGTGAAAAGGATAACGTGCTAAAGCTCAAAAATTTGATTGAAAATCTATAGAAAAGAGAATTATGGAGTGATGAATGCACGTCTGAAATGTTTCGGTCCAGTCGACAACATTATGCTATATATGGTCATTACACCATTGCTAAAACTACAAATCTAATGGTGGCCTAAGACTTTTGCACAGTACTGTATGTTTTCTATGTTGGGATTCTTGACTCTAAAACAGCTTTAGATATACACATTTTCTAACATCTGAATCTGTTCTATCTAAAGAAGAACTCTGAAACCCAGAAGTCCTCTGGCGAGGTGGAAATTCAGCACTAGACCAAGATGGAACTCGATCCTGCCACCGAATGGAACCCTTCAAGGAGCTGGTAACTTTGACTGGTGTGAAAGCTGATTTGCATTTCAAGACATGTTTCTGGTTGCAAAGGAGTCTCAGTGCTGGATTTCATACTGGCTTCCACAGTGTTAGCCTTGTAGGCTACTTGAGGACTCTTGCCGCCAGGTTCCATTCCAGTAGCATCCATTTCCAAGTTTACCGACTACCCACTGGGTTCCATCTCTGCTCAGGGTTAACTTCTGGTTCCAACTGTTCCTGAGTTTCTCAGGAGAAAAAGACCTTAATCTTCATGGTGTGTTGTCAAGGCATTTTGTAAAACGCTTATGAAGCATCATTCCTATGTAATTCCTATGTAACGCTTTTATAACCCGTGTTCCAGCTGTATGAGTGAATGCTGTCATCTCTCTCTGTCTCTCCCTCTGTCTCTGTCTCTCTCTCTCTCTCTCTCTCTCTCTCTCTCTCTCTGTCTATATATATATATCTCAACAATACAGTACATCACATCCCTGAAATAACTGTTCCAAGAAAATCAGATCCCTAGTACATCGATACATTCTCATTTCTGCATTTGGCAGAGACTTTAATCCAAAACCACTCATAATTGAGCTATATCTGTGAGTATTAAGCTTACTTCCCTACAGTTGCATCATGGCATAGCTAACTCACAGCCTTATGAACAGTAGTTCAGAGCCTTAGCCAGCAATCCAACACTGGCAATACGCAAACAAGCAGCTCTAATGAGTATGTGAGAGAGGCACTGACAGAACATGAGTGAGCCAGACAGAGATAGACTGGGTAAGATGGTTTATTGATGTATTTCTTGTCTATTATACCTGCGTGGTTCTTGTTCACATTCTTGGGGTGTAATGATTGCAACACAGGTTTCATCAGTATCCCTCGAATGCTGGCACTCTGCATAAAACCTGTCTGTTATTTCCATATGAGAGATTGGGAATTAAATGTGCGGATGATGTGCGGGGTGAATCTCAGTGTGGCAATAATAACTTTCATTTTACTGAGATCGTCTCATGGATTGTGTCTCTCATGAGGTCCATAGCTAAAAAGAAACCATTTTCTATTTAAAGATTATTGCTTAAGCAGCTCATTATCGTTATGTCTATGAGGGAGGATGATATGTCTAGTAGGGAGAATACAAAGCACTTCTGTAAGTCACTCATGATAAAGAGTCTCTGCTCAATGCTGGGAAGGTAACCGATCATTTATGCTGTCCAAAAATGCTTCTCAGGTCTTGAATAGATATGTCGTCTGCATCAGATGGCAGCCTGCAAATGTTTTGTAGGCTCCAAATTCACCAAAATACACCTCTCGACTTTCATTTTGTTGGATTCAGTCACGTGTTAGGACACTGCAGTTAAAAGTATTCCAGTTCAGAAGTAAAAGGAGACTTGGCTGCTTTTAACACACTGCACATACTTAGCTAAAAATGCATTGTCACGTAAACTGCTTTTAGACATGCGGTTTCCTATATACAGTTCCATAAAAGCTTTATCAGACAGAGAGCTGTTTAAGTGCATCCGAACACAGGCGTAAATGCTTAGTGCACTGTAAAATATTTACTGTGAATTTTATGGTGAATTACTGGCAGCAGTATCACGGTAAAAGACCATTACCATTATCAATCCCAAAAACACAGATGACAAGGCAAAAATACATCCTGGACAAAGACCAGTCCATCATAGAGCACCATTCATTTACAAACCCACATCGAGAAAATGGAATAAAACCCTGCAGTGCTCCTTATATTTACTTTGACTTTCATTGCATTGCAGCCACTATGAACCAAAGATACTTCATATTTTTCTTATGATCACCTTCTTTCCATTTGTTAATAAACATCCATTCCTGCATTTCAGGCTTGCAACACATTCCAAAAAAAGTTTGGATGTGGACAGGAGCAATTTCGGCATAGCTATGAGTTAAAATAACGATATGACTTCAAACAGGTTATTGTAAAAATCAATCTATGAAACGCTGAGTCTTTGAGGAGCAATGAAGGGCACAATGTTCCTCAAAAAAAGATTGGAAGGATTTACAAATTTCTCCGACTACAGCGCATAATAACTTTAACGATTCAAGACATCCAGGGGAATTTCAGTGCATAAAGGACAAGGACGTAAGTTCTAAATGTTCTCAGATGGAACCGTCATTCACCAATAGCTGATATAACCGCATGGACAAGGGATTACTTTGGCAAACCTTTGCCAAGCACTACAATACAGAGTTACATTCACACATGGCATTTAAAACTTTACTGTGCAAAAAAGAAGCCTTATATTAACCAAGTCCAGGAGCAGCATCAACGGCTCGGATGTACCTGGGATGGACCATCACACAGTGGAAACATGTATTGTAGTCAGATACAGTACAGTGGTGCTTGAAAGTTGGTGAACCATTTAGAATTTTCTATTTCTTCATAAATATGACCTAAAACATCATCAGATTTTCACACAAGTCCTAAAAGTTGATAAGAAGAACCCAGTTAAACAAATGAAACAAAAACATTATACTTGGTCATTTATTTATTGAGGAAAATGATCCAATATTACATATTAGTGAGTGGCAAAAGTATGTGAGCCTTTGCTTTAAGGATCTGGTGTGATCCCCTGTGCAGCAATAACTGCAACTAAACATTTCCTGTAACTGTTGATCAGTCCTGCACACCAGCTTGGAGGAATTTTAGCCCATTCCTCCGTACAGAACAGCTCCAGCTCTGGGATGTTGGTGGGTTTCCTCACATTAGCTGCTCACTTCAGGTCCTTCCACAACATTTCCATTGGATTAAGGTCAGGACTTTGACTTGGTCATTCCAAAACATGAACTTTATTCTTCTTTAACCATTCTTTGGTAGAACGGCTTGTGTGCTTAGGGTCGTTGTTTTGCTGCATGACCCACCTCTCTTGAGATTCAGTCCATGGACAGAATGTCCTGACATTTTCCTTTAGAATTCTCTGATATAATTCAGAATTCAATTGTTCCATCAATGATGACAAGCCGTCCTGGCCCAGATGCAGCAAAACTGTTTCACAGACGAGATAAGGTACCACTCCAATTACCAATTTCAATTACCACTCCCTGGGGAGGGTAACAATGGTCTTGAATTTCCTCCATTTGTACACAATCTGTCTGACTGTGGATGGTGGAATCCAAACTCTTTAGAGATGGTTTTTTAACCTTTTTCCAGCCTGATGAGCATCAAACAACTCTTTTTCTGAGGTCCTCAGAAATCTCCTTTGTTTCATGCCATGATACACTTCCACAAACGTGTTTTGTTTGAACTTTGATAGATCCCTGTTCTTTAAATAAAAAGGGTGCCCCACTCACACCTGATTGTCATCCCATTGATTGAAAACACCTGACTCTAATTTCACCTTCAAAGTTACTGCTAATCCTAGAGGTTCACATACATTTACCACTCACTAATACGTAATATTGGATCATTTTCCTCAATAAATAAATGACTAAGTATAATATTTTTGTCTCATTTGTTTAATTGGGTTCCCTTTATCTACTTTTAGGACTTGTGTGACAATCTGATGATATTTTACGTCATATATATACAGAAATATAGAATGTTGTAAAAGGTTCACAAACTTTCAAGCACCACTTTACCACATATGGACACAAAGAGAACATGTCCCACAAAGAGAGCCACAGTCCCGGGAGTACCAACACTTGTACCATGCTGTCCTTAGAAAACTGAGGAAACTAGTCTCAGTCTCACATTAAGAGGGAATTAAAGTCAATCAGTTTCCACACTAGCTTAATTCAATTCAGGTTTGTGGTAGGCCAAAGTCTATTTGGCAGCACAGGGCACATGGCAGGAACCATGCCTAGAATGGCATGACCCTTACTACTGGTGGTCTGTCTAGGCCTAGATGGCAAACACTTTTGTCGAAAAAGACCATCCTGCATCTCTCACTCCACTGAAGTGCCCCCTTTCAAAGTCTTTCAGCTGGGCAAAATGTCTTAGAGTGTGTCTTAGAGGCATGTCTAGCAATCAATGATCTCTCCCCAAGAGGTACACGACAAAAAGTAGCCTATGAGAGCCTTTTTATAGGGCAGTGCGGGGAAGCACTTTTACTCTTTTTTTGGACAGTGATTATATTTTAATAAGGCTAGATAAAATTTTTAAAATGCTAAGCAGCTGTCTGTGCTACACAAGACAGGTGCCAGACCCCCTCAATGCTATCCAGTACAAGCATTGTTAAAACCTAAAACAGAAAAATAACACCAAGTGTGAAAATTAGCAGTGCCTTGAGAATGACCTAGATCCTGATGACCAGACATATTGATCTTATTGATGTGCCCCTATAGCAACCTCATTGTAGAAGATTACCTTGCCAATTGATCCCCAAACTCTACTAGATCAGTACTCAGTAAACTCACCAAGGTGCTTTCAACCACATGGGATCATTCGGTTAATGTCAATTAAAATGATTTTCTTAATTGATTACTTAAAGACTGAGCAGCTGCTAAAGCACAGTCTCAGACATTTCAATACTGTCTGATGAGAAGTAGCTCTTCAGGAAAAAACAGATGGATTTTGCACATTGGAACTATTTAGACTTAATACTTAAGTCCAATGAAAGTCATCATAGTAGAGGGGGAAAAATCAGGAAAAGCTTCATATATGAACGAGGATACTAATCCAGCTTGAGCATCCATTGGCTGTAAGTATGCAGTCTGTACTGGCATTAGTTTTAGTAAAGCTGATCTCAAATTTCAGACAGTTGTGTGATGAATACCTTTGGACAGCAGGAGACTGTAAGTAAGAACCCTTGGATAATAAGAATGTATCAGTTGTAAGTCGCTCTGGATAAGGGCGTCTGCTAAATGCTGTAAATGTAATGTAATTGTAGCTCTGTTATTAGCATCATCTGTTTGGAGTAGCACTGTATGGTTATTAGCATTATGCCTGAAGTAGCACTGTCTGTTAGCATTATCTGTTTGTATTAGCACTGTCTGGTTACATTTGCATTGTCCATTTGTATTAGCACTGTCTAGTTATTAGCATTTTCTTTTTGTATAATCATTGTCTGATTATTAGCAATTTTTTGTAGTAGCACTGTTAGTTCTTAGCATTGTCTGTTTAGCACTGTCTGGTTATTAGCATTATGCTTGTAGTAAGTAGCACTGTCTATTAGCATTATCTGTTTGTATGAGCACTGTCTAGTTATTAGCATTTTCCTTTTTTGTATTATCACTGTCTGATTATTAGCAATCTGTTTGTAGTATCACTGTTCGGTTATTAGCATTATGCTTGTAGTAAGTAGCACTGTCTATTAGCATTATCTGTTTGTATGAGCACTGTCTAGTTATTAGCATTTTCGTTTTTTGTATTATCACTGTCTGATTATTAGCAATCTGTTTGTAGTAGCACTGTTCAGTTATTAGCATTGTCTGTTTGTATTAGCACTCTCTGGTAAATTTGCATCGTCTGTCTGTATTAGCACTGTCTGGTTATAGGCGTTCTGCTTGTAGTAGCACTGTGATTATTTGCATTACCTGTTTTGTAGTAGCACTGTCTGGTTACATTTGCATAGTCCATTTGTATTGGTGCTGTCTGGTTATTAGCACTGTCTGTTTGCAGCTCTGCTATGTTATTAGCATCATCTTGATTTTTTTGAGTAGGACTGTCTGGTTTTTAGCATTATGTTTGAAGTAGCACTGTCTATTGGCATTATTTGTTTGTCTTAGCACTGTCTGGTTACATTTGCATTGTTCATTTGTATCAGCACTGTCTAATTAGCATTGTTTGTTTGTATTAGCTGTCTGGTTATAGGACTTCTGCTTGTAGTAGCACTATGATTATTGGCATTATCTGTTTGTATTAGCACTGTCTGACTACATTTGCATTGTCCATTTCTTCTAGCACTGTCTGTAGTTGTAGTTTAGTCATTACATTTGATTGTCTTTGTATTAGCACTGTCTGATTATTAGCAATCTGTTTGTATTAGCACTTATTAATGTTATCTGTTTATTAGCATTATCTCTTTGATAAGCACGGTCTGGTTACATTCACAGTGCATATGTCTTAAAGTGGTCCACTCATTTACTCCTTCAGTGATCACTATATGGTGTGGTCTGTGTAGAACACTATATAGGGTAGTACTGAGCGACACAAATGAGGGAATTCAGACAATACTTACTTACGCCAGAAACAAATCATCTCAACCTTTTGTGGCATAAACCAGCCGAAACATCAACAAGCCTATCAGTGCTGTCACAAGACTTAGGATTAATACATAAGTGATGTTTTAATTTAGCTGACAACGCTACTTATCAAGCGTAAAATATCTCTATTGTAGTAATACTATTTTCACCAGTAAACACATTATCAACTGTTTTTGGTTTAATAATCATTAAATAATAATTTGTACTTATATTTGTACACAGAATTCACCACTCCAATGGTTTCAGATTCGTCCGTCATCTTTGCCAAGTAAAGCCGAAGGAAACCGCTAGGCATTGTGGTACGTTAGTCTGTAAAATGGTGGACAATCAATATACACTACTTATATATAACAATGTAGTGTACTATATAGGGAATCAAATTGTCCACTGAGAATTCGGACAACTTTACAAAATGACCGAAACCCTAAACAGAACACTAAATAGTAAACAGGGTGCGATTTCAGATGCACCTAGTGTCTTTGTATTAGCACTGTTTGGATATTAGCATAATATGTTTGTAGCTTTTTCTGGTTACATTCGATTGTCTTTGTGTTAGCACTGTGAGGTTATTAGCAATCTTCTTGTATCAGCACAGTCTGGTTACCTTTGCATTACCTGTAGTAGCACTGCCTGGTTATTAATATTGTCTGTTTGTATTAGCACTGTCTAGTTATTAGCGATCTGTGTGTATTAGCACTGTCTGGTTACATTCTCATTCTCTCTATGTATTTGCACTGTCCAGTTATTAACATGATTTTCTTTTCTTTTCTTTTTTTGTATAAGCAATGTGACCTTTTTGAATCATCTGTTTGGTTTAGCTTTGTCCATCTGTATTAACACTTTGTGTGTTAGCATTAGCTTATTAGTTTGTGTCCACAGATATTAGGATTGCTTGTTAGCTTCTCTATCATGTCTCTTTGTTGCCTTAGCACCTTAGCCTGTTTTACCTGCCTCATAGTTGACAGAAATTATGAGTTAGAGTTGCTGGCTTCCTTAGTGGGTTACTTTATAAAGAAATTGTTGGGGTTTTTTTTCTAATTGCAATTACAATATTCCAATTACAGACGGTTCTGGATAATGAAGGACAGCAGAGTCCCGGAAAGTTTGCACGTCATACCTAATCACTGACCAAACAAGTATCATGGTTTGAATAATAATGGTCTATCAAAAATAAAATGAGGCCTCTGAGAAGCAGCAAGAAACTGATCTCTTACTATCACCGTCTAGATATTAGCATCATCTGTTTAGCAAATAAACAAACTGTAGATATGACACCAAACAATTTGTTTCAATTGTTTGGTAACTCAAACAAATGAAATTATTGTATCAAATAGCATAGTGTTATCCCAGATCAAGTAGAGATAAAATATAATTGCTCAATGTTGATGAACAAATATGGAATCACCTTGTAATTTGCATTCTAAGACAACTGCAACTCTAAAGTGCAAATTAGTTTGCAGCTAAAATGGAGTGCTTATACATTGTAACAGGCTGTTGGACTTGGATAATTTAAAGAAAAGAGGGCACCATGAAGAGAGCTCTCAAATGAAAGAACAGAAAGGATTATAAAACTCCTTCTAGAAGGAAATACAACATGGAGTGTGGCAAAAGATGTTAAGTTGGTTCCAGTCAGCTATGGGATTTGGTGCAATATAAGCAATGGGAATGTTGTAAAGTAAAATGTATGGCTAGACCAAGTAAGATGCAAAACAAATAAAACAAGTGGAACCAGGAGTCATTGTTTGCAATATAACTGTAAGAAATAAGCTAAATGAGATGAGTTTTACATATAGGTAAACATCTAAACGTCTAAACATATTAAAACAAGGTTACAGTGGACTAACGTGTAGCCATAAAGGAGTGTGGATGATTGGATGATAGTGATATTCAGTGATGTGTATCATGAATCTGCCATGGGGATGATTCTGAACCTTTTATCTGGAGCTGCTTTAATGAAACATATAAAGATGACTGCCTGGAGAAAACAATCACATTTTCCCACTCATTTATGATATGGGCTTGCTTGTCAGGTAATGGACCAGTGGAGATGGCGATCATTATCTCAACAGCCACTGCACAGGTGTACATTGAGATTTTGGATATAAATTGAAAGGAAAACAGTTTGGTGATGATGTAATTTTTCAGGAGGATAATGCATCTTGCCACAGAACAAAGAGTGTTAAAGCTTTTCTTCAGAAGAGGCATATAGTCAGCAAACAATTAAAAAAATCTAACTGATTGAAAATTTATGGAAATGAAAAAAAAGTTTAATCACAAGGCTCCAGAAACTTGGAACAAGTTCAATGTGAAATATTGTTTTTCATTAGCAAAGTTCATGCCTCAAATAATTCAGGCTGTCATAAACGCCCAAGAGGAGCTACGAAGTATTAATTGTGATTTTTTTGTTGTTGTTGTTGATGAATCCATATTTTTCCTCAACATTGAGTGATTGCATAATTTTCCTCTACTTGGTCTGGGAAAACATATGCCTTTAATTAAAACAATTTAATTTAATTTGTTTGAGGTATGCTTCACTAAGCCAGGATGTTCAGCTATTAAACAAAAATTGTTTGGCGTCACACCTGTGTTATGAAGTAAAAAAAGCTGGGTGAACATGCACTCACCAATCACTTTATTAGGTACACCTTGTTTCTACACTCATTGTCCATTTTATCAGTTCCACTTGCCATATACAGTGGTGCTTTAAAGTTTGTGAACCCTGTAGAATTTTCTATATTTGTGCATAAATATAACCTAAAACAACATCAGATTTTCACAGAAGTCATAAAAGTGGATAAAGAGAACCCAGTTAAACAAATGAGACAAAAATATTATACTTGGTCATTTATTTACTGAGGAAAATGATCCAATACTATTAGTGAATGGCAAAAGTATGTGAACCTCTAGGATTAGCAATTAATTTAAAGGTGAAATTAGAGTCAGGTGTTTTCAATCAATGGGATGACAATCAGGTGTGAGTGGGCACCCTGTTTTATTTAAAGAACAGGGATCTATCAAAGTCTGATCTTCACAACATGTTTGTGGAAGTGTATCATGGCACGAACAAAGGATATTTCTGAGGACCTCAGAAAAAGAATTGTTGATGCTCACCAGGCAGGAAAAGGATACAAATTCATCTCAAAAGAGTTTGGACTCCACCAATCCATAGTCAGACAGATTGTGTACAAATGGTGGAAATTCAAGGGCATTGTTACCCTCCCCAGGAGTGGTCGACCAACAAAGAGAACTCCAAGAGCAAGGAGTGTAGGCCTCCATGACCATGAGTCTACCATCAGTAGAACACTGAACAACAATGGTGTGCATGGTAGGGTTGCAAAGAGAACATTGCTGCTCATCTGCAGTTTACTAAAGATCACTGGACAAGCCAGAGGGCTATTGGAAGAATGTTTTGTGTTATGTTTTGGAAAAGGAAAACACTGCATTCCAGCATAAGAACCTTATCCCATCTGTGAAACATGGTGGTGGTAGTATCATGGATTGAGCCTGTTTTGCTGCATCTGGGCCAGGACGGCTTGCCATCATTGATGGAACAATGAATTCTGAATTATATCAGAGAATTCTAAAGGAAGATGTCAGGACATCTGTCCATGAACTGAATCTCAAGAGAAGGTGGGTCATGCAGCCAGACAACGACCCTAAGCACACAAGTCGTTCTACCAAAGAATGGTTAACGATGAATAAAGTTCATGTTTTGGAATGGCCAAGTCAAAGTCCTGACCTTAGTCCAATGGAAATGTTGTGGAAGTTAATGTGAGGAAACCCACCAACATCCCAGAGCTGAAGCTGTTCTGTACGGAGGAATGGGCTAAATGTCTCTAAGCCGGTGTGCAGGACTGATCAACAGTTACAGGAAATGCTTAGTTGTAGTTATTGATACACAATAAATGTCCAAGTATAATATTTTTCTAATTTGTTTAACTGGGTTTTCTTGATCTATTTTTAGGACTTGTGTGAAAATCTGATGATGTTTTAGGTCATATTTATGCAGAAATATAGAAAATTCTAAAGGGTTCACAAACTTTCAAGCACCAGTGTAGATGCACTTTGTACTTCTACAATTGTAGTCCATATACTTCTTTATATACCTTGTTATTCCCTCTTATTCTGTTCTGTAATGATCACAAGCCCCACAGATCAGGTACTATTGGGTGGTGGACCATTCTTAGCACTGCAGTGACACTGATGTGGTTAGTGGTGTGTTAGTGTGTGTTGACCTGCTATGAGTGTATAATTTTGGTCTTCATAACTCAGGGCTTTCTTCGGTATAGTTTCTGCTTTCTAATTTCTTTTCAGTCCACAATGCCCAGAATATACTTTTCTGTTCCATTAGTGGAAATATCTCATTTAAAAAATTTATAATTGGGTGAGTTGATTTCCAAGCATACTTTTGAGCCCAATGCCATGAGAATTACCCGAGTATCTGCCATAAATATTGAGTCTTCTGGGATGCTTTGTCTGTACTGGGTATTTATTGATACCCTAGCCATAGATATTTGATTTTTTTTTTTTCTCCATCCAGTCAATTTGTATGTGTTAGGTCCATGACAATACTCGGCTGTTTTTGTTTACATTGGGGAAATAGGGTTGATGTTTGTATAAGATATGATTCTGTAGTTTTACTTTGGTAGAGATGTTGGTTTGGTGGACTGAATATTGTGTCTACCGGGTTGTCCTTATTTTACTTGGATTTCACTGCATGAGGACCAGTAGGACCAGCTTTATCCTTCTATTGCATCGACGTCTCATTACAGCCTTGATTAGACACTCTAAAAGTGCCCAATTCCAGTCAGTGTTCTTGGTGGTGGATTGTATCCAGTTGTGTTATGTACGATCTCCTCACAGCACCATAAATTGTGCTCCTATTGTCCAGTCGTGATCTGATTACAGTTCTGTGTATCATCTGCAGCTTCTTGCTGTCTGCTCACCGTCTGATTTTTGATAAAGCTTAACAAAAAGAACTTTCTATATTCAATAAGTTTGTCTTCAATCTGTACACATGTTGCTGAGTTTAAATGTAGGCTATTCAGTGTTGCTTGAAGTAATAAACTCATAAACGTAAAAATACCTTCATGGAAATGACTCGAGTAAAAGTATATCATGAGAAAAATACTCAAGTAGATATTTTAATGCAATTGATCTTTCTGGTTACCATGTTTGACATGATTCACTGCAGTGACGCAGATATTAATTTAATCAGTAAGTGCACTGCATAGCAGCTGATTAGCAATCAAGAATAAGTAGTACTTACTTCTTGTTCTTTTTGAGGTTTTATGGATCTAAAGCAAGCCAATATTTATTTTGGTTTGGAAAGCTCCCACTGTTGGATCTTTGAGCAGGGCCCTTAACCCACAACTGCTTTTATTGCAAGATTCTATTACTTGTAAGCCTCTCTGGATATGGGCATCTGCTAAAATACCCAGTGTAATATCCCATACAATATGATGTACAGTATCTTTTACTCCTTGATGGCCATCTTCCACACAAGTACAGATATGTGCCTTTTAATGGTCATCCAATCATCAATTATAACTGGGAATAAAATCGGTCCTTTGACTCCAGATGTTGCGGCCATAAACAGCTGGTCACCTCAATTGCAAAAGGTCTTTCTTTCAAGTGAAAGTTCGCTACCTTACTGAGGTTCGCTTGGTTGTTGGGTCATGGTTGCACTGAAGGCTCTTCTGACTCGGTTGATGTGTTTAGAGACTCTTATGCAAGGCACTCGTTTGTGTGTATGACTTTCTGCTAGATATTCGTGACTAGCTAGAAATAGTGTTCATAAGTATATGTGCCTGTCCTATTGTATGTAGTACTTGTTTTTGTCCCCTCACTACCTGTATATTCTCTCAAGCCTATAACAATATGAACTGGTTCACATTCCCCTGTTGAGAGTGTGCTTTGTCTGGCTGATCTTTCATGTTGTTTGGCCATTCTCTTAAGTGGAACGGCTTTCCTCTAGACAGTCAGTGACCAGTTTGACAGAATGTAATACATGCGTTAAATGGTTCTCCAAACGTCTTATGTCTGTAGTGACAGTGAAAGTGGATGGCCTGAAGTCTGATAAAAAAAAAATGGGACGTGCAAGCATGTAGACTTGCATTTCACCATGTTAACCATGGAGGAGGCAAGCTAGTCTGGTCTTTCTATGGTGCTGGAACAGAAATGGACTTGACAAAACATATTTTGCTATATTAGAGTACTGTAAATGATCATGAGAATTTTGATTTCCAACATGGGATGATATACTATATGGCCTAGCATCAATATCAAGCTGAAATAAACCTGTATTCAACCACAAGAACATTAGTAAGGTCAGCTAGTAATGCAAGTTCGGTTCATCCTATTGCTATTGGATGGCATTGAGTTCAGGGCTTTGGCAACAAACTTGGCAAAACATTTCTTTATGGATCGCCCATTAGGCAAGACGAAGTTTCAAGAAACCAGTAGTAGCTTTCATCAATAGTCTTGGAGGCACAATCTAGAATGTCATTGTTTGATGTGTTATTAAGATGTTATTAAGATATATTATGTGGCCAACTGTAGCATTCCCCTGAAAACCACCAACTCAGGCCTCATTCCCTAGATTGCCAGATGGTGAAACATGAATCACCATGATTCTCCTGACAGCATGTTTCCTCTGTAGACTTCTGCATGGTGATCCTACACTTGTCCTTGGCTGCCCTGCCCTGGAAACCCAATCCAAAAAGCTCCAGACAAACAGTGCCTGTACTGACATTGCTTGCAGATACTGTTTTGAATTTGTTTTTGACTGCAGCAACCAAGGACAGACAATTTCACAGCTCTCAGTCATAGTGGTTCCATTGCTAAGTGTGACTGAGCTGTTGTTGCTCCAGGTCATTCACAATAGCAGCACTTACAGTTGACTGAGGCAGCTTTAGCAGGGTAAACAGTTAGAACGATGGCATTGCCAAATTTAAGATTGAGGGGATTCTACTGCATGGCTGTGTGCTTGATTTTATGCGCCCATTCTCACTGGCTGTATACAGTATGTAGAGTATCATGCAAATACATCGGATATTGCTATCCCTTTTTATAGGCGATGAAAAATGGAAGTAAAAGTTCGATGGTGAGAAATATGAGGTAATTGGAAGGTCTGTCTATGATACACAGTAGAAGATTGTCAAACCACTGTGGAAATTTAATATCCAGCTGATAAATCATTTGTGCTCGCCCCATGCTCAGTCATAACGCTGGGCAAAACACAGATGAGAGAGTTTCATTTCGGGCTACTGCTAATTTTGTAAAGAGGTAATGAATTTCCATTCAGCCAAGAGTGCCAGAAATATTCCTCACTTATTTTCAGCAAATGGCTTATGCAAGATGTCATTATTAATCATAACACAGTAGCCGCATTACTACTAAGTGCCTTTCAGCTCTGCAATACAGATAACGACAAAACTTTTCAATATTAAATGAATGCAGAAAACAAAACAGTGTTGCCATAATCCTCCTCAAATGTAGGAACATCTGCATTGCCATAAGTGCAGGTTATAAATATTGTAATTGTGTTTGAAGTCAAAAAGAACAGGTAGTTCCTGGAAGAGAAAATATTCAAGATGAAAAGCAGGCTTAAATGCTTGACATTAAGCTCTTTTCTAGATTATTATTAATACTAAAATAATTAATGATGATTACATAATAAGGATTTGATAACTCTACAGTACATGGTACAGTGTAATAACTAGTATAAGTCCAATGCTACACTAATGACACTAATACATTTTTCATATCTACTGTCACTCAAGGGATCCTGCTAGGGTCAGTACTAGGACCCATATTATTCATTATTTACATACTCCCATTCGGTCAGATCATACAATGGGGCAGAAAAGTATCTATTCAGCCACTGATTGTGCAAGTTCTCCTCCTTAAAAAAATGAGAGAGGTCTGTAATTTTCATCATAGGTACACTTCAACTATGAGAGACAAAATGAGAAAAAAATCCAGGTAATCACATTGTAGGATTTTGAAAGAATTTAATTGTAAATTATGGTGGAAAATAAGTATTTGGTCAATAAATTTGGTTCAATTCAATACTTTGTAACATAACCTTTGTTGGCAATGACAGAGTTCAAACGTTTCCTGTAAGTCTTCACCAGGTTGGCACACACTGTAGCTGGTATTTTGGCCCATTCCTTCATGCAGATCTCCTCTAGTGCAGTGATGTTTTGGGGCAACACGGACTTTCAACTCCCTGCACACATTTGGCTAGGCCACTCCAGGGCCTTGAAATGCTTTTTCCGGAGCCACTGCTTCGTTGCCCGAGCGGTGTGTTTGGGATCATTGTCATGCTGGAAGACCCAGCCACGTTCCATCTTCAATGCTCTCACTGATGGTAGGAGGTTTTGACTTAAAATCTCACAATACATGGCCCCGTTCATTCTTCCCTTAACACGGATCAATCATCCTGTCCCCTCTGCAGAAAAACAGCCCCAAAGCATGATGTTTCCACCCCCATGCTTCACGGTAGGTATGGCGCAACTCAGAATTCTTATTTCATTGTTATGCAGATGACACCCAGATTTATCTATGGACCAAATCCATTATTAACCCACCTCTTGAGGATGCCTTACTGAAATCACTAATGCTAAACAGTAACAACACTGAACTCCTTATTAGTTCAGTATCAACCCTGACAAAACCGACTCCCTTACTCTTTCCATTGATGATGTTACTCTCTCCCCTGTGGTCTGAAATCTGAGTGCCATTCTTGATTCGACTCTAAAACCTGATTATCTTGTTCATTCCATGGTTAAAACCTCTTTCTTTCAACTAGAATGCGAACATCTCTATCCCATTCGTGCATTCATTGCCAGCTGCTTAGATTACAGCAATCCTCTTCTTGCAGGCATTAGCTCTCTACTGCTTCATAAACTTCAGATGGTTCAGCATTCTTCTGCTCGTCTTCTCACTCACACCCGATCAGCAGTGTTGTAGCCAAGACCGCTAGAGCCGAGTCTAGAGCAAGACTGGGAGTGACCGAGAAGAAACTTATATCAGATTAAGATTTTTTTTTTCCATAATTTTTGTTTCTATCATACAAGAGTAAAGAAAATGGAAAAAAAATGTTTGTAATTCACTTTACATTTATTAGGTCTACAAATATAGATAGATAGATAGATAGATACAATTATAATTATATTATAGTCTTAGTCAAGACTAAGGCGATGTAACTTCTCTCAAACTTAAATCAGAAGTCACCACATAAATTCAACTACAGTGGTGTGAAAAAGTGTTTGCCCCCTTCCTGATATCCTATTTCTTTACATGTCTGCCTCGCTTAAGTGTTTTGGCCCACTTTTTCACACAGGACCATGTAGGTTTGGTTTTTTTCTCCCTTAATAATAAAAACCTTCATCTATAAACTGCATTTTGTGTTTACTTGTGCTGTATTTGACTAATATTTGAATTGGTTTGATGTTCCGAAACACTTGTGTGACAAACGTGCAAAAAAATAGGAAATCAGGAAGGGGGCAAACACTTTTTCACACCACTTTATATATAGCCAACAGCATCCGTTCTATCCATTTCTATTATTAAACGAGAAAACATAATAATAATAATTCCAGATTTAGCAGACATGGTAAAGAAAGCGAGCAGGCAAAAATGCACACGGAGTCTTAACGTAAGACCATTTAAAATAAAACATTCATTTATTAAATTTAAGAGTGTGATCACATTCACACAACCTTGTTGTGGGTAATTTTAAGGACAGCTACCATTGTAAAATATGCCAGTTGAGAGTTTTTTTAACACATTTTTCCTTTATTTCCCATAAAAATGTTCACTTAGCATTGTTTCTTACATCATTTTACAGTGACGAAGAAAAGCACACACATGTCCACATACACATGCTAATATCTTGAGGAACCCCTGTGCCTTTATGTCTTGTTGAGTCTCCTAATTGGCTGTCAGACTTGGAGTTTCTTGTCCTTTGGGGGAATACACAAAAGCGCATCGTTTACCAGCTGCCACAACATCCATTAGACGTGTTCTCAAATATACCTGCTATGCCTCAATTTGTGTGTGAGCCACGCAGCATTTATGAATAGCTATATCAGAATCGATGCGTCACTAATTTTATTTTTCATATTGTTGTTGTTTACTAGAAGCATCTGCGTGTGACGGGGGAACAGTTTGAGTTTGTGAGTTTGACTCCCTGTAGAGTTCTTACTGTGAAGCATGTACGTTTCGACGATGGTAAACCAGTCATGAACACTACAGCATGCTCGGCAGTCACGCTCGCATCTGACCTTTACCAGTCCCTCTTAAGCAAAAAACACGCTGCGCGATGGATCATCATCACATCAATTCCCACGTGGTGGCTCCCTCTCGATAGAGAGAGACTGAACCATCTGACATTGGCACTGCAGCATTACAGGCGTGGACGAGCCAATACTCGTTCGGATCAGGCGGGTAGGGCGATGATTATGAGCATTCCCACTGGTGCATTATTAATGGAGAGTGCTGGGCAGTGCTCGGCCTAACTCTCTCGAACACACATTCCATCCATCGCCTCCAATGAGACAGCTGCGAGAGAGACAGAGTTATGAGAATCTCAAACGAACTGCAGTGAGTCCTGGCAGCGACATTTCCCTAAATGGCACGTTTGTCAGCAATGGTGCATGCAGATAACAGCCTGCAGGCAAACAGCCACAATTATGTGATGGGTTTTCGGCTCCAAAATGACCAGTGAGTACCATATCAGTCACCCGAGTTTCAATAAATCGAATGACTGTTTCGCAACTGATTGTTGTGTTTCCTCATATTCTCTTTGACTTACACAGCAGCACTTCTGTGCTCGTCATTGATCCATTCCAGAAGGCACATTGAGTGCAGAAAATGATGAGTACTGACAGATTTTTTTTCCCCATAAGCCATAATGTAAACTGATTTAATCCATTCCAGACCCTCCAGAAAATCCTCGTTGCATAAGGCATTATATGCATTTATGGAGTTGTATTGTACGTTTGAATACTGTATATATACACACAGCCAATAATAATAATAATAATACAGTGGTACCTCGGTTCTCGACCACCTCGGAACTCGTCGAATTTGCTTCTTGATGTATTCTGACTAGAAAAATTTGTCTCAGTACTTGGCATGCTTGCTTAAACTTGTATGAGTCGAGCCGCGTGACTCATGATTAACGATTCAGTGATTCAGATTCACAACAGTGACAATATCCAGTACTGTATTCTTAGTGCAAAAAAGTCTTCATGGGTCCTAAAATGTAGTTACCCCAGGGTAACTACTAAGCAGCTGAAGGCCTCTCATGTTCATGAGTCCACCATCAGAAGAACACTGAACAACAATGGTGTGCATGGCAGGCTTGCAACGAGAAAGCCACTGCTCTCCAAAAAGAACATTGCTGCTCGTCTGCAGTTTGCTAAAGATCACGTGGACAAGCCAGAAAGCTGTTGGAAGAATTTGTGGATTGATGACACCAAAATATAACTTTTTCGTTTAAAAGAAAAGCATTATGTTTGGAGAAAGGAAAACACTGCATTCCAGCATAAGAACCTTATCCCATCTGTGAAACATGGTGGTGGTAGTATCATGGTTTGGGCTTGTTTTGCAAGATCTGGGCCAGGACGGCTTGCCATCATTGATGGAACAATGAATTCTGAATTTTGTCAGAGAATTCTACCGGAAAATGTTAGGACATCTGTCCATGAACTGAATCTCAAGAGAAGGTGGGTCATGCAGCAAGACAACGACCCTAAGCACACAAGTCGTTCTACCAAAGAATGGTTAAAGGAGAATAAAGTTATATAAATGTTTTGGAATGGCCAAGTCAAAGTTCTGACCTTAATCCAATCAAAATGTTGTGGAAGGACCTGAAGTGAGCAGCTAATGTGAGGAAACCCACCAAACCCACCAGGCAAAACCAGATGAAATAAGATGAAATAAGATGAAATACGAACAGGCAAAGGCTTTTTCATAATCACAATAGCTGGTTTAGATAGATAGATAGATAGATCATGTTATTAATCCCAGAGGGAAATTCGTGGAAATTCGTTTAGAAATGAGCTCTGTATGAACTGTATACAATGTCAGGGGCACACAAACTCAAAAACTTTTGAGGCGATGGATTACATTTATATTAAATTATTGAGCTACATTATATAGCAGCTTCATATTACCTGCAAAACACTGGTATGAGAATGAAGTTTGCCCTTTCTGCTGCTACAACAGCCTTTGTTCTTCTAAGAGGGCTTTGGAACATGACTGTGAGGTCGGCTTCTGATGCTAGACAATAAACTCTGAATCACTTGGCATTTTCAGGTCGTCTCATGGAGTTGAGGTCAAGCTTCTGTGCAAGCCAGCCAAGTTTTCAATCAAAGTTGGCAAACCAAATCTCTGTGGACTTTGTTTAAGGACAGAAAGTTGACGAACTGACTTGTTAGAAGGGGAAACCTATAAATGTGTCATACTGAGAGTCACTGCTGTATCAGTACAACCCGTTCTTCTGCCACTGTTTGTCTAAGGAGAATCCAAAAATGTATGCTTTAAATTATGAATGTCTTGTATGATTTTTGAGCATGCATCAAGACGTCTTGCATGAGTGTTACTGAAATAGCGGAGCTCTATACTTAGAAGGGGTGTCCACAAATTTTTGTCTGTGTAGTGTTGCTATGTTAATTTTCTCTTCATCTTGCTCGCACTATGGTTTTGTTCTTTTTATACATATTATTCCAATTAAATTATGTTGGATGTCTGTCTATGGTTCTAGGGGCAGTAGCAGAAAATTAAAAATATATCTCCGAGGCACTGATTCTCTGAACATTACAAAAGGTACATATGGAGAAACAAATAAGAAAAAAACTCCAAAATAATCCTCTATGGTGCCTTTTGAAATGACATAAAATAGAATGTCAAAACAGAGACAGCGCCACTGGTATTTGGATTTCCACAGCTATTTGGAAATCTGGGAAAGAATATTGCTTTGAGCCCCTCGACTCTCTTTTTAAAAAATCAATTATAGACATTTTATAAGGCCACGGCATCATTTTTTCATGCGCCACACTTTTGCTCTTCATGTTCAAGCATCTGTTAAACCTGCAGTTAAACAGAGTGTGCATCACAGGGCTTTTTTGGAGCGCAGAAGTGGGTCATGAAGTGGAAAATTGAAACAGCTTTCATATTGTATGAGGTGTGGAGTAGGTGTTTTAACTCTGAACCATCATACTGGGTTTTACAGTATATAACAGGGGTGGCATTAGACCCACTTTACTGGGGCTTGTGCCCCAGTGAAACACTGGATTGCTGAGCAGAACTATAGGACAAGCCACGCCAATTCACTACAGGCTCTCTCATACCCCCTGTCCAGAACTAACCAGAGAAGAAAATGAATGAATGACTATGTGCCACCTGAGCACCAGGAATAATTATCTTTATTCATATAGCACTTTTGATTTGAATGTGTTTTACATGGGAGTTTTTATAAACGTTTTATTAAAGTGTATTTTTTAGCTTTTGCAGGGTTTAACAGCATTTGAGTTAAGCAGTTGAATGTTAAAGGTCTGCTTGAAGGTCCAACCATGGCAGATTGTCAGATCCCAGATTTGAAACCTCCCTATCAACCTCGCTATTAGAACCATCAGTGAACCACCAATTTCCAATTTGCTGAAAAAATCCATCAACCATTAAGTGAATTGCATAAAAGTAAATGCATAATACATATTATAACTCATACATGTATGTTTAATGAGATTAAATAAACCTGTAGGCTGTAAATCTGGATTTGAAATCAACTCCAAAACTTGCATTCCAAATATAATTAGGTACATTATGCCAGTTATGTACAAAAGGGTCAAATGAAGATTATCAGGCACCATTTGCTCTATGGAAGTGGACCAAACTCAATTATATTTGAAGGGCTCGGATCAATCCTGAGAGACATTCTGATCTCAGGCCAGCAACAGCAACAAATATCAGGCTCCTTATTCCTGCCAGACCATGATGATCCCCTAGGGTATTTTTTATACTTGGCCTGAATGCTCAAGTGCATGCCCAGGATCGATTGAGGGCTCATTTTGGATGGGGCTTCATCACCGCAGTTCTCCTCCAGTTCCTCCAAAACCACAGATTGATGGGATTTTGATCCATCACTTATCACATGTGCAGGCAGATGATATATATATATGGCTTCATTATTGTTCTTAATAGGTCAAATTATGACAGTTTGAATAATGGGTTGGTTGAAAAGATGGTAATATGGTGTATATAGATACATACAATGGGACTGTGGTAGCCCAGTGGATTACTGGTACTGGACTATGGGCCAGAAGGTCCAGGGTTAAAATCTCACCTCTATCAAGCTGCCATGAGCAAGGCCCTTAACCCACAATTGCTTGGATTTGTAAGGATGTAACAATTCTAAGACACTTTGGTTAAGTTCCTTCTTAAGTTCCTACTCATCCTAAAAAGCGCTATAGAAATAAATCTGGCTTTGCCGAGGAACCAGGGATTTTACGTATACTTTTTTTAAGCTGGAATATTCAGTTCAAACTATAATGTTTTTAATTTTAATATAGTAAATCCGATGCACTTGTGTGTATTGTACATTTTCAAGCAATTTCAAAGTCTCTGTTCATTATATAAACCAATTTATCTCTTGATGCGTAAGCCATTACTGTATAAGAGACCCTTTCAAAAGATTATTCCCAAAAGCAGCACAGCAGGCCTAAACTCTCGAACTTTACTGACCCTGATATTGAGTTATCTTCATTGTTCAGTACTCCTTTTCTTTCCTCTTGCTTTGTATTGTTTCTGTGTAATCATACTTTTTTGTCGAATCTACAGATTAGAGGTGAGAGGAAAAGCTGACTGGTAAATTGATTTTCTCAGAGCCTTATCAAGAAAGTGCCCTATAAGGCCCTATATTTTCTGTGGTGTTTTTGCTGTGGAATTTACTGAAAGGGCAATTTAACATGTAGCAATGCACTGCACAGCCTATTACATGCAATGTACAGGTTATTTGTGTCCATTTATTTGTAGGTTGGGATTTTCTTTCAGGGTATTCCTCTTTGTTCATATAGTGACTCAAAAGTACAGCACACACAGGACAGTGAGGAAAACTTAAAATCACACTGATACACTTCCACAAACATGTTTTGTGAAGAGCAGACTTTGATAGATCCCTGTTCTTTAAATAAAACAGGGTGCCCACTCACACCTGATTGTCATCCCATTGATTGAAAACACCTGACTCTAATTTCACCTTCAAATTAACTGCTAATCCTAGAGGGTCACATATTTTTGCCACTCACTAATATCTTTATCTACTTTTAGAACTTGTGTGAAACTCTGATGATCTTTTAGGTCATATTTATGCAGAAACAGAAAATTCTAAAGGGTTCACAAACTTTCAAGCACCACTGTAGTTGTATCCCTGCAGACGGTGCCAGGGTGCAAATCCCAACTCTGCCAAGCTGCCACTGTTGGCTCCTTGATAAAGGCCCTTAACCCACAATTGCTTGTATTGTAAGACTGTATCAATTGTAAGACTCTCTGGAAAAGGACGCCTGCTAAATGACGCTAATGTAAATGCATCCTTAAGTAAGCAAGTTTTCTTGCTTACTTCAGTAAAACACATCTTAACTTGTCTTTGAACATGTTAGCCATGGAGGATGCATTGCTGTGATGACTGAGCTAAAGCACTAATCCTCTTTCAGGGTATTCCTCTTTGTTCACATAGTGACAGAATCAAAAGTACAGCACACAGAGTAACAGCGAGGAAAAGTTCAAATCACAAGCTGAGATTGGATTAGACCTAAGCTAGCTCACAGTTTTGTTGAGGCTGTTGGGACACATCAGTTATTGTTGGTACAGAGAAAAACAAGTTGATGATTTTGTCCAATTTAGCTAGAGTAAAAATGTCACACATGCACATGGCCTAGTGTGGGGGCGTCCCAATACTTTTGGCCGTGTACGGGGGCATGTCTGAATACTTTTTGCCATGTGCAGGAGTGTGTCCAAATACTTTTGGCCGTGTTCGAGGGCGTGTCCCAATACTTTTGGCCGTGTTCGAGGGCGTGTCCACATACTTTTGGCTGTGTGCGTGTGTGTGTGTGTAAATAATGTAATTGTGTGTGGTGTGTCTATATGTGGTGTGTGTGTTTATGTATCAGAAGGTCAACAGGCCAATAAGTCTCACTGAATGCTCTGTGGTGACATCATCAGTTTCAATCATAGTTTGAATTTTGAATCTGAACATTCCGTCAATGCATTTTTATGGGGGTTTCTATTATAAATTTTTAAACTTAAATCTATTAAAAACAATAAATCAAATCGACTGTATAATAATTATAATAATAGTAATATGAATCTGTATCTCTTGGTTTTCAGCTAGCTTAGATCATTGCCTGGCTGACAAACCCAGCCAAAAACAGACCAAGACCATCTCAACAGTTGGTGCAGCTAGGCTCCAGTGACCCAAGTCCAAGCCTCGCCTTCATTATCCTAGGTGTACTGGATCCTCTAAACTGCCCCTAGGTGTGAATGGGTGAGTAAGCTGATGGACTGGCACCCCGTCCAGTGTCTATTGCTGCCTTGTGATCAGCGATTCAACCCACTGCAGCCCTGACCAGCATATTGCTTCCTGAATAAATGATGACATTACGGTCATAGGAAATCACAACAGCACATAGTGATGGAAGCAGGTGTGTGGGTGAGTCACTCGTAATGTCCCGCTCTACTTCCTCCCAAAGTGCCCTTCAGCGAGTGTAAAAACTTCCACCTGGGTGATTGTGACAGTCAGGCCAGCATACATGATAAAGCCATCAGAACCAAGTACATAAGTGGGTGATAATGTCATTTTCATAGTACTGTGTTGTGTTTTCGTTCTATGTGCAAAGGTTCGAAAATATCTGGTTGCTTTGTTTGCTGAATGTTGACCTAAGAAGCGCATGTAATGTTCAAATGGAATCATGAGATGATTATTTATCCACGCTTAAAATATAAGTACAATTATGGACACACACAAACACACACAGACATATTCACAATTAGTTCAATAGTAAATGTTTTCTTGTCCAAAAATATCTATTCATACTTCTAAGTAAACCTTAATTTTACACACACACACATATCTTAAGTTCTTCAATCGCTGCCCTCTAAAAAGGCTCCGAGGCTACTTTTGGGTAGTGTACCTATTGGTGAGAGACCGCTGACTGCTAGACATGCCTCTGTGACTCACGTGCTCATGGATGCTGCAGCTGGGCCTGTACATCCCGTACATTTGTAGGCTGGCGAAACTGGCGTCCCAGATGGTCCCCTAAATGCTCAATTGGCGATAAATCTGGAAACAGGGTAGGCCAAGGAAGCGTTGCAATCTGGTGGAAACGTTTCTGCGAAACCCAGATTGTGTGTAGGTGTGCATTATCCTGCTGAAAAATGCCAGTTAAAAGCCCTGCCATAAGAGGCAACAAATTGTTGCAAGATGTCCTGAGCTATTAGTGTCCCTGGCATCACCACTATGGGTGACTGTCATATGCAATGGCTCCCCAGATCATCACACCAGCAGCTGAGGCAGCCCTGAATCACTCACCACAAGGCCTCCGTACTCGAACTCGACCATCGTCGGATCCCAAGTTGAACCTGGATGAAAACAATATGTTTCCAGTCCGTAGCGGCCCAGGTTTCTTGGTCATGACACCACTGTAAACAAAGGTGATGGTGGCTGGACATTACCCCAAGGTAGCCTCTGTGGGCCTTTTTATAAGGTAGCAATTTTACTCCCTCTTCTGGCAAGACCTAGTGTCTAATCTGACCAGACCTGTAATCATTTACATACCTGCCATAAGAGACATAAATGCATGCTGAGTTTTGCACCAGTCTGACATTTCTATTTGGGTGCTTTTTTGCTTTTTTTTTTTTTAGTCAATGATATATTTCATAAACTGGTGCTTGAAAGTTTGTGAACCCTTTAGAATTTTCTATATTTCTGCATACATATGACCTAAAACATCATCAGATTTTCACACAAGTCCTAATAGTAAAGAGAACCCAGGTAAACAAATGAGACAACAATATTATACTTGGTCATTTATTTATGGAGGAAAATGATCCAATATTACATATTAGTGAATGGCAAAGTATGTGAACCTCTAGGATTAGCAGTTAATTTGAAGGTGAAATTAGAGTCAGGTGTTTTCAATCAATGGGATGACATTCAGGTGTGAGTGGGCAACACACGTTTGTGGAAGTGTATCATGGCACGAACAAAGAAGATTTCTGAGGACCTCAGAAAGAGTTGTTGATGCTTATCAGGCTGGAAAAGGTTACAAAACCATCTCTAAAGAGTTTGAACTCAACCAATCCACATTTAGACAGATTGTGTACAAATGGAGGAAATCCAAGACTATTGTTACCATCCGCGACCAGTGGTAGTGCAACAAAGATCACTCCAAGAGCAAGGCTTGTAATAGATGGCGAGGACCCCAGGGTAATTTCTAAGCAACTGAAGGCCTCTCTCACATTGGCTAATGTTAATGTTCATGAGTCCACCATCAGAAGAACACTGAACAACAATGGTGTGCATGGCAGGGTTGCAAGGAGAAAGTCACTGCTCTCCAAAAAGAACATTGCTGCTCGTCTGCAGTTTGCTAAAGATCACGTGGACAAGCCAGAAGGCTATTGGAAGAATGTTTTGTTGACGGATGAGACCAAAATAGAACTTTTTGGTTTAAAAGAAAAGCATTATTTTTGGAGAAAGGAAAACACTGCATTCCAGCATAAGAACTTTATCCCATCTGTGAAACATGGTGTTGGTAACATCATGGTTTGGGCCTGTTTTGATGCATCTGGGCCAGGACGGCTTGCCATCATTGATGGAACAATGAATTTTGAATTACATCAGAAAATTCTAATGGAAAATGTCAGGACATCTGTCCATAAACTGAATCTCAAGAGAAGGTTGGTCATGCAGCAAAACAACGGCTCTAAGGACACAAGTCGTTCCACCAAAGAACGGTTAAAGAAGAATAAAGCTCATGTTTTGGAATGGCCAAGTCAAAGTCCTGACCTTAATCCAATGGAAATGTTGTGGAAGGACCTGAAGTCAGCAGTTAATGTGAGGAAACCCACCAACATCCCAGAGCTGAAGCTGTTCTGTATGGAGGAATGGGTTAAAATTCCTCCAAGCCGGTGTGCAGGACTGATCAACAGTTACAGGAAACATTTAGCTGCAGTTATTGCTGCACAGGGGGGGTCAGACCAGATACTGAAAGCAAAGGTTCACATACTTTTGCCTGAGAGCAGCTTTCCTATTTCACTTTCTAGGACAAAACAAGAGATGGCAAGGTGGATTTGTGTAATTGATTGACTCATGCCTGCCCCTGCTTAGTATAAGAGGGTAAATTCAAAGTCACAATCAGCCGAGCAAAAGTGATAGAGGTTTACACTCCTCAAGGATGAATCCTCTCCCACTCTGCCTCCCAGGAGCCGCTAAGTCACAGAGATAACAGAAAGCAGGCAGGGAGGGAGGGGAGATTTGCAGAGAGTGCACAAAAGCAAAAACTTCCAAGAAGTACGCAAAAAGCCGCCTCTCACTGAATAAGCATTGTGTTTTGGAGAGCGTTGAGCATTCATGCATTGCAGGCCTTCAGTTTCTCATTCCTCCGGATTCTCGACAGGTTCCTGAGCCCTGACACAAACAAGTGAGCAAATCAGCAGCTTGCTGATGCCTGGCTGTTTCCAGCTGCGCGTATCTGAGCTGCCTGGAGCAGGATTAGAGACAAACATGCTTACCCTAGTGCATTCTGTCATTTAAAACAATTATAAGATTGTTGACTCACCAAACAAGGCTGCTAACGGTAACTCTTACCACTTATCCCAAACCTTGCAGAAAACAGAGCTGACTGAATTATTGCATTTTGCTCCTAAAGTGAAAACATAAGCTAATAATTCACACCGAGTTACACCACTGGTGCGTACATTTTAATGAATAATATTAAATTAGGAAGTGAATGTCTCCGAATATTATAAATCAACCTTCTCTTTCATCATACTATACCACATCATATTATACACGTGAGCATGCTGTTGACAAAAATGGACGTTGACCAGCTTAAGTGACTACTACCATAGTCACTTAATCTTTTTATGTTACTGTAATGTAAGTATAATTAGTACTATAAAAAGTATTATATTTTCACAAGAAAACTGCATGTGAACGATACATAAATGCATTACATATACTGCATGTGTATCACACTTAAGTGTTTCAGAACATCAAACCAATTTAAATATTAGTCAAAGACAACACAAGTAAACACAAAATTCAGTTTTTAAATGAAGGTGTTTATTATTAAGGGAGAAAAACTTCCAAACCTACATGGCCCTGTGTGAAAAAGTGATTGCCCCCTAAACCCCTGGTTGGGCCACCCTTAGCAGCAACATCTGCAACCAAGCATTTGCGATAACTTGCAATGAGTCTTTTACAGCGTTGTGGAGGAATTTTGGCCACTCATCTTTGCAGAATAGAGCGCAGAGACGACTCATCCAAGAGGTCGCAAAAGACCCCACAACAACATCCAAAGAACTGCAGGCCTCAGTTAAAGTCGGTGTTCATGCCTCCACCATAAGAAAGAGACTGGGCAAAAATGGCCTGCATGGCAGAGTTTCAAGATGAAGACCACTGCTGAGCAAAAAGAACATTAAAGCTTGTCTCAATTTTTCCAGAACACATCTTGATGATCCCCAAGACTTTTGGGAAAACATCCTGTGGACTGATGAGACAAAAGCTGAACTCTTTGGAAGGTGTGTCCCATTACATCTGGTGTAAAAGTAACACAGCATTTCAGAAAAAGAACATTATACCAACAGTCCAATATGGTGGTGGTAGTGTGATGGTCTGGGGCTGTTTTGCTGCTTCAGGACCTGGAAGACATGCTGTGATAAATGGAACTATGAATTCTGCTGTCTACCAAAAAATCCTGAAGGAGAATGTCCGGCCATCTGTTTGTGACCTCAGGCTGAAACAAACTTGGGTTCTGCAGCAGGACAATGATCCAAAACACACCAGCAAGTCCACCTCTGAATGGCAGAAGAAAAACAAAATGAAGACTTTGGAGTGGCCTATTCAAAGTCCGGACCTGAATCCTATTGAGATGCTGTGGCATGACCTTAAAAAGGCCGTTCATGCTCAAAAACCCTCCAATGTGGCTGAATTACAACAATACTGCAAAGATGAGTGGCCAAAATTCCTCCACAACGCTGTAAAAGACTCATTGCAAGTTATCGCAAATGCTTGGTTGCAGTTGTTGGGTGGCCCAACCAACCAGCTTACGAATTGCATTTCATTACATTAAAAATTTTAAATTTGCCAAATCCAGTGAGGAAATGCCTGTGAGGTCAGCTAAGCTGCTGAGTGTTTCTGTGCATGTCTTTATAGAATAAATGTGTGTATACCTGGATTTGAGCAGAACAGCCACTCAGGATGTATTTCCATGTCTCCACTTTCAGCAGACTTGTTAAAAAAGTAGATTAAGGCATTAGCTGGCGCTTCCGTCCTCCTGAAACATGCCCAGTTTTTCAGTATTATTTATTTGCATTTATAGCTGACAATGCAGAACGGAGCCTAGCCTAAGTTCATCTAGCTGCTTGGCAACGTAGCTGATTATAAAAAATAAAGTACAATTAAAGTGATAAAGCACTGCATCAAGTGGGCTGCATAGTAAAAAGTGAGCCATAAAACATGAGTTTGGCAAGAGCAAAGACATCAACTGCTTTGTTTGCATCAATCTAATGTACTCCGTTTGAATAAATACGACATTAATCAGCATGAAGTCACATATTTTAAGAGATACATCAATTTTTTATAGCATGCCATATAATGTCCAAAAGCAATAATGAGACTCAACAGGAGAGCCGGTATGTTAGTGTGGTGTAACTCGGAACTAAATAAGTTGTAAAGTGAAGTGTGTTTACACTAAGATGTAACACTTTAGAACAAGATCGTGATGGGATTTACATAAAACATTAGAACTCGGTATCAAAACAGGAGGTGATGGTGAAAACTCTCAGGCTGTGCAAAAACGTGTGCACACCTGCTAAATAGGTGCAGGCTTATTTACTAAAATGATCTACAGAAGACTGCGGGTGGCGTTTCTAAGCAGGGGTGTAAAGCACAGGGCAATGTCGATGCACATAGACCAATTTTGCACCTGCAGTGTAATTTACCAAAGCCGAAAGTCATTTTGAGAAGGGCAATCACCTGTGTAAACAAACTCTTCTGCAGTCTAGGCCCGTTATTTTTCCGCAGCGGTGCTTGAAAATTTGTCAACCCTTCAGAATTTGCTATATTTCTGCATAAACATGACCTAAAACATCACCAGATTTTCACACAATAGTCCTAAAAGTAGATAAAGAGAACCCAATGAATCAAACGAGACAAAAATATTAAACTTGATCATTTATTTATTGAGGAAAATGATCCAAAATCATATATCTGTGAGTGGCAAAATTATTTGACCCTCTTGCATCTAAACATTTATGATAAATATTGATTAGTCCTGCACAATATCTTGAAAGAACTTCAGCCCATTCCTCTTTAAAGAGCAGCTTCAACACTGGGATGTTGGTGGGTTTCCTCACATGAACTGTTCACTTCAGGTCCTTTCACAAGATTCCTGCTGGATTTGGACTTCGCCATTCCAAAACATTAACGTTATTTGCAATTTGTGTGCATAGATTCGCTGCCTTGCTGCATGGCTCATTTTCTCTTGAGGTTCAGTTCAAAAATCCTGACAATTTCTTTTAGAATTGACTGACATAATTCAGATTTTGTTCCATCAATGAGTGCATTTACATGTATTTAATAATTTGATAACTGCAGAAAATCAGATACATGCACTTGGGAAATCAGATAATGGGAAACGGGAAAATGGGAATCAGAAAATCGGAGTTTACATGACTCGGGCAGTGATCGGATGTCTACTCTGCAACCAGCCAATAATGTTACAGAAATATGTGACATTAGCTTCAAACTTTAATACTTAATGAAGAAATTATTCATTTTCTTGTGTATACACTGCATTTCAGAGTCTAGTGTTCAATAGCTGTTTCGCTGCCTTTAATTCAATGGGACGTTTAATTCTGGGGTTGCCAGATCCAGCGAGGAAAATAAACGCTAAAGTCAATGGAAAAAGAGGTTACAAAAAAGCAGACTAAAGGCCGAATAAAGCCAATGCGGACCTGGCAACCATAGGGGAACGCTCACGTACATGTGCAGACTGAAATCACAGATTATAATCGGTTAACTGGTATACATGCTTTGAGTAATCCTATTACTGGAGTAAAATCCAGCTTTCTTTATTGGATTTCTTAATCTGATATCTAGATTGGAGTATGCTGTATACATGATCACTTGAATAATCAGATAACTGCAGATAACTGAGTGCACTCGATGGCAAGCCATCCTGGCCCAGATGCAGCAAACAGGCCCAAACCATGACACTACCACCACAATGTTTCACAGAAGGTTCTTATGCTGGAATGCAGTCTTTTACTTTCTCCTGACATGTCTCAAAAAGTTTTATTTTAGTCTAATTCCTCCCATAAAGCTTTTTCTATATGCCACCTGACAGGCAAGAGTGTTCTTTTTGGAGAGCAATGGCTTCTTCTTGCAACCCTGCCATGCACAGCATTGTTGTTCAGTGTTCCCCTGATGGTGGATCCATGAAGAATGTGAGAGAGACCTTTAGTTTCTTGGTAGTTACCCTAGGGTCCTTTGTAACCTTGTGCAATATTACACCCCTTGCTCATGGAGTGATGAATGTAACAAACCAGATTTTGTTTTTTGTTTTTTGGTCTGATCAGGTGGGAACGAAATCATGTGACTAGATCTGTCAATCACAGTTTGATATATCACCGTTTATTTGAAAATCCCTAGTGATATTCAAACTTTTCCACCTCATCCTAGCGTAAAACTCTTTTTGCAATACTTGGGTTTTTGTTGTTGTTGTTTTTGTAGTTTTTATTTGTAATTTTCCATTCAGGTTTTTCTTTGCACAATTTCAAAATTCGCACAAACTAGGTGGATGGAAAACCCGCTTGTGGTCTCTTAAGAGATGGTTTTGTATCCAGGCACCCATTAAATTCCTGGATGTCTGAGTGGCTGGGTGACTCGACTTTTCACTCGGAACTGAAGCAAAAACTGAGATTGTACTTACAAATCTAAAAGGAAAATCTTTAACTGTTCATTTTCTTTGTTACAATGTTTGTTTAATCTATATTATATCCTAACAGTGTTTTAGCTGGATTGTCGCTGGGCTTTATGCTGTTTGTGCTAGCTTGAGGTAATGTCTAGTAAGAAGAAAGCACTTCTGCAAGTTGCTCTGGCTAAGTAATAAATTGACCTGTGGAAGTTAGAAAAACCAAGGGGAAAAGCACCACCTACCTTAACGTTATATGACCAGGTGTTCATAAAGATATTGTCTCGTCGGTGTGTATTTTCAACTAAATGGCTACAATCTGACAGCATTTCTCTAGTTGTTTCTACAACCTTTACAAAGAAAATAATTAAAATCTATTTTTAATGTGCTTTCTTATTGCATCCAATAACTCTGACGTCAAGCGCGAGCCATAGGCAGAAAAATACAAATGAGAATGCCCAGAAAGCAAGCTAACGGAGACTGGAGGAAGGATAAGCGATAAAAGTATCCCTGAGAGTCTCTTTTTTACAGACTGCCTCCAAGGCATGACTCGGTGCAGGCATGGTTTTAATAGTCATTCTTTGCTGCGTGATAGTAATACGCCTTCTGGGTACATAAATCGATGAAAAGGAAAGCCCTTTTATTCCTTTTAGTTCAGGTAATATTGCAAAACCCCTAAACAGTTTTGCTCGCTTATGCTTTTATGTGTACTTTGAATATGATATTTCAGGTAAACACCCTGGAATATTAAAAATAGGGTCTTATTTCTAATTAAAGTCACTTGCTGTTAGTGTAATAGAGATACAGTGGTGTGAAAAAAGTGTTTGCACTTTCCACTTCCTGATTTCCTATTTTTTTCTTTGCATGTTTGTCATACTTAAGTGTTACAGAACATCAAACCAATTTAAATATTAGTCAAAGACAACACAAGTACACACAAAACAGTTTTTAAATGAAGGTGTTTATTATTAAGGGAGAAAAAAAAAATCCAAATCTACATGGCCCTGTGTGAAGAAGTGATTGCCCCCCAATAACTGGTTAGACCATTCTTAGTACCAACAACTACAATCAAGCATTTGACACAGCATCTCAATAGGATTCAGGTCAGGACTTTGACTAGACCACTGAAGTATTCATTTTGTTTTTCTTCAGCCATTCAGAGGTGGACTTGCTGGTGTTTTTTGGATCATTGTCCAGCTGCAGAACCCAAGTTCGTTTCAGGTCCTGAAGCAGCAAAACAGCCCCAGACCATCACACTACCACCACCATATTTTACTGTTGCTATAATGTTCTTTTTCTGAAATGCTGTGTTACTTTTACGCTAGATGTAATGGGATACACATCTTCCAAAGATTTCAGATTTTGTCTCGTCAGTCCACAGAATGTTTTCCCAAAAGTCTTGGGGATCATCAATATGTGTTCTGGAAAAATTGAGACGAGCTTTAATGTTCTTTTTGCTCAGCAGTAGTTTTCGTCTTGGAACTCTGTCATGCAGGCCATTTTTGCCCAGTCTCTTTCTTATGGTGGAGGCATGAACACTGATCTTAACTGAGGCAAGTGAGGCCTGCAGTTCTTTGGATGTTGTTGTGGGGTCTTTTGTGTTGCTGCAATCTTGGGTAATTGTGTTCGGCCGGCCACTCCTGGCAAGGTTCACCACTGTTTCATGTCTTCACCATTTGTGGATAATGGCTCTCACTGTGGTTCGCTGGAGTCCCAAAGCTTTAGAAATGGCTTTATAACCCTTTCTAGACTGATAGATCTCAGTTACTTTTTTTCTCAGTTGTTCCTGAATTTCTTTGGATGTCGGCATGATGTGTAGCTTTTAAGGATCTTTTGGTGTACTTCACTTTGTCAGGCAGGTCCTATTTAAGTGATGTCCTGATTGCGAACAGGTGTGGCAATAATCAGGCCTGGGTGTGGCTAGAGACAGTGAACTCAGGTGTGATAAACCATAGTTAAATGATGGTTTTTTTAGGTGACACCAAACCATCATGGCATAGATTAAACTAGATGTTGAAATTATTCTGCAAGTATATTGACTCATGAGGACAGGATAGCTTCTCACAGTTGGTGCAAATTAGATGGAGGTATTGACATGTAGGATGGGACTTGCATGTGTAGGATTTAAATCTGGGGGCTGTGAAGGCCAAGGAAGTCATGATACTGAACCCTTGTGGAATTGTCCTGCTGAAAGTGTCCTATAGGGTAACTAGCTGCCATGAAGGGATGAACTTGGTCGGCTACAATACTTAGGTAAGCCCTACTGTCCAAAGTACAACAGTATGTGTATGTGCCTGTCCTATTGTAAGTAGTACACCCACTACCTGTATATTCTCTCTAAATTATAACTATATGAACTGGCTCACATTCACTCGTTGACTTTCCATTTCACTTTCCTTGTTGTTCATAATACTGTCTATTAATGCATTTTTGGCTTCAGTCAAAGAAAAGTATCAATTGTTTACCCTTTAAATTTACCCTTTATACTCTTTAAATTTACAATACAGTAGTCTTAAAAGACTATGTGACTATGATAATGTCTGGTAAGTGTCCATTTTGGTCAACGACGTGTTTCATGAAACGTAATAAAGTCATTTTAATGGTGCATACTGGAAATGTGTCACACTGAAGCTCACTGCCTTTACATTCAACAGACATTCCAAACACCAGCTAAGCATTTCATTGAACATGTCTTGATGCATGCTCAATAATCCAGGTGAGAAAATCCTAGAAGTTGAATCTGGACATAAGGTGTTTTTGGGAGAAACGTTTCATCACTCATCTAAGTGACTTCTTCAATCTCAGCTAGTTGGAAAACTTCCACAATCTTATATACAGCACATTTGCATGACGAATGATACCAGCACCATTACATAACAATGGGACCGGTGATTAATTTAATATGCAAATGCAGTAATGAACATGGAGTAAAAGGAGCCATTTCTGTAAAAAGGGCACATCCATCTCTGAAACAAGGAGGGGGCCTCAGAGTACACCTCTCACCATCTCACAATGCAGCTATCGCAGCCAATCGTTGGGGAATGGCACACGTGGCCATTGTCATTAATGCCCATGGGAGTTTGCAAACTGGTCACCGGTCCCATTGTTATGTAATGGTGCTAGTATCAGTCGTTATGCAGATGTGCTGTATGTAAGATTGGGGAAGTTTTCCAACTTGCTGAGACTGAAGAAGTCACTTAGATGATTGACAAACCGTTTCTCCCACAAAACCTTATGTCCAGATGAACAGATTCAACTTCTGGGATTTCACTGAACAGATCTCAGATGGGGAAATGCATGTTTCAGTTTGGGTATAGTGGTTCATACAAGTGCACAGACAGAGCATCGTGTCAGAACTACTTTGATTTGCTAATCCTCATGTTGCCTGAGATAGCATCAGAGAATTGGAGGAAGGGTATAAGAAGGGGCACGTCACATGTAAGAGATCTAGGGATAATCCACAGAGCGTTTTGCAAATCCGAGTGACAGGACCAACAGACACTAGCAGTGTCCTTAGAGGAAGCCATAAAAGATGCCAGAAATATATCAGAGCATGTGTGACATTCATGTACCTCTAAAATGCATCACTTACACTAATAAAGAGCATCCACATGCTTAAAGACAAGGAGGATCATGGTACATGCAGTCACCCATTTCCAGATTAAGTGCTGGCTGGATGTGTAAATCAGTCAACGTGGAGCTGTGAGATTTAGGAACCCTGAGCTTTGAATAATGTAGTGGCATGAGAGTCAGGATTAAAACATAAAAAACATGAACTATGAACTAAAATAAAATATTGTAGAAAGTGCTGGTGCAGCTTTATTGAGAGAACTTGAGTGAATTTATAAAGCTCAAATACACACATGGGAATATTGGATAAACTGAAATCTTACTCAAAACAGTGATATAAATCATATCATACCTCCAGTCAGTTCCGACCCCGCAATCTGATTGGCTGAGAGACGTTTTTCCAGTGACATTACTGATGATAACAGCACTCTGACCGACGCTCTATAAGTATTAATCCGCGGCATACACACGTAACCTAGACACGACGCCCGTTCTAAAAAGCAGCCAAGTTATAATGACAAGTAAAATCCTGCCGAAATGAAAGCTATAATTAGTTTATAAAATATGTTGGTTTTGAAAATGATTTAAATTTGGAAGAGAAGCTATTAATGATCAACCTGGGCCAAAGGTTTATCACCTTTAGGATTTGGAAGTGCTGGAAGAGTGAAATGAACTCATTACTTTAAATCAAATGTCCCGGCTCTTAATGGATTCACAGCTTGACTGAAGAGCAATGAGACTGAAGACCAGTTTTAGTCCCATCAACAAAAATGCTGAATCAGCTTCATCCCTCACAAAGACGTCGTTTGCTGGAGTTAAACTCGGCTCTTTCATTAAACACCATCCGCGGCTGACCGGAGCTTCATTCATCTGACAGGTTTGTTATCTGTAAGTCCAGCTCTAACCCAGAGAAGCTGCTGATGCTCTGTAACTCTGCCCTTACATTTCTGACTGATCAGATTCACATTAATGAATATACAAATTTATAATATACAAATTTATAATCGCTAATCAAACGGGATCCTAGACTTTGGTTATAACATCGGGATCTCACTCCGATTTGCTTCAGTCTGTAGAATAGTGGATCTTAGTAACAGCCTACCTTATAAACCCCACCCATTTTATTTGCTGAATGTAAATAAACGTTATTTTAAATCAATTAAAACTTACCAATCAGTATATTTGTGTTTATTGTCTGTATAATACATAGTTATTGGTAATTCTGTTCCTCGGTGTTAATGACTGAAGGGCTTAGCCGCGGGGTAACGATAGAATGGAACTATTTTACCTCACGGAAGGGTGATAAACAAATAGTTTTTTCTGTCCTCGTTATCTTTAAATCTAACAATAAATGTGATAATGGAACTATGGTATAAAAGCAATAATACTATTTTATGGCCAGCAGGCGGTCATCTGGTTTTGTGATATAGTCTGATCATGGATGGTGTTCTTTCCATGTAAGACCTGGCTTGTCACCTCTATATCACTGGTTAGAGATTGCTGATTCAGAACAAGGGTGTCTCCCATAATTACACACGCCCACTAACACCCTATACAACCTGTCCAACTGCTTAAACATACAGTTTATTGTGGTATCTTAGATCTTGGTCCTCGGAAACCAGATACAATATGAACAAAACACTGAAAGTCAGTTGGGGTCTCAGTCAGTTTATTCCTACACTATGTAGATCATTTGTGCACTGACCCGTGATGTGAACCTTAAATAGCAAGCAGTCTGCTCCCAGTGATATGAAACAATGCAGCACTGTCACATCCTGGTGTGAGGTGAAATAAGGTTACCGGAGTATCAGGTAACCTGTGAGGACCAGCAGGCTGGAGCTTGTCGAGGAATAAATGCTACAGTCTCTTTGATCGGGTTGGAGGATGAGGTGTTGACACGGACCTTTTCCAGGTGCCTACATCACTTTTTTCTCTGACTGAGCCTGCAGTACCATGTCCAACTTTCACTTTGGGCCTATTTTCTGATAACGCTGCCAACAGCAAAGCTTTAGAATCCCATCAACAGACGTCCTCTGGAAAACTTTGAGTGACTCCAAAGAGCGAAGATTGTGCAGTAAATTCCAGTCGAGCAGCAGGAGTCAGTGGGGTGCCAAAAGATTGACAGGTTGAGCCTGTGCAATAAAGGAGGGGAAAATATACAGTGCACAAACAGCTTTTTTCCTGCCCATCCCTTATTGAACTCTGGCATCGAAATGCAGAGGCTCGCTCGCTGTTATAAGGAGGCTTCAGATGTTGTTTAGCCATTCCTTTGCAAAGGAATGAAAGTATAAAACAAGTGTGGCGGGATATTTTTGAGAACATCTCTAAACAAAGAAGTGAAAATGCTGTGAATTTTAACTCCAGCTAGGATCAGAAGGACAGGTTCTAAGACGTTAACACAAAGTCTACAGGGAGCCAAGTTAAAAATACAATTAGATGAGCTTAGAGGCATTTTGGCATGGAGTGGTGTGGTCTAATTGAACTCTTTGGCTAAATTCACATTCTGGAAATCCATCAGAAGTTAAATGCATCATGAACAGATGACTTTAATAGAGTCTATATTGCATCATAGCAGAGCCAATCTTAAACCGCCGAGCTTAAAACACTTACATTAATATACAGTTGGCCAAAATCATTAACACAAACTTATTTTATAATAAAGTGTTGAAAAATCTCATGTAATTTAGTGAGTAATGGATTGAAAGTGAAAAGTAAAAGCAAAATACTCCATATTACTCTATAATAAAATATTGGTGAACTCGGGGTGCTAATGCTAACTGCAGCCTGTATTCCGGAGGACTCTGTTCCTTTCGGTAGGCTGTAATCAATAACCTATTTAGGACCTGTGTAGACTTGCTCTAATAATACAGTACTGTAAAAGCAAAAATAAAGAAAAAACCAAGACACACAACTGAAACTCTGCACTAAGGAAAGCAATTGTGAATCTGAATCACTGAATCACCTTGTACTGAATCGTGAATTGATTTTCGGCTGAATCAAGTCGAGTCAAGTCAAATTTATTTAAATAGCTCTTTTTACATTACAGCATTGTCTCAAGGCAGCGTTAGAAATTGTTACAGGTGCGATGAAGCATGGGCAGACAAGATGCAGGTTCCAGTCAACAAAAACAATTTATTAAACGATAAATAATACAAATAAATAATAATAACAACCAAGAACAACACAGCAAACTAATAAACAAAAACCTGGCGTGGTAGCTGAAAACAAGAAGCACAACAGAAGCTAGGCTAACACAATAAAGAAAACCAAAACCTCGCATGGTAGCCAAAAGAAAACAGATACACAGCTGAACTAACACAGCTGGACAAAACAAGGCAAAACTTAACTGGGCTTGGCTGGTCTAGCTAGCACAGCAAAGCAAAGCAAAGCATAGCATAGCATAGCATAGCATAACAAAGCAAAGCATAGCAAAGCGTAGCGACATAACTAAAATGCACACAAACATCTGACTGGGGCCAAAAATATTCTACCACGACGCATCTGGGACAACAAGGAGCTTATATAGCCAATATCCCAACTGCATGCGGTTAGCAATTAATGAAAACAACTAATAATAAAACAGAAACCAAACAAAATGCGATCGGCAGTCTGAGGTTAGGATTCTGCCATCTTAGTCCTGCAAGGGATTGTGGGCGACGTAGTCCCAAACGCCCACAACCACAAAAACAAAACAAAACAAAAACCGGAGGCAGGGCGCGGATCCTAACACAAAAATATTGGCTCAAAGCCCTAATTGAGCAAGCCTGAGACGACAGTGGAAAGGAAAAACTCCCTAAACTTTACAGAGAGGATACCTTGGGAGGACTAAGACTCAAATAGGGACCCAACCTCCTTGGGTAGCCTAGATGTAAGAATACAACTCGTACAAGTTTAAGCAAGTGCCTCGAGTACCGAGCAAATTTCATCAGTCCAAATGTGTCGAGAGCATGGTATATTTATAGTTTATGGCTTATTCTTCACTGCTAATACAGAAATGATTTATGCACAGACGAAGCGGACCGTGAATCATAGCATAAATGTAAGCATCACCACATCATTTTCATAATGAAGTGCTACTGAATGTTGTTTTCTGAATAGGTTGTCCCTTAATTAAGCCACATGTCAAGCTGAGATGACAGCTACATGCCTGTTGATTCCTGTTTCATTTGTAGAACCTGGCAGGCAGTACTGGTCATCTCTTCTTCTTTGCTGTACCAGCACATAATGATCCCTCAAAGACGTGCAGCTTCAGCGCGTCGTTGCTGAAGACAATAAGCTGCTTCTGAGGTTGAAATAAAGTCCCCCATGACAATATGTGTTTGATTTAGGTGGACGGATAAACAAGCTCCCAGGGCTATACAAGGAACAGTCTTGATGGACAGCGTCCAAAATGGCTGCTTGGGATGCCAGGCTAGTGCTGGCATTCGTCACTCGAAGAGTGCTGCTGTGCCGAAATTTGCATCACACATGGTGGTTCATCTTCATTATGTCCCTTTTTATATCAAACGCTCTCTAGCTAATGATATTTGCCGCCACAGCGGAAGTGTGCTTTGCTGATGTCTGCTACTCCTTAATAAGGCTTCACTTGCTAACTTTTTGTCTGCCTTTTCCACAATGCTTGTCAGTTCTTAAGGCAACAGGATTTTGCAAAGCACGTTTTCTATGAAACCCCTCTGATTGTGGGGTTTGAACTGAATCGCTTTTTCCTCTCTGTGGAATCAGTCATGAAAACTTTGTGGACAAGGGATTCACAGGGTACTGTTCTGAAATAAAAACAGTATATCTTTGTTTTGGTGCTTTGTCTGCCAGACAATCCTTAGTTACTGTAGACAAAATGTGCAATGGTTTTTCTGCTTGGTTCAATTACGCAGCAAAAAATGCCACCACTACATTTGAAGGATACACACTTTCAACACATTTATAAGCAATGCATAGAATATATAAAGAAGTTGTGCAGTTTATGGAGTTTTTATGTCAAAACTTTTAAGGTAAATGAAATGAAAATGAAATTGTTGAAAAGGCAAATGTTGTTACCCTTTGTAACAGGCCAGAGATGTGCAACTCAATCCAGTCAGTCTTTTGCTCTGAGCAGCCCACCCTAGCCTACCAGGGTTATTTAATCCTGAGCAATGCCATTGTTCTCTGATTCCCCTTTATAGAGATGAGGCTAGTACCAGTGTTGTGCGTGAACGAGTTCAAAAGAACGCGTTCATTGAACACGCTCATTTTTTCGTGAACGTTGAACTGAACGCAACACATTTTTTAATAAAGAACTTGAATGTGAATTAGTTCACATTATGTGTTATGAACGGCAGACATCACTGTAAATGAACGTTGGAATTAGTTTACCATTGGAAAACTGAGAGTTGACATCTGTTTTTCTCTTTTGAAACGCAACGAGAGAAAGTTCCTCCCTTCCTGTAGTTCCCCTGTATTCTATCGCCTGGTGCCCCGCTTAAATCCATGAATCACCAGACAGAAATGGGTTTGACCATTGTGTGCGCAATGCAACATTGCGGGCCAACGTGGTGTTCCGGCTGAGAATAGTTTAACATCTACTGGCTAGTTAATAACATACTGGCTTCTCCGCACGACGTTACCCAGTGATGAATTGCAGCAGAGCGGGGTAGCCATAGAACAAGCAACGCCCGCGTACAATCAACAATTTTGCCAGTGTCATGAGCAAATGTCTACAATGAGCAGTTTCAAAGAACGTATAGTGATTTCTAGCTTGTAGTGTGAAAAAAAGTATTTATTTGAATATCTCACGAAAAAAGTAAAATGAACTGAACTTTGAACTAGTTCAGAATTAAAACTGTGAACTTTGAACGTGAACTGTTCACTTTGAGCATGTATGAACTGAACTTGAACTAGTTCAGAAAAGCTGTGAACTGGCACAACACTAGCTAGTACGGTGTAGTCCATTGTTTGTCCCATTTATGTGTTCCTGAATGTTTTATGATAAAAGACTGAAAATGAGAAATGTGTAAAGAAAGAACACTAAAATAAGGGGGAATTGAAAAGAAAGTTTAAGGTTGAAGTCCTCCTGGTTATATTGCAGCCGAGTTCATAAATAGTTTTTTTGTTTGTTTGTTTGTTTAAGCATGCCACTTTGGCATTCGCTTTGTTTCTGGATGTTTTAACAATCCGATAAACAGATATAAGGCTGGGTGTGGTTGCCATTGTACTTTCTAATAGCAGCTGTGGGGTACAATTAGATTAGTTGTGGATTAGATTAAAGCAGTTTGTATGCAATAGATTAATTAAGCATGTTGCATATTAAACTACCAAGTAAGTTGGTCTCCTCTTATAAGTAACAATGTACAGTACGCAATACCAGGGAGCCATTTAGCCATTATTTACATACATTACCCATACATTCATTTCTCTTGTAAAAGTTGAGTTAGCTAATTTTAATTGAAAAAATGTCAAAACATGCCATTTACCCAATGGTGTCCAACCCCTATGTAAAAGTTTAAGTTAAGTTGGTTTTATGGCTCTTCTCAGGCTTTCATATAGAGTGGTCCCTCGGTTCTCGTCATTAATTTGTTCTAGAAGGCTTGTCAAGAACCGAAAACTGTTTTTTTCCCATAAGGAATAATGTAAATTGAATTAATCTGTTCCAGACCACCAGAAAATCCACACAGTATAAGGCATTATATGCATTAATGGAGTTGCATTGTTCAGGTGCTCCCTGATTTACGATGGGGATACATTATGACAAATCCATCATAAGTTAAATGTATCATGAACTGAGGAGTTTAATGAGTGTTTGGTAGAGTGGTGTAGCGTCATAGCTGTATCAGTCTCTCCCTCTACCCTCTTCCACAAGTCATAAACTTTACGACACTTCGGGATGCCAATGGCCATCTGGACCGGATCTTTCACCCACTGAGTGATGGCTCCATTAACGGTTGACTCTTGCTCAAACCAATGGAATTGGAGGTTTGTTTAAACAGAGCTACAACCTTCAACATCAGGCAATCATAAACTAAGTCCATGTGTCAACCTTAAAAGGGGGTTTCAACGGCCCAGGCCACCAAGTTCCTCAAATTTCTCTCCAACTGTTACTTTTACGACCCTTTGTCTCAGTCGGCCTGGCGCCAGAAAGACAGCCCTGGATTACGACACCAAGAAACTATCAGCTTTTGTTCTAAGAGACAAACTTTAATAAAAGTATTACATTTTTGTTGGGAACAGATTAGCCTCACCTAGAACACTTAGTTATCGAACCCATGAGATTTGCTTCATAATAAGTCTAAACACACCCATATGTATTTAGTTAGTTCATACAAAGAGTTTTGATCAGGGATAATTCATCATACCCACATGATTATATATATATATATATATAATCGTATGTATATGCATGTTACTGATTTGTCATGTATTTTCGTCTCTATTTGGTTAATGTTTTAGTATAATGATCATTTTTCTATACATAATATGATCCAGTTGTGCTATACCAATGGTTATGATTAGAAATAACCGCTGTTTATCTATACGTATCGATCGTTCGGGTTTTAATACTTGTTCATACTTATAAAAGAACAGAAATGAAGTTGCTATTTAGAATGTACTGTTTCCTACATCTTGTATCGATCGTATTATTATTTGTTTAAGGAATAGAAAATGTATGTGCTGTAGTTAGAATGATTTAACGATGTTCTAGGTTATCAATTCAAGGTTCCTTTGATCATTTGAACCTTCCAACAAAGCTCTGCAACTAAACTTGTAACTTTGAGGATTTTTGGTTATTATGTGATACTTTTAATCACCTTAGATATGTAGGAATATATTTAATCCAAGTTAGAATGTCTGTAGCTTATATGGTGAAATAAGACACAACCACGATAGGAGGGATTTACTGACGAGTCGGCTTTTCATTGGCTAAGTCAGGGCAACTCCTTGTGCCCCCCCGCCTCCGGCCGCCCACGATCCAGGACATACAAAGGAACACGCACCAACCTCGTGTTAAGCCAAGCTTCGAGTCTGTGTGCTTTTGTTCTCTTTGTTCGTCTAAGTATTTTATTTTTCGTGTCTTTTAAAGTTGCAACTTTTGTGTCAGCCTTTTTGTTATTCGTTTTGCTCAAGTTTTCACGTTTATTTTACGTTAAGTTTCCTGTGTAGAGCAGTCTTAATAGTTCGGTATCGCCGACTTAGAAGATAGTTAAAAGATCTACTTCACGCTCTACCATTCTCGTACAGTACAAGTTTTCCAAGTTTTTGTTGAAGCTCGTGGTGCTAGAACGCGTTCGACTCCACCTTTATCTGTGGCCAAGACAGCTGGGAAGGAAGCCAAACCGAAGCGAGGCCGCGACACATCCATCGCTCCAAGAGCCGCATTTCGACGAACCGAAGGCTGGTAGCCGATACCATCCCGAAGTCCACTGAACAGTCGTCGTCATAATCTGAAGATTGGACCACTGCCGTTCTCCCGTTGTGACTTCGGACGACAGGCTGAGGCCCAGTTCCGTTCCATCTCCTTTGCGTGAGCCCCCGCCAAGAAACAGGCAAGTACCACTGGCGTGGCTTATCTGGGTTCCTGATTCTTGAACCTTGCGTTTTATCTTAAACCACGCTTCAACTTAGACTCATCCACGTCTAAGTAGCTTCTACCATACTATTCACGTTCAACGTAATTTGTTTTAATAATAACTCACTACGTCGTAACAAACTAGTTCATAACTTCGACTCTGGGTAATTATTACGAGGCGATAAGTTACACATACAGTCAACTTGTTTTCTGATTTTAATACTGTGATATATGTACGTTTTCCATCATTTCATGGTTTTAATATTGTGATACATATGTGATTACATCAGATAGTCTGTTGGTATTGCCTTGTTTGTAGTTAATAAACTTGTTATAATCTTTTGAACTTACCGCTTGGTGTGAGAGAGTTTTATTCAACAAAGTTTGAGAAATAATAACTTTGAATTCACTATTCAGACCTAGACTGATCAATTTCTCTTTTCTCTTTCCAACTGGTTTCCAGATCTACCAGTCCACAAACGATCCGGTGGTGCCCCGTTAATTTCTGGGCTATAAAGCGCACCGGGTTATAAGGCGCAACATCAATGATCAACTGCTAACGGATCTATTTTCATACATAAAGCGCACCGGGTTATAAGGCGCATTAAATGAAACAAAACTCTTATGTTCCCTCGGAAACTCAGTTTGGTCTTCTTTACCTGACTGTTAGCGTTGAGTTTGAAATCCGCTTCGAAAATGAATGAATGAATGCGCGTACCCTAATGCTGAAGCACATACCGTATTACTCCGCAATGCTGCGCACTACGGTGGCTGTAAGCTTCGTAACCTAACAAGACCATGCTAAAACATTTTGACAGATTTATGAGCGCCGTGTACCATCTACAATCGGTTCTAGGTCAGAAAGCACAAGCAGAATTAATTCATACATTAGACGCACCGCATTTTAAGGCGCACTGTCGATTTTTGAGAAAATTAAAGGATTTTAAGTGCGCCTTATGGTCCGAAAAATACGGTACATTAATCATTAACAAAAAGCTTATTTTATAATAACGTGTTGAACAATGGCATATAGTTTAGTGAGTAATGTATGACACAGTACTAACAAATGTTCTAACAAAAAGTTTGTTAATATTACTACTTATGAAGACCAGTCAACTGTCGAGCCGCTGTTATTACTATTATTATACGCTATGTCTGCTTTTATAATTATTTCACTTTTTTTCTCATGCAACCCTATAAACAGTATGTGAATTGCTACCAGAATTTCTTGCGTGGTTGCTTATTCTAGTGCACACTGCTTTCCGACCTCTTGCTTTTGCTGGGGTCTGCACTCAGGACTGAGGGGCAGAGGCCACATGATTCTCAAAACATCTGTCAAAACAAAGAAGTCTGACGAGTTCCACAGATGGAAAACAAACATCTACTTTCCAGTCATGTAGCCTCACTGTGCTTTAATATCAGATAGTACTCCCTACTCTGATATTTCCTTGTCACGAGGTTCTGGATAGTTCTTTAAATGGTTCATAAATTACAACCCAGTCTACCCATCAGATTCATCAGAGAGAAATTAAATTATATTAGAATCCGTTTTAATAATTCCATTTGGACTCCATGCAGTTAACCCTGATTAATGCATTTAGTATTTTTCCTCTTCTCCTATTCAAAGATGTCACATCTTATGTCAAGTGGGACCTATCTGAGGCCCAGCAGTGTGCGGTGGAATAATAATCTCCAAATCCTCATTGTTCCAGTGCTGAGGGTTTTGTTTAACGAGGCAGGATTGTGACTCAACCGTCTGCTATTTTCAATTACTTCTCAAATGAACCCTGAGATTTGGGTACTCCATAACAATAAACATTCAACGTCTGACTTCAGCGTATCACTTAGTATATCAGACATATCAGAAACATCTCACAGGGATCCTCAGACTTCTCTAATTAGTCTTTGTTGGATTCTGCTGCACTAATAGTTTCAATTTCAGCACCATTTTGTCTTTCTAATAACCTTTTTGTGGTATTTCAGAAAACTAGAATTTGTGCCACCAGAGGAGAAATGCTTGCCAACAGCAAATGAGTGGAAAGTGCACATAAAGCCATTGCAAATAGTCAAGGCACATAAAAAGTTCACACATCAGCTAGGATTTTTACAACATTGTATTTTTGACACTATATATATATTGTACCATTTTTTTTTTATCTTAGCAATGGTATAATGAACATATATATGAGTAAATGACTGGAAAGTGCACATATATATGTGTGTGTATATATATATACATATATATATATATATATATATATATATATGTATATATATATACACACACATATATATGTGCACTTTCCACTCATTTACTGTTGGCAAACATAGTTCTGGGATTTTTGTTCAACATTCTCATGATCATTCTGACCCCACGGAATGAGATCTTGCGTGGGGCCCCAGATAGAGGGAGATTATCAATGGTCTTGTATGTCTTCCATTTTCTTACAATTGCTCCCACAGTTGATTTATTCACACCAACCTGCTTGCCAATTGTAGATTGACTCTTCCCAGCCTGCTGCAGGTCTACAGTTTTCTTCCTGGTGTCCTTCGACAGCTCTTTGGTCTTGAGTTTGGAGTCTGACTGTTTGAGGCTGTGGACAGGTGTCTGTTACACAGATAATGAGGTCAAACAGGTGCCATTAATACAGGTAACGAGTGGAGGACAGAAGAGCTTCTTAAAGAAGAAGTTACAGGTCTGTGAGAGCCAGAAATCTTGCTTGTTTGTGGGTGACCAAATACTTATTTTCCACCATGATTTACAATTAAATTCTTTAAAAATCCTACAATGTGATTACCTGGATTTTTTTTTTTCTCATTTTGTCTCTCGTAGTTGAAGTGTAGCTATGATGAAAATTACAGACCTCTCTCATCTTTCTAAGTAGGAGAAGTCACACCATACACTGAAAGCAAAGGTTCACATACTTTTGCCACTCATATGTAACTCATGTGCCACTCATATGTATTTATCACTAATATGTAATATTGGATCATTTTCCTCAATAAATAAATGACCAGGTATAATATGTTTGTCTCATTTGTGTAACTGGGTTCTCTTGATCTACTTTTAGGACTGGTGTAAAAATCTGATGATGTTTTAGGTCATATTTATGCAGAAATATATAATATTCTAAAGTGTTCACAACCATTAAAGCACCACTGTATCTTATCCTTTTCACCTTGTTCGACATAAAGACAATGGTTTCCTGGCTGCTACCTTTTCAAAAAGACCATTCCTAATCAAGCTTCTTTGGACTGTAGGAGGGTCAACATGGCAACCTGATGAAGCTGCCAGATGTTGCTATTGCTTACATGTAATGGAAGGTCATGCTAAATACTTTCCTCTATAACCTGTAGAAGCTGGGTTTTTTTCAATACTGTTTTTTTAATGCTGCATACAAATTTAAAACATTATTGATTGGATTCCAATTAAGAGACTCAGAAATAATTATATATGGTCATACAATAGAATATCTAATCTAATGATGTCTTAATACTTTTGCAAACTACTGTATAAGTTCATGGCTGAAGCACCACCAGAGCCATCACTTTCTTTTTCAGAAGGGCAACACATACTTTAATGTGGTCTGGACTAAGCCTTTTCTTCTTAATACAGCACTGTAATTGATTTGCTGGAATTGAAATCCTCTTTCATATTGAAAATGTAATTATCTATTTTATACTCAATATTTAAATGCTGGTTCTCTCCAACTGCTCTTTAATGCAGTAGCCATATTTCAAGTCAGCATTAACCTTTCTTCGACTTTGATTGCAACAGAGCTGGGAATTTCCTTCCTGCAGCACTCACCTTTACCTCACCTTACCCATAAGCTCGTATTACCTGTAATTGGTCTAGTATTCAGTGGACCATTGTAAAAATGTGTTCTCTCCAGCAACAAACTGAACCAAGGTTCTCTTGAAGGAGAAGCAAGAAAGTTAGCAGTTACGGTTAGCTCAGGTAAAGAGTGGTGACTCTAATAGTTAAGGTTCTGGTATAGTTACACAAATCTCACAGTTAACCTTGCAAAATTATTTAGAAAAGCAATTAAGACTTATTTTGGGATACCATTGGGGCATTGACAAATACGCCCATTTGTCATGTTCCTGTGCCTATTACTACTAGGCCCACTCTTAAGGTTTTAGACTTGAAATATGAAATTTGGGAGATCAAAACCCAGTTCTGCTAAGCTGCCACCTTTGAGTCTTTATATTTCAAACTCTGATTGTTGATACTTTTTATACGAATTAATTTTTAAATAAATGTTTTTTTCTGTAATTCAGTGGTTGATTTTGACTGGGATGCCAGCAGTGTTTGAGTATGACACAATATTTTTTGACTAGTTCTATACTATTATATGAACTGGGATACAGTTAAGTTGGTATAACTTAATTTAATATTTTTTTAATAAAATGCTTAATAAAACTAATGTAATATGGAGAACTTAAAATTGCAAAATTGTAAATATTATATATAAGTTCAGAAAACGTAAAATTTATATAGAAATATAGTCCACTGAAAGTATAATTTTAATTAAAGTTCACTCAAAAATTTTTAAATTAACAAAAGTTTCTTAGGTAATTGGTTACGACAAATTTTCTATGGGGTTGAGGTCTGGAGACTGGTTAGGCCACTCCAGGACCTTGAAATTCTCTTTACGGAGCCACTCCTTCATTGCCCGAGCAGTGTGTTTGGGATCATTGTCATGCTGGATCTGAGTCCCTCTCGGCGCAGTGTGTTACTGATGGTAGCCTTTGTTACTTTGGTCCCAGCTCTCTGCAGGTCATTCATCAGGTCCCTCCATGTAGTTCTGGGATTTTTGCTCACCGTTCTCATGATCATTTTGGCCCCATGGGAAGAGATCTTGCGTGGAGCCCCAGATAGAGGGAGATTTTGAATGGTCTTGTATGTCTTCCATTTTCTTACAATTGCTCCCACAGTTGATTTATTCACACCAACCTGCTTGCCTATTGTAGATTCACTCTTCCCAGCCTGGTGCAGGTCTACACTTTACTTCCTGGTGTCCTTTGACAGCTCTTTGGTCTTATCCATGGTTGAGTTTGGAGTCTGAGTGTTTGAGGCGGTGGACAGGTGTCTTTTATACAGATAACGAGGTCAAACAGGTGCCATTAATACAGGTAACAAGTGGAGGACAGAAGAGCTTCTTAAAGAAGAAGTTACAGGTCTGTGAGAGCCAGAAATCTTGCTTGTTTATGGGTGACCAAATACTTATTTTCCACCATGATTTACAATTAAATTCTTTAAAAATCCTGCAATGTGATTTCCTGGATTTTTTTTCTCATTTTGTCTCTCATAGTTGAAGTGTACCTATGATAAAAATTACAGACCTCCCTCATATTTTTTTAGTAGGAGAACTTAGGAATACTAAGTAGGAATACTATTTTGCCCCTATGTAACTAAATGAATGGTCAATCCCATCCAGACAGGTCTGTAGAATAACAGCTTCTGTCCCTGAACTTGTATCAACTCATAAAATGAAAGACTTCTCAAAATTTGTGGTTACCAAGACAGGTGCAATTAACATGGTCATAAATTGACAAACTTCCTACCAAGGTCAAAGGCAGATTCATTTGTACCGTGGTGCTTGAAAGTTTGTGAACCCTTTAGAATTTTCTATACTTCTGCACAAATCTAATCTAAAACATCATCAGATTTTCAAACAAGTCCTGAAAGTAGATAAAGAGAACCCAGTTAAACAAATGAGACAAAAATATTACACTTGGTCATTTATTTATTGAGGAAAATTATCAAATATTACATATTAGTGAGTTGCAAAAGTATGTGAACCTCTAGGAATAGCAGTTAATTTGAAGGTGAAATTAGAGTCAGGTGTTTTCAATCAATGGGATGACAATCAGGTGTGAGTGGGCACCCTGTTTTATTTAAAGAACAGGGATCTATCAAAGTCTGCTCTTCATAACACATGTCTGTGGAAGTGTATCATGGCTCGAACAAAGGAGATTTCTGAGGAGCTCAGAAAAGGAGTTGTTAATGCTCATCAGGCTGGAAAAGGTTACAAAACCATCTCTAAAGAGTTTGGACTCCAGCAATCTTCAGTCAGACAGATTGTGTACAAAAGGACGAAATTCAAGACCATCGTTACTGTCCCCAGGAGTGGTCGACCAACAAAGATCAGAACAACAGCAAGGCTGGCGAGGTCACAAAGGACCCCAGGGTAACTTCTAAGCAACTGAAGGCCTCGCTCACATTGGCTAATGTTAATGTTTATGAGTCCACCATCAGAAGAACACTGAACAACAATGGTGTGCATGGCAGGGTTGCAAGGAGAAAGCTAATGTTTTGGAAGGTCAAGTCATAGTCCTGACTTTTATCCATGTTGTGGAAGGACCTGAAGTGAGCAGTTAATGTGAGGAAACCCACCAACATCCCAGAGCTGAAGCTGTTATGTACAGAGGAATGGGCTAAACTTCCTCCAAGCCGGTGTGCAGTTCTGATCAACAATTACAGGAAATGTTTAGTCGCAGTTATTGCTGCACAGGGGGGGTCACACCAGATACTGAAAGCAAAGGTTCACATATTAGTGACTGGCAAAAGTATGTAATATTGGACCATTTTCCTCAATAAATACTGTAAATGACCAAGTATAATATATTTGTCTCATTTGTTTAATTGGGTTCTCTTTATCTACTTTTAGGACTTGTGTGAAAATCTGATGATGTTTTAAGTCATATTATGCAGAAATGTGGACAATTTTAAATAGTTCACAAACTTTTAAGCACCACTGTATAGTGCTTTTACAATAGAGCATTGTCTCAAAGCAGCTTTACAATTTATTTTGCCCTTGGGAGGACCAAGACCTTAAGGGATCCAACCTCCTTGGGCAGCCTAGACAGTTTTGTTGGCTTATCACATTCAGTCAACCAGAGAAACTGCAATTTTGACCTAAGTAGCCACCATGGTAGCACAATTTTGACAAACCCATCGGTAGTGACCAGTCATTCCCAAAAAACAGTGTTTCTCTCAACGAGTAGACAATTAGGCACAAAAAAATGTCAAGCGGCTTCCACTTAAAGGGGCATATCTGTCCTTCTAATAGACAAACTTTACATATTCTAAGCATTGGCATATTTCTGCTTTCTGGTTTACCAACCCACACTTGTAAGAAATCTAACAAGTCATAAATATTTCATTGGATTTCATCAACCTCCATAAAAACTCTGTAGGAATTTTAACAAAGAAAAGTGAGTTCATTGGATTTCATATAACGAAAGCTGTAAGAGAAGCAACACAGCTAAATGAACCCAATCACTTGCACAAACCTGAACAAACTGAGTGGCCTGTAAATGTGAGGCACTGCTACAGTAATTCTGTCTGCTTTCTACAAATGCTAGTTCATGAGATTATACTGAGTGTCAGGGACTATGCCTTGTTCTGCGTCATACCCTTTCACTTTTTTCACATTTTGTTATGTTGCAGCCTTGCGATAAAATAAAACAACATTCAAGTTCCCCATCATTCTGATGTGTATGTATTGGAAAGTAATATATAAAATATGTCTGAGGTCCAGTGTGATGCATCCTCAGTCTGTGATGTTTGGAGTGCCATGTCATCCACTGGTGTTGGTTTTATCAAGTTCAAAGTCAATGAAGTCATCTACCAGGAGATATCCTTAGCAACTCCCCACAGGGCCAAAACTACTACCAAATAATATGCTGACCATGATATTACTGTGCTTGATCACTTGTTCAGCTCTCCAGACCTGAACCCCAAAGACAGTCTTTGGGGTACTGTCAAGAGGAAGATAAGAAACACCGACCCAGCAATACAAACGAGCTGAAGGCCACTATCAAAGCAACCTGAGCTTCAATAACATCTTAAATACAGTTTGTCATTTTAAATGTAATGAATATAAAATGTACTAAGTCCCACTTTAGCACTGTTACTTAACATTTATGTTTGTTGTGTCAATCAATGTTTGTCGTGTCATCCACGGGGCTCACACTGAGCATTTAGTATCTGCACTAAATATTGACTACTGCATCTTTAAAAGCCAACAGAAAAGAAAAAGCCAACAGTGCACTGCAGCATTAACCACATAGAACCTTCCATTTATCTGTTAGTTCAATATCTTTGTTGGCTGAATAAAGGACGTGTGTGTTTAAGTGTAGGTATTCATTGTTGAGAAAAGTGACTACTGCAGAAATGTAACAGAGAAAATGTCTGGTAGCCTATTGGTTAAGGTACTGGACTATGGACCAGAAGGTCCAGGGTTCAAATCCCACCTCTGCCAAGCTGCCACTGTTGGGTCCTTGAGCAAGGCCCTTAACCCACAATTGCTTGGAATGTAAGATTGTACCAATTGTAAGTCGCTCTGGATAAGGGCGTCTGCTAAATGCTGTAAATATAATGTCTGTTTTATTGACATATTTATCACTCAATCCAATAAGACATCTGAATGCTTACGTTAGCCAGCTAGCTAACGGCTATGTAGACATTGTCAACAAAACTTTATTATTAATTATGCGATAATAAAGTTTTGTTGACGAACTTTGTTGGCAATGACAGAGGTCAAACGTTTCCTAAGTCTTCACCAGGTTTGCACACACTGTAGCTGGTACTTTGGCCCATTCCTCCATGCAGGTCTCCTCTAGAGCAGTGATGTTTTGGGGCAACACGGACTCTCAGCTCCCTCCACAAATTTTCTATGGGGTTGAGGTCTGGAGACTGGCTAGGAGTGCTTCACAGTAGGTTTTGCCCCACTGTACGTATTTTCTCTTTTCCTGCTTTATATGGGGCAAAAATACAACTGCAGCTTTGCTTAAATCCCACTGGCATGGAGGAAATTGAAGTTTGCTAAGTCAGTCATGTTCCTGATTCCCGTTTTACATTTACATTTACGTTTACAGCATTTAGCAGACACCCTTATCCAGAGCGACTTACAGTTGATACGGTCTTACAATGCAAGCAATTGTGGGTTAAGGGCCTTGCTCAAGGAGCCAACAGTGGCAGCTTGGCAGAGGTGGGATTTGAACCCTGGACCTTCTGGTCCATAGTCCAGTACCTTAACCACAAGGCTACCACAAGGCTACTGATTGTCTGCTGGTTACAAGTTTCTTCCCCATTGACTGATCGACCAATCATCATAAGTACAGCACATGCATCCAGTCAGGGCAAACGAGAAGGGCACTGTCTGACTGTATTCAGTCCCAGTTATTATTTTTTTCTTTATTATCATCATTGGGCAATTTAGAGACCAAATAAGCTAATGCATGTGTTTGGAATGTGGTAGGAAAACAAAGTACCTACAGCAAATCCACTTTATAAGGGCAGTAGATGCAAATTCCACACAGCCGACATCCAAGGTCGGGACGGGCTCTTTGGAGCAGTGCAGGAACAGAGCAAACCACTTGTGCCAGCCTTCCCAGGTATTAATCATGATTACATTTAATTTTAAACATACATTTGCTGCACACACATAAAACCAAATTCGATTTGTTCATCAAATTACATTTCCCTTTCAAGTGAAGCATAAAATTAAATGCCCTTTGTCTATTTGTTCTGTTTTGTTTTTCCTTGTTTTGTTTTTAAGCAAATGCCACACTTTATTCATTGGCTCTTTTTGGATACCATTGGCAAGGGATACAGGACACAGTTGGCACGATGACACATCAGATACTGTTAGTTCATCCCTATCCAATGGTCCTGGGTTTAATTATGAGCTCTGGTTACTGTCTTTGTGGAGTTTGGCATGTTTTTGTATCCACTGAGTTTCCTTTCACCTCCTTAAAACGGATAAAGGACTGATTATCACTCAAAATGTGTGAATGACTGTGAATAAATCATTGTGTTACCCTACAGTGTACAGGTATTCCTATCTTGAGCCGTTTCCAGGATAGACCCCACGATAAAATCCTGGTGTGTAAGGGAGCACCTCTACTGGATTCTCTGGGGCACCAGTCCTATACACTAGAGTCAGAAGGAGCCTGGCCTTCCCTACCTCTGACACAGCCAATATTGTGTCAGCCAGAACTACAAACTACACAGTTTGTATTACTCATCCTCTACTCCTTCATCAGTGCTGATAGGACACTGTTGGCTGGATATATTTGGTTATGTGTGACATCATTCCATAAGCTTCTGCCATGTCAGAATATTTATTTTTATCTAGAGTTGCACTAATGTTTCCTCAAGCTCTTGTATTGATGATGGGAGATTTGGACCACTGCGCAAAGTCTTCTCCAGCACATCCCAACGGTTCTCAATGGGGTTCAGGTCTGGACTCATGCTGCCTGGACCACTCTTTTACAAGATGAGCCTGACAAATCCTGGCATTATCATCTTGGAATATGCCCGTGCCATCAGGGAAGAAAAAATCCATTGATAGAATAACCTGGTTGTTCAGTAGTTCAGTTTTCAGGACGTCAGCTGACCTCATTCTTTGGACACATAATGTTGAACCTAGACCTGACCAACTGCAGCAACCCCAGATCATAGCACTTCTCCTACAGGCTTGTATGGTAGGCACTAGGCATGATGGGGGCATCACGTCAGCCGCCTCTCTTACCCTGATGCACTCATTACTCTGGAACAGGGTAAATCTGGACCCATCAGGCCACGTAACCATCTTCCATTGCTCCTAGAGTCCAAGCTTTATGCTCCCTAGCTAACTGAAGCCGATTTTGCCGGTTAGACTCACTGATAAGTGGTTTTCTTAAAGCTACACCGCTGTTAAGTCCCAATCCCTCGTGTTTCCGTCGCATTGAGGAAATGCTCTTACTTTCATTATTAAACATATCCCTGAGTTCCACTGTTGTTTTTCTATGATTTGATTTCACCAAACGTTTTAAGTGATCGCCGATCATGATCCTTCAAGATTTTTTTCCAACCACATTCCTTCCTCAAAGATGATGCCCACTGTCCTTCCACTTTTTAATAATGCATTGGACAGTTCTTAACCTGATTTTAGTAGTTTCAGCAATCTCCTTAGATGGTTTCTCTGCTTGATGCGTGCCAATAATTTGACCCTTCTAAAACATATTACCATCTGTTCCACGATCACAAGATGTGTCTATCGACATGGTTGTTTAACAAATGCAGTAATCATCTGATGGGAGGCTCTTATCTATTTGCTTAGTTAAATCCAGATGGTGTATACATATATAGGTCTGGAGCCTAATCCGGAATCCACTGGGCACAGGCAGAGGTATACCCTGGACAAGATTCTTGTTGATCATAGGATTTCCATACAAAAGCCAGAAAAGGATACAAACACAGAACTTAAGAACTAATTTCCAGCAGCTAAATGTAATCCTCCTGAGCAACCAGAGCTGTTCCAGTATTTTACTTTTATTGCTAACGTTGATGACATGTCAACATTCAGATGTTAACACATAGTTTGACAGTGCAGCATATTTACTAAAATATAAGTTGATCTAAGGGAATATGTAGATCCCCCACAGGGATGCAGGAGAAACATCTCCCTTGAACATTTATCTTCTGTGTCAAATATAAGAAAAGAGAAGTGAAAACAGAACAAAAATGGTCTAAAAGTATTGAGTGACTGGTGCTTCAGAGGTCATAAGAACATAAGGTCCAGGTTGTTAGTTGGTCCTAGCTACGAATCATAAATTGTCGTAAGGGGAGTGCCGAACACCCTGGTTTGTATGATATTTGGGAGTTTGGGGTGTGGGGGGTGCTGCACATACAAACAAAATGGTTAGAAATTGACTTTTCCTTTCAGATGAAACATACTGTTACCTCTCAGTGGTAAAATCTAAACTTTTGACTGCATTAGATTTCAAAGCACATCTCAAAAGTATTCATCCGAGTGGTTTGAAGAAAGGACATTCGCTCAGACATGCAGCAAGCACAAAGCATGAAATTAATGTTGAATATACGCTTCGTGGCCTCTGTTCTGAATGCCTACAGCAGATTCGGTACTTGTACTGTAAATTTGCTTTAATTAAAATCAGGTTGCTCTTATCTGTAAAAAATAATAATAAATAAATCATTAAATAAATAAATAAATATCCAATATGTATCATTGGTTTCAGATTATGTTTCTTACATTCCTCCAGGGGAGCTGCAGTTATAGGTAGTTGCGTTGCCTAATACAGTACATTTTACCTTATAACACATCATGTTATTTTATTTTTGTATGTTATGATAATGTAAATAAACTGCAAGCTTCAATGACATATATTTATTGAAGTTTCAGAAGTCAGGCATGTTCCTGAGTCCCAAAGTACTGATTGACGGCTGGTTACAAGGTTCCACCACTTTCAGAGGGCGATCATTCATCATACAGTGAAGCCATGCATCCGCGCAGGTCAAACAAAAAGTGCACTGTCTAATCAACGCTGAGATGTTTACTTCTGTCCAAAATGCACATGCCCACACTCCATTTACTGGCAGTGAAGGTCATGCATCCAGACATGGCTTACAAAGATGTGATAAAACCCTTTTGCGCAATGACGGTTAATCGTTCTTCCTATATTTTCAGGAAGTAGGCTACACAATCACAAAATAGACAACCAGAGACACACAGGCTTCATTCGATGTCTGTTAGCTCTCACTTGTCTTAGACCTAGAGCTGTTTTACAGGTATATAAAAGACAACAGTGATTTTACATGTCACTTAGAAGTAAAGAGACAACACAAGCTTTAAATATCACACTTATAAAACATTGTCAGCACAAATTAAAATGAGATGGCTCTAATTTTATGCCTTACAGTGGCTGTATTAGTGTAAGAACACACTGTGCATGGATGTGCAATATTATGTAGTGATACATAATGAATTGTTGCTGCTTGAAGCACATGCTCTAGAAACACTATTGCAAAGTAATGTGGTGTCTGCAGTATCACAGTATCACAGTCTATACACACACTACATGGTCATAATGTGTTTTACTGAGCAGCCTGAGTGATCATACAATCACATTTACAATGTACATGTACAGTTTCTTGATTGACAATTGTTTCTGTGAGGGGAAGCACATGAAGCCCATTTTGTGATGAATAACAGGAAAATCGTTGTAAAATAAATCCGTTCACTCTGCTGGCATCTTGGTAACGCCACCGGGCAGTTATTGTCAGCCATACAAGACCAGACTCCTATCTCTTTGAATGGGGAGAGACCTATATATCCGAAACTGAAGAGAAATTAAGGTTTAAAATGCATATTTAGAATTAGTATAATCTGACAAAAATGATAAAAATATGATTTTGTTGAAGGTTATTCTGGCTACTGCACATGCGCATCCCGCCACTACAAAGGGGACAAGACTTGCCGCCCCCCTTCTGGTTGGTTATTTCTAATAATGGGGCTTCTGTACTACAGTCCCATTCATATTTCAACTAGTGACCAGTCTCCTCCTTATATAACGTCTCTCATAACAAACAGGGGCTGTACATCATCATGAGCTGCAAGTTTAAAGTAGGATTAAGCTGTTAAGTGTGGAGCGTAAAAATCTAGGAGTACTATCCATCAGGAGCTTTGCCTGGTGTCATATAGCATGGTTTAAATGCAAAATAGCAAATAAATAAATAGTGATGTAATGCACGATGATGAAATTTATTTCCACTCTAAAATGTGACCTTGGGAAAATCCCACGGCTTTTTGGAGGGCTCTTCTGCTTTATTATAGCTAAAGCCTGACTGATTTATCAAAGGAAGCATCTTTTCACTCAGGAGACTGCAGCAATACAAAAGAAGTAAGGTTAGGAAACAACATCATCAATTGTTCTTTTCAGCAGCAGTCATCAAATTCAATAATGTACATAACAGACGATGGAGTGAGCATATAGTCGAGCACGAACAAAACAGATTTCCTAGGCTTAAAGTTGCAATAACAGGTAGCATTTCATAAGTTCTGACTTCTCTAGGGCAGAGGTTCAGTAACTTTTTGACACTCATCCTTCTCGTCTTCTGAGACTGCAGCTGTTTGTCTTCCAGGGAGCAGTAAGCTGCTTGTAACACTGTGTTATGGAGGGCGGATCAGGTTCAGCAGTTATTCATATACAGTAGCTGTGCACATTGTAAAGAGTTTATTGGCAGTTTGGAAAGTCAGTGTAACAAAGGGAGACGAGGATTTTGAGTTAGATATATTAAGAAATATAGTTTAGAGACTCTAACAGAGGATGTATTTAGATAAAACACAAAGGTAGACTGGTAGAATGATGGGTTCAGCCCTGAACTGCACTCATTTTCTCTAAAGAGTATGGCAGGATAATTAAGTCTCTGGGGGAATGGGAGGGTGTTTAACAAAAGTACTCTTTTGATGTCGGAAAGGTACAAATCTCTCCATTTATTGGTTACCAGATGTTAATGCGTGTTGCTAATGTCACGTGCATAACAGAAGCACACAACATGAAGGCTGAAGCATGATTTATTTTATATACTCATGTCATAGTTCCCGGCCACCTCAAAACTCGTCTAATTCGGTTCTCAATGCATTTTGAACGTATGTATTGTCATTTGCTCGGTACTCGGTGCACTTAAACTTGTATGAGTCGAGCCTCGTGACTCGTTCCAGCTGAAACTCAATTCATGATTCACGATTCAGTACACAGTGATGCAGTGATTCGGTTTCACAATATGCTTTGAATCAAACAGCCATATAATTTACAATTTTTATGACTGAAGGAAAAATCTAAATCAACTTCCACCATTTCCTTAATTATCCCCTTCTCTGGAAAATGTATTGCAAAGCATAAAATGGGATTTTTTTTCTAGCAATACTTAGCATTCATTTGTGGCTTTTACAGGTAAACAATAGCTCAGTGAAGCTCCGCTATTTTTATCGTGTTTTTCTTTGTTTTCACATCTACAGTATTGTATTTTTAGTGCAAATAAGTCACCACGGGTCATAAAAAGGTTGATGAATTTAGCCAACCGAAAGCAAATGAAGGACTGAGTCCTCCGGATCACTTTCAGGCTGAGCAGTTAGCATTAGCAGCTAGCACACTGAGTTCACCAATAGAGTAAGTGTTTTGCTTTTACTTTTAACTTTCAATCAATTCCTCACTAAATTACATGAGACTTTCAACACATTATTTTAAAATAAGCTTTATGGTAATGATTTTGGCCAACTGTAGGTTAGTGTATAAGTGTTGTAAACAATAAAGTTGGCCCTGCTATGATACAGTATGACTATATTACACTCATCAGTTCATGACACATTTAACTTATCATGGATTTGTCGGAATGTATCCCCTTCATAAATCAATGAGCACCTGTACAATCCAACTCCATTACTGCATATAATGCCTTAAACAATGTGGATGCTCTGGGGGTCTGGAATGGATTCATTCAATTTACATTATTCGTTATGGGAAAAAAAAAATTCAGTTTTTGTTCTAGTCTTCTGGAATGATTTAACAACGAGAAACAAGGTACCTCTGTATATGTGTGAATGAAATGCCTAATATCCCAATACAGTCGTATGAAAAAGTTTGGGCACCCCTGATAATTTTCATGATTTTAGTTTATAAATCATTGGTTGTTCAGATCAGCAGCTTGAGTTAAATATATCATATAGCAGATGAACACAGTGATATTTGAGAAGTGAAATGAAGTTTATAGGATTTACAGAAACGTGTGCAGTAATTATTCAAACAAATTAGGCAGGTGCATAATTTTTGGGCACCCCAACAAAAAATTACATTAATATTTAGTAGATCCCTCCTTTTGTAGAAATAACAGCCGCTAAACGCTTCCTACAGCTTCCAGTCTGGATTCTGGTTGAAGGTGCTTTGGACCATTCTTCTTTAGAAACATCTCCAGTTCAGTCATCTTTGATGGTTTCCAAGCATGGACAGCCCACATTTTCAGTAATATTCATGTCTGGGGACTGAGATGGCCATTCCAGAACGTTGTACTGGTTCCTCTGCATGAATGCCTTAGTAGATTATGAGCAGGGTTTGGGGTCGTTGGCCTCGGTGCAACTTTGTCACTGATTCTTGAACATTGTTCTTAAGAATCTGGAGATATTAACTGGAATCCATGCGACCCTCAATTTTAACAAGATTCCTAGTACCTGCACTGGCCACACAGTCCCGCGGGCATTATGGAACCGCCACCAAATTTTACTGTGGGTAGCAAGTGTTTGTCTTGGGATGCTGTGTTCCTTTTCCGCTCCTTGTTATGTCCAAATAACTCAATTTTATTTCATCAGTACACAGCACTTTATTTTATTCCAAAATGAAGCTGGATTGTCCAAATGTGCTGTAGCACACCTCAAAGTGACTCTGTTTGTGGCGTGTCTGCAGAAAAAGGCTTCTTCTGCATTACTCTCCCATACAGCCTCTCCTTGTGCAAAGTGCGCTGTATAGTTTTGAACGATGAACAGTGGACACCATCTGCAGCAAGATGAGGGTTGTAGGTCTTTGGAGGTGGTCTGTGGCTTGACTATGACTGTTCTCACCATCCTTCGCCTCTGCCTATCTGAGATTTTTCTTGGTCTGCCACTTCGGGAGTTCCTTAACTAGAACTGTGCCTGTGGTCTTCCATTGCCTCACTATGTTCCTCACAGTGGAAACTGACAGCTGAAATCTCTGAGAGAGCTTTTCCCTTTCCCTGAACCATGATGTTGAACAACCTTTGTTTTCAGGCCATTTGAGAGTTGTTTTGAGGCTCCCATATTGCCACTCTTCAGAGAAGATGCAAAGAGGAGAAAAACTTCCAATTGGCCACCTTAACCCTTTATCATAGTTGGACTCACTTGTGTATGTAGATCAAGGGTCAGTGAGCTTACAAAACATATTTTGTGTTCCAATAATTAGTGCTAAAGGTATTCAATGACAAGGGTGCCCAATTTATGCACCTGCCTAATTTTGTTTGAATAATTACTGCACACTTTCTGTAAAACCTATAAACTTAATTTCACTTCTCAAATATCACGATGTTCATCTGCTATATGATATATTTACCTGAAATTGCTGAGCTGGACAACCAATGATTTATAAAGAAAAATCATGAAAATTATCAGGGGTGCCCAAACTTTTTCATACCACTGTACAATACCACGATGATTAGCTTGACATCTAAAACTGTGATGTAAACATTACTGAATACAAACTTATCTACATCACTCTGTTATGAAATAGCCTTTATGTTTGGTACATCTTTAAAACCTGTGAATCCAGTGGAATGTCAAGACTGATGGACAAAAGCAGCCTTTACAAAAAACCTAAAACACAGCTCCAAAGCACAATAATGGGTTAATAGTGGCATTTTCCTAAATAGGTCTTTCACCAAGAACAGTCCCTTATGTTGTTACATATCATGTTGTAAATCTATACAGAATAAATCGACCATGTTTCTGAGACCAATGCTTTCATAATGTGTGAGTTAATGTGGAGAACTACATTAAGAGGCGGCCATTTAAGAAGAGACCAGCTTGCATGGCTGCTATTGCAGGTTTTAATATATGGATATAATTAATCTGATGAATGTAAACCATCAAATCAAAATACAACTTCAATAAGTCAATTCCAAGGGAAACACAGGATGCTGGCAACCAGTCCTAGTCACTTCTCTGATTTATGTTTCTGCCTAAATATTACTGTTTAATAAAGTGAATGTTTAAAAAACAGTGGAAAAAGTCTTGCGTCAAATCAGTTGTCCCTGAAGTACCATGTGAAAGCATCTGCTGGGTAGTTCTTTCATACAGCTTGCCCCTGGCATCTGACCCCATGAAATTAGTGCTTTGGAGAAGAATCAGTAAGTATACTCCAGACGGCCTTTCTGTGGGATATGTGTAGCTGCTTTGGACTGAGGTTCAATAATATTTGAACAATATTACACCCACCAGGTTTATTCTCAGTGGACCCTGCAGTGAGATTAACCGATTCCCACTCTATACTAACGAGATTCAGTGGTTCTCAAATTCACCATCAGGCTAGACTAGAATCAGAAGAAAGCCGCTGAAAGGTTAATGGAGCTTAATGCAATCGAACAGCCAGAGAATGTTCGTTTTTTATGACTGAAGGAAAAATCAAAATGAACTTCCACCATTTCCTTAATTATCCTCTTCTCCGGAAAATTAATTGCGTGAAATGGCATTGTCGATTTGATTCCATTCAAGATCAAATAGATTTCTAGCCTTATTTAGCATACATTTGTGGCTTTTACAGGCAAGCTGGTCAATTTGCCTGGAAAGTTCAAACCATCTCCCAAGGCATGTTTTTCCCTCACTTACTTTCTCCTATTTCTCTCATAATGTATACATTTTACTGCTCAGTGTGATTGTTTAACCCTTAATCCCCTGGTCCTATATTTGAACAAACAGGGCCTACAGAAAATCTTCATACCCCTTTGAGTTAATCACTTTATTTTGTCTCAATAATTTGGGTGTTTCCATGTGTTTCCTTCAACATAAAGTTGCCACCTCCATGCTTCTCAATAGGTCTGGTGTATTTGGGATGGTGTGTTGTTATTGGTTTTCACCAAACAAAGCTCTTGGGGTTCAGTCCAAAATGACTAATCTTGGTTTCATCTGGCCATATTATATTTACATTTACATGGTTTTCCAGAGCAACTCACAGAAGTGCTTGTATTCTTCTTGGTAGACGTTACCTCATGCTGTTGCAAATAGGCAACAGCCCAAGAACACCATCTATTTAAAGCCCCGTTAGGAGCTGATGTAGATAAAAAAGCACAAACAGCCATAAAGGAGAGGATCAATAAGATTTTGTTAAATAACTGTATAAGTGCAGTTTCAGTCTTCACTCAGTGCTGAGTGGAAAGGTGAGTCTTCCATGATGGCAAATGAGTGATGGCACAGTCCTGGGCCACACTTACGTTTTCCCTCAGCCCACATACTGCTGTGGATTGATGGCAATGACTTGTGGCCCAGATTGTGGCTGGTAACAGTTGGGCCAAATCTGGTTAACAATACACTTGCCATTGCCATAACTGAGCCATCAGGGCCTACACTGAGGCATCTTTGGTCCAGAACTGTCTGATATCAAATACATCTGTGATTTGAAAATAGCCATTTGGACATTAAATGGAAGTTAATTCCAGATCTTGGGTGTCAGTGTAGAAAAGAGTCTTCTTGATCTCGAGTCGTGTGTCCAGTCCAGCCGAGCTTTGATTAGAGCCTGTTTGGTAAGAAGGGGCTCATCCATTTTTTGGCTTTGTAGGAAAGCATCAGGGTTTTGAATCTGATATGGGCAGCTACAGGGCGCCAGTGAAGTGAGCACAGCAGAGAGGTGACATAAGAGAACTTTGGTAAATTGAAAACCAGACGTGCGGCTGCATTCTTAATAAGTTTCAGGAATTTGATTGTACGCATGGAAAGACCTGCCAGAATAGCACTGCAGTAGCCTAGATTTTATACAACAAGAGACCGGATAACCACCTGGGTGGCCTGCCTGGATAGGAAGGGTCAAATTTATCAGGTCAGTTTGGCAATATGAGCAGAGAAACTCATCTGGTTAACAAAGATCACCCCAAGGTTGCTTGCACTGTCAGATGGCATGTTGTGGGAGTTTACCTGGGACATGACAAAATCTTGACAAGGGGACATGCCTCCAGAAATGTAAAGCTTCAAATGATGAGCTGACATTTATGATATGTTGTCCTTCAAACATGCTGAGACGTGAGTGGAGACCTGTGCGTCTCATGGAGGGAATGACAGGATGAGTTGATTGTCAGCCGCCTAACAGTAGTAGGAGAATTAGAGAGGGAACAGAAGAGGTCCGAACAGTGAGCCTTGTGGGACTCAGGTTGAGAAGTCATGTGTGCCAAAGGCTGCTGAAAGATCAAGAAGGATCAGAGTCAAAAGTTTGGCTTCTCAGAAAGAGCCACCAGTTGTTGCTTTTTAATGTGCTGCTTCAAAGCAAGACAGGTTGTAATTCTGTAGGTCAGTGGTTTTCAGCTTGTGAGCCATGGCCCACAAGTGGGTCATAGTGGTACTGCTAGGGTGTTGTTGGCCAAAAGTTTCTTTCTTTTGCTCTTTTTAGCAAAGTAAAAATCCTTCCTATATATGGATATTTCAACAAGCATAATTTAAAGTGTGACAGATATGAAGTAAATTATTTGTAAAAATAAAACTCATTGATTACTCTGTTACAGTCATGATTGACAAAGCTAGCTAGTTGCATTAATATCAGTGCAAGGTTAAGTGAAATGTTTCGCATTGTATGGTTAAAAACAGGGTCTTTCACAAGGTCTTTCTGTTGTCAGTGGAAGTGATGATGTGTCATGGGACTGTGGTGGCCTAGTTGTTAAGGTACTGGACTATGAACCAGAAGGTCTATGGTTCAAATCCCACTTCTGCCAGGCTGCCACTTTTGGGTCCTTGATCAAGATCCTTAACCCATAATTGCTTGGGTTGTAAGGTTGTATCAATTGTAAGTTGCTCTGGATAAGAGTATCTGCTAAATGACCTAGATGTAAATGACCATCTACAGTACAAGTGAAGCACCCAATGTATGTCTGACTCTGAATACCAACCAAAGGACGATGGATTTGTGCCAACCAAGGACGAGCGCCTCAAAGTTTGATCATTCAGTTACACGATTACTTTCAGGCTCCAGAAGTTCATTTTGGCGGGACAAAAAAATCCCTTTGTCAACAAGTGCCAAGGAGCCATCGCCAAGTCAGAACGGTTCTGAGCAGGACAGCATTATTCAGGAATCTTGAGTGCTTCAAAATGACTTTTTCACAAAAGCCTTCAACAAATCTTTGGTTTTACAAAGTATGTTAGATTAGAGTATTCTGATCTTTCAGACATGCCATTTTCCATAACATATCCCTGTGAACCTGGTTTTTCCATGTTGGTGGCACTCAAGACCAAATACAGCAAAAGGCTTAATGTTGAGAAAACTTTCCATGCTGCATCCTGACATCCACCACTTGGTAGCTGGCAAACATCATCAGTTATCTCTTTAGGTGAGTCATAATAATGCTGTATATTTTTAGTCTTTGCTTTATTGTGTGATTATGCAATCGAGCAACATTCAACAGGCTACATTGATTGTTGTGCTGTATTTGATTGGATTTCAAATGGTCGATTAAACCACAGAATGTCCTGTGGTGAGTTAGTGAGTCGTGAGCTGCAAAAGGTTGGGAACCCCTGCTGTAGGTCATTTGGTATGAGAAAGAAGGACGACTGATGGTAGACAACACTTTCAAATATTTTTGAAAGGACAGAGAAGAGTGATACTGATCTATAGTTGTTGATGTCTCAGATGTTGAATGTAGGCTTCTTCAAGTTTGGAATGACTCTTAATCAGAAGATTATTTTATTGTTTATTTAGTTTTATTTAACATCACTATCAGCATCAATGGCCACACAAAATTAATCCAAAAGCTAGTCATATATATACTCAGATCAGGCTAATTTAGAGTGATCAATTAACCTAACCAAATGTCTTTGGACTGTGGGAGGAAACCGGAGCACCTGGAGCAAACCCACGTGGACACGGAGGACATGCAGATTCTACACAGAAAGGACCTAGTCCACTTCACCCAGTCCTCTCTACCTGGGGTGCAAACCCAGGACCTTCTTTCTGTGAGGCAACGGTGCTACCCACCAAGACACCATGCCACCTGCCAGAAGGTTCTTAAACAGAAGGAACATCACCAGACATCAAGGAGTTGAAAAGGAAGGTGATGAAAGGATGACATTTTTGAGCAATCATATGGAACAGTGGTGATGGGATGGGATCCAGTGGATATGTGGTAAGATTTCTGTACCTCGTACCCTCCGAGACACAAGTTTGTCTCAAATGGATCCTCCACACAAGAGTAAAGGCACAATCATCAAGTCTCTTCTCCGTCCTGGCACCCAGATGGTGGAATTAACTTCCACTGGACATCCGAATGACTGAGTCTTTTGCTGTCTTCAAGTGGCAACTGAAGACTCACCTCTTCACTAAGTACTTAAGTGATTACTGAAAATGCAACTGCATTTTATTAAAAAAGTGATTTTCCCAAATCAGATCCTAGCAGGTTCTGGTTCGATTGTGTTCTTGGGTTGTTGCTTATTTGTACTAACATGAGGTTTTGTCTACTAGAAAGGATACAAAACACTTCTGTCGCTCTGGATAAGGGCATCTGCTAAATGCTGTAAATGTAAATTTCTGGATGAGAGAAGTTGAAGAATGTCATCTGTGGAAACAGAAGAAAAGCAGGTTAGAGTGTTGAGATGTTGTGTATCTGCAGTGGGAATAGACGAAAAAACGATAGATCTTGTTTAGAGATCTTGTTTATCTTTGCATCAAAGAAGGTGGCAAAGCCTTCAGCAGTTAGGGAGAAAAATTGAGGAGGAGGAGGTGGATTGGGGAGTGATGAAAAGATTGTATGAAGGTTGCAGGGGGTCAGAGGCAGATTCTTACAGTTTTCTTTTTTAGAAGAATATCTTGGTGGGAGTGACATCAGAGAACTTGGAGAGCAGAGAGCGATCGGATTGAAGATCAGCTTCAAGCTTGGACTTCTTCCACTTTTCGCTCTGCAGCTCTTAGCTCACTTCGAGAATCCCGCAACACATCTGGCTGCCATGAGCCAGGATGAGAAGATTTTCTTTGCCGGTTGGCCAGTAGACAGTCTAGATAAGGAGGTTGATGGGGAATGTAACAGCCTTTCACCTTCAGCAGCCTTCAGCACTTACGGAGAATGATTGAGGTGGAGGAGGTGATTGGTTGAGGAGACATGAAAAGTTGCAAGAAGATTGCGTGGGTCCTTCCAGTTTTTCATTTGTAGAAGGATGTCTTGGCGGCAATCACATCAGAGGAGAACTTGGAGAGCAAAGATCGACAGGAGTGAAGCTCAACATCAAGCTTAGACTTCTTCCACTTCTTCTCTGCAGATCTTTGCTCTCTTCAACAGGATGAGAAAATTTTAGCCAGGCAGCCAGTGTACAACAATGATGAGGACGTTTGTGGGTAATATTGTTTCTTTAAGTGAATAAAAAATCACTTTTTGTCTGCGAGACACTGTTACAGGGAAGGTGACCTAATTATTACTCTCAAATTCACTTGAATGAACAATTTGGCTTCTTAATTTAGTTAGACAAGTGTGATTCTCCTACTTCTGAGTGTGCGTCTTGTTATGTGTGCATGCTACACAGTTCATGTGTTACTAAACTGCATCTTGAGGGCATGGAATTGAACGTAAATTATGCTTGTCAGTCTCTAAGTGTCCGATAATTATAATAGTATTGTTAACACTGGCGAGTAAACACAGCAGAATTAAACTGGCACGTGCTTTAATTAAGACTGGCCAAAATAAATTACAATTACTTCATCCTTCATGGAAGAAGCGTCTGCTTAAAATAAATCACTAAAAAAAAAAATGTGTTTCATGGGCCACCACAAGGACACATAGAGGTATATACACTATATGGACAAAAGTATTGGGACATGCTCTTAGTCATTGAATTCAGATGTTTCATTCAGTCCCATTGCCACGTATATAAAGCCATGCAGTCTGCCTTTACAAAGATTTGTTAAAGAATGGTTCACTCTAAAGAGCTCACTGAATTTAAGCATGGTACTGTAACGGGATGCCAATGTGGGTTTACTCCAGGTACTCCGGTTTCCTCCAACATTCCAAAGACGTGTTAGGTTAATTGGTGTTTCTAAACTGTGCAACTGCCCAATGGTGGATTGGTGCCCTTTCTAGTCACCGGCTTCCCCATGACTTTGACCAGAATTAAGTGGATAAGAAAATGAATTAATGAATTAACGTATTGTTTTCATATTTTGTGGCTTTAGTGTCCCAATATTTTAGGAGCCACTGTATATATAACAAACATATGTGCTTCTCCACATAGTCAGACAGCAAGTGTTATTCACAAACAACAATAAAAACAACAAGAGACCACATCCGTAATAGCACCAATCCTCCTTTTTACTCGCGGGTAGATGAATCACCAAAACTTCTATCAGAGGTGCATTGTAATCCACTAGGCTTTTCATTTTGTTCCCAAAGGGAAGGACGTCAAAGGGTCAGTAAAGGGAAGTGGAGAATCTTTCTGCCTCGACCCCACAAAAAGAAAATGATAGATTGTGGGATAATTCACCACAAGACCACAAGGAGAATCAGCATGTGGGAGAGAGTTATATCTATCCAAACACCCTGTGTCGAAATCGTAGCTGTAGGGAAAACGGAAAAGACTTTAGTAGGTGCATGTAGAATCCCTACTGATTGCAAACCAGAGAGAGAGAGAGAGGAGAAAAAAGAGGAAAGGAGGGATGAGTAAAGGGGAGGGAGAAATCAATGCTTTATCTGTGTTCCCATGCTTTAAATCCTGTTTGGCAAGGCATCAAGTTAATTGCATTCACTGTGATAATTGCATTCCTCTCTTTCTCTGTGTGTGTGTTTGCAGGTGTCATAGGAATTGATTGGATAACTTCATTAATTAGTACTTCCCTCATCACGTTTGAAAACCCAATATCACAAACATGAATTATTATCTTTTAAAACGGGTTGTTTGTTGCAAAAATCACATCGAATTGAATAAATGGCTCTGTTGAATCCTGTTAATGACAAGCTGCATCATAATGGCATGGCTTGATTAACAAAAATTAGTATCACATTCATTTCACAGCAATTAAATATTCAAAATTGACCATGTGCTACCTTTAGCAGCGGGGGCGGCCTGGTGTCGCAAGCGAGGTCTACTACAGATGCAATGGCTCCGGTTGCGAATAGATGTTGCTGCTGATGCAACGGTAAATATACAACTAAATAAATGAACCTTTAGCAGTGTGGCAAACCAGGACGGCACCACAGGAACACAATTTCTCAAATGCCCTGATGGCAATCAGCACAAATTGCAAGCATTGGGGGCAAATCCTATTTAAGCTTGCCAAACGCAGGCTCATTGGCGCGTCTTTTTCAAGATGCAGACAGTAATGGTAATTGTCTTTCTTTGTGTGCTTAGGAGACAAATAAAGTTGAAAGAAAATAAACATTTGGAATAAAAGAAAATAAACATTAGGAAATATGAAAGCAAAAGCAGGAAGTCAAGCGCAAAAAAAAAGCAAAGAGAGAATATTAAGAAATGAAAGCAATCTGTTTGAAAAGAGAAAACAATGGGATAGAATGGGAAGTGAAGAACAAAAGGAAAGTTTGAAAGGAGAAAACAAAGGAATGAGATGGGAAAGTGAAAAGTGGTAAACAACAAATTAAATATACAGTATAAAAGAAATATGTTTTGTTTGAAATTTGCCTCTACTATCCTGAAGTGAGTTTAGTTTGACTACTGCTTTGTGATTGGCTTCCATACTGAAGATATATATTATATATATATACGTATGTATTTGCATTGTAACAAGCATGCCATTGTCCAGGAGTTTTGCTAAGCTCTTCCTTAGCTTAGTTGGGTCAGAGCTGGCCTGTGGTGAATGAATAACCAGGATCGAAGCCAACTCTTTATAAGATCCTGATAACTGCCCACAAAGACAGTTCCTGAGCCTCAATAGTAACAAGTCTGAGGCCATACTGATTGCCTCTCCAGCTACAATCATGAGGATAAGTAGTACAGTTGTATTAATTCCAGCTTTTGGTGATTCTTCCTCGACCCAGGTTAGGAATCTGCGAGTCATTTTTGACTTTCATGCTTTGAACCCCCACATCAAAAACATCTATAAGACAGCTTTTTTCCACTTAGAGAGTATTGCTAGGATTCACCCATTTCTCTCCTTTGTTGCTGCAGAGACTATTATTCATGCTTTTATAACATCCAGAATTGATTACCGTACTGTAATGCCATGCTATCTGGATCTTGAACAGGCTCCGATACCTACAGAATTCTGCTGTAAGGGTTTTGACCCACACTAGATCCTGGGAGCCTATTCCTCCAACTTTAAGACATTTGCATTGGCTTCCAGTTCAGTATCATGTTAAATATAAGCTGCTTATCGTGTTTTATAAATCTCTGCATGGCCGTGCTCCATCTTATCTTGGTAATCTCCTCCAGTTATCCTTGCCAGCTTGCACTCTTCATACCCCTGATTCGCTCCTGCTCTATTTTCCCACTGCTTTTTCCAAGTTTGGGTGATGGGGTTTTTAGTGTTGCTGGTTCAAGGTTGAGGAATAGGCTCCCTTAGGAGCTGCGTGTGTTCATCCATGGCAAGATTTAAAGTCGGTCTTAAAACGCACCTGTTTCACCTGGCATTTTGGTGAACCAGAACTGAGTTTTATGCCATTCATCTGGTCTGTCTATGCTGCATGTTGGTTAGGACATTTTTTTTCTTTTTAGATTTATTGTATAGTGTCCTTGGGTGACTAGAAAGGTGCTAATTAAATATAATTTATTATTATTACTTGGGCAGTGTTCACACTGCAGGCCAAAGTGGCCCATGCCTGGTTTTATGTTCATGTAGCCTAGTGGTTAAGGTGCTGGACTATGGACCAGATGGTCCAGGGTTCAAATCTCACATCTGCCAGATGCCACAGTTGTCTCCTTGAGCAAGGCCCTTAACCCACAATTGCTTGGTTGGTAAGACTGTATCAATTCTAAGTCACTCTGGATAAATGTCAAATGTAAATGACATAAACCAGTCATTGCTCTTGAACTGAACCACATATGCAGACGGGCATTGGATTGGAGTGTTCTGGATGACAACGGGAGCCAGTTACTGCATGCTGACTAACCTAATTAGCATCAGGAAGTCAGTTTGTTTGATTGTCCATGAGTTTTGCAAAGCATTTGTTATGTTCTCATGCCCAATTACACCACTCTACTCCAAGCAGATGAGCACCAGGGTGTCCTACAGGGCTTTCAAAGGAGGTGGGGATTCCCACAGCGTGCTCAAGCTGTTGACGGAAAACTCCGATCCGAGGTCACATTATTGTATATTAGATACAGTACGTATCAAATTTAAAGACTACATATGACGACGGAATGGAAATGGACGGATTTAATGTGTGATGTTGCGATTCATGCTACCCTAAAAGCATGATTTAAAAAAATAATTTTTATTCCATTCTTATTCCATTGCTCTGACAGCAATTGTGTTTACCATACAGTCTTATTGTAATCTGTCTCTGCACTTGGGACTGACCCTATGCTGACTTCTTAGTGTTTATGGGTGCACAGTTAGCTTAATTTGCTAACAACCAACCGAAAAAGCAAGTGAAGAACAATGCCTTCAAACCTCCAATATCAAAATCTTATTTCCATGTAGAACTTGATGTAGGTCCTGAATTAATTTCATAAAGTTTAACTGCAAACACCAAGCTGGCAAGACATAATTACTTATGCTATTACATGTTAGCCATAGCTAAAAGAAGCTAAAATGAATAGCTAAAATATATGTCAACGGATTACAGAGTTCATTACCTGAAAACTTTTCTTCAACCTGAAATTAAGCCAAATACAGCTTCTTTATGAGTGCTTTAACACAGTCCAATTACAGAATATAGTACCTTGGCTCTCGGCCATCTCTGAGCATTTTGACTGGAGTAATTTGTCTCGGTTCTAGCTGTTTGCTCGGTACTCGGCGCACTTGCTTAAACTTGTATGAGTCGAATCACATGACTCGTTTCACCCGAACTCAATTCACAATTCAATACACAGTGATTCAGATTCACAGTCCTTGCTCAGTGAAGATCTGCCTTGTGTTTATCATGTTTTTCTTTATTTTTACATCTACAGTACTGTATTCTTAATGCAAATAAGTCCCCATGGGTCTTAAAATGGTTAGTAATGACAGCTAACCAAAAGGAAAACTAGAAAGCTGTTAGTATTAGCAGCTAGTGCCACCAGCTAGAGTTCACCAGTAGAGTAAGTGTTTTGCTTTTGCTTTTCACTTTCAATCAATGACTTAAAATTACATGAGATTCAACACTTTATAATAAAATAAACTTTGTGTTCATTATTTAGGCCAACTGTAGGTTAATGTAAGTGTTAATGTGTAAAAGGATCCACTATGATACAGTATAGACTACATTAAACTCGTTGTATAAACAGGCAGATCTGTGTGTGAAGATCACCACAGAGGAGCTGAAGAAGCCCACCTACCTCCGCAATGTACTCTCTCCCAGCCCTCCACCTCCACTCTCTTTATTGTTCTTGTTGTATAGTCTGTACCTGTGCTCTCTGACTATTGTGACGCTTACTTGACCTTGCTGAGCAAGACCTGGATAAGTCTTTATTAGCTGCTGCATCATCTACTAGTCTATAGCTCCATGTTTGCTCACATAACACAGCCCCCTCTGCCCACTACATTTACATTTACATTTACATTATTTAGCAGACGCCCTTATCCTTATCCAGTCTGTACCAACTTACAATTGGTACAGTCTTACAATCCAAGCAACTGACGGTTAAGGGCTTTTCTGATCATCCTCCATTTTTTTATTCCATTCTTATTCCATTGCTCTGACAGCAATTGTGTTTACCACACAGTCTTATTGTAATCTGTCTCTGTACTTGGGACTGACCCTATGCTGACTTTTTAGTGTTTATGGGTGCACAGTTAACAAAATCCAAGCAACTGACGGCCTTGCTCAAGGACCCAACAGTGGCAGCTTGGCAGAGGTGGGATTTGAGGTGAGTCCAGTACCTTACCCGCTAGGCTACCACAGTCCACTACAGGCACCCTGGCAGCCCATGGGTCTGTACCTTTTGGGCAAAAAGGCTAAAACACTGAAGCACTGGTTTAAACCTGAATATACCTCTAAAGTATGTAGCCAGCCTAATCACACCCGACATCAACTGTGGTGGTTTTACTGATTTCAGAATTAAACCAACTGCTTCTTTTCACCATGGTTGGAAAGGTGCTAAAAAGGTGCAAGAAGCATAGTGGTGGTAACATTATGTTATGGGGGAACTTGACGTCTGGTCAGGATTTAAGGGAAAATGGGAAAAACCAAGTATGTCCAAATACCCGCCCTTTGCTAGACAGAAGAAAATGGGCAGGACGTTCACCTTCCAGCACGACAACGACCCTAAACACACTGCCAAAAAACAAAAACAAAGCAGTGGCTTAAGAATAGGAAGGTGAGTGGCCAAGTCAAAGGCCTGACCTAAATCCAATAGAAAATCTGTGGATAGACTTGAAGAGAACAGTCCATTGCCTGTCACCACAAAATTTGACTGAAATTGTACAGTTTTGCAAGGAAGAATGGACAAATATCCCTCAATCTAGCTGTGCAAAGCTTGTAGGGACATATCCAAACAGATTGATGACTGTAATTAAAGCAAAAAGTGGCTCTACAAAGTACAAAATCAGGGGGCTGATCACTTTTTCAACTCTGTTATTTTAGTTTTCTTTTTTTTTTTCAGCACTATGTCCTTTTTTTCTCATTATTTAAATGTTGTAAGGCAAAAAAAAGTTGTTGTAAAGGAAAAAATATATTTTCTATTGGCACTGTAGGAACAATACTATTTCCAAAAGAGGTTTATTACATCAGAACTTTGGTCTGGGTCCCAGAGAGGCTTCTGGTCGGATCATTCATGACATGTAGACACGATTGGTTGTGACTGAGAGAGGTGAGGACTGGTGGGGGATCATCTCCTGGCACTGCAACAGTGACCCCTACCCAACTCTGGAAAAACAAGGGCAACCGTTTGAGGATTAATTACAATTACAAAGTATCTGCATGAGATAATCACACATGCCATATGTTCTTTTTGTGACCAGGAGACTCTAAGCTACTCAGATATGTCATCATTTGATACCTATTTTCTAGCAGAAATGTAACATCTCCATGCATTTGGCCTTTTTGAATTGAATTGAACATGGGGGCTTTTTGCGTATAGAAAATATTTAAACAGTAGCCAGTTCAGATATCAGAAATTGGTAGAAATAGACTGAGAAAATACCAAAATTTTGTTTGTGGGTCATTGTATGGCTTAGTAATTTAAAGAAATGCATGATTTATATAAGGTAGGGGTATCCTTAGTGATAGTCTCTCTGCTGGATTCCATGCTGATTGATAAAACTCTTTGATAGCCAGACATCCAGGCCTCATACTCTTGTTCAGGGCCAATATGGCTTTTGTGTGTTATAATTCAGATTGACATGAATATTTGTTATATTGACATTGAAAGATAAAGTTGATTGTCGTTTCGTTTAGATAAACTAAATCTGTTTCACTCTTGTCAACTGAAACTGCCATAGAGAGCATGCAGTTACTCTGCTTTTGTCAGGGGAACGGCGGACCCGCTTCCGCGCCAGCAGAGGTCGCCGTCACCCGAGTTCTAGGCTGCCGCTTCCGGGCGGCAGCCATGTTTAGCGATAAATAGCGCCGCAAGCATGCAGTCGGCACGAGGTCTCGTTTCTGTTCCGGTACGTTTTTGAGCGTTATCCTAAGTATTCTCAGTGTTCTATGGTTATTGCTTACCCCTTTTGGCTTCTCGTTTGTGATTTGGATTACCCCTTTGGCTTTGACGCACGGTTTCTCAGATTTACACGGCTTTTGATCACGGACTGTTTTTGACTACGTTTTTGGCATTGAGTTCAAATAAACCTGCACTTGACTCCAACCAGTGTCTGAGTATTCGTAACAGAAGACCTCGCCACCCATGGAGCCAGCAGGTTTAGCGGATCGCGTGACGCGGGCAGGACCGTCCGGTCAGCAGTGGGGAACAGCGGTCTCCGGGAGCGACCAGAACCCGAGGATGAACCCATGGAACTGGGAAGGGCCCATCCCTCTGGTCAAGAGCGGCGTCGGCGGGTCGAGGGTCGACTATGTTTTTACTGTGGGGAGGCCGGTCACAGAGTCGCTGCCTGTCCCGAGATACCCAACAACCCGGCTTCACTCGACATGAGTGCTATGATTTCGCCAGACATTGATACTAGATGTTTGAACATCCAGGTGCGGTTGCAGTTTGATAAAGGCTCTACCTACCTTACAGCCCTCATCGACTCGGGGGCGGCGGGGAACTTTATCAACAGGCAGGTGGCAGAGAGACACCAAATCCCCCTAACCAGCCTTACTACACCTCTGATCCTCAAGGCCGTGGACGGTAGAGCCTTGGGAAGCAGCTCCGTTGGGGAGCAGACCCAGACACTCATCATGCGCACTGGCATTGTGCACGAGGAAAGTATCTCCCTGCTGGTTATCTCTGCTCCCCGGCACGACATCATCCTAGGCTATCCATGGCTAGTCAAGCACTCGCCGATAATCGATTGGAGCCGAAATGAGATCACTCAGTGGGGCCGGATGAGTTGTTTTCAGAACTGGTATAACTGTGTCCCTTAAAGCTACGCAGGTGGAGAGTCCTGACCAGGAGAAGGATCACAAGGTGCCTGCCTGCTACTCCCGCTTCAAGGATGTATTTGCCAAGGACACGGCACGGGAACTGCCTCCCCACCGACCCGGCGATTGCGCGATTGAACTGCTCCCTGGGCTTACTCCACCGAGAAGTAGGATATACCCGTTATCACAGGCGGAGACGGAAGCCCTGGAGAGCTACGTGGAGGAAGCTTTAAGCCTGGGATACATCCGGCCCTCCACCTCTCCGGCAGCGGCAAGTTTCTTCTTCATCAAGAAGAAGGACGGAGGACTCAGGCCCTGCATCGACTACAGAGGACTCAATGAGGTGTCGGTAAAGTATAAATATCCGCTACCTCTAGTACTGGCTGCCCTGGAACAGTTGAGAGGAGCGACCATATTTACTAAGTTGGACTTGCGTAGTGCGTATAACTTGGTTAGAATCCGGGAGGGTGATGAGTGGAAGACGGCCTTCATCACCACGCGAGGACATTATGAATATACCGTGATGCCCTATGGACTAGCCGTTGCTCCCTCCGTGTTCCAGGCTTTTATGAACGATGTATTGCGGCACATGATTGACCGCTTTGTGGTAGCGTACATTACCGTCTGCTAAATGCTGTACATGTACATGTACATTGTACATGTACTCATCCTAATCTACTCTAAGAACCTTGTAGAGCATGTGAAACAGGTTCAGCAGGTATTGACTCGTCTTCGGGAAAACAGACTGTATGTAAAGAGTGAGAAATGTGAATTTCATACTACGTCAGTCAACTTTCTGGGTTACGTTATAAGTCAGGAAGGGGTGCGCATAAAAAGGGACAAGGTGAGCGCAGTCGTGGGATGGCCACGACCTTCTTCGATTAAGGAGTTACAGAGGTTTCTAGGTTTTGCCAATTTCTACCGCCGCTTTATAAGGGGCTTTAGCAGTGTGGCCGCCCCCTTAACGTCCTTGCTTAAGGGTAACCAAAAGAGACTCAGATGGCCTAGTGAGGCAGAGGAGGCATTTGACGTTCTAAAGAAAAGCTTTAGCACCGCACCCATTCTTAAGTTACCAGACCCAGAACGTCCTTTCGTGTTGGAGGTCTTCCACAGGGGTGGGCGCGGTCTTGTCGCAAAGGTTCGGCACACCTGCAAAGCTCTATCCTTGTGCATTCTTTTCACGCAAGCTGTGTTCGGCAGAGCGTAATCACAATGTCGGGGACCGGGAGTTGCTCGCCATCAAGTTAGCGTTAGAAGAGTGGAGGCATTGGTTAGAGGGGGCTAGCTATCCGTTCTTGGTGCTGACCGATCACAAGAATCTAGAATACCTCCGAACAGCGAAACGGCTCAATCCCAGACAGGCTCAGTGGGCGTTGTTCTACACTAGATTTGATTTCACAGTATCCTATCGCGCAGGCACCAAGAATGGAAAGGCTGACGCACTGTCCTGCGTATGGGAGGCGGACAAGGAGGAGGAACCTCCTACACCCATTCTCAGGGCGGAGTGTTGGGTAAGGCCCATACACTGGGAGATCATGGACCAGGTCCGGGAGGGACAGCGGACTGAACCCCCTCCTGATGACTGTCCTCCAGAGCGTGAGTTTGTTCCCGGTCGGTTAGGCAACGGCTAAATCGAAACCATACATTGTCATCCTAGTGCAGGCCACCCAGGGATTCGACGAACCCTGGAGCTGGTGAGGAAACCGGTTCTGGTGGCTGGGTTGGAAGGGAGAGGTCCGTGAGTGGGTCGCAGCTTGTGCCACCTGCGCCCAATCCAAGGCGTCCCGCCAAGTGCCTGCAGGGTGTTGGAACCCTTGGAGGTTCCCCGACGCCCTTGGTCTCACCTGGGGGTAGATTTTCATAAAAAACCGATCTACCTGCTTCACAAGGTAAGGACCGTCGTTATGGTCATTGTAAATCGCTTCTCTCCAAAGGCCTGTCGGTTGGTGCCACTGGCTAAACTCCCCACGGCGTTGGAGAGCGTTGGAGATGGCAGAGTGCCTTATGCACTCAGTATTACGATTATTTGGTGTCCCTGAGGAGATAGTATCCGACAGATGGGTCCCCAATTTACCTCAAGGGTGTGGAGAGGAGTCTGTAAAATGCTACAGATTATGTGTTGTCTCTCGTCAGGTTACCATCCCCAGTCCAACGGACAGACCGAACGCTGAATCAGGAGGTGGGAGGTACCTCAGGTCGTACTGCTCCTGTTTCCAGCACGAGTGGGCTCGGTTTATTCCGTGGGTAGAGTACGCGCAGAACTCCCTGAGGAGTTCGTCTACAGGTTTGACGCCATTTCAGTGCGTATTAGGGTATCAACCCCCTTTGTTCCCCTGGTCAGGAGAGCCCATCTCATGTTCCGGTGGTGGATGACTGGATGAGGAGGGAGTGAACAGACCTGGGAGGAGGCCCACGTTCGTCTACACCGAGCGTTTTCAGAGACAGCGTATGCAAGCCAACCGTCACAGACGGGACATAGACGCGTTTCGCCCTGGACAAAAAAAGGGGTATGGTTATCGACCAAGGATTTAAGGCTTAAGCTACCCAGTAAAAAGCTAAGTCCTAAGTACATAGGACCATTTCAAGGTCCTCAAGCAGGTCAATCCTGTGGCGTATCGTTTAGAGTTACCTAGTTGTTACCACAATCTCACCCACCTTCCACGTGTCCCCTACTCAAACCTGTCCATTCCTCCTCCCAGGGTCTGTCGGAGGACATGGAACCTCCTCCCCCTCCGCTGGAAGCGGATGGGATGGCTCTCTTGCGTACCAGTGTTAAACGCATTGTGGATTCCCGACTTCGAGCGGGTCGTATGCAGTATTTGTGGACTGAGGGAGGATATGGTCCCGAGGAACGGGCCTGGCCCTGGGTCTCGGCCCATGACATCCTGGACCCATCCCTCATCTCTGACTTCCACAGGGACTTCCCAGGTCGTCCGGCTCCTAGGCCCAGGGGTTGCCCGAGAAGAGGGGCACGGTCGGCAGGAGCCGCCCGTCAGGGGAGGGGCTATGTCAGGGGAACGGCGGACCCGCTTCCACGCCAGCAGAGGTCGCCGTCACCCGAGTTCTAGGCTGCTGCTTCCGGGCGGCAGCCATGTTTAGCGATAAATAGCGCCGCAAGCATGCAGTCGGCGCGAGGTCTCGTTTCCGTTCCGGTACGTTTTTGAGCGTTATCCTAAGTATTCTCAGTGTTCTATGGTTATTGCTTACCCCTTTTAGCTTCTCGTTTGTGATTTGGATTACCCCTTTGGCTTTGACGCACGGTTTCTCGGATTTACACGGCTTTTGATCACGGACTGTTTTTGACTACGTTTTTGGCATTGAGTTCAAATAAACCTGCACTTGACTCCAACCAGTGTCTGAGTATTCGTAACAGCTTTACTCAGAGACATAAATTGAAAGGACCAAAACAAGCACCATATTTTGTGTGTACTGAGATTAAAAACTTTAATGAAAGTGTCTGAATAAGCCCAAATCATTTACAGAGCTGAACAGTTTATTTACCAGGCAGTAGATTAGGCTTTTAATGGAAATTTGTACACATTTGTTTAATTCACATTTGTGTTTAATTTTAAACTGACTAGCATAGCAAGCTAGATTAATCAGCCAGATTGTTAGCAATGTGCTAATGACAAATTTAGGTACTATTAAACAAATCTGATGCAAGTCATGTTAGCTCAATACTTTGACATTGTTTAATACAGTACTTGCTTTCTATAATTCTAAATTCTTGATTCATAATGCAGGTAAGTCTCTCTGAGTGAGTACAACAAAAGAAAAACATTAGCAGTTCAGTACATAGCGACAACAGGCTTTACAGTTTGTCTCTCTCGATTTACTAAGTTAATTCCTCAGACGTGATTCCCTGATCCCCACATATCACGTGCTAGCACAGGCTAGCATGTTATCCTCGAACACACTTGAAAGCTGCCGACTGTTTTCTGCAGCAGAATTCTAAAAGGGAGAATTAGCATGTGCAGAGGAACAAGCTGCACTCCCATGTGTGTTGTGGTAGCATTTTGACCAGCTTGAATAGCTGCAGCCACAGGAAAATAAACCCTTATACAGCTTAGCATGGCTAAGTGTGTGGAAGTCTGGCCAGTGGGCAAGCTAGAGTTTTTGATAATACAAGCTGCTGTTCATCATCATGAAAAACGTTCCATACATTGTAACACCTTGTCAGCAGGTCTTATAAGTAGCTATTTTTGGACATGTAGCATTTAGCAGACACCCCTTATCCATATAAATTTGTGTCATACAAATGATGCAGTCTTACAAAGCACAACAAAGCAAGTGAGGGTTATTTTTGGCTTTCTAGTCATGTGTAAATGGTTTTATAATTTATTTTGTTAGATTTATGTATTTGTTAGTTTTTAATATTATTTTTGCTCTCCAGTCATGTGTATGGACTTTTTTAGGCTTGCGCCTATTTTTATTCATCTGTGCTATATTTATTGAATTTTATTAATGTTTTTAGATGTATTATAGCTATCTATTCATGTGTAATGACTTTTATAGGGTTTTTTTTTTTGTTTTGTTTGGAAGAGATTTTTACATCACTTTCATTTCGGGTGTTAATAGACAGCCCATTCCTGGTACTTGAACCCTTGGCTGCCAGTTCAGTAGTCCAGTACTTTAACCCTTTGAGTTGCCATTTCCACAGGTGGGATAAAACTGAATTTTCACTGAAACACTTAAATAACTAAAATTATTTTGTCCTATAAACATAATGAACACATCCCCAGAATCTTTGAGCTGTATTCTAAAATGTATACAGGTTGAAACGAAATATTTTATATCATTGTAGGAGCAACATAAATTAACCAGAGGCACATTTCAGTCCGTGAGTCAGAGTGCACAACCTGACACAACACCCATTCTCAAATTCAGCTATTCATATGATAACAGCATGGTAATCCGGCAGACACTACTGGGGGATTACAGGATAATACAATGAGTGAAAATGCCAACAACGAGTACATGCCTGGGTTGTTTGTCCAACGACTTGATCCCCAGAACCTTTGAAAACAGTCATTTGGGAAGTCTATGTTTAGAGTGGATTCACACAAAAAATAGATTAATGACATTCACACCGCTCTCACATTATTGTTGCTGATTTTGTGATGAATAGAAGCACATGTAGCACTATTGGATCAATGTTGTTTAGGTAGATGAAATTTAAAATGGAGGATTACCTCAGTGGCCAAGAGGCCTCAGACCTTGCCACTAACCACTGCATCATCACAGCCCTATGCGTTATATAATGTAAAAGTAGCCACTTTACAAGGTCCAAGCTACATGAGCACAAATATTTAAGACTTTTAATACATCCCCAATCTCTTCAATGAAAGCATTTCTAATGAACCAATCTTGTGTGAAAGCAACTTGTCCTCGTTTGTCATCCAGTTTATTTCTGACTCTGGTGCTCATGATATAGGATACAAACTAGAACTATTAATCTACAGTGGTACCTCGGCTCTTGACCACCTCAGAACTTGTCGAATTCGGTTCTCGACACATTTTGACTAGAAAAATATGTCTCATTTCTTGCCGTTTGCTCGGTACTTGGCACACTTGTTTAAGCTTGTATGAGTCCAGTCACGCGAGTCATTTCAGCCGAATCACGATTCAGTACACAGTGATTCAGTGATTCAAGTTCACAATAACTCTTGCTCATAGAAGATCTGCACTGTGTGTATCATAATTTTCTTTATATTTACATTAACAGTACTGTATTCCTAGTGCAAATAAGTCTCCATGGGTCCTAAAAAGGTTAGTTTATAAGAGCCAACCCACTTTCACTTTCAATCCCTTAATCACTAATTTACATGTGATTTTCCAACACTTTATTATGAAATATGTGTTTGGCCAACTGTAGGTTAATCTGAGTGTTTTAAACATTAACTTACTTATCATTACTTATCATAGGCTCTATCATACAGTATGGACCTCTGTTCCAAACACTCATTAAACTCCCCAGTTTATGTTACATTTAACTAATGATGGGTTTGTCGGAATATATCCCTTTCGTAAACAAGGGAGCACCTGTACAATACAACTCCATTAATGCATATAATGTTATACAGTGTGGATTTTCTGGGGATCTGCAACGGATAAATTCAATCTACATTATCCCTTAAGGGAAGAATTTTCTTGGTACTCGTCATTCTCTTTTCTCACCAAGCCTTCTGGAACAAATTAATGGTACCACTGCAATTCAAAAAGCAGAAAGGCACAACATAAATGAATTGCAATACAATCCACTGCTTAATCTGCTTTCTGAAAAGCAGCTCACACATCTAGATGTTATTTGCTTACGTAAAGTCCATTATGAGAAATCTGAAACACTGCCCCTTGTGTTCAAAAAGCCAAACAGCACTCTGATGAAGTGTACGACACATGTTCAGTTATAAGTAGTTTGAATATTGGGCAAGATTGGTCTTACTAATAGGGCCAGTGTGTATCAGTAACATATTTCGCAGCACATACCAGCATGTTTTGGAAACAGGACTGGCATTTTCCTTGCCTCTCATTTTGTTTGTGTTATATTCCTAGGTCACCTCTGAGAATGCTTGGTTGATGAGGTGTGCACAATACCTGTCTTGTGGGAATTCTGGCTCCTGACATGCTGTCTTCACAATTCTGTGGGAGGCTGGTGCAGAGCTATGCTGTACAAGCTACCAGAGTAGCCGAGGCCACCTGGGAAAACTGCCGGCACAACCAGGGTGATGGCAGATAATCGGGATGATTATAGAAAACATTTCTTCGTGGAGTGCACTTCCACTCATAGGTATGTGGTATTTCCAGGCATCCCCAGACACTGTCGGTGGATGGAGAGGGCAATTTGCTTCTCTCTGCTTGCTTCATGCAATGATATTTAAGCTGAGAAGAGAAGCCTACTGTGTGCATGGGATGTTGCTAGGGACGGGCTTTCGTAATCAACCACCCACTCAAAGACAAAGCAAGCAGCTTCTTGACAATCACAGGAACATTCGAAAAACAGTTCAGGGTGTACGATTATCTCCTTATGGCCTTTATTTCAAGCGTTCAGCCAATTTGTCTGAATTAATTTAGCCGAGGTACTTTAGATTAATAAGATTGTGAAGGTTTTGGATCTGATTACAGTCCTCTGTAATGAAATCACAGACAGATGAGTAGTGAGGTATATCAGTCTTAAATGCGATTCCACAAACGCAATTCCCAAGTTATTAACAGTATGACTAAGCCACAGCAGAGGGCTTTGAAATGGAGGAATCATATTTGTAAGGCCAGACAACAGCTCGCCTTAAGTTTATTTGACACAAAACAAAAGCGTGAGATGAAGAAAACATGGCAGATTTGTGGGAATTCCTCTAGCATTTGAGGTGAAATAAAAACACAGCTCTCACCAGGGAATTGTGGGTGTCTTGTATGGAACTTTGAAAACACGTTTCTCAATGCTCTTTGTGACATGCTGCAATCTCCATTACTGCGGAGCAGCAGTTCTGCCTTGTTGGAGGCTCTTTTACATAAAGTGTTATCAAATCCAATTCCAAGTCCAAAAAGACTGAGCAGGCTTAGTGTTGACGGCGGCAAAGAAAACTCTCCAAAGTTTGCTGAAATAAGATAAGACCAAGATTCAAAAGGGTCCCATTCTTTTTAGGTAGCTTACAGTGGTGCTTGAAAGGTTGTGAACCCTTTAGAATTTTGTGTATTTCTGCATAAATATGACCTAAAACATCATCAGATTTTCACACAAGTCATAAAAGCAGATAAAGAGAACCCATTTAAACAAATGAGACAAAAATATTATACTTGGTCATTTATTTATTGAGGAAAATGATCCAATATTACATATTAGTAATGTGGCAAAAAGTATGTGAAACCTCTAGGATTAGCAGTTAATTTGAAGGTGAAATTAGAGTCAGGTGTTTTCAATCAATGGGATGACAATCAGGTGTGAGTGGGCACCCTGTTTTATTTAAAGAACAGGGATCTATCAAAGTCTGCTCTTCACAACACGTTTGTGGAAGTGTATCATGGCACAAGCAAAGGAGATTTCTGAGGAGCTCAGAAAAAGAGTTGTTGATGCTCATCAGGCTGGAAAAGGTTACAAAACCATCTCTAAAGAGTTTTGACTCCACCAATCTACAGTCAGACAGATTGTGTACAAATGGAGGAAATTCAAGACCATCGTTACCCTCCCCAGGAGTGGTCGACCAACAAAGATCACTCCAAGGGCAAAGTGTGCAAGAGTTGGCGAGGTCACAAAGGACCCCAGGGTAACTTCTAAGTAACTGAAGGCTTCTCTCACGTTGGCTAATGTTAATGTTCATGAGTCCACCGTCAGAAGAACACTGAACAACAATGGTGTGCATGGCAGGGTTGTAAGGAGAAAGCCACTGCCCTCCAAAAAGAACATCTGCAGTTTGCTAAAGATCTCGTGGACAAGCCAGAAGGCTATTAGAAGAATGTTTTGTGGACGGATGAGACTTGAGGACATCCTATAGCAACCAAGCAAATGCAGAGTAGCATTTTGAATTGGATATTCATGAAATAAATATTTCTATAATATTTTACTTACACCTAACCGCACATCACTGCTGAGAAGGCTTTTCACTAGATTTTGAACATGACTACATGGAACTGATGTTGGTGGGACTTTTTTCTGTAGACTAAGCTTGACATAACTGCAAATAGGTCACTGGTTTAAAGCACCACTTAAAAGAACTGGTGAGGTTTTAAAAGTAAATTAAGACTATATTTTTAAATTACATAAGTGCAAGGTTCGTACTCATTTAAGTGGCTGAAACAGGTGGCTGTTTAGGCATCACTTGAAGATAATGAGGCACTTGAAGGGTAAGAGGTATGGAGTGATATTCTGCGAATGTCCTCATGTAGAGGCAGCTCGCTTTTTGGCATTGTAGGCAAGCAGCAGTGGATGAAAAGCAGCAATGGGGTCATGTGGGAGTACTTGGATAGATTGAGAACCAGCCATGCAGCTGCATTATGACTGAGCCGTAGGGGTCTGATGGCACACATGGGAAGACCTGCCAAGGAGAAAGTTGCAGTAGTTCAGTCCAGATTACAAAGGGGACAGGAAAAAAAAGCACCCGAGAGAGAAAAGGCCAAATCCTTCTAAAGACGTCTGCATCAGGTTAGCAACATGAACTGAGAATGCTGACAGGTTGTCCAAAGAAAGGGTTTTATTTATTTATTTAATTTTTCACTTGTCTTTAGGAAGAGGCCAAGATTTTGATGTGATGATGTATCTCCAAGAACATACAGTACTCTATAGCAACACGGTCTTGCTGGCTTTAGCTTCCAGGCATAAGCTGACATCCTTGATGATGTGCCTACCTGACATGCTGAGGTACTAGTCAAGACCTGAGTATCTGAGACACATAGCTTTTTTTTGTTTTGTCAAGTCAAATCAGATTTATTTATATAGTGCTTTTCACAATGGAGCATTGTCTCAAAGCAGGTTTACAATTTTAGATTATCTTCAACTATCTAGGACAAATTCCAAATTGAGCAAGCCTAGGGTGACAGTGGAAAGGAAAAACTCCCTAAACGTTCTAAGTAAGAATCCTTGGTAGGACCAAGATTCAAAAAGGGACTCATCCTCCTTGGGTGTGTAGATTATAAATGTAAAAATGAAACTATATCGGTATTATTTAGTCTAATACACAGAGTCACTTTAGGATATTGAGTCCTCGGCTGGAATGCCCTTGGCGGCACGTCGTCCCCAGCCAACCAGAGGATGGAGAGAGTTACTTGGCGTGGCCTGGGCCAGTCACTCAATGGAGCTATTCTGTCTTGCCTTCTACTGCATTGGATTCCTCGGTAGTTTGAGAGGGTAGCTGAAAATGGTGAGCGAAAATAAGTAATTGTTGTCATTTTTGTTTTGAGAAGCCATCAAACAGGCATGCCCAAGTCATTTTTGTTTTAGATAGAAAGATGTATATACCAGGAGAACATCTCAACAGGACACACTCCTTAATGTCTGGGAAAAAATACTGTGTCAACCAACAAGTTAATGCACTTTTTTGTTTTTCATACAAAAATCCAATCAACTCCCACAATTCCACAATATGTTGGGTAAAGAAATGCTTCCTTTTTGTCAGTTAAGGAAAAACTTCCACCTGCTACAGTGACGCGACAGGACGTGATCTTTTCTAATGACACCAATAAACCCCAATTCAAAATGCAGACAAGCCCTCATATGCTCCGCTAGGTCTCCTGACAAATAAAGACATGGGAAGATTAGCCGGTAATAGCCTTGTCTCATCCACTTCACTATATATTCAAGTGTTAGGCCAGGATTTTCCAATTAGAACCCAGTCCTTCGACACTCAAGTCTTTCATTTCAGTAAATGTTGGTACTGTGGATTCACTTTAATTTAACATGGGAACTGGGAACTCCATGTATCAGAGAGAATGTGCCACTCATGTTCTTCATATTCAAACACTCCATTTCACTGAGGAATCGGGAAAGAACACAACATATCACACTTACTGTCAGAGACGTAAGATCAGACATCCAGACAATCTCCTGTCAGCAATTCAAGAGAAAAATAATGTATGAGATGTGAATTTCATACAACTTAAGTCTACAGTACTGGCACCTGGCACTTCTGTAACTATTCATAACAGTTAATAACAGCTTCCTTTTGTAAATTTGGTTACCCAGAGGTGCAGAGGAGGACATTTTACATAAGACATAAGTATCTGTGACCAACAGTGCTGTGCAAAAGTCTTAGGCCACCATTAGATTTGTTGTTTTAAAAATGGTATGATGACCATATATGACATACTGTCAACAATTAGATCCAAAAACTTAATTTGTCACTCTATACTACTCTTTTCCACTGATGTTCATCCTAACCCTTGTCAGCTTTAGCACATCTTAGAATTTTCATCCTGTTTCTCTTCCAAAAAAGTAGTTTCTTGGCTGCTACCTTTCCAAAAAGACCATTCTTGATCAAGCTTTGTCATACTTTCAAAGGGTAAGATGAAGCCGTCAGATGCTGCAATAGTTCAAATGTAAGGGGAGGATGCACTAAATCTTTAGAAGTATTTTCAGATTTTTAGTACTACATACAAATGTCCTGTATTTTCTGGTTGTACTCTAATAAAAGAGACTGGGAAATATGTCTATATAGTCATTATACCATTGCTAAAACGATGGTATATCTAATCTAATGGTGGCCTAAGATTTTGCATAGTACTGTACATAAACCTTTCATTCAAATAATAAAGCTACAAGAGCTTATAAATGTGATAACTATGAATACCACCTTCAGTAAAGTTTTTTACTAACTCATTAAGTAATGAGATCAGAGTAGGAAATCAAGTTGAAAAACTCAACACCGGCTCATTTTTTGGCCTGGCTTTAGGTTTCTGCATCTAATGAGATATTTGATGGATCAAAACTCAAGTTCATTGCTCCCCTGACATTTGGTTTGACATTTCAATGAAGGTTTAATTAAAACCTAAACAGAAATATGATCCACACCCACACTTGCAATACCAAACCTGCATGCAGTAAGTCTCCAATCCACCAGAGGGTAACCTTATTCGAATTTTGCCCTTGCATAGGAGATTACCTGAATACTGAGCATGATTTCAAAGCAGCTTTACAAATATCTAGGGCCACAGCAATAATTGAGCAAGCCTAACAAGACAGTGGCAAGGAAAACCTCCCTAAATGTAAGGGAAGAACAAAGAAGCCTTGGAGGACCAAGAGTCAAACATCCTTAGGGAGTTTAGATGTTATAAGTAACAATTAAACTAGGTAACCTAATTAAAAAGGTTACAGAGAAACTAAGTTTATAGATGTAAAAACAGAATATATTCAAATAAAGCATAATAAAAAATGTGTGTGCTTGGAAGTTTGTGAACCCTTTAGAATTTTTTATATTTCTCCATAAATATGACCTACTACATCATCAGATTTTTACACAACTCTTAAAAGTAGATAAAGAGAACCCAGTTGAACAAATGAGACCAAAATATTATACTTGGTCATTTATTTATTGAGGAAAATGATCCATTATTACCTATTAGTGAGTGGCAAAAGTATGTGAACCTCTAGGATTAGCAGTTAATTTGAAGGTGAAATTAGAGTCAGGTGTTTTCAATCAATGGGATGACAATCAGGTGTGAGTGGGCTCCCTGTTTTATTTAAAGAACAGGGATCTATCAAAGTGTGTTCTTCACAACATGTTTGTGGAAATGCATCATGGCATGAACAAAGGAGATATGTTTATATTGTGTACAAATGGAGGAAATTCAAGACCATCGTTACCCTCCCCAGGAGTGGTCGACCAACAAATATCAAATATAAGGCGTGTAATAGCTGGCGAGGTCACAAAGGACCCCAGGGTAACTTCTAAGCAACTGAAGGCCTCTCTCACATTGGAAAATGTTAATTTTCATGAGTCCACCATCAGAAGAACACTGAACAACAATGGTGTGCATGGCAGGGTTGCAAGGAGAAAACCACTGCTCTCCAAAAAGAACACTGGTGCTGGTTTGCTGTTTGCTAAAGATCGCTTTTGGAAGAATGTTTTGTGGACGGATGAGACCAAAATAGAACTTTTTAGTTAAAAAAAAAGTGTCATGTTTGGAGAAAGGAAAACACTGCATTCCAGCATAAGAACCTTATCCCATCTGCGAAACATGGTGGTGGTAGTATCACTGTTTGGGCCTGTTTTGCTGCATCTGGGCCAGAACCACTTGCTATCATTGATGGAACAATGAATTCTGAATGATATCAGAGAATTCTAAAGGAAAATGTCAGGACATCTGTCCATGAACTGAATCTCAAGAGACGGTGAGTCATGCAGAAAGACACCGACCCTAAGCACACAAGTCGTTCCACCAAAGAATGGTTAAAGAAGAATAAAGTTTATGTTTTGGAATGGCCAAATCAAAGTGCAGAAATATAGAAAATTCTAAAGGGTTCCCAAACCTTGCAATGGAATGGTTCCTTGTGTGTTTGTTCGTTCATTTGTATTTGTGAGAATGTGCGTGTGTGTGTGAATGCTGATGTAAATTTCTGTAGATCGTTTCTTGTTTCCTCAGTGTGATCAGTGATCCATGCTTTAGTGTTATTACCATACACCAGAATGAACGAGAATATGTTCTATTTATCCCACAGTATCGAAAAACAGTACAGCAAGATATTACATGCACATTGTTAAATCTGTCTTGCTACTGACTAAAATCATTGCCTTTGTCAGGAAATGCCTCTTCTGTGTAGTGGGGCAACAGGTCATAAGATTACAGAATCATAAGAATGGATTGGTTATTACATGCCTCTGAATTACAACCCGTGCCTGAGTCCCAGATCCTATAATTGCTCAGTGCCCAACAAAGACTTTCCATTTTATGCAAGCATGCAGGGTTGTGAATAATTTAGCCTTCATGCATCATGAATAGACTTTCATTTCTTTACTGTTTCCCTTAAAAATGCAAAGCCAAAGATTAGGCATCTGTGAATATAGTTTGACCGCTGCGGTTGTCACGTATTAGTGCAGTTTAACACCTACGCTGATATTTAAAATGCATGTGGAGGTGTGCAGCATATGACTTGAAAAGTAAATATATTTGTCATTCTGTTTCTCCAGACAGAAATATTAGATGAAAATCCAAATTATTCATCTTTCAAAAGCAGATCGTCGACTACATCAAGAGGAACAAATTTCAACAAGCACTCAGTATCTGGTATCTCAGCGTTTTCCCAAAAGGGTTGGCAGTATGTTATCAAATTAGTTTCTATTGATTGAGCACATGCCTGTAAACACTGCTGGCACTGTAATATGTTTTACATGCACTTCTCTCTGACAATGGTTGATTTACTTAATGTCAGATAGTGGGGGGGGGGGGGAACAGTATTTCCAAAAAGTGTTGAAGCTGTGAAGTTACTTTGTAAGAGAATTGAAAAAATCTGACCATATACAGTGGTGCTTGAAAGTTTGTGAATCCTTTAGAATTTTCTATATTTCTGCATAAATATGACCTAAAACATCAGATTTTCACACAAGTCCTAAAGGGAGACAAAGAGAACTCAGTTAAACAAATGAGACAAAAATATTATACTTGGTCATTTATTTATTGAGGAAAATGATCCAATATTACATGTTGATGATTGGCAAAAATATGTGAACCTTTGCTTTCAGTATCTGGTGTGACCCCCCTGTGCAGCAATAACTACAGCTAAACGTTTCCTGTAACTGTTGATCAGTCCTGCACACCGGCTTGGAGGAATTTTAGCCCATTCCTCCGTACAGAACAGCTTCAGCTCTGGGATGTTGGTGGGTTTCCTCACATTAGTTGCTCGCTTCAGGTCCTTCCACAACATTTCGATTGTATTAAGGTCAGGACTTTGACTTGGCCATTCCAAAACATGAGCTTTACTCTTTTGTAACCATTCTTTGGTAGAACGGCTTGTGTGCTTAGGGTCGTTGTCTTGCTGCATGACCCACCTTCTCTTGAGATTCAGTTCATGGACAGATGTCCTGACATTTTTCTTTAGAATTCTCTGATATAATTCAGAATTCATTGTTCAAAACAGGCCCAAACCATGATACTGCCACCACCATGTTTCACAGATGGGATAAGGTTCTTATGCTGGAATGCAGTGTTTTCCTTTCTCCAAACACAACGCTTTTCTTTTAAACCAAAAAGTTCTATTTTGGTCCCATCCGTCCACAAAACATTCTTCCAATAGCCTTCTGGCTTGTCCACATGATCTTTAGCAAACTGCAGACAAGCAGCAATGTTCTTTTTGGAGAGCAGTGGCTTTCTCCTTGCAACCCTGCCATGCACACCATTGTTGTTCAGTGTTCTTCTGATGGTGGACTCATGAACATTAACATTAGCCAGTGTAAGAGAGGTCTTCAGTTGCTTAGAAGTTACCCTGTGGTCCTTTGTGATTTCGCCAGCTATTACCTGCCTTGCTCTTGGGGTGATCTTTGGGGAGGGAAACAATGATCTTGAATTTCCTCCATTTGTACACGATCTGTCTGACTGTGGATTGGTGGATTGTAACCTTTTCCAGCCTGATGAGCATCAACAACTCTTTTTCTGAGCTCCTCAGAAATCGCTTTTATTTGTGCCATGATACACTTCCACAAACGTGTTGTGAGGAGCAGACTTTGATAGATCCCTGTTCTTTAAATAAAACAGGGAGCCCACTCGCCCCTGATTGTCATCCCATTGATTGGAAACACCTGCCTCTAATTTCACCTTCAAATTAACTGCTAATCCTAGAGGTTCGCATATTTTTGCCACTCACTAATATGTAATATTGGATCATTTTTGCCAATAAATAAATGACCAAGTATAAAAAAAATTTCTCATTTGTTTAACTGGGTTCTCTCTATCTACTTTTAGGACTTGTGTGAAAATCTGATGATGTTTTAGAAAATTCTAAAGGGTTCACAAACTTTCAAGCACCACTGAATGTCTATTTCTTCTGTGACATGCAGACTCGTTATTAGAATTTGAGCCGCCATGACACAAGCTTTCACATTTATGTGAACAGCAGGAGCTCCTTCATTACTATTGAACAGAAACACGAATATACAGTCATATCAGAATATTATGACAACCCTTTGTTTCTACACTCACAGTCCATTATATGAGCTCTTTTTACTATATAGGTGCACTTTGTAGCTCTAGGACCCACACAGGACCCCCACAGATCAGGCACTATATGGGTTGTGGATCATTCTCAGCACTGCAGTGACATAGAGGTGGTCGTGGTGTGTTAGTGTGTGTTTTGCTGGTATGAGTAGATCAGACACAGCAGTGTAGCAGTGTTGCGGGAGTTTTTAAACTTTGTGTTCACTCCCTGTGCACTCTATTAGACATCTACCATATATAGATATAAAGCAGAGACAGCAGCTCATTTGTTGTTGCACAGTTTGGTTTCATCATTAAGGATCTGATCGTTAAGGATCAGGGAGCAAGCCAAAATAAGCCACTCTTTAGAAACAAGCCCCAATAACCTACAACCTGCAACTACCAATATTTGTAAGTGACTTTATAGAAAGATAAGCCTAATATCACTTGTCCTTTTGTTGAAGATTGCCAAGAACATTGCAGAGAACAATTATTCAAACGATTAACAGAAAAGTCAGACATGCTGAAAATGTACACAGTGTCAAGGTCTTCAAATTATTTTTTTTTTCACGGATGCCTGAAGCCGAGGGGAGATAAACAATATGAAATGATGTATTTCATGGTAGTGGCAAGAATTAAAATAAAACTACTTTCACCCCTGGTTATGAGAGCACATTTCGTGAAATCAGTGTTACATATGTCTGGTCTGATGTACCTAAACACCTACAAATTACCCACTGGGTTCTGTTTGTGCAAGTTACACACCACAAGCTTGCAAGCCAACCCATTATTGACTCTCCTAAAGTGCGACTTTAAAATCAGAGGCTCAATACTTTACTTATTTTGTGGCTTTTTCTATTTCAGACGCAATATAACGTGAAATAAAACGTTCCAATAATGTAGGTCTGTAGTGCTGAGTCAGTCCGGATTTTGCTTTCGCTAAGACTTTTTACTGTGTGGTTTGACAGGTTGGCACTGTAGCACTTACAAAGCAGAACTGAAGTGGTGAAGAGCAGCAACACGGCTTGTTCTTAATCCTCTGTGTGCACTTTGCGTACATACTTATCAATAGTGTCTTGATTAGTGCAGTAGGTGATTATTGGGTTTTTGATTTGCAAATAAATATAATTAGCGATTGTAAATGAATCTTAATTTATAACTGGATCATTAACACGAGTGCATTAGCAACTGTAATAATCCATTAGCATGTATATGATTATGGACAATGGAAGGTCGGCGGGGTTTGATTATATGAATGCGTGATATGTTTGCACAGATGTTGCAGGACAGTTTCATTTAAATAAGGCTGTCTGTAAATCGCAATAACAGAAGTTAAATATGAAACCACGTCTGGTCACATCGGCATGAATAAAAAACCCATAGGATATAGTACAAAAAGATATAGGGATGTACTGAATTGGCAAACTAGGTTAATTCACTTATTTTTGTTAAGCAGAAAATCAAGGTATGAAGAATGTGCTTCTGCAGTTGGACAGAAATTGCTTTTATGTCTGCAGCATTTAGCATTCCCCTTTATGCAGTGATTCACAGAAGTGCTTTGTACTCTATTAGGTAGACATTTCCTTATAAACAAACAGTAGTCCGAGAACATTTATCTAAAGCTACAGTGGGGTCAAAAAGTATTTAGTCAGCCACTGATTGTGCAAGTTCTCCTACTTAAAAAGATGAGATAGGTCTGTAATTTTCATCATAGGTACACTTCAACTATGAGAGACAAAATGAGAAAAAAAAACAGGAAATCACATTGTAGGATTTTTAAAATATTTAATTATAAATCATGGTGGTAAATAAGTATTTGGTCAACAAATTTGGTCCAACTCAATACTCAAAAAAAGCAAGACTTCTGGCTCTCATAGACCTGTAAATTCTTCTTTAAGAAGTTATTCTGTCCTCCACTCGTTACCTGTATTAATGGCACCTGTTTGACCTTATTATCTGTATAAAAGACACCTGTCTACAGCCTCAAACAGTCAGACTCCAAACTCAAGACCAAAGAGCTGTCGAAGGACACCAGAAAGAAAATTGTAGACCTGCACCAGGCTGGAAAGAGTGAATCTACCATAGGAAAGCAGATTGATGTGAATAAATCAACTGTGGGAGCAACTGTAAGACATACAAGACCATTGATAATCTCTCTTGATCTGAAGCTCCACACAAGATCTCATCCATGGGGTCAAAATGATCATGAGAACGGTGAGCAAAAGTCCCAGAGCTACACGGAGGGACCTGATGAATGACCTGCAGAGAGCTGGGACCAAAGTAACAAGGCTACCATCAGTAACACACTACGCCGAAAGAGACTCAGATCCTGCAGTGCCAGGCGTGCCCTTCTGGTTAAGCCAGTACATGTCCAGGCCCGTCTGAAATTTGCCAGAGAGCATATGGATGATCCAGAAGAGGATTGGGAGAATATCATGTGGTCAGATGAAACCAAAATAGAGCTTTTTGGTAAAAACTCAACTGGAGGAAAAAGGATGCTTGGTCGCATCCCAAGAACACCATACCTACTGTGAAGCATGGGGTTGGAAACTTCATGCTTTGGGGCTGTCTTTCTGCAAAGAGGACAGGACGACTGATCCGTGTTAAGGGAGGGCCATGTATCGTGAGATTTTAAGCCAAACCTCCTTCCACCAGTGAGAGCATTGAAGATGGAACGTGGCTGTGTCTTCCAGCATGACAATGATCCCAAACACACTGCTCGGGCAACGAAGGAGTGGCTCCTGAAAAAGCATTTCAAGGTCCTGGAGTGGCCTAGCCAGTCTCCAGCCCTCAACCCCATAGAAAATTGTGGAGGGAGTTGAAAGTTAAAATACCAACTACAGTGTGTGCAAACCTGCTGAAGACTTACAGGAAATGTTTAACTTCTGTCATTGCCAACAAAGGTTATGTTACAAAGTATTGAGTTGGACCAAATTTATTGACCAAATACTTATTTTCCACCATAATTTACAATTAAATTCTTTAAAAATCCTACAATGTGATTTCCTGGATTTTTTTTCTCATTTAGTCTCTCATAGTTGAAGTGTAGCTATGATGAAAATTACAGACCTCTCTCATCTTTTTAAGTAGGAAAACTTGCACAATCAGTGGCTGACTAAATACTTTTTGGCCCCACTGTATGTTAGGGGTTGGTTCAGCTACAAAATTTAAAGAGAAGCATACTACCAATAGGAAAGAAACTTTCTGCCAGATACCAGTTAATGTCCCAAAGTAAGAAACATGATACCTACTGTGGTAAGAGTAAAACAAAGGACCTTGCTGTCTCCCGACTCATTTTGTACAGGGTCACTGGAAAGGGTCTGGAGCCTGACCCAGAATTCACTGTGTGCAGGCAGAGGTACACCCTAGATAGGGTGACAGTCCATTACAGAGACCCATAAACACACCACCTGACCTTCACAATGCAAGCCCTTTTCCAGCTGGAATATTGAACTAATGGCATTGAAATGACTAGCTCATTACATTTATTCACTAACAAGGCTTATTTGCCAAACTGCTCACTGTGAATGGTTGCGTGGAAAAGGACCTGAAATCATGGACTAAAGAACACTTAAAACAGACTAAAAATACAGCCATAAACACCACATGCAGACAAACAATACCACATGCCCTGCATAGTAACACAGCCCCATAAATGCAGTACAGACAAAATAAACACATGATTCAATGATAAAAGTGTGAGAAATTGACTGAAATAAATGGTATTTACAGTACTATGCAAAGGTCTTAGGCCACCATTAGATTTGTTGTTTTAGCAACGGTATAATAATCATATATAATTATTTATCACTTTCTTTTTAAGATACAAACACACCATTTTCCGAACAAAATGGCTTCTGCAGGCAAACATCAGTATTTCGTGTGACCTTCCCTAAAAAAGTGGTTTCTTGGCTGCTACCTTTCTAAAAATACCATTAAGCTTCTTTAAACTGTAGAAGGGTCAGCTTGGCATCCTGATCAAGCTGCTAGATGCTGCTATTGCTCAAGTATAAGGGGAGGTCACACTACATACTTACCACTGTACCCTACAGAAACTGTTTTCTGTTTTTGATTTCTTTCTTTTGTTTTTAATACTGTATGCAAATGTTCTGGTTGTATTCTAATAAAGAAACCTAGAAATAATTATATAAGGTCATTATTGCTAAAGCAACTAATCTAATGGTGGCCTAAGACATGCCGGGTCATGCAGCAAGACAACGACCCTAAGCACACAAGTCGTTCTACCAAAGAATGGTTAAAGAAGAATGAAGTTCATGTTTTGGAATGGCCAAGTCAAAGTCCTGACCTTAATCCAAAAGAAATGCTGTGGAAGGACCTGAAGGGAGCAGTTAATGTGAGGAAACCCACCAACATCCCAGAGCTGAAGCTGTTCTGTATGGAGGAATGGGCTATATTTTCTCCAGAAATATAGAAAGTTCATAAACTTTCAAACACCACTGTATTAAACAAAATTTGTTTGGTGCCATATCTGTGGTTTGTTTATTGACTACAATGTAAAAAGCTGGATGAACATTCTCTGTCTAGTGGTTCCATATTTTTTGCCAGGGGTAGTACTAGACTGCCAACTGGACATCAAATAATTGTCACAAAAATAACGCAGTATGGACTCATTATGTAAATCTAAATTTTTAAGTAGCCCAATGGTTAAGTAAAAATGGTGAACTATGTAGTGCACGATAATGTGTGCAAATGTCTGTATTTCAAGTTGCATATGGTGTTCTACATACTGAGTAGAGTCATTTTAGATTCAGCAATATTCTGTTTTATCTTTGGGTTATGCTGAGCTGCAGGAGCTCAGTTTAAAGCTTTTATTAAGCCCTGCCCCTTGTGTGTTATTTAAAAATCATGGCCAAAGAAAATGTACAGTGGATGACGGGGTTCCATCTTGCAAAGCTGATCTTTCAGCTGCTAGTCAAGAAAGTTTGAACCAGTTTGATGTAGAATATTGTTTTTTCATGTCTGGAGTTCATCACATCATAAAATCAAGCAATAGAGTACTAATTGTGATTTTTATTTGATGTTTTCATCATTTTTTTCTATTTGATCTGGAACATATATGCCTTTAATTATTTTTTTAATAATAATTTGTTGAGATATTCTTCGAGAAGCCAGAATGTGCAGCTATTAAACACAAATTGTTTGGTGCCATATCTGTGGCTTGTTTATTGACTACAAAGTTAAAAGCTGGATGAACATCCCTTGTGTAGTGGTTCCATAATTTTTGCCAGGGGTAGTACCAGACTGCCAAATGGACATCAAATAATTGTCGCTTCCAATAGCAGTCTTTTTAATTTGGACTTTTTTCTAACCAAATAAAAACAAAACAAAACAAACTTTGAAAAGTTTAACTAGACCTATGGTTTATATAAAATGTCCAGTGAACTATGCAGTGCATGATGAAGTAACTGAATCTGAGAAGGTGGAGTTCATGGATCTCTGAACCCCTGAGTCATGAATGGCTCTCACATGAAGATGTGTAACAAAATGATACATGGTAGTCTGAATCAAGAATGATACTGATCACACAATCATTTGTACCGCAACAGATGCGAGTTTTTCCCTTGTTGATCATGAATAGAGTAATGTTATGTAAATGTCAAAATGAATGTGTCTTCTTAAACAAGTGGTCCCGCTTCTGAAGCTCATTCCTACACCTGCTATAGCGCTGACGTGCTGACATGAGCGAGCAGATCGGTTAAACAGATATTTAAACGCAGACTTGGCAAATCACTAAAAACTGACAAATGCACCAAAGGCAGCCAAGATTTTCTAAAGCCAGGATATGAAACCCACCAGAAAGATCCTCCTTATAATCAGATATCACATGACATGGTGTCGAAATGTACTAAGCCTTTCGCGTTCGTTGTATGGTGCAATTTGGCCCCATTTTGCATGAAGACCCACATGTTCTATGCATGAAACTTGCAAATTGCACTTCTCTTCCTTATGAATTATGGATTAAAGGGAGGGAAATGAACCAATGAGCAATTGCAAGTGATTGCACATTCTGTAAAACCTTCCAAAGTTCAATGTCCTAAAACCAGGTGCATATCAGTTAGCAGTGTACTGGGAGGACTGGAAGCGGTTGACAAATCTGTGTTTTTTTTACTGCTACTTTCGGTATATCATACTGTATGTTTTATTCACATTATATAAATTATTTTATCCAAATTAGATTAAGTATTTCTTTATATTACAGCACTAACAGCTATGACCACACATATGAAGTAATCCTATTATCAGTTTTAGCTCTGTATATTACTTTATGAATGTACTTTTCCTCTGTTATTGCCTCTGCTTAGGGGTTGCAAGGCATCTGGAGGCTCTTCTGTTAACACCATGGTCCAGACTGGGATGTGCCCTATTTGGGGTGCCAATCCATAGCATGGCTGGGAAGGGGTAGCTGTTGCATCCCAATGGAAAATCTCACTGCCCAACCTCACCTTCCTTAGACATGGGCAATTGGGCCTGTATGAGGGTCAACCTGGCCTCTCAAGAGCATGGATATAGAAATTATTTTAGTGTTGTGTCGTTTTTAATGGGATTTTGACTGCAGATCTGGCGATCCTGGATGCAGGCATAGTGGGTGTACAGCTTAGAATCAAATGACACAATAGTTGTATCGATATCCACACATCAGTTTTTCTGATATGTCGTCTTTTAAAAGTATCAATTATAACCTTGTGACTTACTCTTTAATTCTCTTTAGTTACGGCTCTGTGGTTAAGCGGTTACCTAATTTCACAGCTATTTTTAAACCCAGAACAGAATCAGCAGGTGCAACTATGCTACTAAATATGAATAAATTCTAATTATCAAAATACTTCAAGCAAAGAAACACAAAGTGCCCTGTTTTTTGCCCCATTTATCCTCATCAAGGTCATGGAGGGACAGGCAGAAGTAAACTCTGGACAGGGTGCCAGTCTATTCCAGTGAACCGTAAAAACACCACCTGACCTTCACGTTGCAAGCTCCATCCCTATTGGAACTGCCCCAATAATTGAATAACACACAGGGGGCAGAACACAGGAAGCAGAGAACACAGGGCTCAAGTATATGTCTGTTGGTCAGAGGGCCATTGCAGCTTCAAGGGATGATAAGAATCATGCCTGCATGTAATTCTCATTACGGGTCAGAACTTCCACTAGGACTTAAACCGCTGCACCACCTGAATGCCACTTTTAAAAACTTAATACAGGTAGAGTATTCACCACTTAATGTCCCCAATACATTATGTGTGAAATAATGAACAAATTGGTCGGTCAAATAGGTTTTAAGCCAAGAAAGTGCTGATCCCTTAATACCTACAGTATTTCTAGTCTGCTTAGTAAAACATTGTGATATATGGTGTCAAATGCTGCACTTAAATCTAACAGAACAAGAAAAGAAACAGATCCCTTATCTGAGGACATTAATAAATAATTTAGTCCCCTAATTAATGCTATTTCAGTACTATGATGGGCCTGAAGCCAGACTGAAATGTTTCATAAATACCATTCCTTTGGAGTTAACTGCAGAGCTGCTGATAGATGGCTTTTTCTAAAACTTTGGAGAGAAACGGTAGAAATTGGTGAAATTGGTCTATAATTAGATATCACACAAATGTCAAGATTGGCTTTTTTAATCAACAGTTTAATAACGGCACACTTAAAGGATTTGGGCACATAACCAAAGGTAAGGGAGGAATTTAAAATAACTAACAGTGGCACTATAGTACTAGGTATTGCTTCTTTGAGTAAACATGTAGGAATTGGATATAATAAACACATTGATGTGGTTGAAGTGGTTTGCCAGACAAGTTTTATTTCTGAAATAATAGAAGTGGTAAAGATATTAATCAACATATTAAAACAAAAAAGCACAAAGAAGTAAAAAAAAAAGTAAGTGTGCAGTATGTGTATAGTGCTACGTGCTACGTATCTGTGATAATGCGTGTGGATGCAGCAACTTACCTACTCAGCGCTCATATTCAAGTATTGACAGGCAAAATGACATTATTAGAGCTGATAATGTGGCTATGGTGCGTTGAGTGTTTAATGAAGAACGTCATGTTTACTTGATTTGACTTGGTTCTTCATCCACGCCGACACTACAGTACTGTACACAAAGCGTCCCACATTTCAGTATTGATAATCTGGCTACCCTTTTATAATTCTTAAGACCTTGGCTGTTAAAGCAAATGGATGTTGATCGGGTAGTTGTTAAATGGTACATATTGTACCTGTATATAAAATAATATGCCCCTTTTAGATAAACAATTTCTTGACTATATACAGAAGTGTGGACAGTAAGTATGTATTTTGTGATCTGTGTAGTTTCACTACATAATGAGTTAATGGCAAAATGTATAGCAACAAAGTGTATACAAATCCATATCATATCACATTGCCCAGTAAATCACAAAGGTACCAACAAACCTACTTTTTGAAGTCATAAATGAAACCAATTCCACTGACTTCTAAAACACTGAACAAATCTGACATTATGGTCTGAACTATAATCATGTATTGTGCCAACGTCTTTAGTTCCATAGCATTATAATTTAATAAATGCATTCTGCTATCACAGAGGGAACAGCCTCGCTGCATTTCATTTGTTTATCCCTACAGCCCTTCACAAATACAAATATAAACAGGGTATTATGTGAAGATGAGAGAGAACCGGTCTTGGATATGAGCGTTATTCATCTGTTTTGACTGTCCTACTTAGACAGACGTACACCTGAAAACAAATGAGGATGTCGAGCCAAAACAAACCCGAGGTGCCAGAGCACAGCGGTTTGATCTACAGGTATAACACTGTAGGGGGGAGACCAACAACCCGACTTTATCAGTGGCACTTCTGCAAGCAACATATGTGAGGTAACTTTAGAGAGCAGAACAACAGAAACACCGGAGCGTGGCACTGTGACAAAAGAGCAAGGGAAAGAGGATGAAGAATGAATAAATTAACTGAGACTGGTACCATGAGATATTTGCGTGATTCTGAGGCTCCAGTCAGAAGACATCAGGCTTCTTTTGTCTAGGTTCTTAGGAAGAAGGTCAAGCAGCTTTGTTATTGCTGGATAAATCTGTGAAAGAGTTAAAATTATAAGATTCAAAAGATTTGCGTATATGATGTACTGTGTATAGGTACAGTGGGGCCAAAAAGTATTTAGTCAGCCACTGATTGTGCAAGTTCTCCTACTTAAAAAGATGACAAAGGTCTGTAATTTTCATCATAGGTACACTTCAACTATGAGAGACAAAATGAGAAAGAAAATCCAGGAAATCACATTGTAGGATTTTTTAAATATTTAATTGTAAATCATGGTGGTAAATAAGTATTTGGTCAATAAATTTGGTTCAACTCAATACTCAAAAAAAGCAAGATTTCTGGCTCTCACAGACTTGTAACTTCTTCTTTAAGAAGTTATTCTGTCCTCCACTCTTTACCTGTATTAATGGCACCTGTTTGACCTCGTTATCTGTATAAAAGACACCTGTCCACAGCCTCAAACAGACTCCAAACTGAAGACCAAAGAGCTGTCGAAGGACACCAGGAAGAAAATTGTAGACCTGCCGCAGGCTCGGAAGAGTGAATCTACAATAGGAAAGCAGATTGGTGTGAATAAATCAACTGTGGGAGCAATTGTAAGACATACAAGACCATTGATAATCTCCCTTGATCTGAAGCTCCATACAAGATCTCATCCCGTGGGGTCAAAATGATCATGAGAACGGTGTGCAAAAATCCCAGAGCTACACGGAGGGACCTGATGAATGACCTGCAGAGAGCTGGGACCAAAGTAACAAGGCTACCATCAGTAACACACTATGCCGAAAGAGACTCAGATCCTGCAGTGCCAGGCGTGTCCCCCTGCTTAAGCCAGTACATGTCAAGGCCCGTCTGAAGTTTGCCAGAGAGCATATGGATGATCCAGAAGAGGATTGGGAGAATGTCATGTGGTCAGATGAAACCAAAATAAAACTTTTTGGTAAAAACTCAACTGGAGAAAAAAGGATGCTAAGTCGCATCCCAAGAACACCATACCTACTGTTAAGCATGGGGTTGGAAACATCATGCTTTGGGGCTGTCTTTCTGCAAAGGGGACAGGACGACTGATCCGTGTTAAGGGAAGAATGAACGAGGCCATGTATCATGAGATTTTAAGCCAAAACCTCCTTCCATCAGTGAGAGCATTGAAGATGGAACGTGGCTGGGTCTTCCAGCATGACAATGATCCCAAAACCACTGCTCGGCAACGAAGGAGTGGCTCCGTAAAAAGCATTTCAAGGTCCTGGAGTGGCCTAGCCAGTCTCCAGACCTCAACCCCATAGAACATTTGTGGAGAGAGTTGAAAGTCCGTTTTGCCCCAGAACATCACTGCTCTAGAGGAGATCTGCATAGAGGAATGGGCCAAAATACCGGAAACGTTTGACTTCTGTCATTGCCAACAAAGGTTATGTTACAAAGTATTGAGTTGGAACAAATTTATTGACCAAATACATATTTTCCACCATAATTTACAATTAAATGGGATTTCCTGGATTTTTTTTTCTCATTTAGTCTCTCATAGTTGAAGTGTAGCTATGATGAAAATGACAGACCTCTCTCATTTTTCTAAGTAGGAGAACTTGCACAATCAGTGGCTGACTAAATACTTTTTGGCCCCACTGTATAGTTTAAAATAAAGAGTAATAGGCATAAGCCTAACACCTAAATTTCAAAATTTCTGAAAATGATACTTTTTTTTCTTTTTGTTCAAAATTGTGTAAAATATAATTTTGATTTATTTTAAAGTGATGTTAAAATGTTTTAATTTATTTAGCTATTCAACCTTAAATCAAAATCTTACATCATGGCAAGTGTAGGTACAGCAACAAGTTACAAGGTGATTATCCTGCATGAGCAAGGTCTTTCCCAAGCTGAAATTTCATGTCAGATACCAAATGTGTTGGCCAAGCCCTTTTGGAGAAACAAAGCCAAATGACTCAACTATTCACAAAAACACAGAGTTCTGTAAGTGCGGTGCAGTACAATGGCAGCAGGTGCTGTGGACTGATGAGATAAAATTTGAGATATGCGGGTCTAACAGAATGTTTGTCAGTGGAAGGGCTGGAAAGCACTACATGGGTCAGTGTCTGCATTCAACAGTTCACAATACCGTAAACAACAACTACTGAAACCCCACAGTAATGGACATAGTAAAAGTCATTCACAACCCCAAATCAGACAAAGTTGGTACGATATAGAAAATGCAAAAAAACCATGTCTTGTAGTTACTCTGACTTCTATTTCATTGCAGAAAGTATGAACCCAAGACATTTGGGTCATTTTATTTGTTAATAAACATCCCTTCCTGCATTTCAGGCCTCCAATACATTCCAATAAAAGTTGGGACGGGGGCAGGTTAGGTCTAGTAATGAGGTGAAAAAACTAAATAATGATGTGATTTCAAACAGGTTATGACAACAGGTGATTCTAATCACGAGTTACACTTCTGTCATGGCAGCATTAATGCAGAAAAGTACATTGAGATTTTAGAGCAACATAAGCTGCCTTCAAGATGATATTTGTTCCAGGGACGTCCATGTATTTTTCAATAAGACAATGCAAAAGAAGCCAAATCAGAAAAAGTTAGGACTGAAATATGTAAATCCCTTCCAGTCTTTCTTTGAGGAACATTGTTTAAAACGTTTCAATCATTTTCTCACGCATTGGTTGATAAACGAGCACCTCCGGCCATCTTTATTCCTCAAAGACTCCGTTTGTGGATGCTGCTTTTGTATAATTACCTGTTGACATTACCTGTTTGAAATCATGTCATTATTTAGTTTTTTACCTCATTACTAGACCTAAATTGCGCCATCCCAACTTTTTTTTGGAATGTGTTGTAGGCCTGAAATGCAGGAATGGATGTTAATTAACAAATGAAATGAAGTTGACCAGAGAAAAACCTGAAATATCTTGGGTTCATACTGTCTGCAATGAAATAAAATCCAAAGGAAATGTTAGAAACACTGCATTTTTTTTTTTATTTGCATTTTCTATACTGTCCCAACTGGTGAACTTTTTGTTTCTTTTAGTCATTTATATTTTGGTTCACCACGTCCATCTGGAGCTAACTGCATTTGGATCCTAAATCCCTTTTTCTTTTGTTTTCACGTTTCACTGGTTTTATACATGGCGAACCGTAACAATAGTTACATTTGATATATGACATATGATCTACAGTTGTGTTAACGTCATCATGGTTGCATTTCAATAACAAGTATGAAAGAATATTTTCTGCTTTATTTTACATGGACTCTAACTTGCTACATAAACCACATCTTAAAAAATATTATTAATTTCTTCATGATACGAATAGAGAGTGAAGTGTACGCTAAACTGTCATTTATCATCATGGTTCCATTTCGAGTAAGAGTAGGAAAGAACACTTTTTGCTGCTGCTGCATTTTAGGTGCTTCACCTTTTTCATACTTTTTATTGTATTATAAACTCTATAAATGTATAATCATGGCATTGGACTATGGAAATCATTTTTCATCCAGTGACCTGAAGAAAAAATGAAGGCAGCCATACATGTGGCAAAGATGGAGTTGGGATAAACAAGATTTTTTTTTTACCATAACATGAAATTAAATTGAATCAACCTTGATGAGTATAAAAAAAAATCCCATAATAATTGCAATGTTTATACTGTAACTTGCAATGTATTTTATTGCTTTATTCTCGTCATATTTAATTTACGTCATGCTTTATTTGTGAAAGCAAAAAATCTGGTCTAAATGATTATTTTGATTGTTGCTGTGGTTATATTCCAAAAGAATCAGAACCAAGTACTTTTCATGGCCACAGTTCCCTGGCTCAGCTGGCCCTTTTTGAGGCCTCCTTGCCTCCAACCCTGGGCTCTGCTATGAAGCTTCGCAGCTCTGCTTTGTGCCTCATGCTTTGAGCTTTGTGTTTGTGCTTTGAGCTATGTCCTTGCTCCTTGAGTTTTGAGCCCATGCTTGTTCCTTGAGATTTGAGCACTGTGCCTGTGCTTTGACTTTTGAGCTACATGCTCATGCTTTGTGGTGTGCATGTCATGCCACGAGCTCTTGCTTCTTCAATTTCAGCTCTCATGGCCTTTAATTCTATTCCCTTTGAGCTAGAGTCAGAATACCATTCACACATGATATTACAGTACAATTATACTTAATTTTCCATGTTTATGCTTTTATTGTAATGCAATTGACCTGTGTAAATTCTTAATCACAAATGAGAAAAGGCCTCCAGCAGTACAGAGAACCCAGAGGTAGAAATGGGTTATTAAATCCAAAACCACAACTAACCATAAAATGAAATCAACTTAAAAGAAATCAAAGAAACACCAAGCCCATTTTATTCTACTCATTTTCTTTTCGGATCTGCTCTCACAAGTCTGGCAGGACAGCTGTTAGTCCACAAGCTCCACCTGTGCCCACTGAGGGTGGTCTGGTGCCAATGGTAGCTAATGATACTGATCAATCAGGACAGGCTCTCCTGCACACATTAGGATAAAAACAAGTGGTTCTGCTGCTGTCACAAAAATACCAAAATGCTGCATAGCTACATAAGAAAATGAAACAGACTTGAAGCTCAAACCTTGTGTATGTAAATATCACTTACTAGTGTTGTAGTACTCGGGGTAGTACTCGTCTCGGGGTCAGGTGGACTTGGAAAGTGTTGTTGAGACCATCCGAGTCCAGGTAGCATTTACTTTGTTCTATCGTTACTGCATATTAACAATGCATTCCAACGGAATAAATCAGTCCATTCTCGACTTACCTAAATAGAATCTGCACTCAGATAGGCTAACAGGGAAAAGCAAGTTACAGCTATTCTCATTCAGTATCCAATCAATGAACACAATTTATTTTTAATCGTCTGGTGTTAAGACTTGAAGTGATCATTTTTGGTCGCAAGCTTTACTTTATAATATCTGCAAAATCTGGAATTATTATTACAAATATATTTTAATTTTTAATAATAAAAAGGATAGAATGTTAGCTATATTCAGTTGACATGTAGTGACGTCTGATTACATTTGACAGAAATTGGGAAACGAAATCATCACCATTGTTTTCCAAAGTTACTTTGCCTTAGATTGACTACAACTGTAATATAAGAATAATTCATAATAATTGTAGTCCATATATAATGCAATGTTATGTTTTACAAAATAAATGATAAAATATAATATTATGAATTACAAAATAATTCTAATATAATATATATATATATATATATATATATATATATATATATATATATAATTTTGTAATGTACTTTACATTCATTATACATTATAATATAATAATTATTAATAAATATGAAGATATATGAATGATATATGAAGATATATCTATGAATATATAGATATAGATAGATAGATAGATAGATAGATTGTGTGTATATATATATATATATATATGTGTTGGTGTGTGTGGTGTGTTGTGGTGTGTGTTGTGTGTGTAACACTGCTAGAACAGAGTCCGAGTCAAAAATAAAAAGAAAATGGGAAAAATAACTAAATATATATATATATATTTTTTTTTCTTCTTCTTCTTTCTTTTATATATATATATATATATATATATATATATATATATATATATATATATATATATATATATAAAAGAAAGAACAAAATATATATATATATATATATATATATATTCTTTCTTCTTTTTGTTTTTGGCTCGGGCTAAGCTCTAGCAGTCTTGACTATAACATAAATATCAATTACTTAATTACTTGACTAAAACAAAAGAAACTGTTCAGTTTCTGTCTAAAACAGATGCAGCTTGGTGTCCATCTCTCCAGGTACTGGCAAACAGTGTCCTTTTTTTCTTTTGTAACCCATCTTAATATGGGCAGAGGGTGGCTGGCTCAAGAATGTATCCCAGAATTCACAGGGTGCAGGCTAGCATGTATCCTGTACTGGGTGCCAGTTCATCATAAGGCATTACAGAGCCCCCGTTTGGTTTCTCTTCCCTCCAGTCGTACCTATGTGAGTCCTGACTTGGCCAGAAAACACAGACATAACTCGAACCTGAATCATAGTGCTAGTGGTCTAGTAAATTGCCACTGGAATTTTAAACCAAATTCTCAAAATTGACAAAAGTTTATAAAGTTTATCAAGACCTTCTGCTTCTCCTTCCACCCAGCGCGTCCCTATGCATTGTGTTTTACTTTTAGAAGCTCTTTTCCGTTATATACTCATGTTTGTTTCACTACAAGAGGTGTCAGCATATTGAACATGCACTTGTTCTGTGCTTATTTTCAGAAGAAAAACAGAGTTGCCTGCTTGCCTTGGTGTTTCTGCCTATGTATTTGAGAGCTGGCCTTTTTTTAAGTGTGGTGCTCAGTACTTGTGTTTTTTATTTATATGTCTAGACCTTTTCTCATCCTCTTAGTGTTGAGTTAGGATTTATTCAGGCCCTGTGGTCTTTTGGGTATTTCTGGGCAGTCCTTATCGCTTTATGTTTAGATTCCTCTAGTGCTACAGCCCTCAATCGGCGTTCAGTGCTTATTTGTTCTGAAGCAGTGCACAAACCATCAATGAAAAATGAGCATTTTCTTAGCCATATAGTGATATCAATGCAGTATAAGCACAGTGAGCTTTTGTTCATACATGGCAACAGTTTCTTTAAGCAGAAAACTGTTATTACTGCTGTTTTCTGCCTCGCTCCCTTGTTTGATGGACGCCTAAGAACCTCCTGCTGTTCGAATAAACTTTTCTTGGTAGCGTTTCTCCTAACCGCTACTGACAAGCTCTATTCCAGGCTTTACAAAGTCATGTATTGTGTGATTTTCAAACAGTATGTATTTCATACAATGCAGCCCGCGTCATCGTTCTTTCTGTGCTGTTAAAAACAGCAGGGAAGTCAAAAATGCATGTCATGTGATGCATTCAAAACCAGAATAATTGCTTCTTTTACAGTGAAATCTTATGGCTCGCTTAAGCTTCCTTCTTCATTGTACTTTTCATTGTTTTTTCTCTTTTTAGGATTTGGTAGACCAAACTTTAATTACACACTCCATAGATTTATATGCATTTCAGTGGAGGCTTCTTTATACATACTTTGGAAATATGCTTGCACTGTACCTGGCACCTTTAACAAATCTGAATGCTGTACATAAGCTGACTATGATGACTATCTAAAGTCTGAATGCATGAATGAATACAAGACAGGAGGGCTATATGCTTAGCCCAGAAATTTCTTCAAGGACAATTGGTGTTTAGAAAGGCCATTGTGCTCTACTGCAAGTAAAATAAATCATCTTTGACTTCATAACCACTCAGTTGTGAGTAGTCCATTAATAACAGTCATTTTCTGTTTTCCACAGCGTGATCTTTGAGGGTAGGTCAATATTAGTGTAGATTTGTATAGGTAGCATATTTGTGATGCAGTGTAGGTACACTCCCAGGCAAAACATGGGAAGGCCAAAATGTCAAAACATTAAAGTTTTATTTCAGTTTTCTTTTTCTTTTTTTTTAAGAAAATAAAACAAGCATAGTGGAAAAAGGGGAAATGTTAGGGAATCAACAGACAACAGTCATTACTAAACCTTACAAGGAGTAAACAATACATGAGTTAACAGTCCATTGATTGTCCTAGAGAAAATAATTCTGCTGTATTCCAGTTTTAAGTTCATTCTAGGCTGTGCTTTAGTGAGCCATGTAATTGAGCATTCCCGGTTTATTATTTTGAGGAGATTGTGTATCTGAAAGAAATAAAAAGATTCCAGGTAGAGTGGTGCTTGAAAGTTGGTGAGCCCTTTAGAATTTTCTATATTTCTGCATAAATATGACATTTTCACACAAGTGCTGAAAGTAGATAAAGAGACTAAACAAATGAGACAAAAATATTATACTTGGTCATTTATTTATTGAGAAAAATGATCCAATGTTACATATTAGTGAGTGGCAAAAGTATGTGACCATTTGCTTTCAGTATCTGCTGTGACCCCCCTGTGCAGCATTAACTGCAACTAAACTAAACTGTTTCCTGTAACTGTTGATCAGTCCTGCACACCGGCTTGGAGGAATTTTAGGTCATTCCTCCATACAGAACAGCTTCAGCTCTGGGATGTTGGTGGGTTTCCTCACATTAACTGCTCAATTCAGGTCCTTCCACAACATTTAGATTTTAATTAAGGTCAGAACTTTGACATGGTCATCCATCAATGATGGCAAGCCGTCCTGCCCCAGCAAAACAGGCCCAAACCATGATACTACCACCACCATGTTTCATAAATGGGATAAGGTTCTTATGCTGGAATGCAGTGTTTTACTTTCTCCAAACATAACACTTTTCTTTTAAACCAAAAAGTTCTATTTGGGTCTCATCTGTTCACAAAACATTCTTCCAATAGCCTTCTGGCTTGTCCACGTGATCTTTAGCAAACTGCAGACGAGCATCAATGTTCTTTTTGGAGAGCAGTGGCTTTCTCCTAGCAATCCTGCCATGCACATCATTGTTGTTCAGTGTTTTCTGATGGTAGATCCTGAACATTAACATTAGCCAGTGTGAGAGAGACCTTCAGTTGCTTAGAAGTTACCCTGGGGTCCTTTGTGACCTCCCCAACTATTACACGCCTTGTTCTTGGAGTGATCTGTGTTGGTTGACCACTCCTGGGGAGGGTAACAATGGTCTTGAATTTCCTCCATTTGTACCTAATCTGTCTGACTGTGGGTTGGTGGAGTCCAAACTCTTTAGAGATGGTTTTGTAACCTTTTCCAGCCTGATGAGCATCAACAGCTCTTTTTCTGAGGTCCTCAGAGATCTCCTTTGTTTGTTCCATGATACACTTCCACACACGTGTTGTGAAGAGCAGACTTTGATAGATCCCTGTTCTTTAAATAAAACAGGGTGCACACTCACACCTGACTGTCATCCCACTGATTGAAAACACCTGACTCTAATCTCACCTTGAAATTAACTGCTAATCCTAGAAGTTCACATACTTTTGTCACTCAATAATATGTAATTAAACTGGATCATTTTCAAATATAATGTTTTTGAGTTCTCTTTATCTACTTTTAGCATTTGTGTGAAAATCTTATGATGTTTTAGGTCATATTCATGCAGAAATTTGTAAAGGGCTCACAAACTTTCTTTTTTTTTTTAAATCAGTAGCCCTAAATTGCACCTTCCCAACAGTTTTTATGTGTTGCAGGTTTGAAATGTAGGAATGGTTGTTTATTAACAAATGAAATTAATTTGACTAGACAAAACATGAAATGTCTCAGGTTTATACTGTTTGCAATGAAATAAAAGTCAAAATAAATGTAAGGAACACTGCATTTTTTATTGTTTGCATTTTCTATACCCTTTTCAGATTTGGGGATGTCATATGTAGTAGCTTTTGTCTGTGATTTCTCTAAATGTTGAACCCATGTGGCTAAAAATGTGGACAAATCTGGACCCTGACCAAGTTAAAGCATGACTGTGATAGATCTGTTGGCATGCCACTTCTTAGCAGTGTGCACAGGAGAATGGTCTTGTTGAAAAATAACGTCAGGTTGCTCCTGTTTAGAAAACATCTTTTCAGTTATAGGAATCGTCCAAAGCATTCTTTGACTCTTCACAGTGAAGCAACTAGTACCAGCAGCTAAAAAGGCTTCCCACACCATGACATTTTTTCCTCCAAGCTGTGGTAGTGGTCTTTGAACACAGCCATCTGGAGCATCACCATAGAACTGAAACTGTGATTCATTACTCCACACAAATCTGCTAAACCACTCTGAATCAAATTCTGTATTCTGCCAAAAGCTTTACCCTGTCTGATGCTTTTCTGGCTTTTATCACATCTTCTGGGCACAAAACCTGCATTAGACAGCCTTCCAGTAATTGTTTTTTTTTTTTTTGACATGGCCTTGTTTTCTGACATTTTTGCTAATTTTTTTCTACCTAGGAGTGTATGTGGGCCAGGGGAATATCTTCTATTTTTGCCTAATAACATTATTTAAAACAAGAAAAAGTAGTTATGTACCTATTTATATAAACTATTCCTTTAAAATCAATTGCATTCGCCATCTAGGCTGACTTTATAGCATTATTGAATGTAGATCATCTGTTCTTAGAAACAATTTTCCGCCATCCGCCAACCGCATCACTCAGTGGAAAGGATCCATTATGGACCATTATATTTATCTTCTTTCTAGATCACATCCCTGCTGTTATTAGTCTCTAAGCTGTGAACACTTCCCTAGGCAAAATCTAGCCGATTTCAATACAGCCATGAGGTATTCAAGTCTATGGGTGATACAGTTTGAACAAGGCGCAGCAAAGATGTTAGGTCCTACATAATTAAATTATATGTACATTTTATGAGAATGGTACGTCTCAGTTTTATCAGTGTGAACTCTGCAGTAATGACGATCTATACAGAGGATGTTTTATGAGATTTTTAGTGCCTGATAATTGCTTGTTACCTGGTCTGACAGTGAAAGAGGAACATGTAGGCACTGAGTAATGTGCTGCTACTTAAAAAAATCACATACTAGGAAATTCCTGCTGCTTCATCGCTGAGACAAGTGCCATTAAAACTTTCTGACAGAGAATGGATGATGAAAATGAAGGTAACAGCTAAATGCTGTTATAAGAACTGTATTTTATTTGGGAATAAGATTCAGAGTGGAACTATAATTGGAATGCGGAAGTAGAAGTGGTTTGGATAAAACTTTTCAGGGTGGTCTTAGAAGTGCTAGGTGACAAGTCCTTGTGAAGCTTCTGAACTAACTAAGGTTTTGTTTTGTTTCTTTGTTTGTTTTTATTACAGTTCCCAAGCTAAGTGTAAAACGGAATGACATATCAACTGAATAACCTACGGTTAGCATATTTACTTATATACTTAGATATACTTAGCATTTTCCTATACATTTGCATACATTACAAATCCTATAATTATATCTATATATTAAATCACTATGAACCATGTGAGGTTGTCTTCCAAATAGAGTGGTACCTCGGTTCTTGTCGAATTCGGTTCTCGATGCATTTCAACCAGAACAATTTGTCTTGGATGTCGTCGGTTGCTCGGTACTCGACACACTTGCTTAAACTTGCCGCGTGACTGGTTGCAGCCGAAACCCGATTCACGATTCATGATTCAATACACAGTGATTCAGTGATTCAGATTCATAATAACTCTCGCTCAGAGAAGATCTGCACTGTATTTATCGTGTTTTTCTTTATTTGTTCATCTACAGTCCTCTATTCTTAGGGCAAATAAGTCTCAATGGGTCCAACAAATGTTAGTTTATAAAAGCCAACCATAAGCAAAACAGGAATTGAACGCTCTTTCAATCCATTACTCACTAAATTACACGAGATTTTTCAACACTTAATTATAAAACAAGCGTTGTATGAATGATTTGGGCTACTTGTAGGGTAATGTAAGTGTTTTAAACATTAACTTACTCATCATTACGTATTATGAGGCTGAATCTCCATCTACAGGCATCATAATGTAAATGTCGTCATTTAAAGTGGACTGGTAAATGTGAATAGGAAGCCAGCTTCAGCATCGTCTCTGCTATGATACACCAAACACTCGTTAAACTCCTCAGTTCAGGTTACATTAGGCATATAATGCCTTCCAAATATGACCTAAAACATCATCAGATTTTCACACAAGTCCTAAAAGTAGATCAAGAGAACCCAGTTAAACAAATGAGACAAAAATATTATACTTGGTCAATTATTTATTGAGAAAAATGATCCAATATTACATATTAGTGAGTGGCAAAAGTATGTGAACTTTAGCTTTCAATATCTGGTGTGACCCCTCTGGGCAGCAATAACTGCAGCTAAACCGGCTTGGAGGAATTTTAGCCCATTCCTCCGTACAGAACAGCTTCAGCTCTGGGTTGTTGGTGGGTTTCCTCACATTAGCTGCTCGCTTCAGGTCCTTCTACATAATTTCCATTGGAAATCAGGAAATCATAATTTCCATTAAGGTCAGGACTTTGACTTGGCCATTCCAAAACATGAACTTTATTGTTCTTTAACCATTCTTTGGTAGAACGACTTGTGTGCTTAGGGTCGTTGCTGCATGACCCACCTTCTCTTGACATTCAGTTCATGGACAGATGTCCTGACATTTTCCTTTAGAATTCTCTGATATAATTCAGAATTCATTGTTCCATTGATTCCATCCTGGACCAGATGCAACAAAACAGGCCCAATATATGATACTACCACCACCATGTTTCACAGATGGGATAAGGAATGCAGTGTTTTCCTTTTTCCAAACATAACGCTTTTCTTTTAAACCAAAAAGTTCTATTTTGGTCTCATCCGTCCACAAAACATTCCTCCAATAGCCTTCTGGCTTGTCTACGTGATCTTTAGCAACCTGCAGACGAGCAGCAATGTTCTTTTTGGAGAGCAGTGATTTTCTCCTTGCAACTCTGCCATGCACACCATTGTTGTTCAGTGTTCTTCTGATGGTGGACTCATGAACATTAACATTCAGAACCTCTGAAATCTCTGAACCTCAGAAATCTGTGTCCATGCCATTTCACCGTCAAATTAACTGCTCATCTAGAGGTTCACATACTTTTGCCACTCACTAATATGTAATATTGGATCATTTTCCCCAATAAATAAATGACCAAGTATGATATTTTTGTCTCTCTTGTTTAACTGGGTTCGCTTTATCTACTTTTAGGACTTGTGTGAAAATCTGATGATGTTTTAGGTCATATTTATGCAGATGTAGAAAAAATTCTAGTTCACAAACTTCCAAGTGCCACTGTACTTGTTAGTAGTTTCATGCTGTAGTATCTTGTTTGCTGCAGCGTTGATACTTGCTGAGGGATGCTGCTGCTACGTAATTATACATTAGAATTATACATTTTTAATACGACAAATTAATTTTATTAGGTACTTCTTTTAAGAAACCGCACAGTCAAGCTGTTAAATGTGTGAAACCACACAGCAGTGTTTTGTATGCTTAGTGCGACACATTTGCCGTCACAAAGTAATGAGCAAAGCCATGTAAGAAATTGTTCCAATTTGTTTACCACACTAACACATACTGTTCCCTATGGGCTAATTATGCTCTATATCTTATTTACCATGTAGGGAATAGTGACTATTCAGACACAGGTCACAAGTGTAGATGGCAGCCAAAATACAAACAGGGTTAAACAAATTATTGGAAAATTTAAACTCAGTTATAGACCTGGGAAAATAAAACCTCAGTCAATATTGTGTTATGATTTTCCCATGTGCATACATAAACTTCTCATAAGGAGATATATTAGACTCATTCTTCTAAAATGCGTATTATCTCTTGGGCAGGCTGTGTCACATACATGTGTCTGAAACACCAGATACTGTCTTTGCTCTATGACAGTACTAGAGATGATACCAGGCTTTATGGAAGCCCCATAGTAATCAATTATAATTCTTTAATATGTATTATGTGTCATAGCAAAATATAACGTGTTTATACAGTTAATTTGAAGGTGAAATCAGAGTCAGGTGTTTTCAATCAATGGGATAACAATCAGGTGTGAGTGGGCACCCTGTTTTACTTAAAGAACAGGAATCTAGTATAATATTTTTGTCTTATTTGTTTAACTGGGTTCTCTTTATCTACACAAGCCCGCATGTAGCCAAAAACATGGAACATGCTCCCTCGTCACCAAAAGCATTGGGACATGCACTCTCAAGCAGAAAAAGTATGGGAACATGCCTCCGCCCATGGCCAAAAGTATTGGGGGACACCCCCGCACGCAGCCAAAGTATTCAGACACACCCCCGCATGAGGCCAAAAGTATTTGGACGCCCACTCCCACATAGCATTGGGACACAAGCCACATTCTGTCTATTTGCCACATTTCAAGCACTGTTCTAGTTCCTTAAGGAAATGCAGATTTAGTTCATTTTATATGCATATAAAGTCATGAAGACTTTATATAGGACGTTTGCAGCCATATAAAGAGCACCCTTCGGTCATATATTTGTGTACAAATTTCCTGAATAATCATTCCTAATATATTTGCAGAGAATAGCACTGAGAAAATGAACTCTACTGCTTTATGAATAATATTTTACGAATTTCTTCCATCAATCTAAAACAGCATGCTTGCATTACTTGCATAAAGGATTGTTTGACGCCGCCGTAGACCTCACCATCCATCTTTTTCACTGCTCTAACTACATGTCACATTTCCATTAACTGGTCCCCTACAGTTCCTCATAACATAGGAATACAAAATTAATGAAATACAAAAGAAATTCTTCTCTACAAAATAAAGATCCTTCTTTAGACATCACAGAGTCACTCATACTGTTTTTGTTGCAAAAACACGAGGCCTGTGGGCAAGCGTCTCAGTAACTTCAAATTTTCTTTAATTCCCATGAACTTGCAGGTTTGCACTCTTATATGGCACCCTAGAGCATTAAAAAACATTGAAAGTTTATTTCACAATTACTGTCATGCAGGAGACGGATAAAATAGCGATAAGTTCAACTGTCAGTGACTGCAATTACATTCTCTGTGACAAATGGCAAGCAATTTTGTTATTATTAGACACTAATGGACACGTTTTGCTCTTGTCAACATGATGTAGCACAAAATCTGTTGGAGTCCCTTAATAAGAAACGCTAAAACCACCAAAGCTACCTATCACTCTAATAATCACAAATATGAACTGATTTATGCAATTGATTTAGCAGTCATGTGGTCCCCTTTGGTCTTGTCTGTGTCGAAATGCTAAGTGGAACTTGGCATCCAAAAAAGGTATCAAAACATTTCTGCTTTTCTATCTTCTCAAATTTCGCAGAGTGCACAGGCCGTTATGTGGAGAGGAGTAGCTAAAACAGAAAAATAAGTCGAACTTGTATTAAAATGCTAAAGAAAAAGCAAGTAATAAACATTTAAACAGTATGTGGTTTACTTGAAGTTATAGTAAACAATCTCTCTCTCTCTTTATATATACAGCAGTGCTTGAAAGTTTGAGAACCCTTTAGAATTCTCTATATTTCTGCATAAATGTGACCTAAAACATCATCAGATTTTCATAGTCCTAAAGTAGATAAAGAGAACCCAGTTAAACAAATGAGACAAAAATATTATACTTGGTCATTTATTTAATGAGGAAAATGATCCAATATTACATACTAGTGAGTGGCAAAAGTATGTGAACCTCTAGGATTAGCAGTTAATTTGAAGGTGAAATGAGTCAGGTGTTTTCAATCAATGGGATGATAATCAGGTGTGAGTGGGCACCGTGTTTTATTTAAAGAACAGGGATCTACCAAAGATCGCTCTTCACAACACATGTTTGTGGAAGTGTATCATGACACGAACAAAGGAGATCTCTGAGGACCTCAGAAAAGGAGTTGTTGATGCTCATCAGGCTGGAAAAGGTTACAAAACCATCTATAAAGAGTTTGGACTCCACCCATCCACAGTCAGACAGACTGTGTACAAATGGAGGAAATTCAAGACCATTGTTACCCTCCCCAGGAGTGGTCGACCAACAAAGATCACTCCAAGAGCAAGGCGTGTAATAGTTGGAGAGGTCACAAAGGACCCCAGGGTAACTTCTAAGCAACTGAAGGCCTCTCTCACATTGGCTAATGTTAATGTTCATGAGTAGAACATTATGAAGAACACTGAACAACAATGGTGTGCATGGCAGGGTTGCAAGGAGAAAGCCACTGCTCTCCAAAAAGAACATTGCTGCTCGTCTGCAGTTTGCTGAAGATCATGTAGACAAGCCAGAAGGCTATTGGAAGAATGTTTTGTGAATGGATGAGACCAAAATAGAACTTTTTGGTTTAAAAGAAAAGCGTTATGTTTGGAGAAAGGAAAACACTGCATTCCAGGATAAGAACCTTATCCCGTCTGTGAATCATGGTTTGGGTCTATTTTACTGGTCTTATTTGTTTAACTGGGTTCTCTTTATCTACTTTTAGGACTTTTAGGACTTTTGTAAAAATCTGATGATGTTTTAGTTCATATTTATGAGGAAATATAGAAAATTCTATGTAATTGGAGCACCACTCTATGTAATCAATAGATACTGTTGAAATCGTTCTGCAGGAACATTGACCCTTGCTGACAGGAGATTCTCGCAGTTGATGCAAATGAGATGGAGGTACTGACATGCTCTGAACAGCCCGTTCTACCTCGTTCCAGAGATGCTCTACAGGATTAAGAAATTGGGACTGTGAAGGCCAGCAGAGCAAGGAAAACTCACTATCTTGTTCCTTGAACTAATCCTTGAACTAATGATTCTTGTGGTATGATACATTGTCCTGCTGAAAGTGTCCTTCTGCCATAGGATAACCATACCATGAAGGGATTAACTTGGCCGACCACAATGCTTAGATAAGTCCTACTGTTCAAATGTCCATCCATGCCCACACCATTACTCCACCTTCAGCAGCCTGAACTGTTGACACCTGACGAATAAAGCTGCCAAATTTTGACCCCATCAGCATGGTGCAACAGAAATCTTTATTCATCTGACCAGGCCATGTTTTTCCACTGGTCAGTGATTCAATTTTTGCACTCTTTTTCCCACTGGATTCTTTCCTTTCATTTTCCCTTAGACAGCAATGGCACTTGAACTGGTTATCTGCTTTTATAGCCCAACCATGCTAGGGAACGGTGAGATATGCGTTCGGAGACGTTAGCTGGAGCACCAGTGTTGTTTTCGGCTGTAGTCTGCGTGACTGTGTGACTGTTTATGTCCACATGATCCCTTACTTCAGTCTCTGTATACTCTCGACAACATTGCACAAGAAATTCCCTCAAGGTTGGCAGTTTCTGAAATATGCTTCATTTGAAGCTGATCAGATGGCTCAGTTTTTCCCTTTCTAATGTGGACTCATACTTAAACTGCTCCAGGGAAAACGTGCTCACTTGGTTTTCTGCTGCACATGTCATGTGTCTGATTTCCAAATGTCAAAGGGCAGGTGTCTCTAATAAATTGACCATGCAGTGTATGTGTGTATGTGTACATATTATATATGTAGTTCAGGTAAAGGTTCAGCTGCTGCAAATGGCAGTGGCTGGCAGGTGGAACCTGCAATGTGAAGTTCAGGTGATGTGTTCATGTAATCCTGCCATGGACTGCAGCCTTTCCTCGATGTGTGTCCAGTGAATTTTGGGTTATGCTCCAGACACTCCCCTTAGATAAGTGTGTATATATATTACATTTTCTACTACAATGTTGTATTTTATTTTCAAAAGTGGTCTAACTTTATAATCTTTTTTGGATGCTTTTTTGTTATTATTGCTACTGTGGTTTTTTTTCTACGATTTATTCTAACTTTTTAAGATTTGTTTCAGTCATTGGGCTCAGTGTGAAGATTTTATCAGTGTTCACTGTGATGCTGTAAAAAAATGTTTGTGCATATCACTTTTCAGACACATCGTGTGCTTTGTGAACAGATCTTTATGATCTTGTAATTGGGGGCATAAGTGGGATTAATGTAGCTAGGGTTTATCACAGAAAGTACAAGAGTTGGAAATACGAGCCACATTTGCATAACATTTATGGAAGTCACTGTATGTTGTGGAAATGCGTCCTCTTTTTAAGCTTATCTCAGCAGAAATGTGCCTGTTTCAATTTGATTCATGGCAAGACCCTTAGCTCATGACATTTTGGAGTACCAGTCTCCTTCGATAAAGTTCCATCTAATATCCACACATTTCTGTCTCTTGGCAACATGCATCCTCATTAAAACAGGGTGCGTGGTAATTTAAAAAATGACAGGGGAGTGAGACGTTAATGGAAAATGGTGAAGTTTCAAAGAAAGAACTTAACAGAAACAACTCCTTCTGTAGTAGTTTATGGCATAACTGTTGCCAAGTGACATATTTGCCCATATATGCTACATTAAGAGCCTAGCAAAAGGCTTCCTTAATTGCTTATTAAGCAAGATCAAGGTGCGTAATTAGGATGGGCGGAGGGCAGATAGGTGTTACAGCATAGCATTAATGTTTCCATCAGCTCATCTCAGGTTTGAATGACATGTGGGATTAGAGGACGGTTTAAGACGCGCAAGGAAGCATGAAGGCTGTTCGGTCGTGAAGGTGGATTTAGTCAGTCGGATCCAAACTCGCTGGTCATACTTGAAGGTGATGTGGGACTCGCATCTATTTTACAGATTAAAGGTGCAAACAGCAGGGTTACTGCAAAAGCATTTTTAGCACTATGAATGTCAGTGTTGAAACCTGAAATTTATTTTCATTGTGCTAAATTGGAATTTAAAGGCAAATGCATTCAAATACAAGATTAATGTAACATTTTGAAACTAGGTGGATCAGCAGCATTTTACTAGCCCAGTGGTTCCCAAAGTGGTGGTGCACCCACTGGGAGATGGTGCAGGGGGGCGCAGAAAGGCAAATGAATGAGGCGTGTTTGAGATACATAATGCATGTCAATTGTCAGAATTCAACTGTTATGGTGGTTTGTCACTTTGTATTGTTTTGTTCAATAAGAAGTTGTAGGTTTGTGTGAATTGCATGTTTAAAATAAATTTCAGTGGAGTTTGGAACCAAAAGACGTGTAGGTGTGTCGGAGTTGGGAGTTAATTCGAAAGTATTCTTAGGTACAAAAGTGGGTACTGCAGAAAAAGTTTGGGGAGGAACTGCACGGTTACTCGGGTTAGAGACCTATAAAAAATATTATACTTGGTCAATTATTTTTTAAGGAAAGTAATCCAATAATGCATATTAGTGAGCGGCAAAAGTATGTGAACCTTTGCTGTCAGTATCTGGTGTGACTTCTGGTGTGGCTTCAACTCTGGGATGTTGGTGGGTTTCCTCACATTAACGGCTCACTTCAGGTCTTTCCACAACATTTCGATTGGATTAAGGTTAGGACTTTGACTTGGCCATTCCAAAGCGTGAACTTTATTCTTCTTTAACTATTATTTCCTAGAACGACTTGTGTGCTTAGGGTCGTTGTCTTGCTGCATGACCCACCTTCTCTTGAGATTCAGTTCATAAAAAGATTTCCTGAAGTTTTCCTGATGTCCTGATATTTTCCTTTAGAATTCTCTTATATAATTCAGAATTCATTGATCCATCAATGATGGCAAGCCGTGCTGGCCCAGATGCAGCAAAACAGGCCCAAACCATGATACTACCACCACCATGTTTCACAGATGGGATAAGGTTCTTATGCTGGAATGCAGTGTTTTCCTTTCTCCAAACATAACGCTTTTCTTTTAAACCAAAAAGTTCTGTTTTAGTCTCATCCGTCCACAAAACATTCTTCCAATAGACTTCTGGCTTGTCCACGTGATCTTTAGCAAACTGCAGACGAGCAGCAATGTTCTTTTTGGAGAGCAGTGGCTTTCTCCTTGCAACCCTGCCATGCACACCATTGTTGTTCAGTGTTCTTCTGATGGTGGACTCATGAACATTAACATTAGCCAATGTGAGAGAGGTCTTCAGTTGCTTAGAAGTTACCCTGGGTCCTTTGTGACCTGCCAATTATTACACGCCTTTGCTCTTGGAGTGATCTTGTTGGGCGACCACTCCTAGGGAGGGTAAAAATGGTCTGAATTTCCTCCATTTGTAAACAATTCTGTAGACTGTGGATTGGTGGATGGGTTTGTAACCTTTTCCAGCCTGATGAGCATCAACAACTCTTTTTCTGAGGTCCTCAGAAAAACATGTGTTGTGAAGAGGAGACTTTGATAGATCCCTGTTCTTTAAATAAAACAGGGTGCCCACTCACACCTGATTGTCATCCCATTGATTGACAACCTCTGACTCTAATTTCACCTTCAAATGAACTGCAAATCCTAGAGGTTCACATACTTTTTCCAATCAATAACATGTAATATTGGATCATTTTCCTCAATAAATAAATGACTAGGTATAATATTTTGTCTCATTTGTTTAACTGGGTTCTCTTTATCTACTTTTAGGACTTGTGTGAAAATCTGATGATGTTTTAGGTCATATTTTTGCAGAAATATAAACAATTCTTTCAAGCACCACTGTAGCTCATAAAGACTGTTTGTGTGTCTGTAAAAAAGCAAGACTGAAACTGAAATGAAAGAAAATATACAGATCCGTTAACAGCGAAGTTTGAAAGAAAGTACACTCAGGGAGACTATAAGAAAGAAAACTTAAGTTTTGCGTACTCCTTCAGTTAAGAAAAGACAAAAACAGCAGAAAGAGGAAAAGAGATAACAAGGGCTTAGTGAAAGGAAAATAGTGAAGTTGAGAAATAGGTTGAAAGAGAACAGTAAGAAAACTAAGTGAGAATGCTGAAAGCAGAAACTCTGAAAAAGGAAGGGAAGGGAAGGACATAACCAATATCAGCCTCAGTTTGATGAGAAGCTCCATCATTGTTTGCAGCTGCCATTTTGTGTTGAACACTATTTCCGCCATTTCCCCAGCTCCTCCTTTTAGGTGTGCACAAACCAGCATTCACCTGAACTGATCAGTGGTGTAAAAGTGCATGGCTAGGGCATCATAAATAACCCATGCAGACATGGGGAGGACATGCAAACTCCACCCTGGGGTCGGGATCAAAACAATAGTCTAAGAGCTTTGATCTTGCTAGGTAATATGTGGGTTAAGTAGGATAACCTTAATAATAAGGACAATATGCTTATTGGACATGGATGTACAGGTATGTACTGTTTAAAGTCCACATCGACCAGACATTTTTTAAATAATATTGATTAAAACACAATATAAAACATTTAGTACAGTACTGTACTGCACAATACAGTAATTCTTATCTTTGTACTTTTTACAAAACTTGAAACTATTACCAAAAATGTAATTCACAATTCACTTTTTTGGCAGCAGGTGTCACAAGGGTTCACTCATCTTAGTTTCTGTCATTCAGACATGAACAAGATATATATCAAACAAATATTTGCTATTATAATGGCACTATTATCATAGTTGTTAAGAACTCAGCTGTTAAAGAGAACAGATGCCTGTGATATATGCGAAAAGACATCATGAGGTGCTTCCCTGTATTTAATCATTTATAGTTCAGACTGAAAACAAGAATGAAAGAATAATGCGTACTCCAAAAGTAAGCTGTTGAGATGCAATATGCTATAAAGTGTTTTTCACTTGAGTTTTTTTTGCGTGGTGTGCAGTGATATATGTGGTAAAAGCTATTATTTACAAATCTGATGTCAGCTTCAGAAGGCAGTTTGAACTACTCAGGTTTATACAATGTCATTGCTACTGACACGAAGTCATAAAATCAGTACTTACATGCTTTTAGGTGAATAACACTGCATGCCATGCAAGCACTTCTGGAAATATACATATAGCTGACTGGCCTAACAGTGTGTGTGTGTGTGTATATATATATATATATATATATATATATATATATATATATACCGTATTTTCCGGGCTATAAAGCACACCGGATTATAAGACGCAATATCAACGATGGACTTGCTTAACGGGTATATTTTTTCATACATAAAGTGCACAGGGTTATAAGACGCTGAATGAAAACAAAAAACTCTTAGTTCCCTCGGAAAGCTCAGTTGGTCTGTACTGGCGCAGGGCGTCTTCTTGCTTCTCCACTTTCCGTACCATTGATTCGTTAATGTTGAATTCTCTCGCAGCTGCTCTATGTCCAGTTGTACTGCGTGGACTGATAGCGTGTGTTGAAATACCGCTTCGAAAATAAATGAAGGAATGCACGTACCCTAATGCTGAAGCACATACCGTATTACTCCGTGATGCTGCTCACTATGGTGGCCGTAAGCTTCGTAACTTACCAAGGCCGTGCTAAAACATTTTGACAGCGTTATGAGCGCCGTGTACCATCTACAATCGGTTCTAGGTCAGAAAGCACAACCAGAATTAATTCATACATTAGACGCACCGCATTTTAAGGCGCACTGTCGATTTTTGAGAAGGTTAAAGGCTTTTAAGCGCGCCTTATGGTCCGAAAAATACGGTATATATATATATATATATATATGTATATATATATATATATACATATATATATATATACATATATATATTAGCTGAATATTGGCTTTTTTCTTGAAAAAAGAAAAGGACACTAAGATTCATTTAAGTTCATTATTGCCTAAAGACATTTTTTAAGAAACTCGTAGTGTTAAAAAGCTAGGGGGGTCAGGAAAAAATGCTTCTATACTGTAGACTACAGAGCCAAGTATTTAGTGTGACCTCCCCTTACACTTGAACAATAGCAGCATCTGGCAGATTTATCGAAGAAGCTTGATCAGGAATGGTCTTGTTGGAAGGGTAGCAGCCAAAGAAATTTTTTTTTAAAAGGGGAACAGGGTGAAAAAGCTAAGATAAGCTAAAGCTCAGAAAGATTGGAATGAAGATCAGTGGAAAATCTGAGTTTTACATTTTTGGGTCTAATCATCAACAATATGTTATACATGGTTATTATACCATTGCTAAAACAACAAATCTAAGGCTGGCCTAAGACTTTTGTACAGTACTGCATATGCATACTGAATTAAGAAATTTGTATCAAATGTAGCCAAAAGTTCAAAGATCAGCTTTAGCTTGAGTTTACTTGACTATAAACTGTAAATACATGTCTGTCTTCTATGTTATTTAAAATCTGAAAGAAGTGACATTTTTTTGCACATGATGCAGACAGACTCTTGACTGAGAAAGTAATCAGATAAAAGTGTTTTCATGGTGATTATTTGTCTACTTAGCAGATTATTAAAAGCATTACCCACCTCATTAGGATTTGGCCTCAGTTAGTTTTACTCAATTATGCTAAATCATTGGAGCTATATGTAAATGTCCATGGGTGTATTTTATTCTGATTCAGATACAGCATTTTTAAGAGATTTTTCTCCCCCCCTAATAATAATAATAATAATAATAATAATAACAAAAATACAAACAACACCAATAATAATAATAATTAGTAGTAGTGGAATTAGTATTAGTATTTTTATTATTATTATCATTAGCAGTAGTAGTAGTAGTTGCCCTGAATTGCCAGGCGTAGAACAAGTGCCTCACTATTTTTATTCGTGGCCACTGAATTATGAGGCAAAACAGAGTTACAAAAGCAGAAGCACTCTGAGAGTAAGGAGTAGTCCAGAGAGAAAGGGCTGATGGATGGACTCTAGCACAAAGAAGTCCACAACCCAGGGTGAGATTTACTGCCAAGCATTATTTTATTTGTATCTTTCTCTTTTCGTTCTATAAGCTGTGCCTGTAGGTGGATTCAATATAATTAACTTAGGCACATTGGTACAAACACAAAACCAAAAAAAAAAGGAATCCGCTTTGAGCTCATCTATCTCAGGCAATTTACGCTAGTACTTTGCTGTGCTCACTGTAAAACAACACACACAAGAGAAAAAGAGAGAGGAATAACATACAGACAGGGGTTAAACAGGGACAACTGGATGCAAGACACATTCTACAAATAATTAGCCAAGTCATCGATTCCTCCTGTTAAAACAGTTATTCCTCTGTACAGAACAGCTTCAACTCTGGGATGTTGGTGAGTTTCCTCACATTGACTGCTCGCTTCAGGTCAGGACTTTGACTTGGCCATTCCAAAACTTTAATCTTCTGTAAACCAATTCTTTGGTAGAACGATTGTGGGCTTAGGGTCATGGTCTGCTGCATGACCCACCTTCTCTTGAGATTCAGTTTATGGACAGATATCCTGACATTTTCCTTTAGCATTCTCTGATATAATTCAGAATTCATTGTTCCATCAATGATGGCAAGCTGTCCTGGCCCAGATGCAGCAAAACAGGCCCAACCCATGATACTACCACCACCATGTTTCACAGATGGGATAAGGTTCTTATGCTGGAATGCAGTGTTTTCCTTTCTCCAAACATAATGCTTTTCTTTTAAACCAAAAAGTTCTATTTTGGCCTTATCCATCCACAAAACATTCTTCCAATAGCCTTCTGGCTTGTCCACGTGATCTTTAGCAAACTGCAGACAAGCAGCAATGTTCTTTTTGGAGAGCAGTGGCTTTCTCCTTGCAATCCAGCCATGCACACCATTGTTGTTCAGTGTTCTTCTAATGGTGAACTCATGAACATTAACATTAGCCAATGTGAGAGAAGCCTTCAGTTGCTTAGAGGTTACCCTGGGGTCCTTTGTGACCTCGCCAGCTATTACACGCCTTCCTCTTGGAGTGATCTTTGTTGGTCGACCACTCCTGGGGAGGGTAACAATGGTCTTGAATTTCCTCCATTTGTACACGATCTGTCTGACTGAGTTTGTTGGATTCCAAACTTTTTAGAGATGGTTTTGTAACCTTTTCCAGCCTGATGAGCATCAACAACTGTATGAATGGCTGACTAAATACTTTTTTGCCCCACTATATATATATACACATACATATGTACACACAGTATATACTATGAGGAGCAGCACATCCGAGTCTGAGGCCATGCGAATCTTGCGAATTCCTTCACATAGGGGTTGAGAACTTACCCCAATTGAAGGAGTTCAAGTATCTTGGTGTCTTGTTCACGAGTGATGGAAAGAAGGATAGTGAAATCAACCGTAGGCTGTGTGCAGCGTCGGTAAAGAGGGAGCTGAGCCATAAAGTGAAGCTCTCAATTTACCGGTCGATCTACATCCCCACCCTCATCTATGGTCATGAACTCTGGGTAATGACTGAAAGAACTAGATCCCGGATACAAACGAACGATATGAGCGTTTTCCAGCAAGTTGATGGGCATATTCTCTGTGATCAGGTGAGGAGCTCGGCAACACTGAAATGGATAAGCCGAAACGAAGATGAGATGAGAGTCTGTGGCTTGGAGGTAAGGGCCAGCTGCTGGAAACATCAGTTCCTGAGATCGTACCTGCAACACAGTTAGGTGTTTTGTTGCTCATTTGGCTTATATCTATTTACAACACACACAAGGCTAAATCAATGCACAAGGTTACTTTGAAACTAGTCATACATACTCAGATTGGGCCAATTTAGCATAATCACTCATTCACTTTCTTATTAGCTTGATCCTGGACAGGGTGCAGAATAAACCCACACGGACACGGGGAGGACATGCAGACTCCACACAGGTGGAGTCCGAGGTCAGGATTGAACTGGGGATGTCAGAGCTGTGGGGCAACCGCTCTAACCGCTGTGCCACCATGATGCCTTTTATAGTCAGGTGGTCCGGTTGTAGGACTGGTGACCAGTCCAGGGAGGGCTATGTCTGCACCTAGTGAATTCAGGAATGGGCAACAGAAGAACAACCTGATGAGGCTGACCAGGATAAATGGGAGCAAAATGAGAACTCAGGTCCCAATTTAAAGCAATTTTTTTGTATGCAGGCTGCAGTGAAACAGAGCAGTGTTTAAATTTAGACTCTGCAGCGTGGATACTTTTGCATAATTTTGGTATTAAATCCCTGCTATGCATGCCGTCCTCCCCCTTGAATGATACCCCACGTTGGAAGGACGCTGTCTGCGATTGACGTTGTTTACTACTTCACTTTGATGAACTTCATTGAGTTCGCTGCTGGAGTTTGAAGGGATTTTGAGTGTTATAATGCTGGTCCTCTCCATGCTATGAATGATTAATGTTGTGGGTGAAGCAGATTTTTAATCAACTGATTTCATTGCTACAGATAATGACCAAAGCTTTTTTTTTTACATACTGATGTATCTGTGAGAGAGTGGCAGGCAGTCATATGAGAGAGAAGACAATGGCTTATTCTGGTTGAAAGGCTCACAGAAAAGGTAGAAAAGTGTTTCTGAACTAATAAAGAAATAGTCAGACAGACAGAAGGAGGACAGATTGGGTGGAGGGGGCTATCACAGAGGCTGAAACAGATTGGCTAAGTGAGACCGGAGAAGATAAGTCAGAGCCAGAGGGAACTGGAGGCCGGGGGAGTTTCTGTGGAGGAAAAAAAAAATCAGTACATACACTGCAAAGTGAATAGCACTGCTTTTGTCAGTAACTTGACTAGAAGATGACTCTTCCTCACTTCATATCTCATGGCAGGGGGTTTGGTGATATAAAGGACTCTTCTTCATTCCTGCCCTTCATCTGACTTCAGAAGGCCCAGGAAAAAAAGCTACAGCTTTAACCAGACATGTCAACATGACAGGATGTCGATGCTCTGTCCAAGACTGGACCCTGTGAAAATATGGAAAGTAACAGCAAGTTACTAGGTGCTTGTGTGGCGAATGAGTGGGCTCAGTAGCTTGGAACACTACTCAGTGCTCATATCCAAGCATTGAAAGGTAAAGAAACATTATTAGGGCTGGTAATGTGGCTGTGCTGTGTTGGGTGTTTAATGAAGAACTGCATGAGCAAAGGTTAGGTTACCAGAATAGGATATATTGTGTAACAAGTACTGCATGCTCTGCATGCTCAGTGATTTAAAAAATAATATTAAATAGTGTTTGTTAATTGATATGTTGTGCCTAGGAATTAATGAATGTGCTTTACTATATATACTATATTTTAGCATTTGTTCTATATAAAAAATATGACTGAGCATATAATATCCCATGGAAAAACTGGTAGAGAGAGCGATGGTAGAGAGTGGTAGTTAACAGCGTTAAAACATACATAAATCTTAAGTAAAAGTGATGAAACCAGCTTTTCTATTATACTAGCAATTCCATTGTGCAGTTTTGTGTTATTTACTGTCTTGTATTGCTATTTATCGTCGAAAAGTCGGTTCATTCCAGAGGCGCAGATCCTCCTTAAAATATTAGGGAATTATTGACTCTGTTCAACGTAGCGAGAGAAATCATGACTGAAGAAATGACTGGGAAAAGAGGCAGAGAAAAGCAATAACATCGCTCAGAAACAATTGCAGAATATTTCATCAGAATACACAGACTATGTTCAATATTAGACAAAACAAAGACGAGCGGTGACTGAATTTGTAAGGTAGATGCTTCATTTTCAGTGGTAAGGGACTATATCAAACATTTAAGACCCACCAAAGCTTATGCAGGCTTTTATCTGCAGTAATGATCCCTCTGCTTTCATGTGCCGACTGCTTGCACCTCTTTGCCTAATGAAAATGACACGTGGTTCAAGCATGCACACACACACACACACACACACACACATTGTGGAGTACATTTACATTTACAGCATTTAGCAGACGCCCTTATCCAGAGCGACTTACAATTGATACACTCTTACAATCCAAGCAATTGTGGGTTAAGGGCTTTGCTCAAGGACCCAGCAGTGGCAGCTTGGCAGAGGTGGGATTTGAACCCTGGACCTTCTGGTCCATAGTCCAGTACCTTACCCGCTAGGCTACCACAGAGTAAAATATATCTTCCATCTAACATAGCAGAGTCTGATTGCCCAACACATTTAACAGGTAATGATAAAACTTAAAGAGGCGAATAGAAAATGTTCATTGTGACATGAAAAATATGGCACTTCCATCTTCCCGTGCCCTTGAGAAGCATTCAGACCAGAGCTTGTTGATAGGCTGCAATAAATCAAGAGTCAGAATTACTGTTGACCTCATAAGATTGATGTGTGGGTCAGACTGTGCAGTATAGAGAAGCATTGTGTGCGTTTGTGTATTTAAATCCGTCCTACTGTTCATTAGCCTGTTGCAAATAGTTGATAAATGGTCTTATATGGTCCTACTAAAGTACCAGTCTTGTTTAGTCCTGGAAAATATTAATGGGTAAAACAATAGCACACTCGCCAGTATTAGACTTAATTTACACTGGGAAACTTTACATTCCTGTAAACTTTACATTTATTAAGTTCTGATTTAACTTACTGAAAATGTATATTCATTCAGCATTAGTAGAGGGTACCTCGGTTCTTGATCACCTTGGAACTTGTCGAATTCTGTTACATTTACAGCATTTAGCAGACGCCCTTATCCAGAGCGACTTACAATTGATACAGTCTTACAATCCAAGCAATTGTGGGTTAAGGGTCTTGCTCAAGGACCCAACAGTGGCAGCTTGGCAGAGGTGAGATTTGAACCCTGGACCTTGTGGTCCATAGTCCAGTACCTTACCCGCTAGGCTACCACAGTCCCGATGCATATTGATCAGAAAAATTTGTCGCGGTTCTTGTCATTTGCTCAGTACTCCGTGCACTTGCTTATACTTGTAAGAGACTATTTTCAGTCAAAACTTGATTCACAATTCATGATTCACAATTCACGATTCAGTACACAGTGATTCACTGCTTCAGATTCACAATGGCCGGTGCTCAGTGAAGTGAATCTCCCCTATTTCTTAGTGAAGATCTTCTCTATTTTCAGCGTGTTTCTCTTTACTTGTTTGCACTAAAAATACAGTACGATAGATGTAAAAAAACATCAACAGTAGCTACTGTATTCCTGTGCAAACAAGTCTCCATATGTCCTAAAAAGGGTTGTATTGACTGTCAGCCGAAAGGGAAACGGGAACTTAATGCTCCAGAACACACTGACACACTGCAGCTAGCATTAGTAGCTATGCTAGCACCTGGAGATCACCAGTAAAGTACAGTGGTGCTTGAAGGTTTGTGAACCCTTTAGAATGTTCTATATTTCTGCATAAATATGACCTAAAACATCATCAGATTTTCACACAAGTACTAAAAGTAGATAAAGAGAACCCAGTTAAACAAATGAGACAAAAATATTATACTCAGTCATTTATGTATTGAGAATAATTATCCAATAGTGTCTTCTTTTAAGACTTGTGTGAAAATCTGATGATGTTTTAGGTCATATTTATACAGAAATGTAGAAATTCAGGGTTCACAAACATTCAAGCACCGCTGTACATCAATCAGACTGCACCAGAGTTCATTTGGAAGCGAAGCGAATCCCACCCCCTTGTTTGGTGCGCAGCAATGTTCGCATGGCACCGTTCACACTACTTCAAATGAACCGCACTAATGGGGAAATCGCACCAGGGCTCATTTTAATTGAAGCAAACCTGCCAAACGTGATCACACCCTCAGTGTGTGTGTGTCTCATGCTTATATATCATTGTGGGAACCAAATGTCCTCACAAGATAGAAAGATCAGACAAATTTTTTTACCTTGTGCCTTGTGGGAACATTTTGCTGGTTTTTTATAGAAACTGCAACATTCTTTTGAAAATAAAAAAAAGAGTTTAAATATTTCCATTGGGTTACTGAGGTTAAGGTTAGGGTCAGGTGAAGGTGTAACATTAATTACCTACAGTAATCACTAGAGTCAGTGGAAAGTCCCCGACCAGGAAAGTGAGACAAACATGTGTGTGTGTGTGTGTGTGTGTGTGTCTGCCTCTGCCTGTTCCTGAGTGCCTTAGACTAAAGAGTTGTCATATTTAAACCACTCTTCTTCCACTGTTAGCAGTCAGGGGTGTTTCTGTGATTTTGGGGAACAGCCTAGCAGGTAACAACTTATACCCTGCTTTGTTCCCTGCTTGTATGATGTTGCCTGCATAAAAGAAAGCAAAGGAAGTGGTCGATCTGTCGGATTCCTTTTACCGTCTGGACCACCCAATGTGCGAATAAGAAGCTTGTCTGGAGACAGAACCCTCTCTGAGCAAACGAGGCTAATTCTACCCTTGAATCGTCAGAACCTCTTTTCAACTCAGAAAGAGGATTCTTTCTTGGTTCGGTGTTTAAAATCTGTGGTAGGTAAACCAGACTTGGAGAAGATGGAGTACTGATGATCATCAAAATGAGCATGACCTATATGGGTGATGCTAACCACTGTGCTCACAGAACCACTGCTCCCAACACCTCCTAACAGCTAGGTTAGAGGAGCCTAGATAGTGGACAGTTTATCAAAAGACCATCCTGCTTCTCCCAGTCCAATGATGCGCCCTCTCTCAACGTCTGTCAACTGGGGAAAATGTCTTTCGATTGTGTCATAGAGGCATGTCTAGGAGTCAATGATCTCTCACCAAAAGATACACTGCCCAAAAGTAGCCGCTGCGGAATTCAGGAATTCTGTACTCTAAACAGGGGCCAGTCCTTTGCAGGGCTGGGTAATATGTTCTCACCATCCATCCACTCCTCCCTCAGGTACAAACCAGTTGTCCCCATGTGATACCCAACACAAGCATATAATATTAAATTAATATATCAGTACACTGTGCTACACTAAGGAGTCAGTCTTGATGTTCTAATGCACACTGAGTGAGCCCGGAATGTTTCATAACACAACATTCTTCCAACTCAAATCCTTATGGACCATTTTTATATTCAACAGGCATTTATTATGATTATACATTTGCTTTTAATACAGTTGCGTAATAAGCCTTTATACATTTTGATGATCATCTATGACAGCTGTCCAGAAAAACCTGTGTGGGTGTTGTCCTATGAACCACACACATTATTTCACACTTAAAGCAGCTCAGTGAATTAAGCCTTTTTAATCAACCCCAGCGTTCATTATTAGCATGGTACTGAAGCCACGCAATAGCAAAATTATGAAACGCCAGACAGGAGTGTTATTAAAACTAAACTACAATTAGTGTGTAAAGTGAGATGTTAGACAGAGGATCGCTTATTGTTGTAATCATAAGGGCGGGCTCCTTTTTTCACTCCGCCTGGCTCTGACAGGGTAATTGGAAGGTAACAGGCTTTGAAACAGACATTTAATAAATCACCAAGGCTGTGTTCGAAATAGCATACTATGGATGCCACTAAAGCCTCTTGGGGAGCAACATAAATATTTCCAGCAGGCAACTGATAAAATACTACTTAGGCTGAATTTCACTGAAGAAGGCATCAGTGACATCCTTCTACTACTCCAAACTGACTGCCAGTGGCAGACATATGGTGAGTATGAATCTACTTGGAGGAAGCCTTACTTGGACTATGCCCACCAAGTCCATCTCTCATTTTGCTGGCACCTCCAACAGTCAGCTGGGGCCTTCGTTGCAGTGGCAGGGAGATGAACCCTTACCCGTTCTTTCCTCTCTCAGATATGGCCAGTAGAAGGCACTGCTGAGGCTCAAACATGGGTCTTAAGCCCTTTCAGAAGAACAAAGCCTGTTATAACAGCAAATGTGGGGGCTCCATACTAATACCCATGTTTTAGATGTAAGCTGTTGGGTGTCTACATACTTTTGTCTACATACCATATCTTCGCTCATATACCTCACTGAGCTCTAATCTCATAACACATTGTGCTTAACAAACTTTGATCTAATCCACCTTGGATCTCAACCAGCTCTGATGTTATAGAACTTTGATCACAACCAAGTCAAACCTCATCTATCTCTGATCTCATCCGGCTCTAATCTTATCCAGCTTTGATCTCATACAATGTTAAACTCAACCAAATTTGAATCTTCTCTAGACCTGAACTCATCCAACTCTGATATCATTTAGATCATATCACATTTCATCAGCTTTGACATTAACCATCACAGAATGTTTTTCAAATAGCCTTCTTAGTTTTCAGAAATATACTTTGTTCGTGCCATTATACACTTCCGTAACCGTGTTGTGAAGATCAAACTTTAATGGATGCAAATTACAAGTGGTTCTTTTTATCTACTTTTAGGACTTCTGTGAAATCTGATGATGTTTTAGGTCTTATTTATGCAGAAATATACATTCACAAACTTTCAAGCACTGTAGTGAAGTCATGTTGGTACTTCTGGTACTTGGATGAATGCATATTGCAACAAGTGTTTTTTTTTCACATACAGTGGGGCAAAAAAGTATTTAGTCAGCCACTGATTGCGCAAGTTCTCCTACTTAGAAAGATGAGAGAGGTCTGTAATTTTCATCATAGCTACACTTCAACTATGAGAGACAAAATGGGAAAAAAAAATCCAGGAAATCACATTGTAGGATTTTTAAAGAATTAAATTGTAAATCATGATGGAAAATAAATATTCGGCCAAAAACAAAAGTTCAACTCAATACTTTGTAACATAACCTTTGTTGGCAATGACAGAGTTCAAACGTTTCCTGTAAGTCTTCACCAAGTTTTCACACACTGTAGCTGGTATTTTGGCCCATTCCTCCATGCAGATCTTCTCCAGAGCAGTGATGTTTTGGGGCAACATGGACTTTCAGCTCATCCACAAATTGTCTATGGGGTTGAGGTCGGGAGACTGGCTAGGCCACTCCAGGACCTTGAAATGGTTTTTTTCACGGAGCCACTCCTTCGTTTCCCGAGCGGTGTGTTTGGGATCATTGTCATGCAGGAAGACCCAGCCACGTTCCATCTTCAATGCTCTCACTGATGGAAGGAGGTTTTGGCTTAAAATCTCACGATACATGGCCCCGTTCATTCTTCCCTTAACACGGATCAGTCGTCCTGTCCCCTCTGCAGAAAAAAAACAGCCCCAAAGCATGATGTTTCCACCCCCATGCTTCACAGTAGGTATGGTGTTCTTGGGATGCAACTCAGTATTCTTCTTCCTAAAAATGCGGCGAGTTGTATTTTTACCAAAAAGTTCTATTTTGGTTTCATCTGACCACATGATATTCTCCCCAATCCTCTTCCATATGCTCTCTGGCAAACTTCAGATGGGCCTGGACATGTACTGGCCTAAGCAGGGGACACACCTGGCACTGCAGAATCTGAGTCCCTCTCGGCGTAGTGTGGTTACTGATGGTAGCCTTTGTTACTTTGGTCCCAGTTCTCTGCAGGTCATTCATCAGGTCATTCATCATGATCATTTTTGACCCACGGGATGAGATCTTGCGTAGAGCCCCAGATCGAGGGAGATTATTAGTGGTCTTGTATGTCTTACAATTGCTCCCACTGTTGATTTATTCACACCAACCTGCTTGCCTGTTGTAGATTCACTCTTCCCAGTCTGCTGCAGGTCTACAATTTTCTTTCTTCGACAGCTCTTTGGTCTTGGCCATGGTTGAGTTTGGAGTGTTTGAGGCTGTGGACAGGTGTCTTTTATACAGATAACGAGGTCAAACAGGTGCCATTAATACAGGTAACGAGTGGAGGACAGAAGAGCTTCTTAAAGAAGTAGTTACAGGTCTGTGAGAGCCAGAAATCTTGCTTGTTTGTGGGTGACCAAATACTTATTTCCTACCATGATTTACAATTAAGTTCTTTAAACATCCTACAATGTGATTTCCTGGATTTTTTTTTCTCATTTTGTCTCTCATAGCTGAAGTGTACCTATGATGAAAATTACAGACCTCTCTCATCTTTCTAAGTAGGAGAACTTGCACAATCAGTGACTGACTAAATACTTTTTTTGCCCCACTGTATGTGCTGTACTGCATGCTAAAGTAGTGCACAGCGCTGTACATGCTAATGCATCATTTACAGTGTCAATAGAAAATAATCTATTTCTATTGAAATCCTTGCCTTTTGCCACAATATACTATGAAAATGAAAAAGAAATGTCTACATTTTCCCAACTGTACTTACACATTATAACACTCATAATCAAAATGAAAATAACCTTTTAAAAAATTCCAATAAATTATTAGAATTTAATTAGTCAACTGTGTGGTTTAGATATGTAATCATATTCATTAAAGTAATCATTATAAACTTGCGCAGGTACAACCAAGGCTAATGAGCTCACACCTGACATCAGTTGTAGTGGTTTTAATTACTTCAGAATTAAACCAGCTGCTGTATGAAAATTCCACAACAAGTAGTGCATAGTAACACAAAAATTCATCATGGCTGTAAAGTTATGAGAAAGATAGAAGAAGATTTCAGTGACTTTAACTACCCCGTTCAGAGCATTATCAGGAAGTGGAAACTGCATGGCATCACCAGCATGTTGCCAAGATCGGGTCGTCATTCCAAACTGGATAACCGAGCCATGAGGATACTGATCAGGGAAGCTACCAAGAGGTCAATGACAACTTTGAAGGACTTGAAAAAGTGTTTGCCCCCTTCCTGATTTCCTATTTTTTTTACATGTTTGTCACACTTAAGTGTTTTGGGACATCAAACCAATTTAAATATTAGTCAAAGACAACACAAGTAAACACAAAATGCAGTTTTAAATGACGGTGTTTATTATTAAGGGAGAAAAAAATCCAAACCTACATGGCCCTGTGTGAAAAAATGATTGCCCTCCTTGTTAAAACATAACTATGGTTTATCACACCTGAGTTCACTGTCTCTAGCCACACCCAGGCCTGATTATTGTCACACCTGTTCTCAATCAGGACATCACTTTAATAGGACCTGCCTGACAAAGTGAATTACACCAAAAGATCCTTAAAAGCTACACATCATGCCGAGATCCAAAGAAATTCAGGTACAATTGTTATAAAGCCATTTCTAAAGCTTTGGGACTCCAGCAAACCACAGTGAGAGCCTTTATCCAGAAATGACGAAGACATGGAACAGTGATGAACCTTCCCAGGAGTGGCCGACTGACCAAAATTACCCCAAGAGCGCAGCGACAACTCATCCAAGAGGTCACACAAGACCCCACACCAACATCCAAAGAACTGCAGGCCTCACTTGCCTCAGTTAAGGTCAGTGTTCATGCCTCCACCATAAGAAAGAGACTGGGCAAAAATGGCCTGCATGGCAGAGTTCCAAGATGAAAACCACTGCTGAGCAAAAATAACATTAAAGCTCGTCTCAGTTTTTCCAGAACACATCTTGATGATTCCCAAGACTTTTGGGAAAACATTCTGTGGACTGACGAGACAAAAGCTGAACTCTTTGGAAGGTGTGTGTCCCATTACATCTGGTGTAAAAGTAACACAGCATTTCAGAAAAAGAACATTATAGCAACAGTAAAATATGGTGGTGGTAGTGTGATGGTCTGGGGCTGTTTTGCTGCTTCAGGACCTGGAAGACTTGCTGTTGATAAATGGAACTATGAATTTTGCTGTCTACCAAAAAATCTTGAAGAAGAATGTCCGGCCATCTGTTCATGACCTCAAGCTGAAACAAACTTGAATTCTGCAGCAGGACAATGACCCAAAACACACCAGCAAGTCCACCTCTGAATGGCTGAAGAAAAACAAAATGAAGACTTTGGAGTGGCCTATTCAAAGTCCAGACCTGAATCCTACTGAGATGCTGTGCCATGACCTTAAAAAGGCCGATCATGTTTGAAAACCCTCCAATGTGGCTGAATTACAACAATTCTGCAAAGATGAGTGTCTAAAATTCCTCCACAATGCTGTAAAAGACTCACTGCAAGTTATCACAAACACTTATTTGCAGTTGTTGCTGCTAAGGGCGGCCCAACCAGTTATTAGGTTTAGGGGGCAATCACTTTTTCACACAGAGCCATGTAGGTTTGGATTGTTTTCTCTCTTAATAATAAACACCTTCATTTAAACACTGCATTATGTGTTGTCTTTGACTAATATTTAAATTGGTTTGATGTTCTGAAACATTTAAGTGTGACAAACATGCAAAAAATAGGAAATCAGAAAGGGGGCAAACACTTTTTCACACCACTGTACAAGCCTGTATGGCTGAGATTGGTCAATCTGTGCATGTGGCAACAATCTCACAAACTTCACCCAAACCTGCCCTGTATGGCAGGGTAGCAAGAAAGAAGCTGTTCTTGAAAAAGTGCCATGTTGTGTCTTGGAAGACTCTAATGGCATGTGGCAAAAGATTTTATGGTCAGATGAAACCAAGATTGAACTTTTTGGGCTGTGGTAACACCAAGTGGTATCTTTGTCAAAAACCAAACACAGAACACCACTGACAGTTCACTATACATACCATGAAGCATGTTGGTGGGAATGCTATGTTATGGGGTGCTTCTCATCAGCAGGAAATGAGCGACTGGTCAGGATTGAAGGGAAAATGGGTGCTACCAATTGCATTGCATCCAAATTCTTGAGGAAAACATGCGAACCTCTGATAGACAGCTGAAAATGGGCAGGATGTTCACCTTCCAGCACGACAATGACCATAGACACACTGCCAAAAAAAATACAACACGTGAAGGATAGGAAGATGAATGCCTTGACCTAAATCCAACAGAAAATCTGTAGGTGCACTTGAAGAGAGCAGTGCATTGCCTCTCACCATGAAATTTGACTGATCTCAACAATTTTGCAAGGAGCAATGGGCAAAAATTCACAGAAATTGGTGTGCAAAGCTGGTAGGGACATATCTAAACAGATTAATGGCTGTAATTAAAGCAAAAGGTGGCTCTACAGAATACTAAATCAGGGCGCTGATCACTTTTCCAACCCTGCTATATTAGTTTTGCATTTTTTTAAAATAAATTTTCAGAACATTTTCATTTTTCTCATTTCTTGAACGTTCTGGTTTCAGGTTGTAAGACAAAACAGTGACTATTTGGGGGGGTAAGAACATTTTCTATAGGAACTGCAGTATGAAACATCATGTAACATTCAAAACCAATTGGAAGAGTTTATTCAAACTTGTTCACAGGGCAGCAGGCTTGCATAATGGTCTCGACAGTCCTGCTTTAAAAGTTATCGGTGCCATTGTCTGAGACAAATCAGATCGGGCCATTTTTAATTACATGTGATATGATCACAGTTTCTAATTAAAAAATCGCAAGCACCAGCATGTAAACACTTTGGAAAGTCTTCCAGGCCTAAACTTCGGGTTTGTTGTTGATGCCTCTACTTTTCTATGCAAATCCATCTCGATAAGGTACTTCTTTATGCATTGCAAACCATTAATCTGATGACAGTCAGTAGCCTAATCTACAGTATCACAGAGCTAAATATGATCCAAGTTTTATTAGCCCATGCGGTAGACACAAAGTAAATGCCTGGCGCTGGCTGATTGGTAGCGTTTGGGAAACGGTCTGTCAGATCTCCGAGACAGAGCCAGCCTACATTGTCCTCTGCAAATGAGTTTGTCTTTGTAGGAGTTTGTAGTTAACTTGTCTGAGGCAGGCAAGGCTTTATGATTGACAGGTTATGTATAAATAAGCCTGTCCAGAATAGCTCCGTTAGTGTATTCAGATAACCACTTGACTCTCATTCTTTTGCACATTGGACCAATCGTGCTGCTGAAGTTTAGACCTGGAAACTTTCTCAGCCGAATAAAAATGCGTATTTTTATTCATAAGGCTGAAATAAGTTCAAAACCTAGAAGTTATTGTCTTCTTCAGATTCACTAGTGTTTCACTTGCTCAGGTTATTTACATTAGAATGCCTGCAGAAAGCTTCACAGAAACTATAGCGGGAAAGGGATTAGTTTTACATTTTCCATCAAAGTGCATATGAATAGATTCAGATCGGATGGGTGAGAAAAGAAATCCTGAAAATTTACGATAAGCGCATGCATTTAAATGGACAAACATTTACATGCAGTTCAATAGTCCTCTAATAGTCCAGCTGATAAGTTCTGAAGGGGTGTGAAAAACTTTTGTCATCAAGACGTATCGTAGCAAATTGGCCCAAAATTGTAGCCACTACTAATTAACCTTCAAGTAACCTCATTTACCATTTACAGTTAAACTTACTCTCAAGTAACCTCATTTAGCCTCCCTAAGGTCTGTTAATTTACCCAAAAGCAACCTCTTCTATCCTCCATGGTTATCACTGTTAAATTGCCCTCAATTATCCTCATCTGTCCTTCACTGCTACTTAACCAATTGACCTGATCTACCATTCAAAATAACCACTTTTAAACACGCTCTCAAGTAATCACATCTACTCTTAATATTAACCAATGTTATGTAACTAACTTGGGACAGATTAACAGCCTAACATATTACTTTCTGTGAAACAGGACAATAACTGAAATTGATGCTGACCGGACGTTACTACTGTCACAGTCATTGTATGCTACTGTAATGTAAATATAAAGACTATTTTCACAAGAGAACTCAATGCAAACAATACTTTTAAAAATACAAAAAAGAACCTTTTCAAGACAAAACAGTGACTATTTCAAAGGGGTATGTAGATTTTCATACTACATCACTGTAGTATGTGAAACAGCTGAATAACATTTAAAACCAATTGTTTCTCCCTTTCAGTCTAAAACCTACATTGTCAGTCTTTGCTGACTTGTTCACACACAAGCATACACAAGTCAACACAACTTGCAAAAAAAGTCCCTAAACACCAAACTTAGTCCCATTCAGAATGTGCCATAACTGGTAGCACACGGCCAAATGCAGAAGCAACTCCAAACAGGGTGCCAATCCATCACAGGGCACACACACACTGAGACATTTTAGAAAGAGACCAGTTGACCTAACACGTGTTTTTGAAATTTGGGAAGAATGTGTGGTACCCAGAGAGAACCCACAAGGACACGGGGAGCCCATGCAAAGTCCACACATGCATAGAGAATCGAACCATGGATCTCTAGAGCTGTGAGTTGAAAAATCTAGCCACTTGCACTACCATGCCAAATGGCAAATCAAAGAATCATATTCATAGCCTTTGGGTCCAAAAGACACTATGGGTAGAAGGAAGTTAGAAAATCATCAAGATGCAAGGCTTTGGAACAGCAAAAAGAGCCTCCCATCGGATAATTACTGCATTGGTGATTATGGTTCAGCTGGCAACAAGTCCTTTAACCCTAACTGATGCAGTGAGTAGCTTCTCATTTGTTAAAGAACCATGTCGAAAGACACATCCTGTGATCATGGAAAAGATGTTCATCTGTTTCAGAAGGGTCAAACTGTGAAAGAGTAGTTCAGGGAGCATGAGCCGTCATTTTCACACATGGATTGGCCACCACAGAGTCCAGACCTGAACCCCATTGAGAATCTTTGGGATGTGCTGGAGAAGACTTTGTGCAGTAGTACAAATCTCCCATCATCAATACAAGATCTTGGGGAGAAATTAATGCAACTGGGCAGAACTGTTTCTACAATGTCACAATATTTATTTCTGTCCAGAGTTGCAGAGGGTTCAGGTCTGGACTCTGTGGTGGCCAATCCATGTGTGAAAATGACGGCTCATGCTCCCTGAACCACTCTTTCACAACTTGACCCTTCTGAAACAGATTAATATCTTTTCCAAGACCACAGGATGTGTCTTTCGACATGGTTCTTTAACAAATGAGAAGCTCCTCACTGCATCAGTTAGGGTTAAAGAACTTGTAGCCAGCTGAAACACAATCACCAATACAGTAATGATCCGAAGGGAGGTCCTTTTTTTAACTATTTAACTATTTGCTTAGTTAAATCCCATTTTTTTGACTAGGCAGTGTATATACATGAATGAAGACGAGATTTGAACAGATGTTGACAATAGAACAATGAACCAATTTGTAAAAGAAGGACAGAAGGACATTGATTTGTGTTAAATACATAATCACTTTATTTGACAAACAGAGTGGTTCCACCAGGTGTATTGTTATTTCTCTCCAAACAACAGCAGGCCCAATATAATGCATTGGTTCTGACAACCAATAAGCAGGTTGCTGTAAAAATGCACAAACATCTGTCCAGATTCCCTGTTAACGCATACCCTGTATCCCTTTTCCTTACATGCTCAGAGTTTCCATTTGCTTTTCTAGTTAATTAGCTCCTTTTGGTAAGTCAATCTATTTAAATCAGAGATGTGGAGCCTCATCCGGTAAGGGTCAATGTGTACGCAGGTTCTCGTTCCAACCAAGCAGGGGCTATATTCGATTCCACCTGTTAATCAATTGGTCTCAGTCATCAAACGACTCATTAGTCGTATCAAGTAGAACTCTTGATTAGCTGGAATGAAATCCCGCAGCCGCATGAGCCCTTTACAGAGTGGAGACCAACCATTTAAATCCTCTCTTAGCTGTTATGTAAGAAACCAGAATTGAATCTTACATAATGGAAATATTCAAATAAAATACCAATCCAGCATTGGATCAGTCTTACAAAAAATAAGCCACATGAAGCTGCATGAAGAAGTTGCTGTAGTGGTAAAAGGTGATGAACGTGACAAGTCTTATAATTGCTGACAGTATGAGGCTTGTGTTTTAGACTCAGCTGCACAGATAATGAATATGCTTTAGGCAAGCTGTTTCATGAACAGTGCTTACCCAGTTCTCAGAGGGTGCTGTGTTTAAGTCAGCTAGAACATTTTGAAAGTAAACATGAAGAACATACAGTACTGTGCTGAAGTCTTAGTCCACCATTAGATTTTTTTTGTTTTAGCAATGGTATAATGACCATATATAACATTGTCAACAATTGGATCCAAAAAATTCACTCCTTTCACTCCTTTTCACCTTGTTCCTCTTCTAAAACAATGCTATAGCTAATCTAATGGTGGCCTAAGACTTTGTACATTACTGTATTCATATGTGCAGGTTCATTTGTAATAAGGTCAACATTAGCAGTGGTTGTATTAATGCATTAATAATGGTATTTTAGAGTACAACACCACTACAAGGTGTCCAACATGACCCAGAAAAGAGGTGGGATTTGAACCCTGGACCTTTTGGTCCATAGTCCAGTACCTTAACCACTAGGCTACCACAGTACTACAGACAATAAGACAACTCAAAACACTGAGCCAAGGCTTATTGTCCAATATCAGTGCCTGACCTCATAACTATGTTCCAAAATCTAGTTAAAAACCTACACATAATGAGTGAAGACCATTGTAGCAGCAATGACAGAACAAACTTCATACTAATACCCATTGTTTTGGGTGTCCACAAACTTTTGGCTATATAGTGTATATTTCAAGGTTGTAAGCCCACATGAACTGAAGTCCATTAGTGAGCATTTCATTTCTGAGCTGTTGTACTACAGACCAAAAAAAAAAAGATTGTGAGCATAAGTTCCAAATCTTTTGCATGAGTAGGCAAGGACAAATCATGCACACTTTAACAAATCTATTGGCGAGGAAAAGGCAGAGTTGGCGAGCAAACGGGTGACTTTGTGACTTGTTTATAAAGACATAATGTAAGTAATGTAAGTTTGTTAGTTTGCTGGAAGTAATTTGTTGTCCAATGGAATAAAATGTCTACTGCAGACAATAAGAAAAAAGACCTCAGCAATGATAGTAGGAAAGTGCTTGAAAATAGAGGAGCCAATGTTCTGTGAAGGATAAAGATAGATAGTCATGCAATAGTCAACCAATTCCCACCTGATTGAAGTGACAGGTCTCTCAAGATAGCTAACAGACAAACATGCATGCTGCATAGAAAACATCTAAAGCACCGGCATTGACCATATTTAAACATTCATAACTGCCAATAATTTAGAAGGATTGATGTGGAACTCGTAACTAAATGTTTTCTTAAATCACATTATCTCTTTGGGGTCCGCTGTCAAGTTGCGAAGCTGTCTGAAGACTGAGTCTGCTTAGTGTAGCTGCAGGTGAACGTATAGCTATTGGGCTTTTGGGTACATTTTGTAAATTCAGCCACAGGTATAGAGATGAGAGAAGATTTAGTGGCACTGAAATGACTTGATGATCATTGAGAGGTGAACATAAAAAAGTTTTATTTGCCACAATTCCACAGCAGTAATGATTGTATAAATACTTAATAGGGTGGGGGCAGCTTGGTTGGAGTAGAACGGCTTCTCCATTTGGTTCCTCACAACATTCCTTGCATATGAGATGGGAATGTTTGTCTTGCCACCATTGCTCATGTTGGATCTAGACTTCTCAGAAAGTCTGTTTACTGCCACTCACATGGACTATTACTACTTCTGACATGCAATAGGTGAAATAGAAAAGGATTATCCAGCTGATTATGATAAAGGTATTCTGTTTATCCAAGCGCTAGTTGTGTAGTACTCGAGTCGAGTCTCAGTCTTGAGACCCTAAAGATCTTAAAAGAGCGTTCTGAGTCTCGTCTCGGTCTCGATCTCAGTTGGACTCGGTCTCATCTAGGGTAAGGTGGACTCAGAAATTGTTACTGAGACCAGCTGAGTTACAGGTGTCTGTCTGAGGTAACGTTAATTGTAAACTGAACTGTTTTTATTATTATTGAATATCATCAATGATTGAAGCAATTAAGACAGAATAAATCAGTCATTTCTCTACATGTTAGCTGATCTGAACGCAGATTTTATTTAGGCATGTAGAGAAATTACTAATTTATTCTGTCTTAATTGCTTCAATCATTGATGATATTCAATTAAATTAAATATCTTTTCTGTAAATATCTTTTACAGTTGTGCTTGAAAGTTTTTTTATGTTTCTGCATAAATATGACCTAAAACATCATCAGATTTTCAAACAAGTCCTAAAAGTAGAGAAAGAAAACCCAGTTAAACAAATGAGACAAAAATATTATACTTGGTCATTTATTTATTGAGGAACATGGTCCAATATTACATATTAGTGAATGGCAAAAGTATGTGAACCTCCAAGATTAGCAGTTAATTTGAAGGTGAAATTAGAGTCAGGTGTTTTAGGACAATTAGGTGTGAGTGGGCACCCTGTTTTATTTAAAGAACAGGGATCTATCATTGATGGAACAATGAATTCTGAATTATATCAGATAATTCTAAAGGAAAATGTCAGGACATCTGTCCATGAACTGAATCTCAAGAGAAGGTGGGTCATGCAGCAAGACAACAACCCTAAGGTCGTCCTGCCAAAGAATGGTTAGAGAAGAATAAAGTTAACGTTTTGGAATGGCCAAGTCAAAGTCCTGACCTTAATCCAATGGAAATGTTGTGGAAGGACCTGAAGTGAGAAGCTAATGTGAGGAAACCCACCAACATCCCAGAGTTGAAGCTGTTCTGTACGGAGGAATGGACTGAAATTCCTCCAAGCCGGTGTGCAGGACTGATCAACAGTTACAGGAAACGTTTAGTTGCAGTTATTGCTGCACAGGGGGGTCACACCAGATACTGAAAGCAAAGGTTCACATACTTTTGCCACTCCTCAATAAATAAATGACCAAGTATAATGTTTTTGTCTCATTTGTTTAACTGGGTTCTCTTTATCTACTTTTAGGACTTGTGTGAAAATCTGATGGTTTTAGGTCATATTTATGCAGAAATATGGAAATTCCTCAAGGCTTCACAAACTTTCAAGCACCACTGCACAATGAAAAAATCTTAATCTGGTCAAAGTCTTGACCACTCCCGGTCTCCGTCTAGGCTTGGCTCTACTTGCTTATTACAACTCTACTACCGAGCACTACTGCATCTGAGGCATTACCGGAAGCAATTATTCTGCATCTAGAGCCTTATCCAGTGCAGAGCCCTTGGTTTATGACATTGATTCCAGTGATCAGTTCTTCTATAACACTGGTTCAGAGAGAGCTTTGAAAATCTGAAAAAAGTTAAAAGTTTCTAAGCGAGCTACTCAGTTGTAAGAGAGTGATTAAACTGAGTGAGATTTAAACTGCCAAATGAGGCATGTGAGGAGGTTTAAGACGCAGAAGTGTGTCTGCTTCTTAATCAGGGCAAATCAGGGCAACAGTGTGTCTGATGAAAACAAATCGCTTAAACAGTTTATCAGACATCTAGTCACTTTTCTGGGGGAAAAATGAAGTAGCAGGCTGTGGCTCTCACTTTACCCTGGTATGCATTTGTGCATGTCAAACAGTTGTAGAGCAAAATTTGTGTAATTAATGGTAGTTAATGTAAGGTCAGACTACATCAAGTGGGGGACAACATTAAAATATTATTATTATTGTTGTTGTTATTAACATCTAAATTAAAAATTTGATGTCTCTGTGTTTAAACTCTTTATTAAATTAGCTAGATTAAATGTTACACATTTAGACAGGCTGTTTTAATGACAGAAAACCTACATACAATAGGGGTCAAAAGTCTGTAGCCACTAAGGAAAATGCTTCTATTTTGTAAATTTCTCTAATTCATATCCAAAACCATGCTATTAGTAGTGGAATATGGCTTTTCTAAAGTGCTGTACTGTGAAATAAATGTTTACTTATTATTAGTTTTTCACATTTTAACCTCACATTATGCTGGTCAGGGTAACAGGGGCTTCGGCACCCCTGGAGAACGCAGGATGCAGGTGTAAGCATGCTTCTAAGCTTGCATGCATGGAGCACACTATGCATTAGCTGTGAAGGAAAAAGCTGACCCCTCCAATTGTCACTGTATAATCTGTACTCCCTTGCTTACAGATCAAAACGGAATGCACGCGTGAACCTTTGTGAGGTGAAAGAGCTCGTGGTGACATTGCTCGTTTGTTTGTCAGTGCACTTCATGTCTAAACGGAGATCCTACTGCAAACAAACAAACAAACAAACGGAAATATCCCAGTCTGAGCTCATTCTGCAGTCGCAGCTCTGAACACACATCGCATATCCCTTCTGTCCGTGCAGAGGAATTATGGACTCAGGACTGCTTAGGCTCAGATGCAGGCATGACAGTAAGAGGTTTATAAAAATAGCCTGCATCAAAAAGCCAGCACAATCATGCCTTTGGCATAAAATGTGTGTAAGCAGCATTCACTAGTTCCAGATAAATAAGGTAAGTATGCGATTTCTCTTCGTCAGCGCCCATGGCAATGCATAGTAGATTTCCTCCAAGCGGCTCTATAAGATGAACTGGAGGTTGCTATCAGAAAATGTGGGCAAGCTTTGTGATCCGTATAACGTTCACTGTAAGAGCCCAAATATTCCTGCAGCAAAGCATTTACAAACAGTGATTAGATAGCTATGGTCGTCAAGCCGTGTACTGTATGATGCCAAGGATGCAGATTCTCATGCAAATTGTGATATATCTAAGCTTTTTACTTAAAAATGCTCCTGTGGTTTAGAGGTGGAGCCAGAGGCAGGCATGTGCACCTGCACTTTTGTACTTAGACTGCACAAGTGTCCCTCTATATGCAGTCTTACCTCATTATCTCGCCTCTGTTAACTCGTCAACCTCATCTCTCGCCACCTGTGATGGCAGGACAGATTTCCCTCCATGCACTTTACCTAGAAAAGCCTCCTACTTTGCTTCTCACCCTCACCAAGCTGTGACAAAAGTCCTGCCAGGAATGAAATTCTACCCTGCTAAGCCAGTTTCAGATCGTCGGTAGATGGCACTTTAATCCTATTTTAAACCTGCAACACCAGATGATGTACAGCCCCTGTCTGTTGTCAGAGACATTACATAAGGAGGAACCTCTCCACTGGTTGAAATGTGAATGGGACTGTAGTACAGAAGCCCCGCCCCATCATTAGAAAGAACGGCATATTAGTAAATGTGTCAGAAAGGGAGACAGCCAGTCTTGGCCCCTTTGTAGCGGCGGGATGCGCATGCGCAATAGCCAGAATAACCTTAAAAAATCGTATTTTTCTGTGGTATTTGAACCCAACAGCGCAAATAAGTTTGATCATTTTTGTCAGATTATACCAGCGATTCTAAATATGCATTTTAAACATTAATTTTTCTTTAAGTTTCAGATATATAGGTCTCTCCCTATTCAAAGAGATAGAAGTCTGGTCTTGTATGGCTTGAAATAACTGCTGGCGGAGTTATCATGATGGCAGCGGAGTGAACAGACTTATCTTGTAATGACTTGTCTGTTATTCTTTGCAGACTGGACTTCACGCGCTTTGTGTCAGTTGTCAATCACAGACTATTTCTCAAATTTGCATGAATGGATAGAAATTATACTGTTACGGGTCGCCATATTTGACCGGAGTCGAGCCATGAAACACGGGGGGGGTTTAGGACCCAAGGTACAGTTAGCTTCAAATGGAAAGGGTGTACCAAAAAGAGAAAAAAAGGGCATGAAAAGGAATGGCGGTGGGTGAGTGCAGAGATGACTGAGCTCACATACTCAGCACCACACGCCAACTCGTGGCAGACGACGACACCACAATGAGAAGCTTTTAGAGCTCCTGTGGGTGTTGCCCTAGGGAACCGAAAGCGCTGCAGCAGAGGGAAGGAAGAGATGAGAATAGGGCTGCCATGAAAGCGTGCGACGGGGGCTCCTTAGTGTGGCACGGACGCGGGGAAGAAAAGGACGAGACTGATACGCAGCAAAGCGTCCTATTTCGTGCATGATTGCGAGGGGAACGTTATGTTCCTCTGATAGTGAAAAATGAAGGGGAATGGCATGAGAGGGAAGAGGCAGGAGGACCAACCGAGGAACAAGCAGCTTTAGAGTGCTAGAAGTGCTTCCCCTACACTATTTTAAAGCCCTAACGTACCGGACAGCCTCCTGACTGCCCATAGCTAGCAATCTACCAATCGCCGGCTTACCTCTGTCCCTGACAAAACAAATGCGCTTGGTCACAGAGATACCACCTAATATGAACGCCGTACCTGTTAAGGCAGTAAACAAGTATAATGGCGTGACACCTGCCAAGCTCAGAAGAGCTCTTAGGTACCTAAACCTGGCAGGTGTTGCCCATCTGCATTCACGCTGATGAAGCAGGTGCATGTGCGATCGCATCAACTCTGCCCAGACTGAAAACTGAGTCAATGCTGACCTCCAGCGTCCAAAAAACGGAAGTCAGCGTGACCCTGTAATATATGTTTATGTATATTGTAAAGGTGATTGAAAAACATGTTATGTCAGCATCAGGTATGAATATCGCTTTGTGTATTTTTTTGTAACCAGCTTGCTTTGTGTATTTTTTATAAAGTTGCCAAACTCGTCGCTATAGCCATGAACCAAATGTGGGCGAGATAACGAGTTTAGACTGTAATTGTATTTTATTTGGCCTTCGGGTGGATCACAGAGCAAAAGGCGTGCATCTTGAATACAGTTGTAAAATCTCAATATGGAGTCTCATCCACAGCTGCGCTGTTTACCAAAAATGTGTTTTTCTTACGGCACAGCTTAGCATCGACCCAGCATTATAGCGGATTAGGTTGGCTTGGGTTCCAAGCGTTTCATCGCTCTGGGGCATCCTCTTCGTGATTCCTATTAATATGTCACTTCAGAAGCAGCATGGTGGTGCAGTGATTGGCGTTGTCACCTCACAACTCCAGAGATTCCTGGTTTGATTCCAGGTCATCCATCTGGAAGGAGATTTGCATGTTCTCCCCACGTCTGCATGAATTTTCTCTGGGTACTCCGGTTTCCTCACACCTTTCAGAGAACTGATTTAGGTCAACTGGTTTCTCTAAAGAGTTCCAGTGTAAGTGAGTACAGTTCAGTTATCCCTTCTACATCACTGTTTCAATATATCATGGGTCTGCATGAGAAATTATTAGGTCCTTATTAGAACCTGTAACTGTTGTAAAATTTCACTTTCAAAGGTTTTAGAATTTTTTGGTTTTTAACCATGTAAAGTGAGGTTTTTAACTGAGTGTAGAACATGCTGTAAATTTTGTTGTGTTTGCTTGATTGTTGATTAGGTTACATGACAGGTTTGATGACAGGTTACACACTGTATCGGTAGGTTTCCCTTAATATAGCCCACCTATACAGTGAGGCAAAAAAGTATTTAATCAGCCACTGTTTGTGCAAGTTCTCCTACTTGATGAGAGAGGTCTGTAATTTTCATCATAGGTACACTTCAACTATGAGAGACAAAATGAGAAAAAAAATCCAGGAAATCACATTGTAGGATTTTTAAAGAATTTAATTGTAAATCATGGTGGGAAACTATTTGGTCACCCACAAACAAGCAAGATTTCTGGCTCTCACAGACCTGTAACTTCTTGTTTATGAAGCTCTTCTGTCCTCCACTTGTTACCTGTGTTAATGGCACCTGTTTGACCTCGTTATCTGTATAAAAGACACCTGTCCACAGCCTCATACAGTCAGACTCCAAACTCAACAATTTCCAAGACCAAAGAGCTGTCGAAGGACAACTGGAAGAAAATTGTAGGCTTGCAGCAGGCTGGGAAGAGTGAATCTACAATAGGCAAGCAGGTTGGTGTGAATAAATCAACTTTGGGAGAAATGGAAGACATACAAGACCATAATATCCCTCGATCTGGGGCTCCACGCCAGATCTCATCCCATGGGGTCAAAATGATCATGAGAACGATGAGCAAAAATCCCAGAAATACACGGAGGGACCTGATGAATGAGCTGCAGAGAGCTGGGACCAAAGTAACAAAGGCTACCATCTGTAACACACTATGCCGAGAGGGACTCAGATCCTGCAGTGCGATCCAGAAGAAAATTGGAAAAATATCATGTGGTCAGATGAAACCATAATAGAACTTTTTGGTAAAAACTCACTCACACCGTGTTTGGAGGAAGAAAAATGCTGAGTTGCACCATACCTACTGTGAAGCATGGGGGTGGAAACCTCATGGAGTGGCCTAGCCAGTCTCCAGACCTCAACCCCATAGAAAATTTGTGGAGGGAGTTGAAAGGCCATGTTGCCCCAAAACATCACTGCTCTAGAAGAGATCTGCATGGAGTAATGGGCCAAAATACCAGCTACAGTTTGTGCAAACCTGGTGAAGACTTACAGGAAACGTTTGACCTCTGTCATTGCCAACAAAGGTTATGTTACAAAGTATTGAGTGAGTTGAACTTTTGTTATTGACCAAATACTTATTTTCCACCATAATTTACAATTAAATTCTTTAAAAATCCTACAATGTGAGTTCCTGGATTTTTTTATTTTTCTTTTTGGATTTTTTGTCTCTCATAGTTGAACTGTCCCTATAATGAAAATTACAGACCTCTCTCATCTTTCTAAGTAGGAGAACTTGCACAATCAGTGGCTGACTAAATACTCTGTTGCCCCACTGTATATGTAAGTCTATATATTGGGTTGAAACATATCTGAGCACCTACAACACGACGTTCATAATTCATTCAATTTGCTGTTGAACGTCAAAGCAGCATATTTGATTGTGACACAAAAGTACCTACAGTGTAGATGGTAGTTCAGGGATGCACGCAATCTGTCGAAGCACTCTAATCAGCTCTAAAATCATAGTTTATATTCCAAGACTGGGTTTGAAGGCGTGTTGTGCAGCCTGCTCAGTGCACCTACCAATTATCATTCAAAGGCTTTATGGAGCGAGGAGTGCTGCTTCTGCAGCCTGTTGGACATAAGGGATTGCAGTAATGAGTCTTCGAAATGAAGTGATAAGTCACTGGAATTCAGCAAGAAGAGAAAACCTTTTGTGTTCTTTTCTCTTCTTCTCTTTTTGTCTCTATCTAACGCTCTGTAATTCTCCGTTCATTATTTCCATTCACACTCATCTAAGGAGTGCTGTGTGTTCCTCGCTCACTGTTATTACTCCCATTGGCTTACTTCTTATATACTAAAGAATACCTCAGTGTTTTCTAACCACATCCCTTTCCATCTCATCTGTAGAATATCCAGAAAGAGATGATCATTTCAGAGTAAAGAATGGCACATGCAATATTTTTGTAATATTACATATGACAAACATAGGAATTAGCCTACCTCTATGGTGACCAAGATTCAAGTCCTAGCGGTGCCTTCTGGTGTCCCGTTCTGGCCATGCACATGCCTGCACACCGTGCTGCCTGTTAAGATTAAAAGTGGGGTTAGAACGTGGGCATGTTTGTGGACGCTATTGACATTGTATACCCTTAAAATGCCACACTTACAGTTCTACAGTGGTGCTTGAAAGTTTGTGAACCTTTTGAATTTTCTAGATTTCTGCATATAAATGGACCTAAAACATCATCAGATTTTCACACAAGTCCTAAAAGTAGATAAAAGGAACCCAGTTAAACAAATGAGACAAAAATATTATACTTGGACATTTATTTATTGAGGAAAATGATCCAATATTGCATATTAGTGAGTGGCAAAAGTATGTGAACCTCTAGGATTAGCAGTTAATTTGAAAGTGAATTTAGAGTCAATCAATGGGATGACAATCAGGTGTGAGTGGGCACCCTGTTTTATTTAAAAAACAGGGATCTATCAAAGTCTGCTTTTCACAACACATGTCTGTGGAAGTGTATCATGGCACGAACAAAGGTGATCTCTGAGGACCTCAGAAAAGGAGTTGTTGATGCTCATCAGGCTGGAAAAGGTTATAAAACCATCTCTAAAGAGTTTGGACTCCACCAATCCACAGTCAGACAGATTGTGTACAAATGGAGGAAATTCAAGACCATTGTTACCCTCCCCAGGAGTGGTCGACCAACAAAGATCACTCCAAGAGCAAGGCGTGTACTAGTTGGCGAGGTCACTAATATGCAATACAGGACAATTTCCCACAATAAATAAATGCGCAAGTATAATAGTTTTGTCTCATTTGTTTAACTGGGTTCTCTTTATCTACTTTTAGGACTCTGCTACTGAACCTTGAAATAAGCCAATCAAGTTGTCAGACCTTACAAAAACACTACCCAAACTTTACACATGGCATGCTGAATGTTTCATTTGCCCTAGACCTGGACAGGGTCGCAGGAGAGCCTGTGCTGGTGCCTAGGGCACAAGGCAGGAAAAGCCTCAGAAAGGGCACCAATCCCTCGTAGGGCACACACACTCACACAATAGGGGCAGTTTAGAGACACCAATTAACCTATTTGGATTGTGGGAGAAAATCGTACTAAACTCACGTGGACATGGGGAGGACATGCATACCCCAGGTCACTCCACCTGGGATCAACCTAGGACCTTCTTGCTGTGAGCCACAACAGTGCTACTCAAATGACCCTTAAACAATTTGCAGACATATATTTAGAATTGTTCTGTGCAAATATTTGGAAAGGCACTATGAAATTTATGAAATGTATTTTTTATTAGCACAATACTGTGCAAAAACCTTAAACCGCCATTAGATTTGTGTTTTATCAATATTATAATGACCATTTAGCATTGTTTCTGAGTTTATTTATTAAGATATAAAATACAGGAAATGTGTACACAATTTTTTGAAAAAGGCACACTTTTCAGAACAACATGGCTTTTGCAGTGGTTTTGAAAAGGTAGTTTTATCAACAAAGTTTTGTGAGTTGTGAGTGTCAACAATAAAGACTAGACAGCACTGCATGAATTTAATTTTTTATTTTATGAAACAATATATACAATAATTTAGTTGAAGAAGGTGCTGTCAGGGTCTCATGTAGATCCCCTCTCTGTAGATCCCCTCCAGACACTCTAGCGAATGTCGGGGCGCTCAAACTTCGCTTCTAGAGTTGCCTCAGACCACGTTGGCAACACTCGCTGGGCTTGCTGAGCGGGTGGCGCATGAAATCTGAGTGGAGCCAAACCTGCTCCCAGGAACATGATGGGAAATCTGAACCTGATGTAGCCACGGGATGGCGGTGATATTTCATGACCTTGCTCCTCAGGAGTGGTATCTGATGGTAGGTTCCACCACTTCTTATGAGAGGGGTCAGAGATCAGAGGAGTTTGCTTGGCAGCTTCACTCCAAATCTTTGCAAGAGATGTGTCATGACTTGAGATGACACGTCGGAGCGTACTCCTCAAGGCGGGAGTTCGCTGTTTTAACACAGCAAGGCTGGTAAAGTCCTGCACGAGGTGAGAGATTCCACCAAACATCTTCAGTTAGTTTGTTTTACTCCAGAGAAATGGCTCAATGCTTCAGTCGCTGTAGTAGAATGAGTAAGTGTTTTATACAAAACCAGTAGTTCTGATAACGGAACATTCCAATGCCCATTATTATGTCACAATCGCTGGCACCAGCTGTTATACAGTGCTGTGCAAATGTCTTAGGGCACCATTAGATTTGTTGTTTCAGCAATGATATAATGACCCTATATAAATATTTCCCAGTCTCTTTATTAGAGTGCAACCAGAAAATTCAGGAAATGTGTATGCTTTATTTTAAAAAATTATGAAAATAGGAATAAAAGAGCTTCTGGAGGTTACAGTGGCAAGTATTTAATGTGGCCTCCCCTTACACTTGAGCATTGATGGCACCTGGCAGTTTCATGCCAAGTTGACCCTTCTACAGTCCAAAGAAGAGTAGTAGCCAAGAAACCACCTTTTTGAGAAGGTCACACTTAATACTGACTTTTGCCTGCAGAAATGATTTTGTTCTGAAAATTGTGCCTGTGTGTGTTTTTTTTTTTATTACATTTTTTTTGTGTACATATTTTCTGTATTTTCTGTTTGTATCTTAATAAAGAGATTGAGAAATATATAATAATATATAATAATTAGATATGGTCACTATACTTTTGGTAAAACAACAAATCTATTGGTGGCTTAAGACTTTTGCACCATACTATATATTTAAGCAATTACATTGCAATGCTATTAAACAGCGTGAATTTGACAGAAAGTGACATTATTTTTGTGTTTTTAAAGCACATAAACCCCAATACTGTATATAATAACCGATAACATGGCTAGTATGTGTGCTTTCTTTGGGCATTGTTTTCTAAATGGTTTCAATACTGCTGCCTGTTGTGTTTGAATTAGTGTTGAGTTAGTGTTCATGGTGTTTTCTGTTATATTTGCCCAAGCCCCTTAATACATAAATAAATGTAAATATTTAAATATATAAAAATATATTTATTTATATATGTTAAAGACATCTGTCACCAACCTATCATTGACCTGTTAGGCAATCCCTTTCCATTCATTTTCAATGACCAGGCCTGAAAAGTCAGATCAGATGTTTCACAAGATTTGCATTACATTTTAATCCAAATTTGTGTGTGTGTGTGTGTGTGTGTGTGTGTGTGTGTGTGTGTATTGATGCATTATCTGGACAAAACATAGCAAAGCCTTGACATGAAGCCTTATGCCACTCACATAGCAAAAACCATAGCTTTTAGTCTTTTTCAAACATTTCATTCCTGCTTTTCCTTGTCAGGGCTGAGGGACTCATGTGACCATTCCAGATGTAAGCGTGCCCTTGGCAAGATGTCAGTCCATTAGGACTGTGTATGGGTCACTATTGCAGCACTGGGGGGGGCAATCCAATGACCGGCATTCCCTCCTTCAGAAACAGCCAGCGGTGCCTGCATGTGACACTCAACCAAGCAGCAGAAACCATAGATACGATTGAAAATATACCAAACTGGCCAGCACTGGAGCACACCATGAGGGTTTAAGTATATTTCTGCTCCATACCCGTTTCTTTCTACAAATGTTTGTGTAGCACAGCAACAGCAGGAAATGCATCCCAAGCTTAATGCAGAAAATAGGCTCTCAACCTTCTGTAGATGTTGCTTTTTTATTCATTTATTTTTTTGTAGAAGTACAGTTCCTAAATCAGGTATTCATAATAGGTTAAAAAGTATTACATAATCTTTAGAAAAACAGTTCTAGAGTATTTATGAAGAATTTTATGCAGGGTGTCCATGATAAAGCTTTAAAGCACCATCACTTGTACAATGATATATATTTCAGACACTCATGTGGAAGCTGCTGTATTATGTCCATAAAATAAAGAGGTGATTAATTTCTCATTTTTAACTCTACCATGATATACTGTTTCTATAAGTGGTTTATAAGTGGTAACAATTTGTACAGTGGTACTTAAAAGTTTGTGAACCCTTTAGAAATGTCTATATTTCTGCATAAATATGACCTAAAGCATCTTCAGCTTTTCATACAAGTCTTAAAAGTAGATAAAGAGAACCCAGTTAAACAAATGAGACAAAAATATTCTACTTGGTCATTTATTTATCGAGGAAAATGATCCAATAATACATATTAATGAGTGGCAAAAGTATGTGAGCCTTTGCTTTCAGTGCCTGCTGTGATTCCCATTCCTCCGTACAGAATAGCTTCAGCTCTGAGATGTTGTTGGGTTTCCTCACATTAATGATATACTGTTTCTATAAGTGGTCCAAGGAATGAAGGATTTTTATGCCTCCAAAAAAATTTAGCAAATTATGTCACAGTATTTATAGTATGGTCTAAATTTAAGGCAATGTCTTAAAAAAAACATATTTAATTGGATACAAAGAAATATCAGATAGGAATGATTGTTTACAGTCAATACAATAAATATTAATAATAATTTTAGGCTATATATTACTTAATGTTATATTTTACAAACTCTATGACAAAATATATTACTATTTATTAATAATCTCGGTCTCGTCTACTCTCTGTCTTGGTCTTGACTTGGACTCGACCACTTTGTTGTGTCTTGACTACAACACTATATGGAAGGTAAGATGTGGGTAGATGTACTGTAAGATGAGAAACATATCTACAAATGCTCAATTGTATAGACACATGAAAATAGTTTTCCTATGCCAAATGAGAATGGAATCCAGTGATGTTTAGATCATGAGTCACTTGCATTTATATGTCTGGAAAGTAAATGGAAGGAACTCATGGTTTGACATTTACTTACAAAGTGCACTGTTAAATATGAATAAGTATGAGTAAAAAGCTATTAGCAGTAATGCTAGAGGGGACATTAGCATGCCAAGACATCGAACTTTGCATCAATGAGGATTCAAACCTAGAAATAACCCTGAAGCAAGAGACTGCAGAAAGTTAGACAGCAACGAGAAGTAATATATCGGAAAACGCCCCAGAGAGGACGCCAGCAGAAACAATGGACAAGTGCACATAATACAGAAGTGTCAGCTCATACCAGGAACCTGGGAGCACACAGAGTCAAATGAATATTCGTGCAGAGCAAATGTCACACACTGAATGATCTGACGACCAGTACAAATGGTTTTTTATACGGAAATTCGTCACAGCTGTCAAAATTCTGGCAAGTCTGAGCGCCTTCGAAGAATTTCTTTTTACGCTTTCTTACACTGAAAGTGAATTGTACTTCATTACGAGAAAAAAAATATGGTACAGTGGTACTTGAAAGTTTGTGGACCCTTTAGAATTTTCTATATTTCTGCATAAATATGACGTAAAGCACCATCAGCTTTTCATACAAGTCCTAAAAGTAGATAAAGAGAACCCAGTTAAACAAAAATATTATACTTGGTCATTTATTTATTAAGGAAAATGATCCAAAAATTAAATATTAATGAGTGGCAAAAGTATGTGAACCTTTGCTTTCAGTATCTGGTTTCCATGGCTTTTCAAACCATGATACTACCACCACCATGTTTCACAGATGGGATAAGGTTCTTATGCTGGAATGCAGTGTTTTCCTTTCTCCAAACATAATGCATTTCTTTTAAACCAAATAGTTTTTGGTCTCATCCGTCCACAAAACATTCTTCCAATAGCCTTCTGGCTTGTCCACGTGATCTTCAGCAAACTGCAGACGAGCAGCAATGTTCTTTTTGGAGAGCAGTGGCTTTCTCCTTGCAACCCTGCCATGCACACCATTGTTGTTCAGTGTTCTTCTGATGGTGGACTCATGAACATTAACGTTAGCCAATGTGAGAGAGGCCTTCAGTTGCTTAGAAGTTACCCTGGGCTCCTTTGTGACCTCGCCAAATATTACACGCTTTGCTCTTGGAGTGATCTTTGTTGGTCGACCACTCCTGGGGAGGGGAACAATGGTCTTGAATTTCCTCCATTTGTACACAATCTGTCTGACTGTGGATTGGTGGAGTCCAAACTCTTTAGAGATGGTTTCGTAACCTTGTCCAGCCTGATGAGCATCAACAACTCTTTTTTTGATGTCCTCAGAAATCTCCTTTGTTCGTACCATGATACACTTCCACAGACCTGTTATGAAGAGCACACTTTGATAGATCCCTGTTCTTTAAATAAAACAGGGTGCCCACTCACACCTGATTGTCATCCCATTGATTGAAAACACCTGACTCTATTTTCACCTTCAAATTAACTCCTAATCCTAGAGGTTCACATACTTTTGCCACTCACTAATATGTAATATTGGATCATTTTCCTCAATAAATGAATGACTGAGATAATATTTTTGTCTCATTTGTTTAACTGGGTTCTCATTATCTATTTTTAGGATTTATGTGAAAATCTGTTGATGTTTTAGGTCATATTTATGCAAAAATATAGAACATTCTAAAGACTTCACAAACCATCAAGCACCACTGAAGCTGTGAAAAACGTTAATGAGTAAGGAACCACAGATTTTTCATTATGTAATACACAGTATATTCAAATTTCCACATTTCTACAGTGGGGGCCAAAAGTCTGAGACCACTAGTGAAAATGTTTGTTTGGATTTTTTTTGGAGAACAATTCGTACTGTATGACTCAAAGATTTAATAAAACTACTTGAAGGCCAAAGATGATCAAGGAGTGCTGACTGTCATGGAGTTTCTAGCACAGTCTTCACATTTAAACCCCATCTACAGCGTGTATGAAGGCTCTTGAAGACAGAAAAGCCTAGCATTCACTAACATCAAAAGATGATCTCTGCAATATTGTGAAATCACGCTGGAATAAGATGGATCATCATATTTTGCACAAATTTGTGGAATCCATGCCAGCTCAAGTGCATACTATCATTACAGCAAATGGGGACCATTCCAAATACTAATATATTCAGAAATGTATCAAAAGATTCAACTTTCCAGTCAAACTGTTTCACTGATTATACAGTGTGATTTGTAATGAAATGCATTGTATTTCAAAAAGGAACATTTTTACTAGTGGTCTCAGATTTTTGACCCCCACTTTTGACTTCGCCTGTGTGGAGTTTGCATGTCCTCACCGTGCCCACGTGGGTTTACTCTGGGTGCTCCGGTTTCCTCCCACAGTCTAACATGCATGCATGCATTAGACATGCATTAGGTTAAATGATTACACTGAATTGGCCCGATCTGTGTATGTTTCCAGCTTCAATGTAATCTTGTGTATTGATGTAACCTTGTATCTGCCGTAAATAGCCATTGATGCTGTGAAGTGAAGTTAAATAAGAAAAAATAAACAAACACAACTCTGAGAAGACTCCTACTAAGATGGCATGGCTGCGAAATTATAGAATAAATACGGACCACAGAACTCACATTATTATGCATATTGGGTGATTGTATTACTATTATATCTGCGTATATTTGATATGGCCACAAAGACATATATATGGAGAGTTACAATTTAATCCTGAACAGCCATGAGAAAAAATCTTCTAATGTAATGCAGTGTTACACAACAGTCTGGGCACAGCATTGAAATGATAGCTCTAGTTCATTTTCAAACTAAAAAGAAAGCAACAAGCTCTGTAGGTTTAAATTTAAATATGACATTGCTACAGTATCATTTAGAAATGTGCCCAATCATGTGCACATGACACATGTGTGTTTCAAATTGAATATACACTACAAAGCCAAAAGTATATGGACACCCAAACTACATCCATAAACCTAGTACGATATTTGGTCTCCCTTTGCTGCTATAACAGCTAGTGAAACATGACCATGAAGTCAGGGACTGACTATGTTGAACAATATGACCTGGCTCACTGTTGGTCTTTCAGTTCATGTCAAAGGTGAGTGATGCAAGCCAGCCAAAGCTGGCAAATCTTTTTTTTTTATTATCATGCCTTGTTTTAGGAGGGGAAAATGTTGATGACCTGTCTTGTTGGGGAAGTGGAAAAGTCTCTGCGGTGTTCAGTACAATCCATTCTACTGCCACCATTTGGTTACGTAGATTCAATACCTGTATGCTTCATAATATGAAACTATTAACTCCGAGTTGTGGCTGAAATAACGTAGGTCACTAATTACAACAAATGTATAACTTTTGGCTATACAGTATATGTTATACTCAGGAGTGGTTCAGGGTGCCGTGGCAGCGAGGACCACCAGCTCGCCCTCCCCCTACGCCCCCCCCTACATGAGGAGTGAGTTAATTAATTAATCCTCTTAATGCCCGCAATGCATATTTTGGTAGAAAGTAATTAGCCCCTCTAACATAGCCACAGGCCCCAGCCTGGCACCACCACTTCAAATGGCCTAGAACCAATACTGGTTGTATTTAAGCTTGTTCCCTGCAGAGGTTAATCTCTTTTCATTTAGAAAATTGACATGGGGTGCTTAACTTTCATAAGATTGTAAAGCCTATTATAAATTTCAGCAGCAATGCTTTGTGTTGTATGTGTTGACTATGAGTGGTATATACGTGCCCTTGAAATAACGCGTGACCTTTTTAACATGGGCAGATTAACCCATTTTATTAGGTGAAATCTCATCTGTGTATGAAAACCTAGCTTTAAAAAAAACCCAGAAGAATATAAAGGAATATAAGGGAACAGGTGTTCTGTTTGACTACAGGGGAACGTAAGTCATTGTGGAAATACTGCATGTGCTGCTTGACCCCGTCATTGAGGATGGCCCTCGATTAACCTCAATGACAGACATCCTCTCAGGTGACGTCCATCTCAGCCAGGCTCTCCACCACCAACCTGTCATTATCTGACCATTCCATGCTAATTCAGTAATCAGATTTCATTTATCCTCTGTAGCTGTCTGCAATAAACCCCATTTGTGAGGTCTCCCATTCATCGATTTCTTCCCCTCGTTTGTGCCTCTGTTTGTGATTGCTTCATATCATAAAAAAAGGCTTGGCAAAACAGACGCCTCTCTTTCAGCCGAACACATTAGGGGCAGTGATTACATTAACTGTTATGGCTACGAACGATTGTGAGTAATAACAAGCAGCAGTCAGACAACAGGCTTGGACTAAAGCGCCATCTGTCGGTCGCTGCTCTCCCTGCTTACCTTTTCAGCTATAATATATGCTATTATGAAACGATAACGTGGAAATGGAAGAAAAACACACAAAATGGCCTTCAGAGACCTATTAAAGCAAGCAAAGCATTTGAAAGCTTATGCTATCTTAAATTTTAAAGCCTGGTCATAAAACGCTTTGGCTGTCTTTGATCAAATGGGCAGTTTTTTGCTCAAAAGCAGGTCAGCCGGAGCGCACCAGGATGATTTAAAAACGCATTTAAAGTACAGGATTATGCCGTTTTAAATATTTCAAATAATCCAGTGTCTTTAGCACAATGTTGTGTTTTGTGTTAAGCTGACCTTTGCAGTGGACACCCTTAAATATGACGTGTCTGCCAGTTTTAATAAACCGTTGAAGCCAATTACGTTCTAAGACCTCATTTATAAAATCAACAAAACATGTCATTTGGCCAGGAGTACCCAAAGTACGTTTGGTTTACAGATAAGTACTGTGATCCTGTGAATGGTTGGTTCTTGGAATTAGAACTAAAAAAACATAAACAATGGTGAATCAGGACTAAGCAGAGCCCTTTCTACACTGTTGAAGTAAATTACTGATAAACACAGTGGCACCTGGGATGCTGCACTGATGTCATCCTCATAAGAACCCGTGTCAGTTGGAATCTCTCCATTGCATCTTTAAACCACATTATGCAACCTCACAGCTGTCTGTAATTAAGTGAATTGTTTTCGAAGAGACCAGACACTTTCCAGGATTACAGTTGGTAGGGGTGGCTTCATCCCCATTGTTTGGACTCTTCTCCTTTCATTTTATACTCTTTCTTTTGCCTCAATGATATTTTTTCTGGAAGTTATGTAGGTATGACTCCGGGACATCTTTTGTCATTACCACACCTGATATTGGATGTAGCACATTATTCCACTTGTTAGTCGGCACTCTGAAATTCCAAGGTCAGCATCAGCTCTGGGTTTAACAGCAGCAAGTAGGACAGTGTTACCAGTTATAGCTCTAGCACACCTATACTGAGACAAATTGAACATTGAATGATGGACAAGCAACCAATTTAGGAGATCAGGAGACAGTTAGGTTCTATCTAGTAGCCTGAGCCCTTTGTCTAGTGATTACTTGGTGCAAGACACACCATATGTCCAGAATTATATATAGCTAGTCCCCATTGACAATGAGAACTCGGTTTGACAAATCCATTTTAAGTTGAATGTATCATTCCTATTCTGTGTGTCGGCGAGCATTATCCTGCTGAAAAATGCCAGCTGGAAGCCCTTTCATGAGAGACAACACATGTGGCCACAGTGTCCCTTGTATCACTATTAGGGGTAACCCACTGTAGTAGGATATGGCTTCTCAAATCATCACACCACCAGTTGGGGCAGTGTGTCGCTCCACAGCAAAGATTGAAGCATTCATCACAAGACCTTCATACTCAAACCCAACTGTTGTTGGATCCCAAACAGAACCTCAGGTTCCACTTGCATTACCATTCAGGTTCCAGTCCACAGCAGTCCAGGTTTCTCATTCACGACACCACTGCAAAGTCAGGCAACAGTAGCTGGTTGTCAATGGGTGCCGTAACAACAAGTTTCCTTCTGCTAAGCATCTGGAAATGGCCCGGGCAAAGACATGGGTGTGTAGTGAAGGTGCCACATGAGTCTGGATGGTGGACAGCGAAACTGTGAGAGCTGCTCGTGCTTGTCGGCAGATCAAACAATCCTCTCTAATGGTGGTCTGTATTGGGTGTGCAGATCCTGTTCGCCATGTGTGCATGCCCTCACGGAACCACTGTTCCCAACATCTCCTAATAACTAGATCAGAATGGCCTAGATGGCAGGTTATTTGTCGAAATGACCATCCTGCTTCTCTCAGTCCAATGATGCGGCCCTCTCAAAGTCTTTGAACTAGGCAAAAAAATCTCTCATCAAGAGGTACACTACCCAAAAGTAGCCTCTGAGAGCCTTTTTATAGGACAGCAGGGGAAGCACTTGTACCCCCTCTTGTCTAATCAGAGCACACCTATAGTCATTTTCATATCTGCCTGAGACAGAACTGCATGCCAGGTTTTGCAGTAATCCCACATTCCTATCTGGATGTGTTCCTTTTTTGTCAATGAATATATTTTAAGACATATTGGAAAAAAATGAAACGGAATTTGGTGTGTGTGAAAGTTCAGGCACCTTTCTTGCCAATTTAGTAGTGTGAGTCAGTAAAATCTGTCAATCTGGCTCCAAATTTATGGGCCTAATGCTGAGATAGCTTCAGAATCTACAGAAAAACAGCTGAGATAAGTCAACGTGGTGGCACTGGGATCATTTATAAGTCTGCTAAATAAATTTGTCTGCTAAATGCTGTAAATGTAAATTCGGTGGTGCTTGTGTGAATTTTTGGCACAAACTTTCCCAAGAGTAGTTTACTTTAGGTGACGCAGTCTTGTTGAGATTGAAGAGAATTTAAGAAGTTGACTGAAAGCATCTGGCTGTCTTAGCATTCTAAGCTTATCTATCAAACATAATGGACTTGATGTGCTACACATACCCACAGGACACACAGGTAAAAGCCTCAGTTCAGTCCAAGAACAGCCCATTAGTAGGTAAATCAGTGCTACTAATGTTGCATTTAAAGCCTCTGCTTTAGATCATTCAGATTGAAGTGAGGTCCTATTTCCTCAGGTCTCAACCACCTAAGCTGAGTGAACTCCCTGCAGAATACCGAATTAGAAAGCGGTCATCTTGCTTCCTGGCTATCTTCATCCAGACATGAATTTTCTTTAACAAAGACCTCAAAACGTCAACCTGGCTCCAAATTTATGGCCCTGATGCTGAGGTAAGTTTTTCATAGCTGCAGAATCTACAGATAGGTAACTGATATAGCCCATAGATGTGAATGTTTGTGTACTTATCTGTGCAAAAGTTTGATTGGCAAAAAAAATGTTAACTTTGCAAGCAGAAACAAATTAAATATAGTACTGTGTAAAGGTCTTAGGCCACCATTAGATTAGATATACTATACCATTGTTTTAATAGTATTATAATAACCATATAGAATTATTTCTCAGTTTCTTTATTAGAATACAGGGAATTTGTATGAAGTACTGAAAAAACAGCTTCAGTTGGCTACAGTGGCAAGTATTTAGTGTGACATCTCCTTACTCTTGAGCAGTAGCAGCATCTGGCAGCTACAGTCTGAAGAAGCTTACTCAGAAATTGTCTTTTTCCAATTCTTCCAATAGCCTTCTGGCCTGTCCACATGATCTTTAGCAAACTGCAGACGAGCAGCAATGTTCTTTTTGGAGAGCAGTGGCTTTCTCCTTGCAGCCCTGCCATGCACAACATTGTTGTTCAGTGTTCTTCTGATGGTGGACTCATTGAACATCAACATTAGCCAATATGAGAGAGGCCTTCAGTTGCTTAGAAGTTACCCTGGGGTCTTTTGTGACCTCGCCAACTATTACACACCTTGCTCTTGAAGTGATCTTTGTTGGTCGACCACTCCTGGGGAGGGAAACAATGGTTTTGTATTTCCTCCATTTGTACACAATCTGTCTGACTGTGGATTGGTGGAGTCCAAACTCTTTAGAGACGGTTTTGTAACCTTTTCCAGCCTGATGAGCATCAACAACTCTTTTTCTGAGGTCCTCAGAAATCTCCTTTGTTCGTGCCATGATACACTTCCACAAACATGTGTTGTGAAGAGCGATCTTTGATAGATCCCTGTTCTTTAAATAAAACAGGGTGCCCACTCACACCTGATTGTCATCCCATTGATTGAAAACACCTCACTCTAATTTCATCTTCAAATTAACTGCTAATCCTAGAGGTTCACATACTTTTGCCACTCATTAATATGTAATATTGGATCACTATAGACAATTCTGAAGGGTTCATAAACTTTCAAGCACCACTGTACAGCTAGTCCCTATTTACAATGAGGACTTGGTCTGACCCTTTTTGGAAAGGTAGCAGCCAAGAAACCACAGAAAGCCTGACCAGGACTCCAGCCTTGGTCCTGGGTTGGAAAATTGCTGTAGAGCCAACAAAGCACCCAATAAGTAACTTAAATACGTCATTAATTTTTCCACACGTAGGATCATTTCGTTTAAAAAGCCAATACATACAGATGTAGGTAGAATTTCCTTACAACTATTATATAATCTGAAGATGTGAAGTATGAGAAAGATATGCATCTTTATGTAATATACAATTATACAGTGACAATTTTGTGGGAGGGTCAACTTCTTCCACAACGTTAAGGCAAACCCGTACTACACGAGGACATTCTTCAATTAACTGAAGTCTTACAATCCTTACAGTTTGCTTATTTAATCTAATGTGGTACGTAGCTGATACAGCTTCCAGCCCATGATTTTTTAGTACCAAAAAGTCCCTTATTTCTCCTCCTTTTCTCTTTCTCATGTTGACTCTGTGAATGAAATCTAATCTGAGTTCAGGAAAGCAGTCATACATTCGAACTAATACAATTACTCAGCCTTCAGCACACATGGATTTATATTGTTCAACTACCCAACCAGGTAAAAACCCTGAATTCCTGAGTGAAACAAAGGGAGTACGTGTTATAAAAGCTAATATCAAAAAGGCAAAAGGTTATATCTACATCAACACGGTCACACCAACGACTATTCAAATGAAATAATCCATTTTATATAATGTAGCTGTCAAAACCTATGTCTACAAATGCTATAATGCCTCACTGCTCATGACTAAGCACAAGTTTTAGCTAACATTAGATTATATGACATTTTATATTGCTAACGAAATGCAAAGCCAACACTGGAAATGGAAGAGCAGATTTAACTGTAACTTCAGGCAAAAGTTAGAAACTAGTTGGCGCTCAATTCAGAAACTGAGAAGGCGATAAAATAAAGTGTATTAAACAAGCTAGTTAGCTAGCTACTTACATTAACATTAAGTTGCGCAACTGCAACCTTAATGAAGATGGAACCAATGATGGGAGTGAGGCAAGCAGCTGAGATGAGAAATGGTACGGTTCATTTTAGGGGTATCTGAAACTGTATTAAAAAACTTTTGCAGACATGAATATGGGAAATAAAGTCTAACCATTATCTCGCTGCCCATTATCTCACCAAACTCATCTCCTACCACCTGTGATGGCAGGATGGATTTGACTCTGTGAAAGCTCTTGCCCTCGCAATTAAGTTGTACCCCATTGAGCCTTCTAACTCGTTTCAGCCGAAACTCGATTCATGGTTCAAGAGTCACGTTCAGTACACAGTGATCCAGTAATTCAGGTTCACAATAGCCTTGCTCAGAGAACATGTCCGCTGTGTTTATCGTGTTTTTCTTTATTTGTACGTCTACAATACTGTATTCTTAGTACAAAGAAGTCTACATGGGTCCTAAATAGGTTCATTTATAAGAGCCTACCAAAAGTAAAACAGGAATTGAATGCTCCAATACCCCCGCTAAACCCCACCATCCAAACAAGACCAATGATGTTGCCCCTTTTTATGCTAGACAATTGTTAAGTAGGAGCTCCCCTGATCCCTCCATAATTCAAACCCTGCCTCTCCGAGTGTCTGCAAAAGTTCTTGAACATTATCATTACCCAACTGAAAACATACAAATGAATAACGGCCATAAATCAGCAGGTGACTTGATAGATAAGCTCATTTATGAGCTAGTAATAGGAGTGTAGTCATCCTTGTCAATACAATTACCATAAAGGTGCCTAATTTCTATGCAGTACATCGTCATCTTGCATCATGACAGATAAGTGGGCTTTGTGCATGTGTACAAGTCACGCACTCTCGGTTTGAGATTCCCTCGCTCGCTATTTATGACCTGGCAAGCAAGCTCAATGACATTCATCTACAGTCAAACTAAAGAGCAACTCACATAGCACAGATGATAAGACGAGTATGCTCAGACCTCCTGAGCAGAGTGAGAGCACCCACACACTGCAACACGGACACAGTCGTTACATTCACAGGGATATCTGTTAGAAAAGCGCAATTTGCCATATATTTAATAAGAACGAGAACATGACGGGGAACAAACACTAATTCACAGAGATGGCTTTTCACCTGTGTAAACAAATATTTTTCCTATAGGAGCCTGTGACGTGACGCGAGTGGGTTTAAGACTAAATGACATTCGTCACTCAGTTAAGTACGCATTATATTGACGTTAGTTCATGTCGCAGTGCATGATTCTGACACGATTTGTTGAATCTCAATGTGTAATAATAACGTTATGTATGGTATAGGTAACAGGTAACAGGTCCAGTGTCATTACTCACATGTACAGTGATGCTTGAAAGTTTGTGAACCCTTTATAATTTTCTATATTTCTGCATAAATATGACCTAAAACATCATCAGATTTTCACACAAAGTATTAAAAGTAGATAAAGACAAATGAGACCAAAACACTATACTTGGTCATTTATTTATTGAGGAAAATGACTGGCAAAAGTATGTGAACCTTTGTTTTCAGTATCTGGTGTGATCCCCTCTGTGCAGCAATAACTGCAACTAAACGTTTCCTGTAACTGTTGATCAGTCCTGCACACCGGCTTGGAGGAACTTTAGCCCATTCCTCCGTACAGAACAGCTTCAACTCTGGGATGTTGGTGGGTTTCCTCACATTAGCTGCTCGCTTCAGATCCTTCCACAACATTTCGGATTTAAGTCAGGACTTTGACTTGGCCATTCCAAAACATTTTATTCCATATAACTTTATTCTTCTGTAACCATTTTGGTAGAACGACTTGTGTGCTTAGGGTCGTTGTCTTGCTGCATGACCCACCTTCCCTTGAGATTCAGTTCATGGACAGATGTCCTGACATCCTCCTTTAGAATTTTCTGATATAATTCAGAATTCATTGTTCCATCAATGATGGCAAGTCGTCCTGGCCCAGATGCAGCAAAACAGGCTACCATGATACTACCACCACCATGTTTCACAGATGGGATAAGGTTCTTATGCTGGAATGCAGTGTTTTCCTTTCTCCAAACATAACGCTTTTCTTTTAAACCAAAAAGTTCTATTTTGGTCTCATCCGTCCACAAAACATTTCTTTCAATAGCCTTCTGGCTTGTCCACGTGATCTTTAGCAAACTGCAGACGAGCAGCAATGTTCTTTTTGGAGAGCAGTGGCTTTCTCCTTGCAATCCTGCCATGCACACCATTGTTGTTCAGTGTTCTTCTGATGGTGGACTCATGAACATTAACATTAGCCAATGTGAGAGGCCTTCAGCTTGCTTAGAAGTTACCCTGGGTCCTTTGTGACCTTGCCAACTATTACACGCCTTGCTCTTGGAGTGATCTTTGTTGGTCGACCACCCTGGGGAGGGTAAACAATGGTCTAGAATTTCCTCCATTTGTACACAATCTGTCTGACTGTTGGATTGGTGGGAGTCCAAAGTCTTTAGAGATGGTTTTGTAACCTTCTCCAGCCTGATGAGCATCAACAACTCTCTTTCTGAATTCCTTAGAAATCGTCTTGATAGATGATACACTTCCACAAATATGTTTTGTGAAGAGCAGACTTTGATAGATCCCTGTTCTTTAAATAAAACAGGGTGCCCCCTCACACCTGATTGTCATCCCATTGATTGAAAACACCTGACTCTAATTTCACCTTCAAATTATCTGCTAATCCTAGAGGTTCACATACTTTTGCCACTCACTAATATGTAATATTGGATCATTTACCTCAATAAATAAATGACCAAGTATAATATTATTGTCTCATTTGTTTAACTGGGTTCTCTTTATCTACTTTTAGGACTTTTGTAAAAATCTGATGATGTTTTAGGTCATATTTATGCAAAAATATAGAAAATTCTAAAGGGTTCAAACTTTCAAGCACCACTGTAACTTATATCCATGTTACCAAATTTACAGCTGTTTAATTATGCATCATTTCCTACAAATTGACTTGCCCAAGATAAAATGTGTGCTACAGACACTGGAGCTGCTTGCAGGATTCAGCCGCCTTGCTTTATTACAGCGACCCATGCGTTTCCCAGTGTTTTGGGGTTTTGGAAATCACTTTTCATTTTTTTGAGCACATATGTGCCTGACTTGCGGGAACATCCTACATCTGAGCAACACGATCCTAATTAAATTTCTTACATCTAGTCATTATGCTGTCAGTCTCATAATACAGACATGAAAATTATGGTTCGTCTATAGTGGTTTTACTGTAAACCAGATACGTCCTAGGAATAACAACATGACTTCCTCAGCTTATGAATATTCATTCAAAACACTCTTTGTAATGTGTATAATACAATTAAAAGTATACTCATTGAGAAACAAAACAATGCCCTCAGATAGAAATGTTGGATTGCTGCAAAACTCGGCATGCAGTTATGTCTCAGGCAGATACAGTATGTAAATGATTACAGGTGTGATCTGATTAGACACTAGGTCTTGCCACAAAAGGGCGTAAAATTGCTTCTCCTGCTGCCCTATGAAAAGGCTCTCAGAGGCTACTTTTGGGGAGCGTACCTCTTGGTGAGAGATTGTGGTCTTTAGCAACAAATCCAGGTCCTGTATGAGATCTGATGACGGTCGTGTCAGAGTATTGGTTCTGCCTTCCAAAGATGTGTGTTAGGTCAATTGGAAGCTGAGTCAGTATGTATGTGCCCTGCTATGGACTGGCTGGTTGGTTCCTGCTTTGCGATCTGTGATGCCAGGTAGCCCTCTCAGGCATGTACTGATGACAAGGAAGACAGCTGAAAAACAGCCAAGACTTTGATGGCTTTCCACAGAGTTATTGTGGCTACTTCTGTGGAGAGAATTAGCTGGATGCGAGACCAGAGCCAGGAATGGTGGGCCTGTGATGTGAAAGGCTTTGCAGATATGGAATTCATAGAAAGCTTTAGCTTGTTAATGGCAATGCTTAACTATTTATGTGACTGACTCTCTTCCAGATTTGCAAATCAGGATATTGATTTGAGCTGGCCCATAATGCTAAAAAGCGAGTGGGGGTGAATGTACTGGCTGGAAATAGAAGCAAGTGACCACATGCTGGTTAACCTATTTGGCATCGCCCAGTACTCAGTTTGGTTGTCCATTAATGTTGTAAAGCTGTTTGTTCTAGTCCCATGCTTGATTGCGTCACACTACTCCAAGGAAATGGGCTTTGGGAAGTCCGAAAAAGCTTGAAGTTACATCGCAAAATATCAGATAAAGGTAAGCACAGTTTAACAACCATCTGATCAATGTCCATTAGCTTTAACGACCAAGGTCTTAACAGTTATACCAAATTATAAGAGGAAATAATAATCTGTCTTTTAACTCCGGACATCGCAGCCATAAATGGTTAGTCAAATTACAAAGGTTTAGCCTGTGTACTTTTTACTGCCATAAATATTACTTATGTCATACGTTTATGTTTTGTCTATGCTATTTTTATTGCATTTATTTTCATGAATATTGATTTTACTTTACAAGTACTATGTGCATAAATAGGAAATAGGTTACAGTCTGTGTTGGGAATGGACACTTTTAGGTGTCACAGTTTTCCATGCCAAAAAGAGACATGAAATATAAAGTTTGTACTCTGCTTGATAGCCTACTACAAGTGACATTCTGGTTTGACAGATTTTACCGATACCTAGAAGTGCCGAGCGCCAGTCATTTGACCTATGTGACTTGGATTTACCTACTTAAAAGCTTAAAGTGTTTAAATGGTGATAATGCCTGTTTTGGAAATTAGTGTTTTTTCAAGAGGACTCATTCCCTCTTGGTTGTGTGCAGCGAGTGAGGTATGTTAATTTATGTTTATATTCCATGGTACGTGTTATGTTTTAGTTCTACAGTGTGTGTGTCATTATTGTGTATTTCCTGCAGTGATATGTGTAACAGTTTAGGCTTCAATTGTTGTGTGGATGTTAGTGTTCCACACATTTTCAGCTGTACATCTGCATTTACTTATGGCAGTTTTCTTGTGGAAATACATTTTATGTTTATATTACAGCAGAATAAAGATGTATTACTATAGGCTGGTCAACAACCTGTTTCACAGAATGAAATGTGGTCATTAAATGGTGTATACCTGTTCATTTCAGATTCAGAAAATGACCCATATCATAACTGAAAAGAACATAGTGAATGTGGTTTTTGCCACTCCCATGACAGAAACCAATCTGCGGCATATATGCAGAAAGAATATCAGAACTGCCTGCTTTTACCTGTGAACATAACCTAAATGGTATGTCAGTTTAGCATGTAGTACGTAACTATATAGGCAGCCGATGAACGATTAAATGAACGAGCTTCACAGGAGAACATTCTCCATCCACAATCAGGCCTACAGCAAATAAGCAACACATGTGAGTCCTCTTTAAGATGGACGCCAAATCTTGCCTTATTATAGCCATCATGGACTCACATATACGCAAGAACACACAGTGCAACCATAATCTTGTCACTTTCTTTCCCTGGATTCTAAAAATACACCTTGTATTCACTCTATCAACCTTATTCACTCTACAAACATGCACATCTAACACACATCCCTCTACCTCATCATCTCTGCGTGCTGTATAACCCAGAGCCATGGTCCAGCTGCGCTTCCAACTCAGTAGCTATCTATCTCTCTGTTCATATTTGTTTTGTCTTGTGTCTCTTCTAGTTTCATGGCACACACTGAAGCAGGGGGGCATATTGTTGGTCTGGCCTAGTGCTTCACTTGTTTGTGTGTTCTATCACAGTCTCTATTTCCCTCTCAGAAATTTTTTTAATAGTTTTCAAACTTTAAATCTACTAAAATAACTATCCATGTCCCAAACCACATACTTTATGTTAACACATAGCCAATGTTAAGAACAGCTACCAACCTACTAGGCTATTGGCTTTGTTGGCTAAATTAGCCTTCCATGTTCTAAAAGAAATTGAAGCATTTTTCAGTTCCTTAACAACCTCTTGGTGCAGAAATGCCCTCTAGTGAGCCTGCAGGCATAAAATAGCATAATAGCATATTTATAGCGTCAAATATTCTTAACACACAGTCCAGCATACCAACTCAAATTTCTTAGAACCAGTATGACTCCCCGAATGCCAATTTTCAGCCATCTACATGCAACCATTCACCAGAAATCGCCTTGAATTACAGTCCTACGGCACCTACGGCATGAGAGCTAGATCAGCAGATTCCAGGCAGATCAGTCCCTATAAACCCTTGTATAAACCCCTTAGTGTGATTGACACCTATTTTGACCAATAGTACTCACTCAGACGAATACACAGGTGGGTCACATGAGAAGCTGGAATTAGTTAGGCCTGTTCCTTGAAAGAAATAGTAATGTAACTCTGAAATTTGACTTTTATTTATTTATTCTATCAGAAAATACTTCATTTTTTCTTGATTTATACTGACAGATTACTTTTTTTGTGTCTTTTTAGAGGTTATCCACACATATTATAATAATAGTAATGAAAAAAATATGTCTTCAAATGCCGTTTGGGGAATGCTCCGACCCCCTTGACAAGGAAAATGGGTTAAATGTAAAAAAAATAATACATAAATATATTCAGAATGGTTTACAAGAGCTGCAGTTACAACAACCAGGCATATATTTGTGGAAGTGTATCATGGAACGAACAAAGGAGATTTCTGAGGATCTCAGCAAAAGAGTTGTTGATGCGCTTCAGGCTGGAGAAGGTTAAAAAACCATCTCTAAAGAGTTTGGACACCAGTAATCCACAGTCAGCCAGAGTGTGTACAAATGGAGGAAAGTCAAGACCATTGTTACCCTCCCCAGGAGTGGTCGATCAACAAAGATCACTCCAAGAGCAAGGCGTGTCACAAAGGACCCCAGGGTAACTTCTAAGCAACTGAAGGCCTCTCTCACATTGGCTAATGATAATGCTCATGAGTGTGCTCATGACTGCCATGCACAACAATGGTGTGCATGGCAGGGTTGCAAGAAGAAAGCAACTGCTCTCCAAAAAAAATATTTTTGCTAAAGATCACGTATACAAGCCAGAAGGCTACTGGAAGAATATTCTGTGGACAGATGAGACCAAAATAGAACTTTTGGTTTAAAAGAAAAGCGTTATGTTTGGAGAAAGGAAAACACTGCATTCCAGAATAAGAAGCTTATCCCATCTGTGAAACATGTTGATGGTAGTATCATGGTTTGGGTCTGTTTTGCTGCATCTTCGCCAGGATGGCTTGTCATCATTGATGGAACAATGAATTTTGCATTATATCAGAGAATTCTAAAGAAAAATGTCAGGACATCTGTCCATGAACTGAATCTCAAGAGAAGGTGGGTCATGCAGCAAGACAACGACCCTAAGCACACATGTTGTTCCACCAAAGAATGGTTAAAGAAAATTAAGGTAATGTTTTGGAATGGCCAAGTCAAAGTCCTGACCTTAATCCAATCGAAATGATGTGGAAGGACCTGAAGCAAGCAGCTAATGTGAGGAAAACCACCAACATCCCAGAGCTGAAGCTGTTCTGTACGGAGGAATGGGCTAAAATTCCTCCAAGCCGGTGTGCAGGACTGATCAACAGTTACAGGAAACGTTTAGCTGCAGTTATTGCTGCACAGGGGGGTCACACCAGATACTGAAAGCAAAGGTTCACATACTTTTGCCATTCACTAATATGTAACATTGGATCATTTTCCTCAATAAATAAATTAACAGGTATAATATTTTTGTCTCATTCGTTTAACTGGGTTGTCTATCTACTTTTAGGACTTGTGTGAAAATCTGATGATGTTTTAGGTCATGTTTATATATATTTGCGGCTAACTCTACTTAAATCTAAAATCTTATGTACTTACACTGGCATTTACTCCACAAATTAAATCTATGTTATCCCAGCATCATTTCATAACATTCCCATGTACATCTTGTGATGTTACTGAATGCTCAGCTTTTCTATTTTCCAGCACTCTCAACTTATCAGGAGCCACGCATCCTCGCCGGTTTGACGCTAGGGAACACATTAGGACTGAGATGGTGGCTCCAGTACGCAGTATGGTCAGGAGGCCAGAGGTAACTACAGGGCCATAGCTTTACTCGGTTAGTGTCAGACATTGGTGTGACTGGCTCCCTGCCCATACTGGGCTCACCCTGAGCCATTCTCTCACCTTATCATGCCTTCTTGGTCGCCATGGCGATGCAAGCTTCTAGTTACTCCCTCTCTGCAACCATTATTTGCTGTTGGTGCTTGAGAGGTCTCTCTTAGCAATCGGGGAAAGTCGTTTGCCCTGTTTCGCTGTTCTTATAGGCACTGATCTTTGAAAAGCGTTGTTCTTTGTTTCTCGAACACTCGCTCCTGCGACGTAACATAACATAGATCCAGTTTGTGGAGTCAATGCCAGTTTGAGTGCATAAGATAGAATATTTATGTATTTACTTTTTTACAATTAACCCATTTTTCCTGGTCAAGGTTGTAGCGACATAAAAAACAAACAGACAATTATAAAACCTTGATTCCCCAAATGGCATTTGACAACTTTTCAGATGATCAAACAGTGTTGGTATTTTTTCCTAGTGCAATTTGTCCAAGGTTGCTCAAACATCCCACATTGTAGACTAAAGTCTCATAAGACTAAGTCTTAGCCTCAGTTTCCTTCCTATTCCTGGTGATGTCCATCTCTAACACACACACACACACACACACACACACAGATACTATTTCAGGCATTCGACCAGATGGATATTTCATGGGAGATGCTGTTTCCCCATTGACAATTCCACTCCAGCTCTCTGTGTAATTCTCCAGTCACTGAGTCTTTCACATACTTGTCAGACCTGATCCTTAATAAGCCCACCAGACTGTGTGTTGATATGTTAAATCATTTGTAACGCGTCTAGACGGAAAACAAAATAGTTATCATGGTGAGGATTATAAACAAAACTGCACACAATACCCCACACACCGGCAGCAGTTAGCAGAGGTGAAAAATAAATGTGAAATCAGAAATGGCAGTGTAATCCTCCAATCACATGTCCATTATTTGGATTCTTTAAGCTTGAGTAAGGCCAAATCAGGTATGAACATAAGCTTATTTACTGCACATTTCATTTTCAGCTGTAAAAGCCCAATGTATAACCAAGTCATTTTTGGAACTGCGGTATGGGCAGCAGACCCATGACTTGATAAAGGCTTTAGAAACAGAAGGTACAGAAAGATAACAGTATTGTTCTGTTATAGCTTGGACTGGAATCTGACTGTAGGCCAGATGAAGGATGAGAAAGCTGGTTGTGTTTTATCCATCCATTGTTTTTTGTAACCTCTTTCCAGATCTCATTCTGGCAGCACTTTGAGGTCAGGCTTTATCCAAACACAATGAAGATAGAACATCATACATAACCCTGTTACTCCTGAACGGTTAACAAGTAACCAGTGCAAAGCAGGTCGGGGCATTTCCAATGGAATAATAACTCATTCATTAATGCATTCACTCATTCATTCATGTTCTTATCCGGTTGATCCTGGACTGGGTCGCGGGGGAGTTGCGGCCTAGCAGGCGGCAGGAAAAACTCTAGACATGGTACCAATCCATGGCAGGGTGCACACACTCACACACACACTCAAATATTTGGGGCACTTTTAGCGACACCAATTACCCTAACACGCATGTCTTTGGACTGTGGGAGGAAACCGGAGTACCTGGAGTAAACCCACGTGGACACAGGGAGGACATGCAGACTCCACACAGAAAGGTCCCAGATCGCTCCACCTGGGGATTAAATGCAGGACCTTCTCACTGTGAGGCGACAGTGCTACCCACCAAGTCAGCGTGCCGCCCAATATTATTATTCATAATAATAATAATAATTATAATAATAATACACTAATAAAAAGTAAGTACATAATTTGGCCTGCCAAGGTTTTGCATGTTTAGACTTAGCTAACCAAGTATAAAGACATGCCAGAAGATACCAGGATTTATGTTTGGTCAAGCTAGTTATTGAAAGATATACCAGAGGTTGTTAAAAAGAAGACATTCAACACCCATCCTGTACCAATAAGCTCATAATTCATTTTCTGTCTCAGTATTTTTACGCATGTTTTGACAACAATAAGTAGTAGTAATAAGTGGGACTGTGGTGGCCTAGTGGGTAAGGTACTGGACTATGGACCAAAAGGTCCAGGGTTCAAATCCCACCTCTGCTAAGCTGCCACTGTTGGGTCCTTGAGCAAGGCCCTTAACCCACAATTGCTTGGATTATAAGACTGTATCAATTGTAAGTTGCTCTGGATAAGGGCGTCTGCTAAATGCTGTAAATGTAAAGTGAGAGAAAAGACCAGCATTTTGGTTCAACTACGTTTACAACCAGCTTGTCTTATAAAGGATCTGGATGATCCTTTAAACTCATTCTCTTTAAAGATAGTTACGGTGGCTCAGTGGGTAGCACTGTCGCTTCATTGTAAAAAGGTCCTGGGTTCAATCCCCTGGTGGAGCAGTCTGGGTCCTTTCTGTATGGAGCCTGCATGTCCTCCATGTGGGTTTACCCCAGGTACTCTGAACATGAAACTTGCATTGCCTTGCTTATTTGCCAGCATATACAACACGCTATGTTTCATAGCAGGATCCTCTTCATTCCTGGCAGTGCATAAAATTTTCAGTTTGAATATCAGCCTCATGGATGGTAAGATGTTCATCACACAAAACAATAAAACACTGATGTGTTTCCTAAGAAAGCCGATTCAGTTTGGACTTTTTGAATGCCAGGGCACACATGCCAGTCATACAAACATTGCTACATATCTGCAAATGAAAGAAAGACAATTTGCTTACTTTGAACTGAATAACAGGTTTAAGCTCTGTTAACACAATCACAATGGCTTTTCTAAAAACAACAAGCATGTTTAGCCATTATGGCACTGAAATTAGTTAATTGCTTTGGGTTTGTCATCATAGATAAAAAGTATGAAGTATGAAAAACTAATGCCGAGTACTGAGGGCTAATTCCGACATTAGTCATGCCTATATTCTCTGTATTTTTTTATACATTCACAATATCTTGTGAAGGTTTGGCATTCCTCATTGCATTGCAATTCATTTCAAAGGTGTTCGATGGGGTTAAAGCCAGGGCTCTGTGTTCTCCATCAATGCTGGCAAGCCATTTCTTCATGGGCGTTGTTTAGAAGGCAGAAATTCACACATCCTAAAGGTAGATAAAGAGTCCACTATTAAACAAATGTTTAATGTAAAAATGAAAAATATATGAGAGTGGAGTGACCTCACTGTGCAGCAATAACTGCAACTAAATGTTTCCATTAACTGTTATTCAGTGCTGCACATTCCTCCATACAAAACAGCGTCAACTCTGACATGTTGCTCATGAACATTTCTATTGGATTTAAGATCACGACTTGGTCATTGACTGTAGTCTTCTTACAATTTTTGTTAGAATGATTTCTATGCTTAAGGTCGCTGTCACACTGCATAACATACATTATCTTGAGATTCAGTTCACAGAGAATTTGCTGATATTCATTGTTCCATCAATGACTGCATGCTTTTCTGGCCAGATGAAGCAAGGCAGGCTGAAATCATGACTCGACCACCAGCATGTTTCACAGATGGGATAAGGTTCTTATGGAGGACTGAAGTTTAAACTTCAGTCCAGCGGTCCAAAATAGAAAATTTAAACCAAAATGTTCTATTTTGGTCTCATATATACATAAAACTGTTTCCAATAGCCATCTGGCTTGTCCACAGTGTTGTGTTTTGGAAAGCAATGGCTTTATTATTCTACTGATGGTGGGCTCATGAACATTAACATTAACCAATGTGAGAGAGGCCTTTAGTTGGTTGAAAGTCATTCTGGGTTACTCTGTAATATCTCAGACTAGTACATGCCTCACTCTTGAATGAACTTTCAATAACTCTTGGGAAGGGTAACAATAATCTTGAAGTACCTCAATTTGAACACAAACTGCCTGACTGTGGATTGGTGTCCAGACTTTTCAGAGATGGGTTTGTAACCTTTTCCAGTCTGATGAGCATCAACAGATCTTTTTCTGAGGTCCTCAAGAAGCCCCTTTGTTTGTTAAGTTTATACAACGTCACTATCAGCATCAATGGGCATTTTAACGACAGACACAAGGTTATAATGTGTCTGTGTCCGTGGACTGTGGTAGCCTAGCGGGTAAGGTACCAGAAGGTCCAGGGTTCAAATCCCACCTCTGCCAAGCTGCCACTGTTGGGTCCTTGAGCAAGGCCCTTAACCCACAATTGCTTGGATTGTAAGACTGTATCAGTTGTAAGTCGCTCTGGATAAGGGCGTCTGCTAAATGCTGTAAATGTAAATGTAAATGTAAATAATGATACACAAGGTTACTTCAAAGCTATATACAGTGGTGTGAAAAAGTGTTTGCCCCCTTCCTGATTTCCAATTTTTTTTGCATGTTTGTCACACTTAAGTGTTTCAGAACATCAAACCAATTTAAATATTAGTCAAAGACAACACAAGTAAACACAAAATGCAGTTTTTAAATGAATGTGTTTATTATTAAGGGAGAAAAAAATCCAAACCTACATGGCCCTGTGTGAAAAGGTGATTGCCCCCTAAACCTAATAACTGGTTGGGCCACCCTTAGCAGCAACAACTGCAACCAAGCGTTTGTGATAACTTGCAATGAGTCTTTTACAGCGTTGTGGAGAAATTTTGGCCACTCATCTTTGAAGAATTGTTCTAATTCAGCCACATTGGAGGGTTTTCACACTACTGTATATAGCTATATACTGTACATACTGAGATTGGGCCAATTTAGTGAAAGGACCCAGACCGCTCTACTTGGGGATTGAACCCAGGACTTACTTGCTATGAGACAACGTTGCTACGCACGGAGCCACCGTCATTCCAGTATTTTTGTTTAACGTGTTTAATTGAGTATAATTAATTGAGTAAAATTTTGGATTTAGATCTCTGTATTGGGACTTCTGAATAAAAAAGGTAGTAGCCACCTAGTTGCAAGGCTGGTAATGATAGGAAACTTTGGTTTGAAACAGGAGAACCAGAGAAGAGAATAAAACATAATAAGGAACGGTAAAATAATTATCCGTACAGATTCAGGGCCTTTCTTACTGTAGTATGGTTACAGAATTAGCTGACAGAGCAAGAATTCTGTTTTGTATGCTTCTGTTTGCTGTGTGTTGACTAGACAGATAAGAAGCATCTTTATACACATCATGCAACGTCTCAAGTAAGAAGAGAAACTCATGACTCCAAAAACATAAATAAATTTAAAAACATTAAAACTGAAAAAAAAATCTTCCTTTCTTGCACAAGCTAGTCTGCTTGTACAAGGGTTGTAATGGTTGCCTTGTAGGGAATATTTACAGAATGACCGAGTCCGCTTAGCAGCATCAGCGCCGGCGTGGGCCAAAGTTTAAACTCAGGCTTTCATAATTGCCGTTTATTTTGCTGTTGAAAACATCTGTGAGGCGAGTGTCATGTTTTTTCCCAGATAATGAGCCAATGTAAATTCCTTCCCTTTTATTGTCTTTGATTAGAGCATTTGTCTTTGACAAGTTTTACTTAATGAGTGTTTCATAATTCACAGAAAAGCGGCATTACTCGTTCTCGGAAGGGTGAAACACCCCTTTGTTTGTCTCATGTCCAGCTGGGAGCATGAACGTCGAGCCATTAGCTTGCCAAAACTTTTCTTACATTTGGAAAGCCTTTGCAAAGACCCACATGCCCAAGGTCACTATGAATCAGGGTAATGGTGGAGAGATGCTGATTTGCCAAAATCATACACTCCAACAGTCTCAGGAGCAAAAAGTCCACAAAAGGTTGAAAATAGCAGGTAATCAAAGATGCAGCTCAAATTTACACCTTGTGTGAGGGTAAAATGTGAGAACTGAGGTGATTAAGGGTGTGGGGAGAGGTTTTTCTCCACGAAATATGGTGAACGTCTTTCATTTACCATATTGTAGACATCAGAAAAGTTCTAAAAATGAATACAATATTCATACATTTATGAAAATTATTCTCAAGATGAGATGGCATCTAAGCAATTAAACCTGATCATTGTTGAAAACGTAATTGTTTTTTTCATTGAAATGTGTCTATATACAATTTAAAACGAGGCTAGTTTTTGGATTACACATCAATAAATTGAATGTCTGATGACCTATGTGTTCGTGATGCAATTGTTTCTGGAAAAAATTTTAAAAAGGGGGTAAATATGATTAGAAACAAGCAATGCTTCTCTCAGTAAAGCTCCTCAATGTTTTCATCCAATGACCATTTTCATTGTGGCTTTGTAGAATGATGGCACAAAACAAACATTTTATTTCATTATGTTTTGTTTATGCAAGAACTGTAACTGTGCCCACCTACTTCTGTCAAAGCCAATCCAAAACCAATTTTCTGGCTACGCCACTGGTTCAGACAGATTGGTTTTAGCTTTGACAGAGTTTGTACAGTTCAATTGGCTTCACACCACAGGGAATATGTCTTTTCCCAGTCGGCGTCATGTATGTATGTGGTTTCATGTACAGTAGAGTCAGAATCCTATTTGGAGATGTGCAATGGGTCAGATTGGAATTGCTTTGGCTTTTACCTCTGTGCTGCGAGTTTTGACAAACAACAACATAAATTGAGCTCCAGCATGATATACATGCCTGGCAAAAAAGGCTGAATCTAAAATTGCAATGTATTTAACTTTTAATGATCCTAATGACAAATCACTGTCCAGAAAATTGGCAAAAACTAAAAAAACTGAACTACTAAGACCTGCACCACCATTTGCTCATCACTACTTATTGCTGCTGAGAACTGAGGGTTAAAGCTTGAAACACTGAAATTTACTTACTTCTTGGACACAAAGATAAAATCATGAAAAGATTCAAACTATCACATCTGGGTGTTCAAAAGCCTTGTGTGAGGGTAAAAGCGAGAACTGAGGTGATTTAGGGTGTGGGGAGAGGTTGTTCTCCACAAAATAAGGTGAACGTCTTTCATTTACCATATTGTGGATTTCAGAAAAGTTCTAAAAATGAATACAATATTCATACATTTATGAAAATGATTCTCAAGCTGATCTAAATCACGATGAGCCATATTCAGAGTAGAAACATGCAAGAAGGTTTCATCTTGTTTCAGCTACACAATCCTGCATCAAGATGCTCACGATTCCTGATGTTTAGGCTACGTTCAGATTAGGGGTGCATCTACAAGTGGGCTGGGGTAGATTGGGGTGGACTGTTGTTGAAATAATGCGGAGTTAAGGTTCTATCTAAAATGACTTCTTGCTCCCTATGTAGGTGCACTACGGGTGCTTTGAGTTAGTGGTTACTTACAGTCGTATGAAAAAGTTTGGGCACCCCTGATAATTTTCATGATTTTTCTTTATAAATCATTGGTTGTCCAGCTCAGCAATTTCAGGTAAATATATCCTATAGCAGATGAACACCGTGATATTTGAGAAGTGAAATTAAGTTTATAGGTTTTACAGAAAGTGTGCAGTAATTATTCAAACAAAATTAGGCAGGTGCATAAATTTGGGCACCCTTGTCATTTGAATACCTTTAGCACTAATTATTGGAACACAAAAATTTGTTTTGGTAAGCTCATTGACCCTTGATCTACATACACAAGTGTGAATCCCCACTATGAGCAAAAGTTGTAAGGTGGCCAATTGGAAGTTTTCTCCTCTTTGCATCTTCTTGAAGAAAGTGGCAACATTGGGAGCCTCAAAAACAACTTGTACCCGTCATGACCTGCGCACTGGAGAATGAACTAAGGTTGTTCAATCATAATGGTTCTTCAGGGAAAAAGGGGAAGCCTCTCTCAGAGATTTCACAGCACTGTCAGTGTTTCCACTGTGAGGAACATAAGTGAGGCAATGGAAGACCACAGGCACAGTTTCTAGTTACTAAGGAACTCCTGAAGTGGCCAGAACCACGACATATCTTCAGATAGGCATAGGCGAGAAGGATGGTGAGAACGAGAAACAGTCATAGTCAAGCCACAGACCAACCTCCAAAGACCATACAAACCCTCATCTTTGCCTGCAAGATGGGGATGGTGTCCACTGTGTAATCGTTCACAACTATACAGCGCACTTTGCACAAAGGAGAAGAGGCTGTATGGGAGAGAGCAATGCAGAAGAAGCCTTTTCTGCAGACCACGACACGCCACAAACAGAGTCACTTGAGGGTGTGCTACAGCAACATTTGGACAATCCAGCCTTCATTTTTGGAAAAAAGTGCTGTTTACTGATGAAACTAAAATTGAGTTATTTGGACATAACAAGGAGCGGGACAAAGAAACCACAGCATCCCAAGACAAACACTTGCTACCCACAGTACAAATTTGGTGGGGGCTGTTCCATCATGCGTGGGGACTGTGTGGCCAGTGCAGGTACTAGGAAATCTTGTTAAAGTTGAGGGGTCGCATGGATTCCAGTTAATATCTCCAGATTCTTGAGAACAATGTTTCAGAATCAGTGACAAAGTTGCACCGAGGCCAACGACCCCAAACCCTGCTCAAAATCTACTAAGGCATTCATGCAGAGGAAACCAGTACAACGTTCTGGAATGGCCCATCTCAGTCCCCCCCAGACATGAATATTACTGAAAATGTGGGCTGTCCATGCTCGGAAACCATCAAACCTGACTGAACTGGAGATGTTTCTAAAGAAGAATGGTCCAAAGCACCTTCAACCAGAATCCAGACTGGAAGCTGTAGGAAGCGTTTAGCGGCTGTTATTTCTACAAAAGGAGGATCTACTAAATATTGATGTCATTTTTCTGTTGGGGTGCCCAAATTTATGCAATTGCCTAATTTTGTTTGAATAATTACTGCAGACTTTCTGTAAATCCTATAAACTTCATTTAACTTCTCAAATATCACTGTGTTCATCTTCTATATGATATATTTAACTCAAGTTGCTGATCTGAACAACCAATGATTTATAAACTAAAATCATGAAAATTATCAGGGGTGCCCAAACTTTTTCATACGACTGTACACTACTTGGTGCACTCTGTAAAAAAAAATTTGGGATTGACTGAGCCAGCTGGTGTAGCTCTTAGCGCACACTCACAAACACACTTATTTGGCATTTAAGCAATTAAACCTGATCGTTGTTGAAAGCGTAATTGTTTTTTTCATTGAAATTTGTCTATATACAATTTAAAACTATGCTAATTTTTGGATTACACATCAATAAATTGAATGTCTGATGACCTATGACACAATTGTTTCTGGAAAAAAGTAAGAAAAGAGGGTAAATATGATTAGAAACGAGCAATGCTTCTCTCAGTAAAGCTCCTCAATGTTTTCATCCAATGACCATTTTCATTGTGGCTTTGTAGAATGATAGCACAAAACAAACATTTTATTTTATTATGTTGTGTTTATGCAAGAACTGTAACTGTGCCCACCTACTTTTGTCAAGGCCAATCCAAAACCAATTTTCTGGCTACGCCACTGGTTCAGACAGATTGGTTTTAGCTTTGACAGAGTTTGTACAGTTCAATTGGCTTCACACCACAGGGAATATGTCTTTTTCCAGTCGGCGTCATGTATGTATGTGGTTTCATGTACAGTAGAGTCAGAATCCTATTTGGAGATGTGCAATGGGTCAGATTGGAATTGCTATGGCTTTTACCTCTGTGCTGCAAGTTTTGACAAACAACAACATAAATTGAGCTCCAGCATGATATACACGCCTGGCAAAAAAGGCTGAATCTAAAATTGCAATGTATTTAACTTTTAATGATCCTAATGGCAAATCACTGTCCAGAAAATTGGCAAAAACTGAAAAACTGAACTACTAAGACCTGCACCGCCATTTGCTCATCACTACTTATTGCTGCTGAGAACTGAGGGCTAAAGCTTGAAACACTGAAATTTACTTACTTCTTGGACACAAAGATAAAATCATGAAAGGATTTTAGTGTTTGATATAAAACTCAAACTATCACATCTGGGTGTGCAAAACCCGCAAAATATATTTTGTCTTTCATGTTTTGGCCAGTTCAGAGTTCGGATTTGAACCCTACAGAGAATATCTATATTCTCTATAGAATATAAATCTTGCATTAGACAGAAACTAACTGGGAACCATTTTTCATTTGAAGCCATTACCATGGAGTGGAACACTGACTTTGCAATTTTGGGTTAGACCCATTTTTTTTGCCCAAGAGTGTAGTACTTCAGTTTGGAGCAGTGGAGGTACCATGTCTTCTGTTTGGAGATGCATCAATTCAATCAAAATTAATTTCTTATTGATTCTTGATTCTTCTTGAAATCTTTACAGCATTGTGGAGGATTTTTGGCCCACTCATCTTTGCAGAATTGTTGTAATTCAGCCACATTGGAAAGTTTTTGAGAATGAACAGCCTTTTTAAGGTCATGCCACAGCATCTCAATAGGATTCAGGTCAGTACTTTGACTAGGCCACTCCAAAGTCTTCATTTTGTTTTTCTTCAGCCATTCAGAGGTGGACTTGCTGGTGTGTTTTGGATCATTATTCTGCTGCAGAACCCAACTTTGTTTTAGCTTGAGGTCACGAACAGATGGCCGGACAAGAAAAATCTCCTTCAGGATTTTTTGGTAGACAGCAGAACTCATAGTTCCATTTATCACAGCAAGTCTTCCAGGTCCTGAAGCAGCAAAACAGGCCCAGACCATCACACTACCACCACCATATTTTACTGTTGCTATAATGTTCTTTTTCTGAAATGCTGTGTTACTTTTACAACAGATGTAATGGGACACACACCTTCCAAAGAGTTCAACCTTTGTCTCGTCAGTCCACAGAATGTTTTCCCAAAAGTCTTGGGAATCATCAAGATGTGTTCTGGAAAAATTGAGACGAGCTTTAATGTTCTTTTTGCTCAGCAGTGGTTTTCATCTTGGAACTCTGCCATGCAGGCCATTTTTGCCCAGTCTCTTTCTTATGGTGGAGGCATGAACACTGATCTTAACTGAGGCGAGTGAGGCCTGCAGTTCTTTGGATGTTGTTGTGGGGTCTTTTGTGACCTCTTGGATGAGTCGTCGCCGCGCTCCTGGGGTAATCGGCTTTTTTTTTAAGTCGGCCAGCCACTCCTGGGAAGGTTCACCACTGTTCCATGTCTTCGCCATTTGTGGATAATGGCTCTCACTGTGGTTCGCTGGAGTACCAAAGCTTTAGAAATGGCTTTACTTTCTTTCTCAATTGTTCATGAATTTATTTGGATCTCGGCATTATGTGTACCTTTTAAGAATCTTTTGGTGACTTCACTTTGTCCGGCAGGTCTTATTTAAGTGATGTTCTGATTGAGAACAGGTGTGGCCATAATGTGGCTAGAGACAGTGAACTCAGGTGTCTTAACAAGGGGGGCAATCACCTTTTCACACAGGGCCATGTAGGTTTGGATTTGTTTCTTCCTTAATAATAAAGACCTTCATTTAAAAACTGCATTTTGTGTTTATGTTGTCTTTAACTAATATTTAAATTGGTTTGACGTTCCGAAACACTTAAGTGTGACAAACATGCAAAAGAAAATTAGGAAGGGGGCAAACACTTTTACACACCACTGTATATTTACTACAAACATTTCAAACTAAGTACAGAGAAAGTAAAGGCAAAAATAATAAACATGTATAACTGGACTGCACTCATATAAATCGTAATCCATTGGGGATTCGCCATGTTTATACCAACAAGTGACTATCTTACTCCTTACAACGCTATTCAATGCGGACACACCTATGTTGTCACTATAGCAACCAATTTGGTTATGCCAGTGAAAGTGACTATACTTAAAACAGACAAATCAAATCTATTGTAATCTGCAGTGCAAACACTCAATCTAAAAATAATTCTGATTTGCCATGCAATCTGAATGTAGGCTTAGACCAATGCTTGGTCTTAACATGAAACCAGTATCCAATAGGAACCAAAGGTGAATGGATAATGTGGGAAAATTAAGTGACCCTGAATCTAAATGTTCTGAAATCTTATTGGTATTGGTCTCCAATATTCATGTATTGTATGTGAGACAGCACGGGTATTGCCACTGTCATATCTCTGACTTCAAATATTTTGCATCTTGTGGAATGGTCTATGCATGTATCATGCTCAAAGTGCACATTTTGTTTCTGTTATCTTTCATTTTCTGGCTTGAAAGCAGGAAACACTAGCCTCAATGATAACATTCAACACGCTGTTCTTCCTCCCAGTGATTGAGGTGGAGGGTACAAAGAGCCCTCGAGCTATATGGGACTTTCTTCTCCCCCAGATCCCCTAACAGCCTCCCGACATCATGTAATGAAGCCGTAGCCAGAGGCGAGGCGTGATCGTGATGAGCAATGTATCTGTTACCTTGATTAACCCTAATGTTCTGCTCAGACTGTTTTAATATGGATATAAAAAATATTTTCTCGGTATTATGGGCTTAGCTCATTTTCTGAACATTAATAATTCTGTCAATCTATATGTTTATGATAGCTGTCCTCTATACAGGGAATTAAAAACATTATCCACTTGCATTGCTAGAATACTGAAGAAAAAATTTGTGGTTTTTTTTCTTTTTCAGTACGTTCATGACAAAAAAAGAGGCACTGTCATTATGGTTAACGAAAAGTACAGCAGGGCTCTTGAGTGGTGCAGTGGTCTAATAGGCTGGTTCAATACTGCAAGTCCCAATGTAAATGCCCTGAAAAGGAAGATGTGAGCTGAAAGTTCAGCAGCACAAGCTCTCCTCACAAGATACATTTAATGAATATTAAGTACAAATGCCTCCATTTTCTTGTTCCAATACACATTGCATTACAAAACCATCTGAATCAAACATAAACCTGTCCCAAAACAGCAATGAATGCTATACTATGCATTTAGTAACACATTCAAATTCAAATATGGCAGCAACGTACTTAAATGTATACATTATAACTTAGCTAGACACTATATGCTGCTCTATTAAATGGCAACGGTTTTGACATAAACAAAATACAAGACTATGTTTATCAACTAAAATGAAAACAGTTTTTTACCTAAAAGGGAAAACATGAGCCTAAACTCTCCTCAACAATGTACATTTAATGAACTAGATTTGCATTTCCTGAAGGAACTACAACAGTGCTTGAAATGCAACAAACGGAAAGAATATTGCATGTGTGCCAATACTTTTGGCCTCTTGTGGGGGATGTGTCCAAATACTTTTGGCATGTGTGGGGACATGTCTAAGAACTTTTTGCCCCATTCGGGGGCATGTCCAAACACTTTTTGCCGCATGCAGAGGCATGTCCAAACACTTTTGGTCGTGTGTGGGGGCATGACCCAGTAATTTTGGCCGTGTGCGAGGGTGTGTCCAAGTACTTTTATATATTTATGTATCAGTAGATGTAATAACAGGTCACTGAGTCTCACTGAGTGCTCTGTGATGACACCATCGATTTCAGTTACAGTTTGAATTTTGTTGGCACACAGCACACAGCACACCGTGATTGTCTGTGTAATGGAGTTTGAACCGTGTCTGTACATTAAACAGTTCAAGCCATATAAATCGCAGAAATGTGTGGAAGAAGAAGAATTGCAAATAATAATAAGAAGAAGTATGAGAGATAACAATATTCAGTGCATTTTAAGCACTGTATAACTAGATCTGCATTTCCTGAAGGAATTACAACAGTGTTAAAATGTGGCAAATGGAAAGAATATAACTTGTGTGCCAACACTTTTGGCCTATGATGTTGCTAGATGGTTGCTATGGTGTTACTAGGTGGTTACTATGTGGATGCTGAATGGTTGCCATGGTGTTGCTATGTGTTTGCTATGGTGTTGCCAGGTGGTTGCTAGATAGCTGGTATGGTGTCATATGTAGTTGCTATGGTGTTGTTAGGTGATTGCTATGGTGTCCCAGGTGGTTGCTATGGTGTTGCTAGGTGGTTGCTAAGGTATTCCAGGTTGTTGCTAAGGTGGTGCCAGATGATTGCTATGTTGTCCAACGTGGATGCTATGATGTTGCTAGGTTGTTGCTATGCAGTTGTTATGGTGTTCCAGGTGGTTGCTATGATGTTGCTAGGTGGTTGCTAGGCAGTTGCTGTGATGTCCCAGGTAGTTGTTATGGTGTTGCTAGGTGGTTGCTAGGCAGTTGCTATAGTGTCCCAGGTGGTTTCTATGGTGTCCCAATATTTTCGACTGCATGCAAGGACGTGTCCAAACCCTCTTGGCGTTGTGCAGGAGCGTGTCCTAATACTTCTGGTCGTGTGCGGGATTGTGTCTTAATACTTATGGCAGTGTGCAGGATTGTGTCTCAATACTTTTGGCCACATGCGGGGGTCTGTCCTAATTTTTTGACCGCTTGTCAGGGTGTGTCATAGTACTTTTAAATGTTTATGTGCTCTCTACCCCCTAGTGGTGGTGCCAGGCATAGTCACCCCAAAACTACCAGTATTGTATTGAATGAATTCACAGCATTAAACAGCTTTAAATATTCATTAATATTGACCTCTCACACCAACAGTGCCTTCCAGTTGAGTTGGGTGTCACATACAGGCACATTTTTGGTGTTTCTCACAGAAGGGAGGCCAGCCAGGATGATTAGCAAGTCCTACCCAGCATGCTTATGCTTGCACCCTGTGTTCTCTGGGATAGGTGCTGCAGCCCCCACGATCTTGATCATGAAAACATGTGAAAAAAAGAACACGGAAAGCATTACCTTTCATTCTGAGGTACAGATCAGGGATGCCTATAGCCCTAATGGTCACAGCCAGGTTTTTAGGAGTACAGTGCTCCTTTACCCCCTAACTAACGCATGACAATGTTATCCCATGGCCATCTTGTAATTCTGCAGACCAAGCTGCATGCAAGTAAAACCAAAAGGCATCATTCTAGTATAAAGGTTCATGTCCTTAGCTTATGTTTTTTAGCCTAGCCTGAACATCCCTGAATCATTTAGTGGCCTAGAGCTAGACAGACCCTGGAACATGTTCGTTAAGGCAGAGACTGTTGTTGTGATGTGGGATGGGAAGCTAAGTGTAAGCTTTTCTCAGGGGAAGAAGGATTTCATGTTTCTCCCCAATCAATTAGCACTGCAAGGGAAACCTCCTCCATTTGCACTCACCATCCTGTGTACTGCCTCAGGGTTCGACCCAGACAACCATATGATAATTAACGACAAATACAGGAAGAGAAAGACAAAACTATATTTAGGTGCACTCAGAGAGAACTTGACTAGGTTAAAGCAGCTAAGTAAAAGCTGCTCCAAATCTGAATGTAATAAATGTTTCGGCTTTGGACTAACCTGAGGATTACTGTACCACCTAGTTTAGCTTCAGTGCGGATGTGGAAGATCTCTCTTCATTTATCCACAGAGATATAGACTGTTTTTTCCTCTGTCTTGCCCTTATCCCACCATAATAAGGAGGCAGTGTTACTATGGTAACACAACCCCTCTGGTACAATTTATCTTTGTGAGCCTTTGCAAATCGAGAACCGGTTCTCGCTCCATCGCTGAAGGTCCTTGCGCAAGGGAAAAAAGCAACTAAGTGAGAGAAGGACTTTAAATAAAATCAATCCAATTGTGTGGATGAACATTAAATTAATTTTCCACTAACCACGCACAGTCACCCTTTTTCGACTCTCAGTTGGAAAAACCTGGGTGTTTGGTAATTCGATGAAAGTACACGTATTAGTTCAATTGCTTCCTGTCTGATTTCTGCCTCTGCCGTTGTCTGGCAATTGATTAAGCCCTGAAAAGTTTTCTTTTACCTAAATCACTGAATGGAAATTGCAAAAAAGACAGCATGGCAAATATCAAAATGGTTTTCCCAGGGCCAGTCCAGGATGAGGGATCATGCTATGACCTCTAGTCCTCAAGCAAGCAAAATAGTCAAAATGTTTTTTTGCTTTACTTAGTTCCATCAATTGTTTTACCTTTTATTTGTTTATTCATTTTACATTTAACAAAGCTACTTCTAAGAAAGCCTATGATGGACAGATTTCTGGCACAAACAAAACAAAACTGAAGTTTCCACAGCTGCTTCTGTTAGCTTCTCTTCACCATCTCAGACTCCCATCCAAACTAGGATCGCTTTTCGACAGATAATACCACTCCGTCGCAGCCAGCTTTGAAGACTTTTCAATTGTACACATTTGGACACAGGCTTTTAATCCGGAATGGTATTATGGTTACAGGCCATGGCTTAAATATTCTGTTAAGATTGATGCATGCTTTCACTTCCCATGTCACATACAGTGGGGCAAAAAAGTATTTAGTCAGCCGCTGATTGTGCAAGTTCTCCTACTTAGAAAGATGAGAGAGGTCTGTAATTTTCATCACTTCAACTATGAGAGACAAAATGAGAAAAAAAATCCAGGAAATCACAATTGTAAATCATGGTGGAAAATAAGTATTTGGTCAATAACAAAAGTTCAACTCAATACTTTGCAACATAACTTTTGTTGGCAATGACAGAGGTCATTCTTGTAAGTCTTCACCAGGTTTGCACACACTGTAGCTCGTATTTTGGCCCATTCCTCCATGCAGATCTCCTCTAGAGCAGTGATGTTTTGTGGCTGTCGCTGGGCAACACGGACTTTCAACTCCCTCCACAAAATTGAAATGCTTTTTACGGAGCCACTCCTTCGTTACCCGAGTGGTGTCTTTGGGATCATTGTCATTGCTGGAAGACCCAGCCACGTTCCATCTTCAATGCTCTCACTGATGGAAGGAGGTTTTGGCTTAAAATCTTACGATACATGGTCTGTTAATTCTTCTCTTAACACAGATCAGTCGTCCTGTCCCCTTTGCAGAAAAACAGCCCCAAAGCATGATGTTTCCACGCCCATGCTTCACAGTAGGTATGGTGTTCTTGGGATGCAACTCAGCGTTCTTCTTCCTCCAAACACAACGTGTTTGTGAGAGCCAGAAATCTTGCTTGTTTGTGGGTGACCAAATACTTGTTTTCTACCATGATTTACATTTAAACTCTTTAAAAATCCTACAATGTGATTTGATGGATTTTCTTTTCTTATTTTGTCTCTCATAGTTGAAGTGTACCTACGATGACAATTACAGATCTCTCTCTAAGTAGGAGAACTTGCACAATCAGTAGCTGACTAAATACTTGTTTGCCCCACTGTATTTGAGAGTGAAAAAATGGAAAAGAATTAGGTTTCACATAGCAAGGTTTTAGAATCTGGAAAGCAGCATTGGACAATGACACTGTAAAAGCTTTCATAACCATGAGTCCAGTCAGATTTTATGTTCTGCTTATTCTTTATTGAAGTTGTAGTGGTCACTGCACTTTGTAGTTCTACAATTACAGACTGTAGTCCATCTGTTTCTCTATATACTTTGTTAGTCCCCTTTATTTCTCTGTTCTCAAATGGTCAGGACCCCCACAATACCAAATACTATTTGAGTGGTGGATCACACTGATGTGGTGGTGGTGTGGTAATGTTGAGTTGGTATGGTTGGATCAGACATAGCGGTGCTGCTGGAGCTTTAAAACACTGTTCACTCAATGTCCACTTTCTTAGAGACATTATCGTATCACTCCATCTTGTAGATGCAAAGTCAGAGACAGCTCATCTGTTGCTGCACAGTTTGTGTTAGTCATCCTCTAAGTTTTCATCAGTGCTCACAAGATGCTGATGGACTATATTCAGTTAACACACACTAACATACAACCACCACATCAGTGCTGAGAGTGGTCCACCATCCAAATAGTACCTGATCTGTGCTTGTCCTGTGTGTTTCTTGACCATTAGAGAACAGAGTAAAGGGAATTAACAGAGTATGACGTCCCTGGAAAAGATGTCACCTTGAAGCCCAATGTACTTCTCTGCAATAATGCTGCCATCACAGAAGTGTAAATGACCTTTGCCAAGGGCACTGACAGCTCCATACCATGACAAACCCTGGCTTTTGGACTTGTTGCTCAAAAAATCTGGATAGCAGCACACGGCATCCATTTCTTCCAAAAACAGATCTGGAATAATGATTTGTCTGACCGCAATGCACATTTCCACCATGTCATGGTCCATCCCAGATGCCCAGTCCAGAGAAGTCAACGTCGCTTCTGGACATGGTTAACATAAGGATTATCTTTTGCACGGTAAAAGTTGACAAAGGTTTTCCAAAGTAAAGCCTTACCCATGTGGTTATATCAAACATATATGTGTTTATATTTATGCAAGAGGTCTTGGAACTTATTGGTCCCATAAAAGTTGGGGTTACTGTATTGGCTTAATAATTTGATTAAGAAAAAGCATGCCTCTCCATTATGTTTTACTCCTCTCCCCAGTCACAACAATCTGGAGGTGGGTGTGGCTTTCTCTGCAAAAGAGGAATCATGGCAGAAATGCTCGTGACTGAAATTTAGAACAGAACGAATGGTAAATAATATATATTTCTACTGCTTGGTGACAGCACCTTCTCTGCAGTTCTGATCTACTGTTGAAAAACTCAGGACACCATAGAAACAGCATTTTCAAATATCTAGCCCTGAAGATTGATGCATTTTCACTGATCAGTGTTGTGGATGGAAGGCCAAAATCAAGAAAATATGTCCATATTACTGGCGCCTTAATTATATCTATTGACTCGGTCTCTAAATGATAAACAAAAAGTTTTCCAAAGGCATTCTAATGTCGAGGAGGGAAACTTTTAAAAAGTGCTGACATCAATGATCCTATTGCCAGCTACAAAGGATATGCCTGAGCTTGCCAAGATGATTATTCATCCCATAGCTAACTCACTGATTAATGACTTAGATTTCTTTTTTCCCTTTGTTTTTGACCCCACTTATCCTGGTCAAGGTCACATTGGGTGCAGAGCCTATCCCAAAACTCACAAGGTACAGGCAATCATGTACCCAGAATGGTGCTCCAGTCCATTGCAGAGAGAATGCTCTCCCATCTGTTCTCATCTCACTCAGACATGGTCAATTATGTCTGTGTGATGCTCGACCTGGTGGGATGGTAGGCTGGCAAATTGCTGCTCCACCACCTAAACATTTTCACTAACCACTTTGCTCTGTTCAGGGTCTAAGATAGTGGGCTTAGTGTGAAGAAATTGGAGAGGGCATGAATCACTTGTCATTTCATTGTGCCTGCTGGAATATTTTTGGAAGACAGGAGGAAACCAAAGTCCCCAAAAGATTCTTGCCAAACTCCACACAGTCAGTAAGCAGAAGAAAGAATTCCACGTGCTTGTCAGTTGCATCTTTTTTCAATTAGTGAATGCCATTCTCGTGGTTTGTGATTGTTTGCCAAAAATTCTTCTTGTGAGAAAAGACTGGTTGATTTGTGAATCATTGCTTATTTTTTTTGTCACCATAGGGGAAGCTGAATAACTGTCAACATGTAATAGTGTTCTCTGTCTAGTTACACTAGGTTTAGTGACTTATAACTTTGAGATTTAGTCTAGAGTAATTAAAGGGGGAACCTCCAATAAGGTTATATTAGTGGGATTTGGAATAAATAGACTAGAACAAAGTAATGTTTTGTCCTGTCCTTTCTACAGTGGTGTTTAAAACTTGTGAACCCTTTAGAAATTTCTGCATAAATATGACCTAAAGCATCATCAGATTTTCAGACTCCTAAACTCAAAAAAGTTGATCAGGAGAACCAAGTTGAACAAATGAGACAAAAATATTATACTTGGTCATTTATTTATTGAGGAAAATGATCCAATATTACATATTAGTGAGTGGCAAAAGTATGTGAAGCTCTAGGATTAGCAGTTAGTTTGAAGGTGAAATTAGAGTCAGAGTCAGGGTGTTTTAAAATCAATGGGGATGACAATCAGGTGTGAGTTTGGGCACCCTGTTTTACTTAAAGAACAGGGATCTATCAAAGTCTGCTCTTCACAACACACGTTTGTGGAAGTGTATCATGGCACGAACAAAGGAGATTTCTGAGGACCTCAGAAAAAAAGTTGTTGATGCTCATCAGGCTGGAAAAGATTACAAAACCATCTCTAAAGAGTTTGGACTCCACCAATCCACAGTCAGACAAATTGTGTACAAATGGAGGAAATGCAAGACCATTGTTACCCTCCCCAGGAGTGGTCGACCTACAAAGATCACTCCAAAAGCAAGGCCTGTAATAAATGGCGAGGTCACAAAGAACCCCATAGTAACTTCTAAGCAACTGAAGGCCTCTCTCACATTGGCTAATGTTAATGTTCATGAGTCCACCATCAGAAGAACACTGAACAACAATGGTGTGCATGGTAGGGTTGCAAGGAGAAAGCCACTGCTCTCCAAAAACAATATTGCAGCTCGTCTGAACAACAATGGTGTGGACAGACGAGACCAAAATAAAACTTTTTGGTTTAAAGAAAAGCCTTATGTTTGGAGAAAGGAAAACACTGCATTCCAGCATAAGCTTATCCCATCTGTGAAACATGGTGGTGGTAGTATCATGGTTTGGGCCTGTTTTGCTGCATCTGTTCCAGGATGACTTGCCATCATTAATGGAACAATGAATTCTGAACTATAAATAAAAATTTGAAAGGAAAATGTCAGGACATCTGTCCATGAACTGAATCTCAAGAGAAGGTGGGTCATGCAGCAAAACAACGACCCTAAGCACACAAGTTGTTCCACCAAAGAATGGATAAAGAAGAATAAAATTCATGTTTTGGAATGGCCAAGTCAAAGTCCTGACATTAATCCAATCGTAATGTTGTGGAAGGACCTGAAGTGAGCAGCTAATGTGAGGAAACCCACCAACATCCCAGAGCTGAAGCTGTTCTGTACAGAGGAATGGGATAAAATTCCTCCAAGCCGGTGTGCAGAACTGATCAACAGTTACAGGAAACATTTAGTTGCAGTTATTGCTGCACAGGGGGGTCACACCAGATACTGAAAGCCAAGGTTCACATACTTTTGCCACTCATTAATATGCAACATTGGATCATTTTCCTCCATAAATAAATGAGCAATTATAATATTCTTGTCTCATTTGTTTAACTGGGTTCCCTTTATCTACTTTTAGGACTTGTATGAAAATCTGATGATGGTTTTACGTCATATTTATGCAAAAATATAGAAAATTGTAAAGTGTTCACAAACTTTCAAGCACCACTGTAATACATCTCTTCCCTGGAGGTTGGATTGTTTGGTTATGTTTTTCTTATTTGGTATTTTTGTTTAATTCAAAGGTATTCAAAGGTTTATTTAACTCAAAAGCTGTAATTGAGTTGTTACTGTGCGTGTATATGCTGTATGTATGTATGTATGTATGTATATAATTCTGTAATTCTGTAAATGACGGACCTTTTGCAGGCATCTTGCAGGTAAAGGTTATGTGTATGTCAAAAAATGTCCTAAACTTGGTTATTTATCAGGTTCCCCCAACAGTCTGTAAAACGCACTGATCTGCAAATCACTGATTAAATACTCAAACAACAACCCTATCATAATAGACTGTGCAACTTCATGCATGCTAAGTTAAAATAATCTTTTTGTACTTTTTCATACTGCAGAAACATGAATCCACATAGCAGCACCTGGCAGGTCACACATTCTGCACATTAGGTTCCATTATACCACTACAATAGCCTAAAATAGTGACAGTTTATCACTGATAATACCTATTTTAAAGGGTTGAATAAGAAATGCGTAAGATCATGTCAGGTGGATGCTAGTTTACAAAGCCCAGCCAAAACGTGTCCTCATCCAAAGTGTTGCTTTTTACACACTCTTGTTTGTTTTGATCAGCCTGTCTGTGTTTTGTCTAATTTGCTTCTTGGAGTCCTTTGTTGCTCTTAAAAGCAGTTCTTTCAAAATGTGTCTGAAAAGAGCAGTCTGGCTGCAATCCAAACCCCAAAGTACAATACTACATACCAAGTATCTACACTTCCACTATTTTAATATGATTATTTTTGTCACACTTTGACACACTTTGAACTTCTTAAAACTTCATAGGCTCATGTAGCCCTATTTTTAAATGGATGTTGGTCTCTGACAAGCTGGAAAATGTTAAACCCATAAAAGTATATGGTTTAAACAATGTTTTAACAATGAAAATACCCCCTTGCCTCACAAATGGTATGATCCAAAAGATGGTTTTGTGGCTCACAGTCTCAGCATTAAAGGAAGTTTTCTCAAATTTGATGAGTCTTTCTAGTCACAGTCTTACCCCTACACATAAATTCAGATGTTCTTCCTTCACAAGTGTTGGAATGACAGTCCAAAATTCTGTTAAAACGTATAGTTTTGTTTTGTATTTTATTTTATTGTTTGTCTGGTCTCATCATACCCACCCTTAAAGTTTTGATCTTAGACTCATCCTTGGCCCAACCTGTGTGCTTAAGTGGTAATGAACACATAATAAAACATATTCTTTGACCATGACCTGGGTTTGACCCGGGTTAAAATTAGTCATATTAAAGTTTATACCCTGTAGAAGCTTTGTTAGCTTTGTTCATTCATTCATTCATTTTCTTATTCACTTAATTCTTGGTCAGGGTCACGGGAGAGCCAGTGCCTAGACAGCGACACAGGACACAAGGCAGGAACAACCGTAGACATGGCACCAATCTATTGTAGGGCACGTACACATACACTCACACACTAAGGGCACTTGAGCAACTCATACAGATAAAGGGAGGACATGCAGACTCCACGCAGAAAGGACCCAGACTGCTCCACCTGGGATCAAGCCCAGGACCTTCTTGCTGTGAGGTGACTCATCGTGACACCATGCTGCCCTTGTTAGCTTTGTTTTTTTAGAAAGTTAGCAAAACATGTAATTTGACCAGGGATGCCCAAACCTTTGCATATGACTGTCAAATACCAAAGTGGGACTCATGGAATGGACTCACTGTTCAAGCTCCTTGGCCCTTGGGAGACAAATATGTTTTATTTTATACCTGGCTCCGTTTTCTCAGATACAGCCAGTCGTGTCTGATTATGACACCTGACCTGATGAAAGGCACCGCCAGGACTCAAACCCCGGTCCCCATGGTGGTGAGCTAGTGTATTAGATCACTGTGGGACCTAAGAGCCCATAAATATTAATGCCTTTTAATGTGGTTCTTCATGCTATTCACTGTTGTACACAAAGCTGCTTTGAACTTTTAAGAGAGTGGTATTTTGTTAGGGCTTCCCTCTGCCACTTTGTTGTTGTAAAGCCCCTGACATGAAACTGCTTTCAATAGAGCTGTGTACATTAATGAGTAACAATACTGTGAACTGGATGTGAAAAAAACTTTCACTAAGGACTTTAAAGGATTTAACATTGAGTAAGATCTAAAACTCCCATTGTTCCCTCAAACTTAACTGACAGTGTTTTTTTACCACATGACAGAAATGCAGCATTAGCTGGTGAAAAACATCTGACAAAATTTCACTGGTTATCAGCCCCTTTTGACAACACCGTGCCAACAATGAGTTTCGACAAGCAAGATATTAAAAAAGGTTTTGAAGTTCCCCTCTTTCATCCGATCGTTGGGAGTTTGTGACATTGATTCCCATAGAGACTCAAAATACCCTCATTTACCAAACTGCTTGGCCTCCAGATGTCAAGTGCTAGTGCTTCATGGCATTCATTGTTGCACCTAAAGCTGTGTTTAGACATTTTAGAGAGCAGCATTTTATACAATATGCTTTTGGGGCTACCACCTGCCACTTGTTGTTGTAAAATCTCTGATATGGGCTCTAAACCACAGAACCTAAGGGAAAGTGGTCTATTACCTGCTTGACTCTTGCAGACAGTCATTTATTTGTTGCAAGCTAAGGGGTGTCTGAGACAGGATGAGTGAGGGGATATTTAGGAAGAGCTTGGGACTCATTCCGACCTTTGAGTTGCCTGCTGGTGAAATCTGCTCTGTGGTTGTCTGGTCCCTAAGGTAGACAGGACAGTACTGAAGAAGCTATGGCCCCGAAAGTGAAAAGGGGATTTGCAGGACTCAGATATAACAATGAAAAAGAGAGACAGGTTTAATCCTCTGTCAACCCTGACATCGTCTGTGCTGACAGTTTGGTTCTGCACAGTGTTGTGGAATGTGCTGAATTCTTCACTGAGGAATAGCCTTCTTTAATTTCACTAATAGAAACGCAAATGTTCAGATGTTCCATACAAAAACCATTGCAAATAATGGGTTGAAACTTTTAATGTGTGAAAGAACCTCAGGTGGCGAGAAAGGTCAGTGGGAATTTTGCCAAATTGGGATGTATTTTTTAGAACCGTTAGCACTACAGGACATCATTTGGACATCATTTTGGCAATTTCATGGTGGGTAAGACTATGGGTATTTTTTCAAAACCACGTCAGGGTGCATTTGGTGTGCCTAGGACAGGACTCCAGTGAATGAAAGGGCTCGGCAGGGGTCACCGCTGCAGATCTAGATCCGCCAGACCAGGCTCCATTTCCTCAAACACAGCCAATTATGCCTGTGTGATGCCCATCTGGCTGCAGTTCACCACTGGAGCTCAAATCTGGGACTCTGCGTTGGTGGGCTATTGAATTACCGCTGTGCCTTCAGAGCACTTTAGACTGTGATATAAATAGATAATAAAAATGAACCATGTAATATATGTAATCTCTGAATAGAAATGTTGGTTAATGTTCGTAATGTACATAATTTCCTTATTTCTTTATTCTAATAGGTAGCTCTAGAGAAGAGCACACTCGACCTCATTGTACTCGTACAATGACAATAAACGTAGCCATATTCAAATGGAAACTGGACAACAGTAGAATCCTGCGAGCTACAATATTATAGGTTCTCTGCACATCCATGGACATGCACTTCCATGCAAGCATTTGACACCCAAAATATTAAAGATGTTTGTAAACTTTATATAGTCCTATTGCTAGTCCTATCACTGGGATATTACTTTAGTCTTATTTTCTTTCTCATACTATTTCTTATGGTGGCATGATGGTGCAGAAGTTAGTGCTGTCACTTCACAACTCTAGAGACCCAGGTTCAAGTCCCAGCCACTGCCTATGTGGAGTTTGCATGTAATCTCTGTGGCTGTGTTTGTTTCCTCTGGCTACTCTTGATTGTGTGTCTTTGTGCAGGCAATTGTCCTGAGATAGACTGGCGCCCTGTTCAGAGTTGGTCCCATCTGGGGGGATTTGCAAAGTGAGTGACTGAGTGATATTATTTCTTACAAGCAGAAGGTTGGGGTAAGAATGAAGGACGAAGGAGAACAAATAATATGAAGAGAATAAAATTAATAGTACATATTAAGAAGTCCATAAGTCACAGGGCTGCATACTTGATTGCATTGCTTTTAGATACCACAGCTTAGTACAAGTCATTTGTGTATATAATGCACCTCTCCCAACGTTCGACATAAGAATCCAATATATTAATGTAAAGATAATTCAGTGTTATAGATTCCATTTACTCTTTCAAACCATTTGGACTCATCCTGCTACAGCCGGTTTCGGTTAATAGCATTTCCGCAAGCTGCCAGTAATAGGGGAGATCTCAAATTTAATCCATGATGATGCTGTAGCCATCTGTGACCAGGTCTGGGTGGGAAAGATGGAATAATATCCATTTGCATTATTAGTCAACAACACTTGCCAGAGGATTTTACTCAGTCTAATATTTACATTCTGTCATTTAGATTTGATAACATCCAACCTAATAGGCCAAGGGACTGAAGGATTGATGGTTATTACAGGTTCTAATGTCGACATGATACAAATGAGCCATTCATTAAATGATGTGCATATTGATGATGGTCCCTGTCAGGATGATGTGGGCTCTCAGTCCCATCATCCTGCATAGTTCCTTTCTGACTCTTTTCCCCTTCCACAGAGGGATGCTTAATTACTTCCCAACTTTATTTAAACCCCTCTTTGTTTGCACTTCCTTGTTGGGTTTGTGACAAGAAAAACTGTTGTGTGGCTAATGTGTGGTTAATACTGAATATTAATCCTTTACTAATAGGTTTTTGAGAAACATTCCCATTATTTTGTTATACAGTACTAACTGACAATGGTCACAAATGCTGGTACTAAGCATCGGAGTCTTTAGGTTAAAACCACAACTCTGTATTTTAATTAAACATCAATTCATAATCTGGTCACTCTTACATCAGGTGTTTTTTTTTTTTATAATTAATCCATGACAGTAGGACAAGATACATTACAGCTATAAAAGCACTTCTTAAAATTACACTGGGCCACCAGATAGTCTCCAACAAGATTAAAACCTTGCTAATGCAATTCATGTTAGCATTCCAATTTAGATTATTCAGTTGAGTTTACACAGATACTGCTGCCATTTCCATCAACAGAGAAGAAGTAGCCTGCCTGAATACAGTAATTGTATTCCACAGTCTGTCTAAATATAACTAATCAGAGGTTTAAGAGTGTTTATGCAGTTCTACATGGATTAGCAAACATCTCCAGGTCTCAGGTGCATTACATCCAGTTGGTGCGTTTCACAGGATTGCAACAATTCCCACACGTTAGTTTAATTTGTTTACCGAGCATTTCACACATGGAGACATTTAACAGCATCCTAGTATTTAGCGCTCTGCGTGTATGTGTGAGAGAAAGTGTGAGCTGTAAAGACTGAGAAAATGAGAGATCTGGTTTCACCTCATATGTGACTAGTTCTCCACACATGCCTTAGTGCCTTAGTGCTGGTTAGATGTGCAATCATAATTTCATTACTGTCTAATTTTTGCAGTGACTATGTCAACAGCATCCTAGCATACACTAGCCAAAATATGTAAACAATTAAACAACTAAAACCTTGAGCATTAATATTGAGGTGGTCATTCTTTTGCTGGTACAACAGACCCTGCACTTCTAGAAAGGATTTCCATTAGATTTTGGAAGATAACTACTGGAGTTTGTTTCAGTTCACCCAGTAAGTTTAGGCACGAGTATGGTAATTAGGTCTGCCTGTGGTCTGTGTTCACATTCATTCCAGAGTGTTGGGTAGGGTTAAGGGTTCTTCAACACCTACAGTGGTGTGAAAAAGTGTTTGCCCCTTCCTGATTTCCTATTTTTTTGCATGTTTGTCACAGTTAAGTGTTTCAGAACATCAAACCAATTGAAATATTAGTCAAAGACAACACAAGTGAACACAAAATGCAGTTTTTAAATGAAGGTGTTTATTATTAAGGGAGAAAATAATCCAAACCTACATGGTCCTGTGTGAAAAAGTGATTGCCCCCTAAACCTAATAACTGGTTGGGCCACCCTTAGCAGCCACAACTGCAACCAAGTGTTTGCGATAACTTGCAATGAGTCTTTTACAGCATTGTGGAGGAATTTTGGCCACTGATCTTTGCAGAATTGTTGTAATTCAGCCACAGTGGAGGGTTTTCGAGCATGAACGGCCTTTTTAAGGTCATGCCACAGCATCTCAGTAGGATTCAGGTCAGGACTTTGACTAGGTCACTCCAAAGTCTTCTTTTTGTTTTTCTTCAGCCATTCAGAGGTGGACTTGCTGGTGTGTTTTGGATCATTGTCCTGCTGCACAACCTAAGTTGGTTTCAGCTTGAGGTCACAAACAGATGGCCAGATATTCTTTTCCCAAAAGTTTTGGGGATAATGAAGATGTGTTCTGGAAAAATTGAGATGAGCTTTAATGTTCTTTTTGCTCAGCACTGGTTTTCATCTTGGAACTCTGCCATGCAGGCCATTTTTGCCCAGTCTCTTTCTTATGGTGGAGGCATGAACACTGACCTTAACTGAGGCAAGTGAGGCCTGCAGTTCTTTGGATGTTGTTGTGGGGTCTTTTGTGACCTCTTGGATGAGTCGTCGCTGCGCTCTTGGGGTAAAAAAGTTTGGATGATTTAGGGCTAATAGTGAGATTTAAAAAACTAAATGATGTGATTTCAAGCAGGTGATGTCAACAGGAGCAAAGTTGGGCAGCGGATCTCCAGTTTGTCAAGAAATGTATGATAATTATTGAAATGTTTAAAAACAACGTACCTCGAAGAAAGATTCTAAGTGATTTGCATATTTCTCCCTCTACAGTGCATAATATAATTAAACAATTCAAGGAATCTGGAGGCATTTCAGTGAATAAAGAGCAAGGGCACAAGCCTAAACTGAACACCTATGATCTCTGACCCTGCAGACGGCACTGCATCAAGAACCATCATTCATCAATGGATGATAGAATCACATGGGCAAAGGGATTCCTTTAGCAAACTTTTTTCAAGCACTATAATACACAGTTACACTCAAAAAGAAACCTTATGTTAACCTTTTTCAGAAGCAGCGTCCCCTTCTCTGGTCTCGGTGTCATCTGGGATTTTCCATACTGTCCCAACTTTTTCTGTTGTGAAGAAATGTCAGATCTTGCTATCCTTGTGGAGACATCTGGTATTCAAAATGATGGCATCTGCCAAGCCAGTAATTTATCTATCACACTTCTAGCCGACAGCGTATGACTTGTCCCTCTGTACAATCTGCTTCCACTGCTCCAGCAGTGGTATGATTTACATCATTCCATCTGTTATGAGGTGGCATGGCTATGGAATCCAAGTTCATGAACCTCTGATTGAAACACTTCATGATGTTGCTTCAAGATGCAGTTTGGGAAGGCACCCAGTGGTCCTCATCATATGTTCACTTTCTTATCCGCTTGATCTTGGACAGTATCGTGGGATAGCCAGTGCCTAGCTGGCAGCTCAGACTGCAAGACAGGAACAACCCTAGACAGGGTGTCAATCCATCATAGGGAACACATACTCTCACAGTAGGGGCACTTGAGACACCAATTAAGCTAACACGTATGTATTTGGACTGTAGGAGGAAACTGGAGTACCCAGAGTAAACCCACATGGGGAGGACATGCAGATTCCACTAGAAAGGACCCAGACCGCTTCACATGGGTTCAAACCCAGGTCCTGTGAGGTGACACATCTCCTAAGGTGGACTTTGCATGTTCTCTCCATGTCTGCATGAGTTTCATCCGGGTACTCTGGTTTCCTCCACACATTACGAAGGCATGCACTTGGATTCTTTAAGGTATTCCAGTGTGTGCCCTGCAATAGATGTCCTGACTAAGGTTGGTTCCCACTTTAATCCCTGTACTGACAGACTCCCCTGGCTCCCCACACCTTGAATTGAATTAAGTGAGTATGAAAATGAATGAATGAATGAATGAATGTTGTTGCTACCAGATCATTCCATTTCATAATAACACATTATACTTATAACCAGGGCAGCTTTAGTAGGGCAGAAAGTTGACATATTGAATTGGAAAGGCTGGTGTCCCTGCTGAAAGTCACTGAGCTCTTGAGTAAACCAGTTCTTGCATTGCATGGCTGTACAATGTGTGGGATATGATAGATTTATTACATTATAAAATAATGTTTTTTACAGCTGACTGATCATTTTATTTACACACACACACACACACACACACACACACACACACACACACATACACACACAGGTGTTTCCAAGTCCACCCCCCAACCTAGGGCTGCTCTGACTTTGCAGCATATGGCAGATGCCTGAGGCACTATGGGCTTTGCCTCTGGCACCGAATCCCCCCGGATGCTTATTTCATTGAACTTTGGGTTCACTCTGGGCAATCAATATTCCTCTAAATGTCACGCAATTCATCTATCTGCGGCTAAAGAGGATATAGTTCCAAATGGGGGGAAATGTGAAATCGGTGAGTGTTAAGCCATGCCGCCTGTAACACTGACAGACTCACCAAAGCCTGAACACTCTGTGCAGGATAAGACTTATTATTAAATAATCTTTTATGCCCGGTCTGAAGGTTGGCCTGTGCCAAACTGATCATTTCCTCTGCAGTCGTGCAGAAAGACTCTGCTTGATGCAGTGATTTTCCACTTTAAATTCCACTAGTAGTTCAGTCCTTTCCTCTCACAATGCATCCGTGAGATGTGCAGAGAGAAACTTTAAGATCTGCTGAATTACAATGTGCATCCAGGCACACTTAGTGGTGAAGTTCTACGTGTGGACGTACAGGAAAAGTAATCTTCATTAGAACGGCATTGGATCTTACATTTTCAGATTTGCCATGGACTACATTATTACATTATATGTCCAAACCTTTGTAGATTCCCCTTTTAATTAGTGATCTCTGTTATTTTCGCCACAAGTTCATAACAAAAAGCATACAGATGTAGAATCTCCATATAAAAATAGTGGCAGGTTGTCCTGAACGCTTTGGTGACTCTTAATAAGCCAATTTAATTGGTTTCCATCTCCAAACTTTTTTTTTCTCAACTTTCAACTCTCAACAACCAAGTCCCCAAATAAATGGTTTGCCAAATTTGATACGAGTGACACCTTTGAGTGTCTGACTTTACAGGCATGCTTTTGGGTGTCCAGTTTTGGGTGGCACTGACATACAATGCTTGATACATTTGTTTTATTTCTTTTGTTTAAATGTAATTTTCTAAATGATTTCGTATTGGGATATAGAAAATACTGAACTTCATTTAGTCAGCCACAGACCTTCCAATACCTGTACACTTCATCAGCCAGCAAATGGGCAGCTAAAGGCATTGCACACCCTTCACACCCAGGACACTCTTTATTTTAACTACTCCCTTCTGGTAGGTGCTTTATATTACTGAGTGACAAAACAAATCAATACACATCAGTTTCTATTCACAAGATATGAAACCTGTGGGCAGTTGTCTTGGTTATATAAAGTGTATATTTAAAAGGGGTATGATGCTTTTATAGTGGCACTGATACCCTTTCTTTAAGGTGCAATGCTTACCTCACTCATTATTTGTTATATATTGACAGTGTCTACAATTTATGTGCTGTGTGTTTGTAGCACCTTAACAGCATTTAACAGGTGCCCTGATCCAGAGTCAGTTACAATATATTACAGTATTGAATCCAAGTTAATGTGGGTCTTGCTCAAGAGTCCAACAGGGGCAACTTAATCATGCCTGGATTTGAACCCTGTGCTCCATAGTCCAGTAACTTAACCATTGTGGAACCCCGGTCCTCAGACCTAAGGTTCTTATGCTGGAATCCAGTGTATTCATTTCTCTAGACATAACGTTTCTCATTTTATACAAAAGTTCTATTTTGGTCTCATTTGTCCACAAAATTTCCCAATAGACTGTTGGCTTGGCCATGTGAATATTCTTTTTGGAGAGCAACCCTGCCATACACACCATTGTTGTTCAGTGTTCTCCTGATGGTGGACTCATGAACATTAACATTTGCAAATGTGAAACAGGCCTTTAGTTGCTTACAAGTTAATCTGAGTTCCTTTGTGATCTACAGACTATTACATACCTTGTTCATGGAGTGATCTTTGTTCCATTTGTACACAATCTGTATGACTGTATGTTGGTGGAGTCCAAACTATTTAAAGATGGTTTTAACTTTTTCCAGCCTGAGGAGCATCAGAAACATTTTCCTGAGGTCCACAGAAATCAGTTTCGTCTGTGCCATTATATACTTAAATGACAGTATAAATACAACGGGGTGTCAACTCACACTTGATCCCATTGTTTGTAAACACCTTACTCTAATTTCACCTTCAAATAAATTGATAATCCTAAAGATCCACATATTATCGCCAATCACAGATATGTAAATACTGGCTCATTTTTCTCATTAAATCAATGGACAAATGTAATATTTTTGTCCAGTTTGTTTAACTGAGTTCTCTTCATCTATGATGTCAATCTGATGTTGTTTTAGGTCAAATTTACACAGAAATATAGAAAATGCTAAGTGATTCACAAACTTTCGAGAAGATGTACTTTCACTTCGTGCAAAAGTATACAAAATGTTGAATCGGATTAATTAATGATTTACAGAAATTTGATCTGACTGCCCAGGCTGAAGTTGCTTTGGTATATATTATTCTTCATATGTCACACATAAGGAAAATGGCCACCACTGTATAACCCTACACTGACATTCCATTGTGAATGCAGAAAAACTGAACAGATGAACTTCAGCCTCTCTGATCTTAATTAAATTAAGTTTAATTGTGCAATCACCAGAAATTCCTGGCTTTATTTAGAAAATTCCTGGCTGTAATTAGAACCATTCTATGGGCTGCCTATAGATAAACAAGTCTATGATTGTTTCAGGTGTATTTATTAGCTTAACTTATTAACTTGTTTACCTTGTAAAATGAATAAATGCTAGTCAGGGTCCTTTATTCCATCCATCTGGTCTGAAACTGAGCTGCTTCGTTACTGTACTACATCGCTGCTTATTTCTCAAGATATGAATTCTGTATAATGAGCTTCATCTACCATCCAAGGACGCATTAAACATTCTCATCTAAAACTGCAGCCAATTAGCAAAAAACTCTGCAAAAGAAAATCTCTGGATTAATTTGCTGTCATGCCATGTACAGACTTGTGCAAACATTTGGCCACTCCAGTAATATACCCTCACCAACCATATACAGTGGTGCTTGAAAGTTTGTGATCCCTTTAGAAGTTTCTCTATTTCTGCATAAATATGACCTAAAACATCATCAGATTTTCACACAAGTCCTACAAGTAGATAAAGAGAACCCAGTTAAACAAATGAGACAAAAATATTATACTTGGTCTTTTATTGATTGAGGAAAATGATCCAATATTACATATTAGTGAGTGGCAAAAAGTATGTGACCCTTTGCTTTCAGTATCTGGTGTGACCCCCTGTGCAGCAATAACTGCAACTAAACATTTTCCTGTAACTGTGATTAGTCCTGCACACCGGCTTGGAGGAATTTTAGCCCATTCCTCCGTACAGAACAGCTTCAACTCGGATGTTGGTGGGTTTCCTCACATTAACTGCTCACTTCAGGTCCTTCCACAGCATTTCGATTGGATTAAGGTCAGGACTTTGACTTGACCATTCCAAAACATGAACTTTATTCTTTTTTAACCATTCTTTGGTAGAACCACTTGTGTGCTTAGGGTCGTTGTCTTGCTGCATGACCCACCTTCTCTTGAGACTCAGTTCATGCACAGATGTCCTGAGAGGGTAAAAATGCTCTTTAATTTCCTCCATTTGTACACAATCTGTCTGACTGTGGTTTGGTGGAGTCCAAACTCTTTAGAAATCCTCAGAAATCTCCTTTGTTTGTGCCATGACACACTTCCACAATCATGTGTTGTGAAGAGCAGACTTTGATAGATCCCTGTTCTTTAAATAAAACAGGGTGCCCACTCACACCTGATTGTCATCCCATTGATTGAAAATACCTGACTCTAATTTCACCTTCAAATTAACTGCTATAATCCTAGAGGTTCTTACCAATATGTAACATTGGATCATTTTCCTTAATAAATAAATGACCAAGTAATATTTTACTACCAAAGCAGTATAAACATACAATATTAAAACTGGCTCTACTTTTACTTTGTAAACCTCGGATATACAATACAAAGTACAAGATACAGTACATATTGGAATAAAGATTTTAGGAATATACCTATTCATATTTTACAGTAAAAATGGGGATTATAACATTGTATACTCATTGACAAAAAATAAATAAAGCACCCATATAGAAATGTCAGATTGCTGCAAAACTCGGCATGCAGTTCTGTCTCAGGCAGATATGTCAATGATTACAAGTGTGGTCTGATTAGACTCTGGGTCTTGCCACAAGATGCCATGAAATTGCTTCCTCAGTTTCACTTTGAAAAGGCTCTGAGACTACTTTTAGTGTACCTCTTGGTGAGAGATTGTTGACTGCTAGACATGCCCCTATGACAAATTTCTCACAGCTGGGCTGGTAGATCTTCCATATTAATAGATATCCAAAGCTGCCATCCCATAAATGCTCAATTAGCGATAAATCTGGTGACTGGACAAACCAAGGAAGTACTGCAATCTGGTGGAGACATTCCTGGGAAACCCTTGCTGTGCTTGTGCAAGCATTATCTTGCTGAAAAATGCCAGTTGGAAGCCCTGAAATGAGAGGCAATACATGTGGCCACAGGATGTCCTGCACATATCACTGATCTGTTAGTGTCCCTCATCTCACTAATATTGGTGACAGACTGTTGTGTCTGTCTGTGAGAGCTGCTCGTGTTTGTCAGTGAATCAAACGATCCTACTGGTGGTCTGCCTGGGCTGTCCAGAGCCTGTTCGCCATTGGTGTGTGCCTTCACAGAACCACTGCTCCCAACATTTCCTAACAGCTAGGTCAGAACGACCTAGATGGTAGGCAGTTTATCGAAATGACCATCCTGCTTCTCTCAGTCCAATGATGCACCCCCTCTCAAAATCTTTCAACTGGGCAGACTGTCTTTGTGGAGGCATGTCTAGCAGAGGTACACTACCCAAAAGTAGCCTCTTAAAGTCTTCTTATAGACAGCAGGGAAGCACTTCAACACCCTCTTGCGGCAAGACCCAGTATCTAATATGACCACACCGGCAATTATTTACATATCTGCCTGAGACATAACTGCATACTGAGATTTGCAGCAATTTTTTGGTCAATGAGTGTATTAAGGCCCTAGTGTATACATAGTGTATTATTAGCCTACTAGTGTAGAAACAAAAATTAATTATTAATTTTGCACTTGGAAAAGGAAAGTGATGTTTCACCAAGAAACTTCATTCCCCACCATAATCTTAAGTCTCTTGCCCTAACCAAAGAAAACTGATAGTAAACTCTCAGCACAATCTGTGCAAAAGTGTTTTGCTCTCACGTCCTTGTTGTAACCTGGATGATCGTACTACACTCCAGACAATAACAACCATCCTCATCCACTCTCATTGAAGTTCCTCTATTCATTCTCCATGCTTTGTTTGCTCCTTTCCCACTGGTCTTCATTAGCCTCACTAAAAAGCCTCACTGCTGTGTTCCAGCTCTCCAACCCCAGTGGGCTTCTCAGCTACCTGTCTCTGATTGAGGAAGCAGCCCACCCTCACACCGTCTGTTCTTTCTTCTTTTTGTAGCATCTGAAGACGCCACTGGAGATGGATGAAACGGTAATGTATCTAGGAAACCGCTGGCCCAGAGCACAACAGGGCTTCTCCGACTGTCAAAAAAGCATCCCGATGGAGTAATCGACATATGGCTATAGCGTTAGATCAGTTTACTCGGCGAAGTGGTTTGCCACTGACAGACCTATACTCACAACAGCAGTCAGCTCCAGAATTGTTGGCACCTTGGTGAAGTGCTATAGTGGTTAATTACTGTAAAATCTGACCTTTAGCATGAGCTCTAAATCATGTTCTTTTTCTACATCCTGTAGATGCACTCCTCAGCAAGTTTAATTGCTGATAGAAAGTACAAACAAATAGTGTAGCTCTTTTTGCTCTCCCATCCGACTTTCACACGGCTGCACTCTCTCTCTCTGCACACACTGAGAGTAGACAAAGACACAAATATCAGCTTAAATACACACAAGGATGATGTTCAATCAACCACTTAGCAAATCAGGCCTATGTTTTGTTTCCTATATTTGCTTCCAGCTGTCACAACTGACTAAACTACGTCCACATTATGAAAACCACATGTAACTTTTGCCATGGTGAGAAATATTTATGAACAAACTGTAGCTGAAGTATGATACCATTTATATTTTACTCTTTCGAGTGATCCTTAGTGTTTCACATTCACTCTTTGTTGGTTAGCCATTACTTCTTTTTCCACTGGGATATAACTAGAAGTCTTCAGTTCACCCCACAGGATTCAGTGAGGTTTAGATCATACAAACCAAACAATCAGTGCAAAAAGATTGGTATACTGTCTGCTTGTCACATTTCTTCCCTGCTAGAGATACCCTGGTCAACTGTTAGTGCTGTTTCTGTGAAGTGGCAATGTGTGGGAGTAACAACAGCTCATCCAAAAAGCAGTAGATACATTTTAACAACACTGAGTTCCAGATTGCCTCTACAACGAACACAATCACAATAAGTGTTTGTTAAGGGCTTCAGATATCTGGTTTCCATGTCCGAGAAGTCACACACAGGCCAAGGATTACCATGTGCAGTGCCAAGGGTAATGGCATATAGACGTGAAGTTTGTGCACAATGTATAAACCTTTCAGTTTTCTGAAAGGATGTCAGGATTGTGTGTATACTGAGTTGGTGTTTGGTTCCATTCGGTTCCTACTGAAGTGCAGAATATCAGATTTTGCCAGTAATTTGATCAACAAATTTACATGCACTTGCGCAATCAGATATGGGAGACCTCAGGGTTTACATGTCTCGGGAAGTAATTGAATTTCTACATTGCAGCCAGCTAATAATCTCACGTGCACTTCAAACTTGAAGAATTAAATAAAGAAATGTTCCATTTTCTCGAGCATTTATTGCATTTTGAGCCTCCCCAAATGGCTTGGTAGCCATTTCATGGGTGCTGCATTTAATTCCAGGGTTGCCAGATCCCACGAGAGAACTAAGCAACCAGGTCTATGTCAAAGTCAAAAGTCAAAGTGAAAGTCATTCAGACTATACAGCAGGGAGTGTACATCTGAACAAAATTGTGTTTCTCCAGTCTCCGATGTGCAAGAATAACAAGAGTATACTAAGACGTGAGACATACACATATATGCACATATATAAATAAATACACATAAATAGAGGGAAAAAAAAATAATTAAGTAATAATAATAATATATAAAAATACAAAATGTACAATTCTATGGAAGCAAGCCCAAAAGAAGCAAAGTCTCTTGACCTGACCTGGAAACTGTGTTTGGTTCTGCTAGCCTTTTCTACAAGAGCTCTCCACCCTAGTTGGTTGAGTTTGCATGCATGTGCAGACTGAGAAGACCGACTGAAATAGTAAAGAGTAAAGGCCTATTCAGACCGAGTATGTTTGTTTTTTTTTCCACACAAAAAAATGGATGCGATTCTTAACACAGTGGATTACATTTTTTACACTTCTTTTATGTCTCTTCTCATGTGTTTAACTGGGTTATCTATCTACTTTTAGGATTTGTGTGAAAATCTGATGATGTTTTTGGTCATATTTATGCAGAAATATAGAAAATTCTAAAGGATTCACAATTTTTCAAGCACCACTATGTATATAATGCTTGTTACTTGTAATATTTTCTCTGTAAAGATGATTTGTCACTTTATTTTGTCTCATTCAAAAAGATGTTAATAAATTCCTGCTGAGTTTGGAAGCAAAAGATTTGTATGTATGTGTGGGAGGACTTGAAAATATTCTTATCCACAAAAGGGGGTACTGCAGAAAAACTTTGGGAATGACTGCTTTAACTTAAATGAATGCAATTTGAGGAAAGCTCATTATTCTGACATAGCACTGAGAAATTTCTCCTAAGAATGCAGTTTGGGGCAGGCCACTGCAATATGGGAAGCCCCTTTACCGCTGTCATCATGGGACGCAGTGAGCTGAAGCACAGTGCATTGATAAACATTTCTTCAGAAATGATGGATGGTGTGGAGGGTCACTACATTTCTTCCATCGCCATGTGTAGTCAGTGTGGATTAAAACATTCATCAAATCGATGTCTTCTTGTCATAAGGGCCCAGAAAGCTGAGCACTGTTCATTAGAGAACAGACAGAATAATAGGTATTGACACCCTGCAAACACTACACAGAGAAAGCCTATTCAGAGGGAAAAGGAAATAGAGACAAAGAGCAAGGCATCCTTACGATGGATTTCATGGACAGATTTGGCTCAATTACAGCCATACCCCTTTGTGACCATCTTGTTCTTTCGTGCTACCACCATTGTCGATCCGAAAGGGCCTGATCAATTGTAATAGCTCAAAATGAATGCTCCTCTTCAATGATTTCAAGACAGCACAGTAATTTCTTTACAACCAAGCATCAGTGTCTATCATAGAAATGGCATCATTCATTTTTTTGCTTTCTAGACCTTGTACCGTGTCCTGTGAGGACACCACTGATGGTACTCCTGGCAGTAGCACATTCTATCCGCCAAGTTGTGAGGTGGCTGGCAAGGAAAACAAGATAACAGCTGATGCAGAGCAAGCCTGGATGGAGCTTCAGTGATCCAGCAAGAAGCATCAGCAGCCATTGCAGCCCTGATTAAATGTGAATGGCACAGGTCCCAGCATGCTCACTGGACCCCACCAATCACTGGAGTGTGTCACAGCGACAAAAGCCTTCATCTTTGAAAAAGAAACGCTGGAAACTTGCCCAATAATGGCTTTTTTTGTTCAAAGTGATGCCCCCTTGTGTGGCTGATAAAGTGAATCTGTTTAAGCTTTTTCCATAGTGACATTTTCACTGAGGGAATTCAAAACATCTATGCTATCGGGTAATATTGTGGAGTCAAAGATGACATCGTAAGTATAATATAGTGGAACCTTGGAATCTGAAATTAATTAGTTCTGGAAGGCTGTTCGAATTCTGATTTGTTTGAAGTCGTATTCATTCCAGACACACCCTGAGGCTGGGTCAAAGTCAAAATTTTTGTTCGAATTTGGAGGCGAAAACATTTCCAACTTAGCATTCAATGTCTGAATCGGTCGGGTAAAGAAGCGATCAAATTCAGAGGTTCCACTGTACATTTCTTAAGAACATGTGCGCTAAATCTGAATGGAGTCAAAGGGTGACACCAAACTTAGTTTAAAGTTGATAGGTCTAGAAAAGAAGAGAAAGTGACTGTGCGAAAGTGAAAAAGTGATTTTTTATACATTTTGCCCTATGGGCACAGTTGTGTTTATTCGTTCCGGGTCCTTTTCACTTAATGCCCACTTGCCGGATCACGGGATGCTCAGTGTTCCCTTGTTTTTACGACCAGGATTTCTGCCCCGGCACCAATCTAAAGAACCAAGCTGCCTTATTAATCAGAGAAGTAGCATTATTAGTTGCTTGCTTCCTGCACATTGTACTGCATCCTGTTACAACTGATGATACCTCTGGCATTAACTCATGCTGTCCACAAAGCTATGAAGTGGTTGGCAAACAAAAGCAAGCTAACAACTGATATCAAATAAGTACACCACAAATGGTATGTTTACAAACTCATAGTAATTAATATGTGGTTTGGGACACAGCCCAGAAATAGCTCAGGCATACTGTCAACATTGTCCGACAGTAAGCCTGTTGCTTAGTTAAGTCAGTCTATACTGCAAACTTAGGAAATGTCTGGATCGGTAGTTTAAGTGCATCACCAGTTTACCAGTAAGTTTCTGTAGAAATTAGATCAGAAAATGTCACATCAGTCACAGCAGAAATTCACAAACCCATCCTGAAGACACCAGCATGCTGGGGGGTTTTGAATTTCCTCTGTGACACCCAAGCACCCAACTGCTTTTAACACATTATGTAGTGATCATGTTTTTGTGAATATTCAAGCATTACTGGAGGGCTAGTGTTGCATCCACCAAGAAATGCTTCTGCAACTATGCCAGGTGTATGCAACTGAGACCGACTACTCAGCTTGTCAGTGATGAATGATGCTGGTTTTGCACATCTATAATGTATTTAAACTTCAAGAAAGTATGGTTTTTTCGCATTCCCTCTGCATATTTATGCTCCAACAAAGCAAACAATCTGAGGAATAGCACTACTCTGAAAACATTAGAGGCTTTAACAGCACAACTTAGCAATAGTTGCACTGCCATATAAGTTTCCTAGACAATCAGTTCCCCAGAACTCTTCAAATCCTCTGCTATGAGCTCCCGTGATGGAGAGTGAAACTCTGCTTAAGCTGAGGTTATTCGATACTGCCCCCTGCTTAAAGCTTCATAGGGATCTGACAGCATCTCTTGAGAATCAATATAATTACCCAGTGGCAAGAGCACTGACCCCAGGCCTTAATAATATTCACAAAACCTTTTGTTATACATAATGAATGACCTGAATGCATTAACTCCTAAGATATATGGCTGAAAATTTAGCTCCAAGTCCCTTTTGTGGCTTGAGCGAATCATGCAGAGACTTGACTGTTATGTGAGGTTAATCTCTGTGGCAGACACCCAAATATGTTTGTGTCATGATCCACCATCACAACTGGCACGCTGATGGTTGATTCATGTTTGTTATGGGATTTGCCCTTAGTAGTATATAGTACAGAATGTATATCTGTTGCCCGCAAAGAAAGAACATACATCCAGACCATAGAAGCTTCTAATTGCAACAAGTCTGGCTTGAGAGACATAAGCTACTTCAAAAGGTCCAGATGTGTCTTCTCGCAAGCAAATATTGATTAGCCAAACTTACATTCTGCTTTCAGCAACTTGTCTGCAGGAGGACACGGATCATCCTCCCCTGGACATCACTGTCAGAGGACTGACAGATCGGTGTAACTGTTTCTCATAGCCCACCACTCACCTACGCTTGGTGAATGGTAGGATAAGAGAAACAGCTATCTGTCATTCCTCTGACAATGATGTCCAGTGGAAGTTATATGTCCTCCTCTAGACAGTTTGATGAAAGCAGTTGTTTTTCAAACACAACATGTGAAAAAGAATAGCATGGAGAAATCCACAAAACAAGGCTAGCTTGCTGCATGAGTAGCAAATACATTTCCTAGGTAAAGACAGCTGAAGGATCTAATATATAACGGATATTCAAGTAGTGGTCTATTGGTCTGATCGGCCAATTAAACTCCAGAGTACTCGGAAGACATGCAGACTCGACACAGAAAGGCCACCTGCGTTCGAACCCAGGACCTTCTGAAATTGAACTCAGAAGACCATATTTGAGTAAATGATTAGGTTATACTTTTACAACTTCTTCTAGCCTGGTCGCTTCTGTTACTCCTACAAACAGAAAGCATGAAGAGAATTTCTGGTTAAAATTGGCCTCTATAGATCAAAAGATAATAGAAAGGACAATCTATAATCCACAGGGAGTCAAATTGTCCCTGGGGTGGATAACAAAGTATTCACCTTTCTACACTATATGGATAAATGTAGGTGAGCAACACTCACTGGTTCAGGGTATGAAGTCTTCCACCTCCACAACAAGTCTGTTTATCAACTTTCTACCCTGTCTGTCTAAAACCAACTTCACAGAGAAACTGTTTACCAACTTTGATGGAGAACTAGGCTGGCTTGCACAGAGCCGTGACTATAATTCCATCAAAAGGCTTTGAGATTAATTGGAATGCCAACAGTGAATCGGTGGTCACTTTTCAACATATGTGTTCGATCTCACAGTCATTTTCCAAAACCTAGTGGAATACTTTCTCAGAGGAGTGAAGGCTGTATGTATATACTGTATATACTAATCCTTCTCTCCATCCAATCAGGTATCTTGATTGAAAATAGAGTTTAAATATTAGAGGTTATTTGAGAGCATTCTCCAGATGACATCAAAGCATGTATAATGTATTATTTCTGTGTTACTGTGTAAATGGCTTGGATAATAAATATTCAGATAACAGTCCTATATTGTTATGGTTTGCCATATTAAAACAGAAGCGAAGCGTGAAAACAAAAGTAAAATGGGTTATAGGACTCAATCGCAGTTAGCTCCAGATGGAAATTGTGAACCAATAATATAAATAAATAAAACAAACTAAATTAACAATAAAGTAAAAACATCAACCAACTAAGACAACAGCTTCAGCAGCTGAGGATCGAACCCTGGACGGACGCATGGGTAGACACTATGTAAACCCAACGCGCCACTCGGCCACTAAAGAAAAGAACCAAAATAACCAAACCATAAACTTGCTCCGAAAGCATACAGCGCCCCATGACAAGGTACGCTGGAGGCATAAGGGTGCGTGCATGTGCAGAGCGACATCACCCGAGCGGAGTTGGGAACAGAAGATAGCGCTGATAGCACTGAGCGTAAACAGAAGATAACCGAACAAAAATGAAGAGGGATATAAACCCGCCTAGCGGAAACCTGCAGGTCCTGAAAGACTTAGTGGAAAGGCGAGGGCGACAAGAGCCATGGTCATGAGTCCGGAGCCGCAGAGAGAGGGGGAGCACGTGGCAAGCTGCAAGACATGCCTTAGAATTTAGTTAACAAACCCAAGGCGGTGCAAGGCAAAGCACGGTTCTCCGAACAGCGGAGTGTGAGACGATTCAAGGTACTTCGTACATAGGGCCTAAATGACGCGCCACAGCGCAAGGCTAACCTGGACAGAGCAGCATCCCTCGTTAATGCGATAGTACTGAACGCTATTGACACCATCTTCTCATCGAGAAGTTCGGGTTCGGGGGAACCCACATGCCCCGACGGAACACAGATGGCAGGATACGCGATGGACCTGTGGGGGAAGTGGGGAGTCGTGTGCCTGGCACCTCTTTCGTTGGAGGACATGTTTATCTATTCGGAACTTTGATCGTGGGGTTTCTGCTGATTGGATTAGGCATTACCCTGCTGTATCGGAAAATTAAAAGAGTTGGGTCAGTTGTCAAAGGTCCCCAGAAACTGCCCAATTTGATTGAAATGGTGGGCAGAGCCGTTGGAACTCAGACTGCGCATATTAATCGCACCATGGAATCCACCACGGAGAAACTAACGGCTTTGCGAAATGAGGTAAATCATCAGAGATACATTGGTTCTGAGTGTTAAAAATTTGAGCTCAGTCAAAACAAGAGATTTCTACTCTCAGCTCCCTGTTATCAGCAACGGCCTTGCTGATAAGAAATTCCTCCAGAGGATCTGCTGCTAAGTACCTAACCCCCCCATCCACTGACTTTTTCATTCTGGGCAGTAAGCGCTGTATACTGCCATGTTATCGCAAACTTTGTACAGACTCTTTCTGCTTCAAGAATGTGAACTGACAGAACTTTTTGTCCCTACCGAAACCAAACGCCTCCACTCAAAGGTTATTTCCACCAAGACGGCGGGACGGGTCTGCAGGGCGCGCCGTAACGGCTGCGAGCACGGATGGCTGCTTGTCGTTTTGGTTACTTTTCCCGATACCCACATCCCTAACCAGTGGCTAGTTGTGTGTCTATGTTATGTTTATGCGCTTGTGTGCTGGAAGGAGTTCTCCTTCTTTCCCAATGTGTTCATTATTTCTTGTTTCTTCTAAAAATGCATTTCATTGCCTGGTACTTGTACATGTGTAATGACAATAAATTGAATACCATACCATACCATACGATAGTAGTGAAAGGGCGGTAACACCCCGATCGCAGAGAGGAAGGGGAAGCAGGAACCGCGAACCGATGACCAGAAGAGCCTGACCCAGTCCTGATCAGCTAAAACCCTGCTTACCTCGAGCCTTGCAACTCTGCGAAGCAAGCCCTCCTCCAAGAGCAAGCTTGACCACTCTCCCTGCCTGGCTGCGGTCACCAAACACGGGAGGTAAGTAGCGCAGATACAGAAAACGCAGTAGCTAAGTGAGAGTCAGAGAAACGCAGAGAAAGCCGCCTCAAAAACAGCAGGATAATGTGCGATATTGTGCGTGATGGTACGACAACTGCCTGAACGTTCTTAAATACCTGAGCCAGCAGGTGTTGTGAATTTGGCGATTAATGCCATGTAAACCCGGCGTCTGTGTGGCACAGAATGCCGTGTGAGCATCAGGACGATACATGAGCCGACGCTGCCCGCTAGCATACACAAGGATGGGGGCAGCGCGGCTTCTAATATATATCCTTTATTTCCTGTCGGGAAATATTTATGTGGTTGCTATATATTAAAAACCTGAGATTATTTTCAGTGAAATCAGCTATATATATATATATATATATATATATATATATATATATATATATATTGTAACCTTGACATTCTGACTGGTCTTCCAACTTGCAGATTTTCTGTTGCATATTAGACTCTCAAAGAAGCACTTCAAACAAGGTCTGTTTATTATGTTCACCACATGTATCGCCGAGCACTCACATTCTTTACTGTTTCACAGCTTGGACATAATGTCTTCTTGGACATAATGCTACAAAACCACTATTCAGACACATGCATACTGGGCCAATTTAGAGCAACCAGTTAACCCAATGCATGTCTTTGGACCGGGCACAGTGGTGACAGTGAGGTTCGATGGGTAGACCTTTCGCCTCACAGCAATAAGGTCTTGGGTTCAATCCCAGGTGGAGCGAGTCTGGGTCCTTTGTGTGGAGCTTGCATGTGCTCCCTGTGCCCGGCGTGGATTTAGTCCGCGTACTTCGGTTTCGTACTATAGTCCAAAAACATGCGTATTAGATTAACTGAATTGGCACACTGTCTAGGGTTGTTCCTGCCTTGCGCTCTATGCCACATCTAGGCACCAGCTCTCCCATGACCCTGTCCAGGATCAAGCAAATAAGAAAGTGAATGAATGAATTTCTTTGGAATGTGGAAGGAAACTGGGACCCACAGGGACAAAAGGAGTACATGCAAACTCCACACAGGTGGAGTCCAAGGTTGGGCTCGAAGCCTGGATCTGCGAGACAACTGCACTAGCCACTTGTTATAGTGTTGTAGTTATAGTGGGTTATTTGGACTAGATAACAGGTTAGGGGTTTAAATACTTCATACATTGTAGCTGTAATTCGGATAACAGGAGTTCAGTTAGCTTGGTTCTACTGTAGTTAGTCTTCTTTGGGATTGCTCAGGATGATGCTATGTACTTGTTTACAAATGAGGCATCTAATGTGTTTTTAAGCACAAATGTTCTAGTAAGATTTCATAGTCTTTTGAAAATGAGCCAGCGTTTGATACTTAGTACTCATCGTCGCCTTGACAGCAGAACACGATTTTTCCACTTGACACCTGAAATGTTGCATGTATTTCTCAGCAAGTCCACTTGCCTGAGGCAAGCTCATACATCACCTATTTGATCTCCAGCTTTGCATCATGTTATACTTTTAGTATAACCTATTTTTGTTCCTGGATATTAATGTATACGGTATTGGCTGGAGCTCATACTAGTGAACATATGAACACCCACAGTCAGAGCGCATAACTGAAGATGCAAGGCTGCTTTCGGCAATATTCTCTCCCTGTCTCATGAGGTAAAGATAACAAAGGCTGAGCTAGAGGTTAAGGATGATAGATGCACTCAAACTGAGAGGCTGTTTAGCCTCAGTTAATGTTTTAATTGCATACCTTGCCAAGAATGCCAAGGACAAAGCCTTGCATGTTGGCGGAGATCATGAGAAGCTAATGCTGCTTCCAAAATCCAGTAATTCATGCAAGGACTTCTTATGTTTGACTTTAAATAAGCACAGTGTTACATTCAAACACACAGGGCAGGGAGGCTTAATGTAATATTAGTGTGGTGTATATGACACATCTCTACAGGATATTGTACTCCTTAGCAATTAATGTTATAGTCGGAACCTTTCTACCTGTCTATGGAGATACAACTCACATCTCTGATCACATTATATCCTCAGCGAACAGAGAATGGTTCCAGAATGTACAGTATATGTTTTTGGTGTATTGTATTGCTTCTGAGAAGATCTGTAATGGTTTTCTTCGCAATGGTTTGATGACGTCCTTCAGTTAATGTTCCTAGTTATGCAATTTCTATGCATTCATCAGAACCAGCTTCTGAAGCCTTTAGATGACTGGAAAAAGAAGCAGTCATGAAAAAGGTGTGGGTGAAGCATTGTCTGATTTATTAAACGGGGACAAGAGCGTATAGACAACAGTGTATATGTGTATATATATATATATATATATATATATATATATATATATATATATATATATATATATATATATTTATTTATACACATACACATATATATATATATATATATATATATATATATATATATATATATATATATATATATATTTATATATATATATACAAATACAGTGCCTTGCAAAAGTATTCTGCTGCCCCTTGAACTTTTCACACTTTTGCCGCATTGCAGACTTCAAACATAAAGATATGAAATTGTAAATATTTTGTGAGGAATCAACAACAAGTGGGATACAATTGTGAAGTGGAAAGAAATTTATTGGATATTTTTAACTTTTTTTAGAAATAAAAAACTGAAAAGTAGGGCGTGCAAAATTATTTGGCCCCTTTACTTTCAGTGCAGCAAACTCACTCCAGAAGTTCAGTGAGGATCTCTGAATGATCCAGTGTTGACCTAAATGACTGATGATGATAAACAGAATCCACCTGTGTGTAATCAAGTCTCCGTATAAATGCACATGCTCTGTGATAGTCTCAGAGTTCTGTTTTAAAGCACAGAGAGCATCATGAAGACCAAGGAACACACCAGGCAGGTCCGAGATACTGTTGTGGAGAAGTTTTTTAAAGCTGGATTTGGATACAAAAAGATTTCCCAAGCTTTAAACATCTCAAGGAGCACTGTGCAAGCGATCATATTGCAATGGAAGGAGTATCAGACTACTGCAAATCTACCAAGACCCCAGACGTCCCTCTAAACCTTCAGCTCAAACAAGGAGAAGACTGATCAGAGATGCAGCCAAGAGGCCCATGATCACTCTGGATGAACTGCAGAGATCTACAGCTGAGGTGGGTGGCCTTTATGGAAGTGTGGCAAGAAGAAAGCCATTTCTCAAAGAATATCCATAAAAAGTTTTGCCACAAGCCACCTGGGAGACACACCAAACATGTGGAAGAAGGTGCTCTGGTCAGACGAATGTTTTGGCCACAATGCAAAACGTTATGTTTTTGGCGTAAAAAGCAACACAGCTCATCACTCTGAACGCACCATCCCCACTGTCAAACATGGTGGTGGCAGCATCATGGTTTGGGCCTGCTTTTTCTTCAGCAGGGACAGGGAAAGATGGATGGAGCCAAATACAGGACCATTCTGGAAGAAAAAACCTGTTTGGAGTCTGCAAAAGACCTGAGACTGGGACGGAGATTTATTCTTCCAACAAGACAATGATCCAAAACATAAAGCAAAATCTACAATGGAGTGGTTCACAAATAAACGTATCCAGGTGTTAGAATGGCCAAGTCAAAGTCCAGACCTGAATCCAATCGAGAATCTGTGGAAAGAGCTGAAAACTGCTGTTCACAAACGCTCTCCATCCAACCTCACTGAGCTCGAGCTGTTTTGCAAGGAAGAATGGGCAAAAATTTCATTCTCTCGATGTGCAAAACTGATAGAGACATACCCCAAGCGACGTGCAGCTGTAATCGCAGCAAAAGGTGGCGCTACAAAGTATTAACGCAAGGGGGCCGAATAATTTTGCACGCCCTACTTTTCAGTTTTTTATTTCTAAAAAAAATTTAAAATATCCAAGAAATTTTGTTCCACTTCACGATTGTGTCCCACTTGTTGTTGATTCTTCACAAAAAATAACAATTTCATATCTTTATGTTTGAAGCCTGAAATGTGGCAAAAGGTTGAAAAGTTCAAGGGGTCCGAATACTTTTGCAAGGCACAAGGCACATATATATATAGTATCCTACTGCATACAACTGTTCCACATTATATGCCAAATTAGTATAGAAAATGTATTTGATTTGTTTGGAAAAAAAAAAAGGAAAGAAATTCCACCTGCAGTTCTGAAGATGTCTGTTGGCTGCTTATCACAGGTACTAACATATGTTCAGGCCTCCTGGTTCCAGGCATTTATAGGCACTGTCAGCCTGCTGGTGCGTCAGTGATGTGTAGGCAATGTGTAGGTGTTACTATATTTGAACAGAAAGCCCATGAATGTGGAGGGCATGAATTTTCGATTTTATTGCATTTCACAACAAAAGGCATTGTGTATTAAAAGACTGAAAATATAGGTTTTTTTATGTAATACCTTACATAGTATTTTATATCTTTTCTGGTCAGTGGTATTTATTTTGTAGCACAACATTAGTCAAATACAAATTTACAGAAGCAGCATATGTAGCTCAGTGTTCAGAGCCAAATGCTGGAAACAGCAGTTCCTGAGGACCAATATTCAAACCCCATATTGAGCTTGTACCATAGAGGTGGAGTGGTAATGGGACTCAGCAATGGCAGTCTGGGATGGGCTCTGGAAACCCTTCACTGTGACCAGGATAAGCTGGCTTAAAACAGGATACTATAGCGCTTGGTGGCAGAGCATCAAATTTGCTATCCCAAGACCACAATTCTCAGATTTATGAAAGTACCTACTAAAAGAGTTAATTGATGCTGGACCACAGCATTGTGTTTCTTTGACATGCACCGCCTTAGCTAAACATTGCTGAAGACCAAGTACACCCCATCGTGTTAACACTATTCCCTTTCAGCATTATCTGAAAGGTCCTTGCTACAATAAAAAAGTCTGGCCAGTCTGAATATCATCCTATTCTAACATTATTGCTTTCTCAACAGACACTCCAGCCTTTCAAAAGTTTATCAACAGTTTGCAAAAGGCACTTTTTTAAAGTCAGGCATTAGTCAATATCTAGCATTATTACACTGCATTCTTTATACATTGTTTGTTTTCATTTTCCTTGGGGCTAGTCTTACTACATTTGGTGCCCTAGGCAAGATGTGTTCCACAAACATAATTATTTATGCCAAAGAGCACAGCACAGACGAGCTGGTCAGTGTTGCTGCTTAAGCTTGGAAGTACTAGTTAAGTATGGGTTCATGCTTGGAGATGAGTTTGGTCATCATCAATTAATGCAGTAGAAGATGGTAAGGCCACCAGTAAATACAGAAGAAAGGTCTTTACTTAACATTGGTCGCCACCAAGCTTTGCAGAAATCATTTATGACTCAACTTTTTAACACTTTTCTGTGCAGTTTAAGTCAATAGCCCAGCATTAAGCAACACCATGGTGGAATGGTTTTACATTTACATTTACAGCATTTAGCAGACACCCTTATCCAGAACAACTTACAATTATTACAGTCTTTCCATCTAAGCAATTGTGGGTTAAGGGCCTTGCTCAAGGACCCAACAGTGGCAGCTTGGCAGAGGTGGGATTTGAACCCTGGACCTTCTGGTCCATAGTCCAGAATTTTAACCGCTAGGCTACCACAGCCCCGTAATGCTCACAGTTCCAGAAACCTGGGTTTGAGACATGGTTCAACCACTGAAAGTTTACATGTTCTTCTAGTGTCTGCATAGATTTCCTCTGAATATTCTGATTCCCTCACACATTCCAAAGATACAAGTATGTTATGTCAACTGGTGGCTTTAAGTGTCCCAATGTGAGTGAGTGAGTGAGTGAGTGAGTGCATGCCCGCCCACCCTGTGATGGTTCTAGTGTTTGTTCCCACTTTGCTATGTCATAAGCAGGTATTGAATTTGAGTGAGTGAATGAGTGAGATCTGCATTGCTCCACCCAACTAATGCTAATCACGTTGTATACAGTGTATTCAAAATGGCAATAGTTGGCCCACCGATTAATCGGTCTATTAGTAATGACTAGGTTGGGTATAGTTTGCATTTTTTTTTATTCCAATTCTGATTCTGCTTACCGATTCCGCTTATTATGGATTTCAAGTTTCTATTCCACAATGTATGAAAACGAACAAAAATGCATAGGTATAAAGAATATCTTTATTTTATTATATATCGTCTTCAAATGTAATCATTTTTGCGTTAAGCTTTTTCTTCCCATTTAATCCTATTATAAATAAAAAAGCTTAAAGTGGCTTAATGTACTAAAGCAATGACCCAGGAACACCAAACTTCTCTCATGTTACTACTGGTCCTTAGTACTCTCTACTGCTGTCATGACAAACGTGTGGTCCCAAGGGAAAGTAATCATTTTCGTGTTAGGTGTTTTACTTGTAATAGGTTTAAATGGGAAGAAAAGTTTAATTTAAAAAATATTACTTTCCATTTGGACCCAATGTTCATCATTCAGCAGTAGAGAATACTTATGAACAATAATAAGTGAAATAATTTGTTTTCCTAGATCGTTGCTTTAGTACATTAAACTATGGTAAGCTTTGTTCACTTTAAGTGTTTAAGACTGTAATTCAGCAATGCAGCATTCAAGCTAGGAGACCACAGTCGGCGAACACGGTCCACTGCTGAAGCTCAATATCCTGCTGGTGCCTTACGTGTTTTGCTATGTTGGAGTTCTAACCTCATTTACAACAGGTCAACTTTCCACACATATTGCATTTAGCTTTATTGTTGTCTCCCAAAGTGGGAGTGCTTTTGAGTGTCCATCTTCTGCTAAAGCTCCAGTGAAGCATAAAATGCATTAGTAGGAACTGACAGGTGAAATCGTAATTCTGTTTTTGTAACGGGTACCCGGTTCTTGGGATTTTGGAACCGGTTACGAACCCATCTCAGGTGTTTTTCATACTCAAAACAGTGAATCTTGACTCAGGAAAGATTTTCAGCATTTCTTTCCCCTCTTTTTTCTTGCTGCCATTCTTGTTAAGGCCAAATAAAGAGTGGATGAAATGCATGGAAGAGTTCCATCCATCGTCATCCTATCATTTATCTTCCGGCTGCGCTTTACCTTGACTCCACCTGATTCATTCAAAACCTAATGCCTTTTACCCTTGGTTACCCTGTGGAGAAACCCACTTGTTCCTGTGAAATCTGTCATTTGCAGTCAGCTGAATGTGCCACAATGAATAATGCGCAGTTCGCCCCTTGGGTTTAATGGTAAATTAGTCTCCAGTGGGATAGCTTTGTTTGTTGTTCTCACGTGTCTGAGAGACAGCATGAAAAATGGATTCGCCACCACGCGCTACGTTCTCAGCTGAGGAGCAATCTGTCGCACTGCCTAATGTGCCAGGTGCCATCAAGCTGGCTGGAAATGAAGGAACCCTTTTGTTTGTTCGCCACTGGAAATTCAAATATTGGCTTATACTATGTGATGGCAAGCATACACACAGAATATCAGTAAGTGGCTGATGAACACATACAAAGAGTCGTACACCAAACAATCCAGTGGTATTTTTTCCGAAGATGACACATGACAAATATGATAATACACAAGACAAACACAGATACATACATGCTTGGTAACCTTTTGTAATATATTTAACCCCAGTGTTTACTGGTCAGGGACTGGCACCAATTGTGAACACAGGCTGCAGTCATTTGTGTGACCTGATTAGAACATCAGTCCATTGCAAGGTCAGCAGTGATCGCTGTTGAAGACAGCACCAGGCACCTGAAGGCACCACCAGGGCTCAAACCCAGGCTTTCCTGGTTCTACCCTACAGTTTCCAATCTCTTATAGCTGGCAGTTCATGCACAGGATGTTCTTCTGTTAATAGGCGTGTCTAGTCTCTTTGCAGGGGTGCTTAAGAGTCCCAGCACCCCTACAAATAGGGGTCCCAACTTTTTCTGATTTGGTTGTAGTTTTTGAAAACAAAATGGGTGTGTGATAATCAGGTCTGGCTTATATTCAGTCCAGTACATTACAATGTGTGCCAAACTTGGGTTAAAAGACTCCACAAACACTACTTTGATGACTCAGAGTTCTATAGGTCATACCCTTGTAGTGATGTCACACTGCTCCTTATTTTCTAATAACAAGAAAAGTCAGTATCATGTTCCAGTTACCATCAAAAGGTCACTCAACATGTGCACAAAAGTTTTAAGGCTGACTTTTTCATGGTTCTGTGTGACTCGAGAGGTGACTGGTGAGGAGGAGGAAAGAATCACTTCATTATTCACACCATTCTAGGACAAAAGGACCCTTGAAAGGGCAGAAAATAGCAAACTCTTACTTCTGTTTTTTTTTCTACACTCCCTGCCTGATAGGTCTGGAGGTCCAGGTTAGCTGATTTCATTTGTGCTTCCTATTCTTTCACACAGGGCAAGAGACTAGGGGTCAAAGCTGACCGAAGTAAGTGCTGGAGAGAAAGATCAAGAGCTTAGTGCCCGACGATGGGGAAATTGTACCTTGTTATTTTATCTGCTTTCCCAGGGGCAGTCTGTCCATTTGGAGAGTCTCTCGAGATTTCTGGTGGAACTAAATTGTACTGTCTGGCATTATGTTAATTCTAAAGCAGCTCCAGTGATATTTCGTCTTTCATAACTTGCCAGCTGTTATTTTTTTTCACGTGGAGGCTTCTGCCTATGGCTCATTACTGTAAAAATGATGCTACTTTCTTGCTACTTCACATTAGTTTTCCCAAAATGCGGCTCATAATTGCAAACTCCTGAGATTTTACACAAGCTTAAATGTTATATAGTACCTCGGTACTCGTCCACCTCCGAAATAGCTGATTTTGGTTCTCAATGCATTACACGACTAAAAAAAATTTGTCTTGCCCTCTTTGTTTGCTCGATACTCAGCACACTTGTTTAAACTTGTATGAGTCGAGTTGTGTGACTTCAGCCAAAACTCCATTCACGATTCATGATTTGTGATTCAGTACACAGTGATTCAGTGATTCAGATTCACTTGCTCAGCGAAGACGTCCGCAGTGTTTATCAGGTCTTTCTTTATTTTTACATCTACAGTACTTTGTTCTTAGTGCAAGTAAGTCTCCATTGGGTCTTATAAAGGTTAGTTTATGAGAGTCAACCGAAAGCAAAACAGGAATTGAATGCTCCAGAACACATATACTGGTAATGTTCAAGCTTTCTGTGTTTGACACAGCTTTCATATTCACTAGGATGTATTAATTCACATTTGAAATTATGAAATTGTGAAATTGTGAACTCAACTGGCTCATACATTTCCATAACCTGATTTGTGCCATTCATTTAATGAGCATAGAATAGCTCTTTCATTGCTCAATATAATTTGCGGACAAAGTACTCCTGCTTCAGTGTTAATGTTTTAAATCAGCCGCCTCAAAGGGTGTTACAGCATGTTATCCGGTAATGTATCAGCTTCTGGTCACACATGAGCCCTCCTGGTAATTACCTGGGAATTGTGTTAGGTCTCGTCCCAGTAAACAGCTGCATGAATCTACCCAAGAATTCAAACCTGACTTGCATTTGGACCTTTGCCTAGTAAATTATCGGTACGTTCCTGGTTTAAATGTATGTGTGAAGCAACCACAGGAAAGTTAGAGTACTCAATAGTTGCTCTTTCATTGCTCAGGTTGATTCTCATTTATGTTTCAATTACATTCCAACTTTAAAACAGATGTTTCTTCAAAAATACCTCAGGAAAATTAGAGTTGGAGAACAGGACGCGTAAATACATTTGATATTAAACAGTCAAAACTAAGTAACTTATACACTCTTAAATGCAGAGTCATAAAATAATGGTCTTGCATGGCCATTATTAGACAAATAATAGTCATTATAACTTCAGAGAGAAAAGATTAGTTCATTTTGAATGCTTCTTTTGGAGCAGTTCTGTTCCGGGAACCGGAGACTTAAATATACGTCTCATTTTTTTCTTTTCACTTAATCTCACTGTTGTCTTACAGAGATATTAAGGTGATCTTTTTTGTGATTTTATTTTACTGTGGGGAGGTCTGCTGTTGGTGTGAAATGACAGACTTAGTACCAGAACAAACAGCAAACATGAAGTTTTGGCGAAAAAACAAATATACATCAATACAAAATGACAGGTTATACGTTGTTTGGGTATAACGACCCAGAAAACAAGAGACATGTTTTGTCTGTGTTAGCTATTGAAACAACAATCACCTGACACCTGAGTTGGCAGATGAGTGGTGCTCACACCTCCAAGCTTTCAGGACGCATTACTAAAATGATACTGACAGTGCCAGTAACCAAGTTCAGTGGTACCTCAGTTCTTGTCATTAATTCGTTCCATAAGGCTTGTCGAGAACCAAAAACGCTGTAACTGCATTCCCAGTTTTGCAGCAATCTGACATTTCTATCTGGGTTTTGTCAGTAAGTGTATATTGCATGGTGATGAGGTAGAGATTTGCACATTATTGTACGTTTTATTGTCTAATATTTAAGGACGAGTAGATATGAATTCAGATTGTTTTTTGTGAGGAAAGTATGGTTTGCTTGGGGCGGTCCTAAACACAGCAAGATTTTTAATGTTAAAAAAGTTTGTTAGTCCATATAAAAAACAGAAACTTCAGAAATCAAACTGACTTCTGAAAACTCCTTCAAAACTGCTTACATTTTTTAAATCTAGTGCTTTGATGTTTTATACCATATGGTAATTTGGTACCTTTCAGAAATCTGCTTAAACTGACGTTACACATAGAGACTGTTGAATTCTGCAGTATAATCAGTCTTCGGAATATATTTGCACTCATTCATCATAGGTGTCAGAAAAGGAAACAACAGTAGCAACATGAATATGGATGCCAAGTGAATGATTTCAGAAACAATGTCACAACTGAACTCCTTGTAGACTTTCGTGTCAATATGACAACTTCTGACACACCAAAACATGATTATTCAGCCGCACGACCTCTGAATTAAAACAGCAACTCTGAACTTCAGAGAGCTCACATATTGTTAGCATTCAGAATTCAGAAGAACTTAAACAGCATAATGGAATACAATAGTGCATTATTTGTGTTTGATTTCCTTAGGGGAGCTCATGAAGATTAATGCTTTTGATTTCTAAGCTTATCCACATCTGCTGCTCTTCAGTTTTGTTGTATTTTTTTCCCAGATTAATTTGATTTGCCATAGTCCTCTGGGTAGACAGTGCCTTTTAAAATATGTACCAACTTGGAGACAGGTTGGTGCACAAACTGTTCCTTTCAAAAAGGTACTCCTTTCTCCTTTTATACTTCACTCCTTTATTGCGATTATTTCTTTTGATAAACAGGCAGCTTAGATGTTTCAATTCAATTCTGGTTTGAAATAGATTGTTACACCTCAGGATTCCAGGACACAAGTTTATGCCACTCAAGTCAGGGATGGAGCTCCTTTCAACAGCTTAAGCTAGCTGATGGAGTATTCCTTTCAAACTGAATAAAAAGTTCCACCCATGTCTGATGTGGCAATGCTCCAGGGAGTTGAGATGGGCTCGTTTTTTGATAATTACTGTGTTAAGATAGATGTTAGGATAGGATAAGTGCTTACAGTATGTTATTTACGTACAGTATATACGTATGTTCCGACTTACACCGAAAATCGGTTTACGATGCCACCTAGAAACGGATCTGCGTCGTAAGTCAAGGACTTACTGCATATATGTATGTGTGTATGCCCGTATGTGTGTTTTATGTGTATTATGGTACCTATTCTGCTGTCAGTTTGTTAGCATTAGCAGCGTTACCTAGTAATGTAGCTTTGTGTTTTGTGCTTTGTACTTAGCTTTATGAGATTGTGGTAGCCTAACAGGACAGGTACTGGACTATGGAGCAGAAGGTCCAGGGTTCAAATCCCACCTGTGCCAACCTGCCACTGTTGCGTCCTTAAGCAAGGCCCTTAACCCACAATTTCTTGGATTGTAAGACTGTATCAATTGTAAGTCGCTCTGGATAAGGGTGTCTGCTAAATGCTGTAAATGTTTAGACTTCATCTTTAGTTATGTATCCTTGTTCATGAGTCTTTTTTAGGTTGGTATTTAGTTTCTGCCTGTAGCCTTTGTGAACCTCCTTTACATGTGTACTCTTGCATATTCTGGGTCTAGCCATTAGCACATTAGCCGTGTGTTTGCTTCTGTGTTTGCCTTGTTAGCGTTAGCTTTTCCCAACGTGTTCTTGTTAACAGTTTTATCCAGCTTGTTCTTTATGTCATTTTAGAAGTAAACACCCAATTGCTCCTACATATACTTTTGCCTCCATTTCTTCAGCCAAGTGTCAAAGCCACAGATTTACAAAAGAATAGGTATTAGTCATTAGGTATTATACTGAGAAGATGATAAGGATGACTTTATCTATCTATAATATTTCAGTTTCACATTAAAACAGTGATGGGAGTGCTCAGCACCACCTGAAAATTAATTTCATAGACTTCAGCAGCTCTTCAGACAGTTTCATTAGAGTTAGTTAGTGCATCTCTGGGCATGCCATATTAAAACCAAGCGAGAAGGATACAGTTCTGTTGTTTATCCTTTCTCATAGTTCTAAATAAAATGATTTGACTGGCAGCGTTCTCTCATTATCAATAAGCTGTTCAGAATACAGTACAAGTGATTATGTTGTGTTCATATCAACTAATGCATAATATGATTCGAAGAAGTAGTTTAGGTAGCACAGTAATATGTTTAGAGCTCCTGCAGAGGCCAAAGCAAAAGATAATATCTTTAAATCACCAATAAAACACAGGACAACACTGCTTAATTGCTTGAATACTGTTGCCTTCCATGCATTTCAAACTATCTTTGGAAAGCATATTAAAAAAAATGAAGACTGAAGAAAAGACGTGATGGACTCTCATATTTACTTATCTTTTATAGTTTGCTGAATAAATGCTTGTTGACATACCCGTTAAATGACTGATTATGAAGGCTGAAATTATGGCTCACCGCACCATTAAGCATGGCTATGCATTACTGACAAAAATAAGCATTTCTGCATTACCACCTCAGTGACAATGCTGCTAAGAAAAACAATGTACCGTCTGCAACTTGTCATTGAGTCATCTATTCTTTTCCTTCATTCAATACAATTCAATTCGTTCTGTAGGTTCAGGCATTCTTTGATCCATTCTGCTTAGCTTGTCGGTGTGTCACTGTATTACATGTGATATAGACTGACAGTACAATAGTGAAAATGTCCACCTACATTTTTAAAACCTACAGTACACAGTCTTATGAAAAAAAATGGGCAAATTACAATTTGTTGATTTTCTACATAAAACAAGTTAACACAGTTGCAGGGAACAAACTGAAATATAACTGTGACAGGGCAGTCATGCCACAAACCCTGTGAATATACAGCGGTACCTCGGTTCTATACCGAGCAAAGTTTCTAATAAGGAATAATGTAAATTGAATTCAATCGTTCCAGACCCCCAGAAAGTCCACACTGTATGAGGCATTATATGCATTAATGGAGTTGTATTGTACAGGTGCTCGATGGTTAACGAAAGGGATATGTTTCGACAAATCCATCATAAGTTAAATGTAACATAAACTGTGGAGTTTAACAAGTGTTTGTTGTATCATAGAGGAGATGAGTTGGCTTCTTATTAGCATTTTTCAGTCCACCTTAAATGACTGCAGTTACATTATGCCGCCTGTAGATGGAGAGTCCGCCTCATGATAAATAAGTTAGTGTCCCGAGCACGCATGTGCCGACCTGATTCGGCGTCAATCACATCACACCCTCGCTCTAAATAGACGTCAGAACATCTTATGCATGCCGTCACGTCCGCTCTTTTTTCTCGCCGTGTTTGTGCTGGTTAGGGATACTGGTACACCCAGTTCACCAAGGAACCATTCCAGGTACAGTCAGGAGGCCGGAGGTGATATCAGGGCTCTCCTCCTCAGCCTTCGCAGTCTCCCCGGTAACCCCAGCGGCTTTGGTTTGTTCGTTACGACGGCGCAAGCCCCCTGCTTATCCTTTACCACTGCCACCTCTCTGTAGGGCTTATTCTCCCCCCTAAGTGGAGCAGAGACCGCAGTTACCCCACTCACGCCGTTCGTTGTTGAGGGACACTGCGCTGTTGTCAGCCTTGTCCCTCACTTCCACGTCTGTGTCACACTACAGCTGTCCGTAGTACTGTGACTCATATCGCATCCATAACTTTTGCGTTTTTTGCATAACCTTTATGCTATGGCTGACCATAGTACCGTGACTTGCTTTGCACACCCTCGGCATTCTGCCGATAGCCCCCCCTTTCGCGTCCGTGTCACGCTACAGCCCCATAGAACTGTGACTCGCTTCACGTGCTTCGGGGAATCCCTGTGAATCCCTGAAGCCATAGTCACAGGGCACCACTTCTCCCTTCTCCGTGCTCCAGCCCCACAGCACATGCTCAGCTTAGGAGTGTTCTCTTGTGCACTCCCACGGCTTGCACCGAAAGTGCTCCTTTCAGCTCTTACGAGCTGAGTGCTTGCGGCTTTCATTTTGTTTCTTGTTCGCATTTTTAGCGCTGTTACTGGGGTTTTCCTTTTCCTTTTTTCCTTTCTGTATTTTTATATATTACTTTTATTTTTGAGTCCGCTCCCACGTGGATTTTTTCTGCCGGCCTTTTTCTGCCATTTTTAACCCCTTTTCGCTCATAGCTCCACAAGCCCTCTCATGGCATAACGCTAGTGCGTCAAACTTTTGCACCAGCAATCGGGGTTCGAATCCCAGCTGCCAGCCTCATCTAGGCGAAGCTGTGATTCGCTCCCTTTTTAGTTATCTTTGTTTATTCTATTTTATTCAGTTTGTTTTTGGTTGATCCCTTTCATCAGGAGCCTTTCAGCAGTTAGCACTTGGGTACTAAAACCCCTTTTGTTTTACATGGCTCACCCGCTACCTAGGAAAACCATAGCAATAGTTGACCAAAATTATTAACACAATGCTTATTTTATTATGAAGTGTTGGAAAATCTCATGTAATTTAGTGAGTAATGGATTGAAAGTGCAAAACACTTCAGTCTGTGTTCTGGAGCGTTCAGTTTCTATTTTGCTTTTGGTTTCCTTCCAGTTGGCTCTTATAAGTAACCTTTTTAGGACCCATGGGGACTTATTTGCACTAAGAATACAGTACTGTAGGTGTAAAAATGAACAAAAACATGATAAATACAGCACAGATCTTGCGAAAGAGCTATTTTGAATCTGAATCACTGTGTACTGAATCGTGAATCGTGAATCAAGTTTCATCTGGTGAGGTGGAGGATCTGGCAGTTGAAGGACCAAGGGGCTTGAGTTCTGAGGCTCCTAAGTTACACATTCATGGACAAGGGTGAGGTCTATGGTCCATGATGCAGACCAGGTTTGCCTCTGTAACAATGCCAAATTACTGTGTTTTCTTTTTATCATTAACAATCTCTGAAATCGCACTAAAAACTAGTGGATCTTCTGGAAAGGTGCTCAAATGTTTTTGACAATTTTAATATTTCGTTTTGTTTTCAATTCATGTCTGCATTAAAACTTTGAAACATAAAAAGCAGCATGTGAGACAGTTTAGGGACCAGGTTGTCAGAACTTGTTGACTTGTTGTGCCATCACTTTCTCAGTCTTGGCTGCACTGTCCAAGACTCTGGAGTATCATGCAGAAGGAGTATTCACAGCAGCAGCAGATTTCTGCTCATCCGTGTGTGGCATTCGTTCATGTTCTGAATCTGTCTAGCCTGACGTTTGGCTGAACTCTGTTCAGTGTTGTTTAGACTGTGTGCCATCATTTGTCATGCTTATCTTCATGAGCCTCCTTTCTGTGTTTCAGGTACTTGTGTGTGAACTCACGGTTCCATTGTACCCTCATTGACAAAAGAACATAATGCCCCAAGAAGGAGTTGTTGGGATCGAATGAAACTTTATATGTGTGAGTGTAATGATGAACTTTACAATTGATAGGAGGCTCTAGTACCATGTTGGACTGCCTCTAGCCTGGATACAAGATGAGATACGGTTAGGCAGATGACATACAGATTCCGTGTGGTATCCTGCAGCCGTCCGGAGCCTGTTCACTCTGTGTGCTTTCCCTCACAGAACTGCTGCCCATAACACTGCCTAAGAAGTCAGAATGACCTAGATGGCGAACCAATTTGTCAAAACAACCATTCTGATTCTCTCAGTCAAGTGCTGTGGCCCGTCTCAAAGTTTGTCAGCTTGGCAAAATGTCTTCAAGTGCGTCGTAGCGCTGTCTACCAATAATCCAACTTTCACCAAAAGTCTTTACACTACCCAAAAGTAACCGCTGAGAGCCTTTTTATAGGACAACAGGGGAAGCACTTTCACACCCTCTTGTGACAAAACCCAGTGCCAAATCAGACCAAACCTTTAAGCATATACAGTGGTGCTTGAAAGTTAGTGAAACCTTTACAATTTTCTATATTAAAAATTAGGTGTTTTCAATCAATGAGATGTCAATCAGGTGTGAGTGGGCACCCTGTTTTATCTAAAGAACAGGGATCTATCAAAGTCTGCTCTTCACAGCACATGTCTGTGGAAGTGTATCATGGCACGAACAAGAGATTTCTGAGGAGCCCAGAAAAAGAGTTGTTGATGCTCATCAGGCTGGAAAAGGTTACAAAACCATCTCTAAAGAGTTTGGACTCCACCAATCCACAGTCAGACAGATTGTGTACAAATGGAGGAAACTCAAGACCATCAAAGACAACACAAGTACACACAAAATGCAGTTTTTAAATGAAGGTGTTTATTATTAAGGCAGGAAAAAAATCCGGCGGTTACATCTGGTGTAAAAGTAACACAACATTTCAGAAAAAGAACATTATAGCAACAGTAAAATAAGGTTGTGGTAGTGTGATGGTCTGGGGCTGTTTTGTTGCTTCAGGACCTGGAAGACTTGCTGTGATAAATGGAACTATGAATTCTACTGTCTACCAAAAAATCCTGAAGGAGAATGTCCGGCCATCTGTTTGTGACCTCAAGCTGAAACGAACTTGGGTTCTGCAGCAGGACAATGATCAAGAACACACAAGCAAGACCACCTCTGAATGGCTAAAGAAACATAAAATGAAGGCTTTGGAGTGGCCTAGTCAAAGTCCTGACCTGAATCCTATTGAGATGCTGTGGCATGACCTTAAAAAGGCCGTTCATGCTGGAAAACCCTCCAATGTGTTACTGAATTACAACAATTCTGCAAAGATGAGTGGCCAAAAATCCTCCACAATGCTGTAAAAGTCTCACTGCAAGTTATCACAAATGCTTGGTTGCAGTTGTTGCTGCTAAGGGTGGCCCAACCAGTTATTAGGTTTAGGGGAAATCACTTTTTCACACAGAGTCATGTAGGTTTGGATTTTTCTCCTTAATAATAAACACCTTCATTTAAAAACTGCATTTTGTGTTTACTTGTGTTGTCTTTGACTAATATTTAAATTGGTTTGATGTTACGAAACACTTAAGTGTGACAAACATGCAAAAAATAGGAAATCAGGAAGGGGGCAAACACTTTTTCACACCACTGTACATCAATTCACCATTTCGAAACTTGTAAAAGACTACCACCTTGACACTAAGAAATGTAGTTAAATTAATTGCAATGATTCTATTGCCAAACACGGCATATAGTTTGCATTTATAATTTGATTGGATTAGAGGATGTTACATAACCACTCTTGCTCTATGCTAAGAGTGCTTGCATTATGCAGCAGCTCCAATCATCATCACACCGATAATGAGAGTTGCCTGTTACTTGTCTGCACAGCATCTGAATTCATGCACTATAGATAATGATCTTATGCCTCAAGTCCGTTAACCTTTCTGTCGTGGTCCCTGGATATCACGCTTGGGCTTTCCCTCATTAAAAGTTTTGTAAAGGACACCGAATTAATCAGCAGTTTGTAATAGGAGCTTTTCAACACCGACTTGCTGTGATTATGACCAAAAACATGCTGTCAAATTATCCCTGAGTCACAGATTAATGACTGATCAAAATGAAATTGCTCTTTAGGTATACCCCTGCTGAGATGATTAATTTGACAGCACAAGCATCTAGTTACAGGATCGTTCACACGCCTCATTGTTGTTACGGAGAAGATCACATCACTTTCACCCACCTACAGCTTCCTGTCTCTTAATTAGTGCTGTCCCTCGAGTCTTTATGGTCCCACTTGCTGTTTCAGCCATAATAATGGTGGCCTTCTTCCATGGCAGAGCTGTGAGCAGCCATTGAAATGAACAATACAGCTCATAAATGAGCCTCCTTTTATAGCTATGTCATGTTATGAGCCTGTCATGACTGACAATGATGAACATGCCAGGGTTCATAAATCGTGGGATCTTGGCCGACAAGAGGGGTCTGTAAACAGTGCACAAGTGTCTTTTATAGTGGGTAGGGGTGCAAACAAACAGCAAGCTGCTCTGTAATTATGAAAATTCTAATTGTCCTGGCTGGTGCCATGCTGAAAAGGGACAGAAGCCATGCGCTGGGTGCATCCCCTATGGACAGGGATGCTGGCAAGTCCAGTCGGAGCTGCACTGGAAATATTGCTGTCATAAAATGGATTATTAGTAATGAGTGCACCTGTGTAGCCCCCATTAACAATTCCAGTTGGTGTGCAAAACCTACCAAAGACCAGTTTAAATCAGAGTCTAGGGTGCCCTACCGAGGTGGAATGTTTATTTCTGGCAACTTGTAATTGACAAAGCCTCTCCTCTGGCACTCGTTATGGAATGGTGAACAAACTGGAAATCATATAACCCAAGCTATAAATAGCGCTGAAAGAGCTCAGGGCGTGAATGAAATAGCCAAGTCCCTACAGGCTAGCTCTTCTCCCAATTAATGAGGGGATCAAGTTTCATTTACAGCCTCACACATTTGCAATACCAGGAGGACCGGATGTTACACGGTGGCCGCCAGGCGGCTGCTGCAGAGCCGGCAAATCCAAGGTCTGCGTGCACTCTGTGCCAGCGAATACAGCTCATTTGTCAGCCATTTGTCACCTGGCCACAGCTAAAGGAAACAAAGCTCTGTTAGCCAAGCAACCGACAGGCCAATACATTACTCATCTGCTTAGGGAATCATTACGAGGCCATAAGGACCCTAATTGTGTGGAGTCTTATTTAACTGGCACAGCTATGGATCCTGATTTCACAACATCCTACACCCCAAGTAAGAGGGCACTGCAGTGAAAAAAACTCAGGCTAGATGCACTTTTCCACGAAGTCAAACGTCTAGGTCACCACCAGTGATAAGGGAATAGTTCTAAAAGTTATAGCAGGATTTTTTTTTCTGTACCACAGAATGCTATGCCTCATTATTTATTCAAACCGAAGACTGAATAAATGAGTAGAGTACTGTGTAATGATTCCTAGTTTAATTATAAAAGACCACATCTAGCCAAACAAACACATTTCAAAATGCCATTTCATATCAAAATGAAATGCATTTGGTGCACTTTACATTGTTTTTCCATCCCCAGTGAAACTCTAATATTGAGCATTCAATTGGAACTGGGTCATTTGGTCAACCTTTTGCCTTTTTGAGGAGGTAATTTGTGCTGAATCATTTATTAGGCTATGTTATTCATATCTAAATATAGATAGCACAGCAAAGATTGAACTCTCTAAGACAGAAAAAAAAATCAACCTGCCACAAAGTCCTACAATCCAGTTCTACACAGAGATCATCGAGTCCATCCTCACAATAACCATAACCACCAGGTTAGGATTCTCTACTTTCGGAGTAGACTGAAGTAAACCCACGATAACAGAGGAAGGAAATGCAGACTCCACACAAAACAGACCCAAGTCACTCCACCCTGGAACTGAACCGAGAACCTTCCTGTTGTGAGGAGAGAGAGTGCTACCAACTGAGCCACCATGCCACCCCTGGATCGCACCTTTTCCAGCCACTTCCCTATGTGTTTTTTGTTTCCTTTTTGTATATTATGTTGCCGTTGGAAACTGCTTTACAAATAAAGGTTTACTTATTTACTAGAAGTTTTAGGAGTATCAAAGCCAGACCAACATGACACACTAACAGCTTTTTCTCCAGAGAAGCAGCGCTCATTAACCACAGCGGTCACCTTGCATCTTAAACTGAAACCAACAACCTACTTGTTGCATTATAGTGTAACTTCGCTGTAACACAATGCTTATTTGCACAATACTATTTGCAAAAATGTACAAAATAATGTCACTTACACACAGTATCTGTATCGGCAATAGAGTGCACCGATACCACAAAGCGGTTACTGACACACGTGTGTGAAATCGAATCAAAGCCAGCAGCATGTCCGTGGTGTGGGATTATTTCTCGCTTGAGACGAGCAGTAATAAAATGCATTGTAAATGCAAATGTTACTATAACCAACAATTAAAAATCTTAGTAAGACAAAATTTATTTTCATGGCTCTGACACTTTTCAAACTCAACCAGTAAATACTATTATTTCAAGCTTATTATATCTTATTTGGAATACAGAACATTGCTTTTACCAATATAAAGATACGCCAATCTATAACAAGTGGAACGCTATAAATAACAGGATTTATAGGCAACTATCAAGTAGTTAAGTTAGAGTTGGTATCAGTATTGGTACTTGGTATCGGCAGATCCTTGAACTTGAAGTATCGATGATTCCCAAGTAAATAAGTATTTGGTCACCCACAAACAAGCAAGATTTCTGGCTCTCACAGACATGTAACTTCTTCTTTAAGAAGCTCTTCTGTCCTTCACTCGTTACCTGTATTAATGGCACCTGTTTTACCTCGTTATCTGTATAAAAGACACCTGTCCACAGCCTCAAACAGTCAGACTCCAAACTCAACCATGGCCAAGACCAAAAAGCTGTCGAAGGCTACCAGAAAGAAAATTGTAGACCTGCACCAGGCTGGGAAGAGTGAATTTACAATAGGCAAGCAGGTTGGTGTAAATAAATCAACTGTGGGAGCAAGAAAATAGAAGACATACAAGACCACTGATAATCTCCCTCGATCTGGGGCTCCATGCAAGATCTCATCCCGTGGGGTCAAAATGATCATGAGAATGGTGAGCAAAAATCCCAGAACTACACGGAGGGACCTGATGAATGAGCTGCAGAGAGCTGGGACCAAAGTAACAAGGCTACCATCAGTGACACACTACTCCAAGAGGGACTCAGATCCTGCAGTGCCAGGCGTGTCCCCCTGCTTAAGCCAGTACATGTCCAGGCCCGTCTGAAGTTTGCCAGAGAGCATATGGATGATCCAGAAGAAAACTGGAAGAATATCATGTGGTCAGATGAAACCATAATAGAACTTTTTGGTAAAAACTCAACTCGCCGTGTTTGGAGGAAGAAAAATGCCGAGTTGCACCATACCTGCTGTGAAGCATGGGGGTGGAAACCTCATGGAGTGGCCTAGCCAGTCTCCAGACCTCGACCCCATAGAAAATTTGTGGAGGGAGTTGAAAGTCCGTGTTGCCCCAAAACATCACTGCTCTAGAAGAGATCTGCATGGAGTAATGGGCCAAAATACCAGCTACAGTGTGTGCAAACCTGGTGAAGACTTACAGGAAACGTTTGACCTCTGACATTGCCAACAAAGGTTATGTTACAAAGTACTGAGTTGAACTTTTGTTATTGACCAAATACTTTTTTTCCACCATAATTTACAATTAAATTCTTTAAGAATCATACAATGTGATTTCCTTGATTTTTTTTTTCTCATTTTGTCTCTCATAATTGAAGTGTATCTATGATGAAAATTACAGACCTCTCTCATCTTTCTAAGTAGGAGAACTTGCACAATCACTGGCTGACTAAATACTATTTGGCCCACTGTAGTATATATTACGGCAAAGTCCCACACACATTCATATCTACATATGGACATATTTTAGCTACCTTTCACATGGCTCTGTTATTGACATTCTACATTCTAATATTGTATTTTATGTTTTTTTTCCCTTACTTTAATAGTTGTAAATAGTTATGTGCTGTCTGGTCTGTTTGGTACATACAAACATGTGTGCACTCACCAATGCAGAGGTGGGGGGGGGGGACCCTGCAAAGTTTTTGGGGTGTCTTTTGCACAGTGCTATAGATAACAACAGAGTGAGCAGGCAGACTGCAGCTACTCCTAGGGAGTCTCCATAAGCAGTGCATTGAGGCAGTGGAAAACTGACCAATTACTCAGACCCCATTCACCAACCCGCTGAGATTTGTTGTGTGAGGTTTGAATCACACAGGGAGGAGATAAAGAAAAATAAAAGGAAGAAGTTATTTTGTTGTGTTTACTGCAAACCAATTACCTTGGATGCAAGAGAGGGAAGCTGCCTAGGAGGTGCATTGGAGCACTGCTTATTCCGAAAAAAAAAAAAAGTCTAAATGGCAAGGTGGTCTGTCATTGCTTTACTTTCCAGGTGGACCTTGACTACCTGCAAAAGTGGGTTGAATGAGCTGGCTGATTGTTCAGTCTAGGTGTTATTGTGAAAGCTCCAGCAAATTGGGGAAAAGATAAATCCATATGTATTCCAAAGAGAAAATAAGGATATGAAGACGGTAATACTGGTCTCATACTGTATAGTGTGGGCTAGCCAGAAGCTCTCCAGGGTATTCCCCAAAGCTTTGATATACAATTCCATTTTGTCATTCTACCTCAAAAATAATTGATGCCACAGTTTATTATAGTGATTTGAAGGTAATTTTATCCCACTGCAATGCAACTCACTTCTCAATTGAGATTTCAGATAATATTGTATCTATCAGAGAGATAAGACTGCAGAGTTGATGGGTGGCTCTTCAAAGTTCCTGACACCATACATCTCCCCACCAGTTTCTTCACTGACTGGAGTAATCAAATGAAAGTAGAATACCCTCTGAAGGGAGTAAGGCAGCTCTAATAATGTGAAAGGGTATCATCCTAATATAAGGCATCTGAGAAACGAACTCAATTCAAAAGCAGTGTCATCACTTGATGAACTTGTGGACTGTGAATCTCTCATCTTACAGACAAGTTTCTAGTCTTTCTTTACGAGTTTGCAAGTTTTCTTTACAAGTTTCTAAACTTCTAACTAGTCTGTTACAAGTTTCATCTTGTAAGACATCAGTGTCTAACTCCAGAGGAAACAAGAAAAGCATCTGTTGTTTGACCATCCAGTTAATCCAAATAGAAAGCGGATTTTCATGTAAAGAGTCCCTGGTGAGATCCACAAAGAACACAAATACAACTTGATATAAACTAGGGAATCTTGCGGTGACTCTTCCTCAAACCATCCCTATCACCTACTCCCTGCCAGTTTTTGGATTTAAAAGACATCTGGGCTTGGAAACCCCCCAGAAAGAGAAAGGCTGCTGGGGTGATCTTCAACATTGTTTTCCTGCTCAGTGGCTTGCACAGTAATGCTGATGCGCTGGACGCAATGCAGCTTGATATTGCTACGAATGGCACACAGAGTGGATTACGTTATCTCAGCTGCAGATCCTCTACTTGGGTATTTTCAGCACTCATGCTCAGCCATCTCTGACTGAGTGAATATAAAAGCCAGATCTTTAACTGCGTAATAACTATCCCACAGTTTACCTGTATTCCCCAGTTTATCGTCATACCTTAGATAAATAGATTTTATTATTTCAGTGGTAAAGACAACAACCATGGATGAGAGCTTTAAACAATCAGACGGAAAGTGAATAGAAACAAAAGAAGCGTGAAGAGATAAAGTCAATTCTTTTTATATTACTATGAAATCCCAAATAATCACCTGGCACTTACAGGACACTTGGGTGTGGATTTGAAGTTTATGAAACAATCCCCGTACATTGGACTGTTCATATCCTACAGCTGTACCAAATATTTCTTCATGGCTTTTGCAATAATTGAAATCCGTGCAACATTGTGTATGTTTTGTGCATCTTGAAGATCAAAAGCCATTTAAATTACAGTCATGACACAACTCCAGAAATGTTGGGACTTCTATTATGGAATGATCATGGAAAATATGGCTGGCCACTGGAGCAAAAAAGTTATCGCGGCTCATGTGAGGGCCCTTATGCCCGCTTGACTGTATGATTTGGTGAAATTGTGAATGGTGTAATTCTATTTTTGTCAAATGTTGTATGTAAGATTGGTCTCTGTTCATATGTCCCATGTGGGTTGGAGTTGGAATGGGCGTGGGGTATAATGAAATTAAAAAATGAATCATAAAACAGTTGGAACAGTGTGTAAAATGCTAATAAAAGGCAAAAACAGTGATTCTTCAGTGAACAGAAAAATTCTTTTTGATCTATATTTCATTGAAAAACCATAATATTTATCCCATAATGTTTATCCTGATCAGCTCTTACTGAATCATGTAAATGTAATTTAAATCCAAATATGAAGCTTGCAACACATTCCAAAAAAGTACAGACAGGGACAAAGTAGGACTGGAAAAGTTGTGGAATGTTCCACGAACACTTGTTTGGAACAACCCACAGATAAATAAACTGATAACAGATGGGTATAAAAGGAGCATCCACAAATGGCTCGGTTAGTTACAAGCTACAATAGGTTGAGACTCAGTATTCTGTGACAAAAAATGTGAATACAAATAGTTTCAACAACATTTCTTAAGAAAATTTAGGAATTTCACCATCTACTGTACATAATATTATTAAACGATTCAGGGCATCACAAGAACCCTCTTGGGTGTAGAGGGCAAAACCAATATTGAATGAGCATGACCTTTGATGCCTCAGACAGCACTGCATTAAAAACTGTCAAGTTTCTATTAAAGATATAACCACATGGGTGTAGGAATACTTTTGAAAACCACTGTCACTGAACACAGTTGTCTTGGCATCTACAAATTCAAGTCAAGACTCAACAAAATGGAATCCATACATCAACGACATTCAGAAGTGCCAGTGGCTCAAGCTCATCTGAAACGGACTGACACAAACTGGGAAAGTGTGTTGAGGTCTTTCAAATTGTTTTAAAATCAATGGGTTCGCTCCAGTTGTTACTGAAGCAAAGTTCTCAGTTCCTAAACGAGAAAGTGTGTACTGTTACTTCTTGAGCATTTTAAATTACAAGTACTTTTGAACTGTTACTCAAGTATAAACGTAAACAGTGGACTTTTACTAGAGTAATAATTATTAGCAGTATATTTATTACTTCTATCTCTTCGCTGCTGTGAACTGTAAATTTCCCCATTGTGGGACAAATAAAGGATGATCTGATTTGATCTGATCTATAGGAGTTCTGCACTTTGTCCACCACTGTCGAGAACATAGTATTCTCTGAACAGCATGTGGAGTGTGATTCAGGATGTAGACCAGAGCTTCTTCCTGTTTACTTCAGCACAATTCTGTAGGTCACTTTATGTAAGAGTTTGTGAAAGGAAATAAATGTAAATAAATGGCAAAATCACTGAAAATATGTTGAGAATATGATCATTCAAATTCAGAGTCCTGTAATCCCTGCAGAGTATACTGTAATCCCACTGAGACACTGAGCTGACATGGTTTATTAGTACTTATTCAGTCAGTCTGTTATTACCTGTAGGATTGCCAGGAGGACATGGAGACGTCTTCCATTTTCATATTCATGTATGAACTCGCCATTCATAGAACCACAGCTGCTGAGCTTCTGGACTCCATTGCCCACAATCCTCCAAGTTCACACATCCCTGGAGCTATCTTGTATTTGCCATGATCTGATTTGCCAGCGTATTGAGCACTCACATCGGCATCTCTTTCCCACCTCATTATCACAGGTATTTAAATGGCATTCACTCTCAGGTTCTTTGCAAGTTTCATTCATTCATTCACTTTCTTATCCACTTAATCCTGAACAAGGTCACGGGAGAGCTGGGGCCTAGCCAGTGGCATAGAGTGCAAGGCAGGAACAACCCTAGACGGAGCTCCAATCCATCATAGGGCACATACACTCACTCACTCACATACTAGGGCCACTTTAGCATAATCAATTAACCTCAAGAATGTCTTTGGGCTGTGGGAGGAAACCAGAGCACCTTGAGTAAACCCACGCAGACATGAGGAGGACATGCAAACTCCACACAGAATGGACCCAGACCACTCCACCTGGGATCGAACTCAGGACCTTCTTGTTGTGATTCTCTGCTCTGATTTCTGGATTTAGATTTCTGCCCTCCCCTTTGGATTTACATATAACCCATGTAAATATTAAACCACTTTACATATGAGACTTGGGCTTCCACAGGAAGATAAAACAAGATAAAATTGCAAATAATATTTTGACATTTTCAAGTTAAGGTTTTGTGACAGCCATCTGCCAATAGATATATTTTTAATATATATTTTGATCATTTCTGTCACGCCCGCCGGCCGCACCTGCTGATCACGCGCACCTGTTCCTCATTTTCCACGTTGTTTCCTTCACTATTTAACCCCCATTCAGTTCACACTCGGCGTGGATTCACGATGTCCCTACCCTGCCTCACCTGTCCGTCAGTGTCGTTTGTTGTAAATAAAACCACCTTACCCGCCAGTTGCTTGCGTTTGTCTCCTGCTTCCCATCCACCGCCTGCCGTTACAATTTCAATCATTTCCATTATCTCATTAGGTTTAAATAGATCACAACATAATCCCTGCAAATATCTAAGGTACGTTTTGTACCGTGGGACTGCAGTTAGAACTAATATGGTAGAACGGTCTATATAAGATCTTCGATTTTAATAAGGGAAAACGTCTAGAGATGTACCTTGTCCATTTTAGTTTATTAGGTATTAAAAGGGCATTCCGTGAAGACTATTAAAAGCAAATAAAACAGCCATCTAAGTTGAGATGCTATAGGGAACAATCAATTTTTCTGTGATATATGTCTCAGCAAGTACCAATAGACAAGGGGTATCTCAGAAGGGGAAATATGCCGAGTTGAATCCAGTACATCCTGTCTTGCCATTCTATCCCCTAGTCATTAAAACAAGCTCCCTGCTGTGGAGTTTTTTTTTTTCTCTTCAACTCTCTTCCCAGTCATGCTGATCGATCCCTCAGCAGACACCTCAGCCAAAATCCACTGGGCCCTGAGGTTCGATAACTGGAAACTAGTCTGTTCTCTGCCACTTCCACTCAGGGAACACATTCACAAAAACGGGAAGACTGAGTGTGTGTATGAGTGTAGAATGGGTAGCATCAATGCACTTGAGTCAGGGGACCTTGGGATCAGACACTGGCAACAACAAATGAAAAATGAAAGTGGTTTAGGTAATAAAAATAATATCCATAAGGCTAAATGCTTTAAATGATTGAACATTCGCTTCTAAAATGCACACCGTTCCTGCTGATATACATACTGTATCACACACTGTTTCCAAGGTAACTGGCATTAATTCATAATCCCATTGATTTAGTCATATTTATTTATATACTCACTGGCCAATTTATTAGGTACACCTTCTTGGTTGTACGCTTATCATCCATTTTATCATCCACGTACCATGTAGGATGCACTTTGTACAATTGCAAAGTGCATCTTGGTAAGGGAATGGTGATAAAATGGGGCAATGAGTGCAGATACAAGTCATGTAAGTCAGGAAGTGAAGGATCAATTAAGCAGCAGTAGAATTACTGTCAATGGAAGGCATCATGTATGTATGAGGGCATACATTCTGTGTCCAGATATAACTCGCTTCATCTGTTCAGTATTTTGATTAATGCAGCGGCATACTTTGGGGAAAATTTCTATTAATAATAAGCTGTTGCAACAGCTGGAGTACAGTCAAAGGAACATATTTCAGAGAAGGTCTTCTTTCTGTAAAATGGTTCTACCTCAGTGTTTTCCACTGTACTGCATTTGATATACAATTCATTGGGAAAGTCTTCAGAACCCTTAAACATCTTTCACGTTTTGTGCTAAAATAAAATCTATCTGCACTCAATATCCCATAATAAGAAAGTGAAAACAAAATTTTATAAAATTTTGCAAAAATATTAAAATGGAAAAACTAAAATTTCACATGGACATAAGTTTTCAGACCATTTGCTTTGACACTTGAAATTTATCTCTGGGTGCCTCTCAATTCTCTTCATCATCTTTGGGATCTTTCTACACTTTGACTGGAGTCCAAATGTGATAAATTCAGTTGATTGGACATGATCTGGAGAGACACACACCTGTCTATATAAGGTCTCACAGCTAACAATGCATATCTGAGCAAAAACCAAGCCATGAGGAGGAAAGAACTGTCCGTAGAGCTCAGAGACAGGGTTGTGTAGAGCCATGGAAAATTGTGTTGCACTGAAACTTCCCAAGAGCGCAGTGGCCTCCATAATTCTTAAATGGAAGAAGCTTGGAGCAACCAGCACTCTTCCAAGCCCTGCCACGCAAGAAAACTAAGTAATCCGTGGTGTTTTTCAGTGGCTGGCACAAGGAGACCGGTCAGGGTTGAGGGAAAGTTGAATGGAGCAAAGTACAGAGATATTAATGAAAACCTGTTCCAGAGCACTTGGAACCTCAGACTAGGCCAAAGGTTCACCTTACAGCAAGACAATGATGCTAAGCACACAGGCAAGACAACACAGGAGTGGCTTAGGGACAACCCTGTGAATGTCCATCATGAACATCTCTGGAGAGACCTGAAAATGGCTATTCATCAAGGGTCTCCTTCCAACCTGACAGAGCTGAAGAGGATCTGCAGAGAACAATGGCAAAAAATCCCCAAAGACAGGGGTGCAAACCTTCTGACATCATGCCCAAGAAGACTGGAGGTTGTAATCACTGACAAGATGCTTCAGCCAAGTACTTAGAAGGCGTGAGGTCACTGCCAAGTTATAGGGCCCACTCTGTGACAGAATGGGTTCTGTGGCATGTGGTATTCAGTCTTTGCCTAAAGTTACTGTCTGTGTGAGATATGGCATGTTCTGTCTATGTCCATGTGGATTCATCTGGTTGCTCTGGTTTCTTTTTACCCCAAACACATGAAAGTAGGATGCATGTGGATGCATTTTCGATGTGCTTGCAATGTACAGGCACCCTGTCTTTGGTGTTCCGAGGATTGCCTCTGAACCCACCATGACACAGACAATGAGCTACAGCAGATGAAAAAATGATGTTCATAATCAGATGGTTACATAACTGATTAATGGACTATGCAGCCTTTCGGAGACCTGATTGCACAGACGGATGTGAATTCAGACTGGTAACTGTATCGTGCCATACTGAACAGTCCAACAAAAAAGCTCTGTCACCGCATGCGTGCATGGCCTCTTTCTCTTTTATTTAATTATCTGTACTTCAAGATCAAAATGAGAGCAGACACCATGGTAACCAGTCACCAAGCAGAAGTGCAGTTCTTGCTCTGACTGTGCCTGTGTGCTATAAATCTCAGTGCATAGACTGGTGGAGAGAGAGTGAGATAGATAGATAAGTAGATAGAGAGAAAGAGGGAGAGAGAGGGTAAGAGGGGGAAAGAGAGAGAGAGAGAGAAAGAGCACCTGTTAAAACGCAACAGCACTTCAAGCCAGGCCAGATTATTAATGTCATTTAGCAGGCCTCTCAGTGACCGCCTCCATCCTCCCTTCATCTCCTCTCTGCCACTGACTAAAGCACAACATCTACCCACGACTGATGACTCAGTGCTATTCAGGTCTGACCTCAAGCTGAGCAACGACACAAGCCTCAACCGTGGTGGCACGACCTGCAAACTAAACCACCTCTCTGCATCTCAGGGTGATGCAAGAGATGCCCTAAATTTCGGAATTCAATATGCTAGGGGCAACAATGTGTTTTTTCCCACTTTTTAACGTTTTTCCGGTAATGGACACAGGTGGCTCTGGCAAATATCAAATAGAACATGGTGCAGGCGTAAGCAAACCCTGGATGGTATGCCAGTCCATTCCCTGACTCGCCTCTTTTCCGTCAGACCCAACCAATAGTGTCTGTTTACTCTTCTTATTATACTGGGCAGCTTCCTGGAAAAAGGTAAGATTATGAAGTCCCTAAATGCCGAGCTCAGCAGGAATATAATTCCAGATTTGCAGTATCATGCCGGAGCGGCACGGTGGCTCGGTGGTAGCACTGTCGCCTCACAGCAAGAAGGTCCTGGGTCCATCATAGGAGAAGCGGTCTGGTCCTCCCTGTGTCCACGTAGGTTTACTCTGGGTGCTCCAGTTTCCTCCCACATTCCAAAAATGTGTGTTAGGTCAGTTGGGATGTCTAAAGTGTAAGTGTATGTATGAACGTGTGTGCCCTATGATGGAATGGCGCTCTGTCTAGGGTTGTTCCTGCCTTGCACCCTATGCCGCCAGCTAGGCACCGGCTTTCCCGTGACCCTGCCCAGGATTAAGCGGATTAGCAAATGAATGAATATGCCCTGGGCAACAATGTTTTTCCCCCACTTTTTTTTGTCTTTTTCTGACTTTTTTGACTGGATAAGATGCGAGACTGGCAGACCCAACCAATAGTGTCTGTTTACTGTTCTGATGATACTGGACCACAATTTCTTTCAGAAGGTTTGCTTCCTGAAACCATGTGAGATTCTGATGTCAAGACAATGTCAAGCACGGTGGCCCCGTGGGTAGAACTGTCACTTCATAGCAAGAAGGTCCAGGGTTCCATCCAGGGTAGTTTGGGTCCTTTCTTTGTGGAGTCTGCATGTCCCCCAAGACATGTGTAATTGGTGTCTCTAAAGTGTCCCTAATGTGTGAGTGAGTGAGTGCATGAGTGTGTGAGTGTATGTGCCCTACGATGGATTGGTGCCCTGCCTTGTTCCTGGCATGTGCTCTATGCTGCCAGCTAGACACCGGCTCTCTCACAGCCCTGTCCAGATTAAGTAGATAAGAAAATGAATGAATGAATGAATAATTGATCCCTCACTAGGTCATTTCATTTTGCTGTGTTGTCAGATGAGAATAGCCAGGCATAAAGGGTTCAGCATCTGAATCAGTATCATCTTCCATACTGCTTCATGTGTTGTGGCATCTTCAGCTGCTACTTCTTGGCTTCAAGTCTCTGGTGGCTTCAGTCCCCACAATCTGTCATCATGTGGCCCTGGTCTCATCGGTGAAGGCAGATTAGGGTATTCCGTAGCTTACATCTCAGATAGAAGTAGCAGCTGCTACATGGTCCTTCTGCTCTTACCATGTGAATGGAACCTTTTGAGGAATGTTTCGTGGTGTAATGTAGCAAAAGGTAAGAAATGTATATAGAGTATGATTATTTTACATAGGCAACAATACATATAGCTGTGATATTTAAACCATGTTTGACTGGTACTGATTGCGTGGTCCAAGAAAGCACTTGGAAATCCTCATACTACTTCAAACAAAACTACCACCACAAGCTTGAACCTCTGACACAAGGCAGATCCAATAATGTATGTCTTTCATGCCAAAGTTTAATGGAAGTTTAATGGAAACCCACTTACCTCAAGAGGCTATGTATTGCCCATTCTAAGATGCTTTTCTGCTCCCAAAATTTGTTTCAAAATTGAGTTGTCTTTATCCTTCCTGTCAGCTCGAACAATACTCTTCTGATCTCTATCTACATGGTGTTCCCAAACAAATAACTGCAATCCACTGGATGTTTTTGTTTGCTTGCACCATTATGTATCAATTTTAGAGATTGCTGTACAGGAAAATAGCCATTTCTGAAAAAAACCACCCCATCATGAACAAAGCATGCTGTGGTCAAAGTCACTTGGATCGCATTTTTGTCCTCATTTTGATTTTTGATTTCAACAGTAAGTGAAGCTCTTGACCTATGCATGATTACATGGTTCTGCTGCTGCCACATGATTGAATGACTGAATACCGGTACGACTGTGCAGATGTAAATGTAATTCTGACTGGTGTGTCTATATAACCGCAGACAAATATAAAATACCAGCTAATATTTTGCTTTAATGACACCTTCTCAGGCTAGCCTATAATAACTGAAGCAGTGACATCATCTTTGAGCTGATATGAGTCCTGGAAGTGATAAAATGTGACTGTGCTCATTTTCAATATTTAAAATTGTAAATTAGCCAACAAAGAGCATTCGACCGTTCAGAAATCATAAAAAAATATCCAGTATTTCTGTCAGACTGTGTCGTTGGCTGTCTTTGGTGACAATGGCACTAAATCACAACCAGAGAATTCTTTTATGACGTGCAATTCTGTCTAAAAAAAAGCATAATTGGCCTTTGGCATAGTCAGTTTACATGCATCTCAAGTCCTAAACACAGCTGGACAGGAATGATAACAATGCAGAGAACTGATCCACGCACTCATGCAAAATAGAGGGTCACATTCGTGCCCATTGTACTAGTATTTGTCAGATTTCTACTGGAGAGAGAGAGGAGAAATTCATGTTTCAGCCACCAGGAATCCACGTTCTATCAGGGAGTCACAGCGACATCTAGTGGAGGGAAACGGAACAGCGTGCACGGCACGGTGCCACGGAGCTCGGTGCCAACTGGAGCAACTTTATTGAGTCTTCTGATTAAAGAGGAAAGCAGAGTGTGCAGCCAAGCATGGATAATGCGAGTGTCCCAAAAATCTACACACACAGCATTCGAAACGGTGGCTTTGCATCTGCCGTGCCGGGCTTTAAATTAAAAAGGATGAAAAGGATATACATGGGTGTAACTTTGTTTTGCTTTTTTGGAGGGGATAAACCTAAATGCTGGGCAATAATGAAGTACCAAGAATGCTTGCGCTACAATAAACATCCAGTAGACTAACAGACTTGGATACACATTTAATTATTTGTCTATGATTACAGTAAACTACGCTAGTCATTTTCTCTTTTGATTTTCATGAGAGTTGAGAATCCTATGCTGGTAATATTGGATTGAACTAATCCATTGAACTAATTCCTACTCAGGGCATCTGCATACATACAGTCTAAACTCTGTCTCATGATCTGTTTCATGGCTATTTTTGGCAAGAGGCAAGTTTGTTACTGATCATACAATCACATTTACAATATACATAAACATGTACGTACATGTACAGTTTCTATTCAAGCACATGGAGTCTAGTCTGTGATGAATAACAGCAAAGTCATTACAAGACAAGTCTGTTCACTCTGCCGCCATCTTGGTAACGCCACTGGGCAGTTATTTCCAGTCATACAAAACCTATCTCTTTGAATGGTGAGAGACCTATATATTATTTAACTTACTTGTTGGGTTCAAATAACAAAGAAAAGTATATATATATATTTTTTTTTTTAAGGTTCCGGCTACTACAAAGGGGCCAAGACTTGCCGCAGCCCATTTACTAATATGCCGATTGGTTCTTTCTAATAATGGGGCAGTCATATTTCAACCTCTAATAACAGACAGGGGCTGTACATCATCTGTCATTGCAAGTTTAACGTAGGATTAAAGTGCCATCTGCTGACCGGTCTGAAACATGGAGGCTTAGCAGGGTAGAATTTCATTGCTGGCAATACATTTGTCACATTTTAAGCTTGGCAAGGGCGAGCGGCGAGGCTGGCGGCTATTCGAGGTAAAGTGCATGGAAGGAAATCCGTCCTGCCATCATGCACACACTTACATCTAGAGGCAAATTAAAGCGACCAGGACACCTATCAGCATTTATTAGGAGTTGGGAGAGGGGAGCAGGGGTCACTGTTGCAGCATCGGGGAGATGATCCACATGTATTCCAGATGTCTGCATGTGATGCCTGACCTGGGCACAGCATCCTAGTGCCTTAAAAACAGTAATTATATAGTATAGAAATGATTTAATACTCAAAACATTTTTGCTTGACAAGGTTATTTTCAAGGCTCTCAGCTCACATGTCACACAGATACAACTGGCGCCCTTTTCAGAGTACATGCTCACAAAGATAAGCTCTGGCCCCAATCCCCCACTCACCCCATGACCCTGACCAGGATATGCAGTGCAGGGCAGTTTGTTGTGGTGGTTGTTTGTAGTGCAGTGGTATTGATGATTGGTATTAGTGCAATAAAATTAGTAATTAAGGCACTAGATAGAGAGACAGCAGAGGGCAGGAAATGTACTGACATAGACTGAGTGTTAAGGCAAGAGGATGAGATTAGGGAGTGAGCAAGCATGATGAAAAATGCAAAAAATTAACATAAGGAGGAGCAGACAAGTCCAGACCGGGATTTGGCTGAGGCACCCCCGGTAGGGAAAGCAGGCAGACAGCATGGCACATTGACATGGAGCTCATACACTGCTGATCCCTGGGCAAACAGGGAAAGCGGCGCTATAAATCGAGCCTGCGTGACTGGGCCAGCCGGTGTGAGATAGCATCGCTGGCTCGTCTCAGGAGAGAAGAGGACTGCACAAATACAATCAACACTGCTCAATCATCGCCACCATCCAGCCCACTAGGTGCCCTCCAGCCCTCCCTGGTACCTTCGGTCTGAGAGATTGTAACGGTGTGTACACGTGTATTTCTAGCTTTGAACCAAATGTCCTCACCTACTGTAGCAAACCTGATAGGAGCCTAAAAAATGTAGGTATGTGAGGACAGTAGGTCCTCTTAAATAAATATACAATATACAGGAATGAATCAGTTGCAAGACCTTACAAATATAGTGTGTGTGAGTCCTACAAATTTTAGTATGAGACGGGGGACCTACAGCTCACAATTGGAAATGTGATCATTGAAATACCACTAAACTCAAACTCTATTTGATGGCTGTTTCTGATAATATAGATTGTGTTATGTTATCTCTAGACATGGTGCCAATCCATTACAGGGCACTCACTCACACTAACACTGAGATACTTCAGGGACACCGACTGACCGAACACACTTTGGACCATGCAGACATGGAGAACATGCAAACTTGATATTGACAGATGTCCTACATTTACAGCATTTAGCAGACGCCCTTATCCAGAGCGACTTACTATTTATACAGTCTTACAATCCAAGCAATTGTGGGCTAAGGGCCTTGCTCAAGGACCCAACAGAGGCAGATTGGCAGAGGTGGGATTTGAACCCTGGACCTTCTGGTCCATAGTCCAGTATCTTACTCGCTAGTCCTGGCAGAAAAGCGAACCAGGATCGAACACTAAGCACTGTGTCACTGTGCCACCTGAGCTTGACAGTTCATCACATACAACAGTTAGTCACCCCTGATATGAGGGACACTAACATCTCAACGATATGTGCAGGACATCCCACAGCCACATGTTTCCTCTTATGGCAGATCTTCCAACTGGAATTTTTCAGCAGGATAAGCACAACAAGGCTTTGCCAGATTGTAACACTTCCTTAGCTTGCCCAGTTGCCAGATTTATTGCCCATTTATCTCCAACAGCATTTATGGGACAAGCTGGAGTGCCAGCTTTGGCAACCTACAAGTGTGCATGATCTACAGGCCCAGCTGTGGGCGAATGTGCCATCGAGGCATGTCTAGCAGTCAATGATCTCTCACCAAGAGGTATACTACCCAAAAGTAGCCTACAAGAGCCTTTTTATAGAGCAGCAGGAAAGCCCTCTTGCCCAGAGCACACCTGTAGTAATTTACATATCTGCTTGCGACGTAACTGCATGACAAGTTTTGACATTTTTTCCACATCTGTGTGTTTTATATTTTTGTCAATAAGTGTATATATAAATAATCTCTTATTTTTTAAGCCTGCTTATTACTATGCAAAATTACTTCTGGGTAAGAAATATAATGTTCAAGAATAAAAGGTAAAACTGGTCAGTTGTTTGTGCTAATTGAACTGAATGAGTTTAGTAAGGGTTACAAAGCGTTAGTCCTTAACTTGTGATTCAGTTTGTTAGCTTTTACATTGCTTTAGTGGGTAATTCCTGTTAATTCTTAAAGAAAAATATGGACTCTTGAAAGAGATTAAATGAAGACAAGACCTCCTGTGTCTGAACCAAATGATCAGCTTTGATTCCTTTAACCGCAGAAGTATCTCATGTTAGATGTTTGTCTAATGCTATTTCTCCTAAGCATCTGTGACAAAGTTGATCTAAGTGAGAATCAAAAATAAGTCTTCTGAGACATCAGAAATTTGTCCTCTGGGGTTAGCAATTACATAGCCAGCCTGGTATTTTGGCTGTGAAGAACAAAGTGCATCCTAAACCATAAACAGCAGCGTGTGAGAATGCTAATGAGAGCATTCGTAGTGCGCCAGTTTGACCATTCATATTTAGTACAATTAGCAAATATGTTGTTGTGACAGGTTAGTATTATGAGAATGATTAATTAACCCCTTCTGTAAGTCTTTCAAAGGTAATAAAACAATTTGACAGCATTTGCTACTATTAAATACATGATTTCAAATAGAAAAATGAGTCTGATATTGAAAATTCAAATATAAGCTAATCTTAAGTACCAGATGGCCTGCTACATCTGTCTTTAATTTACATAAGATATGGGTTACTGTGAATATTCTGACGTTACTGCTTAATAATTCAGTAAGAGTACTGTATGTACAGGTTTATGCAACCAAACATATTTAGCTAGCCAGCCTGTTAATAAATTCTCAGTAGATCATGGGAGTATTTTAAATTGTTTTTCAATTTTAATAAGGGGAAATATAGTTCATAATGATGCAAACTCAAGAATATTTTATTTGTCTTGTGTCTATCGGTGACAAATGCAAACTAACAGTTAATTAGCAATTGGCTAGGCAAGCTGATAATAGGGATGGTAGGAAGACACAGGGTTTGTTAAACTGTATGGTACAGTCACAGCGTCTAGTATCTTCAGTGAGGGTGTGGGGATTATCTCTGGTCCATTGGTAGTTTCTTGAGTATAAAATTGCATGTTCAAGGGTTTTTGAAACTGAGACAGGGATTTTTCAACATCTAAGAGTAAAATGTACCCCCAAATTCTCACTTGCCATCAAGGACGTGCCTAGACTACGTACACAGCAGTTTGTGTCTGTGCAGACTGCTTGTGTCTGGAATTATTTTTAAATGACAGGTAATTTTAGGTGCTGCTACTTCTGATTTTTTTGCCAACTTCTGACTTTTTTGCCAACTATTCAATATGTACCGTATTATTCGGGCTATAAAGCGCACCGGGTTATAAGGCGCGATATCAGTGATCGGCTGCTAACGGGTATATGTTCATACATAAAGCGCACCGGGTTATAAGGCGCATGAAATGAAACAAAACTCTTAAGTTCCGTCGGAAGCTCAGTTTGGTCTTTACCTGGCGCAGGGGCGACTTCTTGCTTCCTCCACTTCCGTACCATTGATTCGTTAATGTTGAATTCTCTCGCAGCTGCTCTATGCCCATGTTGTATGGTGACTGATAGCGCTGAGTTTGAAATCCGCTTCGAAAAATGAATGAATGAATGCACGTACCCTAATGCTGAAGCACATACCGTATTACTCCGCGATGCTGCGCACTATGGTTGCCGTAAGCTTCGTAACTTACAAGGCCGTGCTAAAACATTTTGACAGATTTATGAGCACCGTGTACCATCTACAATCGGTTCTAGGTCAGAAAGCACAACCAGAATTAATGCATACATTAGACGCACCGCATTTTAAGGCGCACTGTCGATTTTTGAGAAAGTTAAAGGATTTTAAGTGTGCCTTATGGTCCGGAAAATACGGTAGATGAGAAATTAAGCTTATTTTGACTTTTTTGAGGTTTTCGGCTTGAATTTCACTCATTACTGTACAGTTGATTCCAGAAATTAGTGATAACCTAGCAAATGGCTTATCAATAAGGGGTTTCATTTATTTATGGTAAGCAGACAAAATATAGCTTTTAAAATCAAGATTTTTCCAAGCTGTGCTATGTTTGCTGTCAAATTGTGTCTAAATAAAGTTTTACATTGCAGTGCATAGGCATAAATATGCATGAATAGACATAAATATGAAGGCAAAAAAAAATAATCACAATAATTTGAAATGGGTATTTTAAAAAAAGACTTGGGGATACAGCCCATTGCCATAGCCTAGACAAACCATTGATTGCAACGGTGATGTAACTAGTGCCAAACCACTCATTTTAACCACTTAATCCCTTAAACCACCCATTTTATATGACATGGAGACTATAAATAATAATCAATGCATGATGTCATTTAGTGGGACAGTGCCCCACCCACCAGCCTTCATGCCCCACTAAAAGTTTCTGATATATAGCAATGTATTCATGATAAAAAATACACTGTTCCATTGAAATTCAAATATGTATAGCTTGTAAAACATATTACAGCAAACATAAAATCTCCAACACCACCGCATAAGCTAAAAGATAAAGTAGAATAGTGTTGAATCTAAAATGACTTTCTACAACCTTGAAGTGTACTGTATGCAGCTTGGAACAAGGCCATTTCGACTCTTTATAGTGCTCTACATAGCAAATAAGAAGCTATTCACATTTAACCACAGGGCTGATTCAATATTTTACAGAGATATAAAGAGTCCTTTTGTCTTTTGAATTCTGACTGGGTCCAAAAGAAATCCAAAATAAAAGATTCGCCTAAAACTACTGGACATTACAGACATAAGTCCGTCTATTTCTCTACACATTTAGTCCCCTTTACTCTCTGGTGTACTGATACTAGTGGATCAGACAACCCAGTGCTTACTGGAGTTACAAACCGCCGCGGTGTCAATGCCAGACTGAAAATAGTCCACCAGCCAAAAATGTCCAGCCACCAGCATTCAGTAGGGGCACTGATGAAGGATTAGAGGATGACTAACACAATCTGTGCAACAGCAGATGAGCTGCTGTTCTGACTTCACATCTAGGTGGAGCAATAAGGTGAATGTCTCCAATAAAATGTGTATGTATGTATATGTATGTGTATATATATATATTTTGTTCATATACCTATTAATATGGCAAATCTCCTACCTATAGTTTATAGTTTAATAATATTAACATGTCAAAATGTCCTATCTATAATTTCTATAGTTACCCGCCGAGCCACTGTGCCACCCATCCAGTGTTATGTCTGTGAGTGGTATGTGTGTATGTGATCCTCTAGGATTAGCAGTTAATTTGAATGTGAAATTAGAACCTGATGTTTTCAATCAATGGGTTGACATTCATGCTTGAGTGGGCACCCTGTTATATTTTTAAAAAATGGATCTATCAAAGTCTGATCTGATTCACAGTGACAAAAAATGTTCAAAAATTTGCCTACAACTACTGGACACTCCACTTAACTGCTGTCAGCTCCATGTTGGCACTCTAGTACACAGTAGGGAAAGTATTTTAAAAGCTAGGAGTAAATCATTCAAATTTCATCTTACCAAGTGGGGGGGTTACTAACATTTACTTCTCCAATTACTAACATTTGTCCCAATTTGCTGTTAGAACAATTGAAGCACTGTTTCCAACCACATCATTGTATTCTGTACACTGAAGCTTTTCAAATGTAGTCTAAAACCACTAGCGTATTCATCTTTGATCCCCGCCATGTAAATATGCTGTCCCCTGTGATGTTTAATGCACCACACATTATTTCGTTCTATCGCCGGCCCTGGATCGCTGTCACTTTACCATTGTTCCAGAATATCCCTAGACTAAAATTTAATAGAGGATTTTATTTCAGAATCCACTTTGATGGTGCAATTTTAACCAAGACTAGGCATAACAGCGCGACAGCAAGCCCACGGGGCAAATGGCAGTCTATTAAAAACCATAAATCTGGCCATTTTACCTGACACCAGCGATTTACAAAGTGTTTAAAAAGAGTGGAAAAGTCTGCCATCTAGTGGCTATGAATTATAGATTTCAATTGACCTGTCAGCAAAGGTGGGCAGAGTACCTAAAGTATTAATAAAGTAAAACTGCTACTCTTAAATTACTAAAGACTCACGAATCAAAAAGTAACCTATAAAATTGCTTGTGAAAGAGTCAGAAAATAAAAATATATATACAATTCCACATCAGTGATGAGATCAAACCATTCAATATAGATGAATGGAGACAAGAACATCAACCTAGAATTACATACATACGCTGTATTCTGTACAGTCAAGTCAAGTCAGATTTATTTATATAGCACTTTTTACAATGGAGCATTTTCTCAAAGCAACTTTACAATTTTAGATTATCTCCTAATATCTACATCCAATCCCAAATTGAGCAAGCCTAGGGCGACAGTGGCAAGGAAAAACTCCCTAAGTGTTATGAGGAAGAATCTGGAATCTCTGGAACTACACATCAGTGTGACCATACAGCAACCGATTTATCGTTTTTAATAGATTGAAGTTTAAAAATTAAAAATCTCCCATAGAAATGCATTGACGGAATGTTCAGATTAAAATTATAACTGACAAAATTCAAATTTTAACTGAAATAAATGTGTCTGTGGGCACATCTGCTACACACACACACACACACACACATTACAACACACACATCATAAACTCCACACCAAGACCAACACACACACACAAACACACGGCTCTCGTAAAAGTATTGCGACATGCCCCTGCACGCCCCAAAAGTATTGGGACATGCGGCCAAAAGTATCCAGAGTATATCATTTTGACTAGAAAAATTTGTCTGGGTTCTCGACGTTTGGTCGTTACTCAGCGCACTTGCTTAAACTTGTAGGAGTCGAGCCGCGCAACTCGATTCACTCAATACTCGATTCGTGAATCACAAAAAGGTAGGTTTATAAGAGCCAACCGAATGCAAAACAGGAATTCTCCAGAACATAGACTGCAGTTAGCTTAGCAGCTACGCTAGTGCCCGGAGTTCATCAATAGAGTAAGTGTTTTGCTTTTACTTTTCACTTTCAATCCATTACTCACTAAATAACATGAGGTTTTTTCAACATTTTATTATAAAATAAGTTTTGTGTTAATGAGTTTGGCCAATTATAGGTTAATGTAAGTGTTTTAAAAATACGTACTTATCATTACTTAACTTAGAATCCTTTCCGTATCTCCGCTATGACACAGTATAGACTAGACCACTCTATTAAACTTTCGATTCTTGGCAAGCCTTCTGGAACGAATTAACAACGAGAACCGAGGTATCACTGTAGTTTTAATTACTCAGAATGTTTCATATTGAAGCTGTCACCAGTAAGTGAATGGAAACAGACAATATTTAATGATCAAACGTGTTTAAATATTAATAAAACTATAAATGTATTCCATAGACAGAATGGCAGTACTTTGGCAGGAGTATCATTTTTATTAAAAGAACAATTTTAATCTCTGTCTGGTATTTAGAGACAGCTGATCTGTCTTGAACCACAGGTCCGGATCCTCTGACTCACATCCTGTGAGAGTAACAAATACAGCTAATAGTTTTTAAAGATGCTCGCTGGTAGAAGCAGCGTCACTCACAACTAAGCGTGTTCTAGAGCACAGGAGAAAACAGAAAGAGGAAGTTTATTTAGTAGAGCCATATATCATCTTTTCATTTCTCAGGGGCACTGCTGTTTGTGTGTGTATGGTTAATACTTTCCAGCATCTGGACACGACATCAGACAAGGACAGTTCAGCATGTGGTAGATCCTCTGTCGACCTGTACATCTCATCTCACTGCTCCTGACCAGAGTGCTTCAGTAATAGGAGTCTGACCTGGCTCAGTGCAGTCAGAGCTCATTGTAGTCAAGATCCTTCTGTGACCTACATTTCCAAAAAAGACCTCCTGTCTCAAGCCTGCAGAGACAGTCAGATGGCATTTCCACAACTGGTCCATGTCTTAACAATTTTGTTACTGTACAATACAAGCTAGAAGGTTTTACACAAAGGATTCAATGTTTTATTAGATAATGTCCACAGGACTTTTACATGTAAAGTTAATTTACTTGTGATGAAGAGGTAGATGTACGAAGTAAGAGTAAAAAAGTAATGTAATAATAAAATACATCGGTTGCCATTGTTAATTTGTTCCATAAGGCTTGTCAAGTAGCAGAAAAGATGAGTACCAAGGATATTTTTCCGGTAAGGAATACTTTAAATTGAATTAATTCTTTCCACAGTGTATAAGGCATTATTTGCTTTAATGGAATTGTATTGTAAAGGTATTAAATGTATCATGAACTGAGGAGTTTAAAAAGAGTCTATACTTATGATAGCGGAGCCAACCTTATTGCTTTAAACACGTACATTATCCTTCAGCTGGCGAAATTCATTAACACAAAGCTTATTTTAGAAAGTGTTGAGCAAGGCCCTTGAGTAAGTCGCTCTGGATAAGGGCATCTGCTAAATGCTGTAAATGTAAATGTAAACTTCAGACGTGCCTGGACATGTACTGGCTTAAGCAGGGGGGCACGCCTGGCACTGCAGGATCTGAGTCCCTCTCGGCATAGTGTGTTACTGATGGTAGCCTTTGGTACTTTGGTCCCAGCTCTCTGCAGGTCATTTATCAGGTTCCTCTGTGTAGTTCTGGGATTTTTGCTCACCTTTCTCATGATCATTTTGACCCCACGGGATGAGATCTTGCGTGGGGCCCCAGATCAAGGGAGATTATCAATGGTCTTCCATTGCTCCCACAGTTGATTTATTCACTCCAACCTGCTTGCCTATTGCAGATTCACTCTTCCCAGCCTGGTGCAGGTCTACAATTTTCTTCCTGGTGTCCTTCGACAGCTCTTTGGTCTTGGCCATGGTTGAGTTTGGAGTCTGACTGTTTGAGGCTGTGGACAGGTGTCTTTTATACAGATAACGAGGTCAAACAGGTGCCATTAATACAGGTAATGAGTGGAGGACAGAAGAGCTTCTTAAAGAATAGGTTACAGGTCTGTGACAGACAGAAATTTTGCTTGTTTGTGGGTGACCAAATACTTATTTTACACCATCATTTACAATTAAATTCTTTAAAATTCCTACAATGTGATTTCCTGGATTTTTTTTCTCATTTTGTCTCTCATGGTTGAAGTGTACAGACCTCTCTCATTTTTCTAAGTAGAAGAACTTGCACAATCAGTGGATGACTAAATACTTTTTTGCCCCACTATAAAACCTTTTACGGATGCAGAGGTAGGTGCAATTTAAAAAATATACACAAATATAACTTATTACCAAAGCAACAACATTCTTCCTCTGTATATTACTTGTGTAATGTCATTTATGTCTTTTCTTATGTCACACCCCCACACCTAGTGATGAGAGAAACAAAGCTTTCTGAAGCTTTGAATCATTTGAACCATTCACTATGAAAAATGATTTTTGAAAATGTTTTGCAACTCTCTAATACTATTAGCGACGTGTGCTGGTGCAATCTCCCTGGAAAATCTGAAAAACTCTCTACATGTTCAAACAAGAACATGCCTGTGCGAACAACAGTGGCATAGTGGTTAAGGTACTGGACAATCATTCAAAAGGTCCAGAGTTTAAATCTGTCCTCTGCCAAGCTGCCACTTTTGTGTCCTTGAGCAAGGCTCTTAATCTGTATCAATTGTGAGTCACTCTAGATAAGAGTGTATGCTAAATGGCATAAATGTAAGCAGCAATGTTCAAATGAAAGCAAAAACACTCTGAAATAAATCCAAAGGCTAAATAGGTTGAGACAGTATCAATTTTCTTTCGCATCCTTTTGCCGTGTGAACAACATGGACCTTGATCGATGATATAACCAATCTGCATTACCGCATGCCTCATAAGACCCACTAAGTAGGATTATCCTCTAAAGACCTGAATAAATTCCACTCTGTTCAACAAAATCCAAATGAATCCTCTTTGGCAGGAGCCAGTATGAATGCATGAGCAAACAGATGAGAAAACACGTGTTTCCCAGTGTTTAGCTGTTTGAGATTCATACATTATACAGTCAGTTTCAATTAATGGCACCTTTCAAGAGAATGAGCGAAAATGATTTTACCAAATGAGATTTCCAAATCATCACCCCTGTATCTGCAAGCTGTCTAGGATGGCTGCACACCCCACCATGGATTTCAACCCACAAAATGCAGCACCTGAGCCCCATTATTCTGAGCGTAATTGGAACTAGAGTTATAATCATGTTTTCAAAATGAGATCAAAATCAAACTTTTTGGCGATGCAGGCCATTGGCAAGTTTTTTGGCGTGAAACACGGTGCTGAATATTTTATGCACTGGAGCTAATGTTTTGCAACTAGTGGTAGATGAATGATGGCAATTCTGTTATGTATCAGGATATTTTATCTCAGCACCTTTTTAGCTAAGAGGTACCTGCAATTGATTGAGCTTTCAACAAGATATGTTGACAAACCAACATACAAATCAACCCAGCACAGCTGCGGGAATACAGAACTGATTTTTGCAGCGCCCATCTAAGTCTCTGGATTTAGATCTTATTGAGAGGGTGTGATCTGAATTACATAGGATGGTTCACATATACAAACCCGAGATAAGGTTTGAGTGTAGAAAATCCCACTACAAATGTTCAGTCTTATTAGACATTGGCTATTTTACATGCAGGGATTTCATCTATTTGAATGAAATCATCCCGAATTCAGATTCCAATCCATGGATACTTGCATGTATGTAACATCATTTAGTGTAAATATTACCATAGCAGCAAGAAGGATGAGAGCCCTGTTGGTCTGTAACGAGGAGCTTACAATGGGGCAGCATGTTAGCCACATTTTCATGTGTGCCAATTAACATCCATCCAATTGCTTTACCAGCCTTATGAATTGTAACAGGAAATATATCATATATCTAATTCACGTCTGAATGACAGAGAGCTAGTACGAATCCTTTCGACAGCTGCTGACAGAAAAGAGAATCAGAGTTTTGAAAGGCAGAAAAAAAACATGAAATGATCCTGCAGTGATACCTGTATATACTTGTATGCACTCACTTCTCCAGAGATACAGGGGTGTGAAAAAGTAATCAAGATGTGTTCTGGAAAAACTGAGACAAGCTTTAATGTTCTTTTTGCTCAGCAGTGGTTTTCATCTTGGAACTCTGCCATGCAAGCCATTTTTGCCCAGTCTCTTTCTTATGGTGGAGGCATGAACACTGAGCTTAACTGAGGCAAGTGAGGACTGCAGTTCTTTGGATGTTGTTGTGGGGTCTTTTGTGACCTCTTGCATGAGTCGTCGCTACACTCTTGGGGTAATTTTGGTCGGCCGGCCACTCCTGGGAAGGTTCACCACTGTTCCATTTCTTTGCCATTTGTGGATAATGGCCCTCATTAGCTTTAGAAATGGCTTTATAACCCTTTCCAGACTGATAGATCTCAATTACTTTCTTTTTCAATTGCTCCTGAATTTCTTTGGATCTCGACATGATGGGTAGCTTTTAAGGATCTTTTGGTGTACTTCACTTTGTCAGGCAGGTCCTTTTTAAGTGATGTCCTGGTTAAGAACAGGTGTGGCAATAATCAGGCCTCAGTGTGGCTAGAGACAGTGAATTCAGGTGTGATAAACCATAGTTATGTTTTATCAAGGGGGGGCAATCACTTTTTCACATAGGGCTATGTAGGTTTGGATTTTTTTTCTCCTTTAATAATAAACACCTTCATTTAAAAACTGCATTTTGTGTTTACTTGTGTTGTCTTTGGCTAATATTTAAATTGGTTTGATGTTCCAAAACACTTAAGTGGGACAGATATGCAAAAAATAGGAAATCAGGAAGGGGGCAAACACTTTTTCACACCACTGTATATTTTTTGCAACCACTTTGTTGAATTAGCTATGTGTGCATTGTGCATAATGTAGTCATCTAGGTCCATTGGAAGTGTAAGCAAATACAGATATCCAGCGAGATTATTCTTATATTTCATGTTTTATAAAGGATTACACACTTCTTTCAATCTGATAGAGATTAGCCTCCATCAGATTACCCCCTGTTGATTAAGGTGTATAAATGACTGCTTTGTATTCCAATCTGCACATAAACATAGCCATAACAAGTGCTAAAGTGCTTTCTTTCAGGAAAAGCTTAACCAAACATTATTTTCCTGGTTTATGATGCTTTTGAACCCACAATGTGAGGCAGAATTGGTCATAAACCTTATGCATCTTATCAGTTGAGGGTTTTTTGCAAAGCATCCCTACATTAGGCAATTTGGGAAGCTGCATTCCTCAATCATTAAGTCATGTAGTAATTCTCTAATGTTTGCTTTGGAGGCCAGGGTTTAAACATGGCACTCCAGAATGCTGGCCAAGTCCTTATCGTTTATCTGGATGAAAAACAAGACAACTTGGGTCCACTAAGTGTAATTTGACGAGGTGATTTCCAGATGGCAGATGACTAAACAACTGTTAGTTTGGGGGGGTGGACAAATTAAAGAGAATGTCTCTTGCCAAGGGCTGGTTTGCACATGTACCAACAGGTACAAACCATCCTCCATATGTCACCAGACACATGCTCATAACAGTGGCGTAGGTTTCATTTCAAATTTGGGGGGACAACCTGCTCACAATGCCCAGCCTAAGGAATCATATCAGTAGTGTTTTACGTTAAATAAAACATAAGATATTCTACACAAGCAATGCCAAAAAATGGTAGTTAGTATGCCAGATGTTGTACATTGAATATGAACATGTATGTACTATGAATATATTTTAAATTTAAATTATATTCAAGCCAGCAATGTCTCACATCATTGCAGATAGCTGTCAGGGGTGCCACCGTTGGCCGCTAGGGGTAGCTTTGAGCTACCTTTGCCGGTGACATCCCTGGCAGCTTCTGTAATCAGCCTCCTCGTCAGTAAAGTGGCTGATTACAGCCTAATGATCCTCAGCTGCTGCCTTTGGCTATTTAAGCGCCATTGCCACAGGCAGTAGCTGGCGGATCATTGCTCGCCAACACGCTCTTTAAGCAGCCCGATCTCCGCTACAGCGTTATTATTTGAATTGAGCATCGCTGGCCGCTTAAAGCGTGTATCCGAGACCTCACCCGTCTCTTTGGCTCTTTTTAGAGCCTCTGCGCTTCTCCCCCTTACTTCCTGCTTTGTTTTCACGGCTTTTATTTATTTTAGGGTTGAGCGGTAAATCTGTACTCGCAAAGGAGTACACGTTTTCGTAGCGTCGGGAGACGCGAGGTAAAACCATCGTAGGCAGAATAGAATGTAGTGTTTTTTGCGCTGTTTATTCCACCAGCTCCTCTGCGCCTGCCTGCTTCCCGCTCTCCCGGTGCTGCTCGCTCTAACTGCGGCTCCGCTCTTCCCTCTTCCCGCTCTGCTTGTGCGGAGCTGCTGACGCATCCTGGGTGTGCGCGTGTGCGCGCAGCCTGAGTGTGCGTGTGTGCGCGCGGCTCTGACGCAAGCAGAGAGGGATTCCCCTCCGCTTCTCTTTCGTTCCCGCTCTTTCTTTCAAGGGCGCTGTTACGTCTCTGTGTGTGTGTGTAGGCAGCTCGCATATTCGCTGCCTTTGCACACACACACACGGAGACTTTCATTATTTCTGTTATTTATTCTGTTGCATTTATTTATTTAGTTTAATTTATTTAAGTTAATTTCAGTTCAATAAAACCATCTGGAGCTAACTGCACTTGGGTCCCGTCCTTCTTATTTGGTTTTTGGGGTTCGTCATTTTCCTGAATGGCGCACCCCCCTGACAGAATGATCTGCCCAGCCAGGGGACCCAGCGTTAGCTCCTGGACCTCCCGTATGGAGGTCCCCAGACGCCGTAGATGGCAGGTTTCGCTACCCGGGTCACGGCTGACTTTTTGGGAGCAATTCAGTGACGCTGGCCGTGTCACTGATGGTTTTTCCATCCTCATGCTGAGGATTTTTCTTACCCTGAAGCTGGGGATTTTTCTTATCCTCATTCTGAGGATTTCGCCTTTCCTCATGCCGACGATTTTTTCCATCCTGACCCTCTCAAATCGTCCAGCCCTCGCCGTCGTAACCGTCGGCGTTCGCCCAGTGTTCAAACAGGTATACAGTGCGGCATAGCCTGTTTTGACCCTCAGCCACTTATTCCTGACCCCGAACCTATCAGTGTCTTTGAGATTACGCAAGGCTTTCGGGAGGTACAGGAATATGTGGCTGAATTTCGTACCCTGGCCGCACAGAGCGGCCTGCAGGGACCGGTCCTCATGGAGCCCTTTACATCAGGGCTCAATTATGATGTGGACATTGAGCTGTGCTTCCTTCCACCCGCCTCTTCCTTTGACCAGCTGATCGAGCTGGCCAGATTGGCGGAGACCCGCCTCGATCAGCGTGCGAGGAAGAGGGCGGATAGTATCCTTTACGGCTCAAGTCCACCCGGTCCCATGCCAGGGTCTATAGCGCCACCTAGCCCCGTTCACCAGCGTACTACACGCTCAAGCTGGAAGAGTGAGCGCACTGCGCCCCCAGTGGTGAAACTGGGCTCGCTGCGCTTTCAAGCTCCGCACCAGGGCAGTCAGACCCTGTGCCTGAGCGTATGGCTGGGCCCGCCGCGCACACAAGCCCCGTGTTTGAGCGCGAAGACTCCACGGTGTGGCAGTTCGCGCCGCCTGGCCCCGTACAGAAACCTTATGCGCCTTTAAGCCCCGTGTTCGAGCACAAAGGCTCCACGGAGAGGCTTACAGTGCCGCCTAGCCCCGTTCACCAGCGTACTAAACGCTCAAGCTGGAAGAGTGAGCGCACAGCACCCCCCAGTGGTGAACCTGGGCTTGACGCACTTTCAAGCTCCGTACCGGGGCAGTCAGACCCCGTGCCTGAGCGTATGGCGCTCCCTGGGCCTGTACTTGGGCCCGCCGCGCACACAAGCCCCGTGTCTGAGCCATACAGCTCCACGGAGAGGCATATAGCGCCGCCTGGCCCCGTACCAGAAACCTTATGCGCCTTTAAGCCCCCGTGTTCGAGCACAAAGGCTCCACGGAGAGGCTTACAAGTGCCGCCTAGCCCCCGTTCACCAGCGCTACTAAACGCTCAAGCTGGAAGAGTGAGCGCACTGCGCCCCCAGTGGTGAACCTGGGCTTGACGCACTTTTCAAGCTCCCCGCACCGGGGCAAGTCAGACCCCGTGCATGAGCGTATGGGCGCCCCCTGGGCCTGTACTTGGGGCCCGCCGCGCACACAAGCCCCGTGTCTGAGCCATACAGCTCCCACGGAGAGGCATATATAGCGCCGTCCTGGCCCCGTACAGGAGCCCGTTGCGCCAACTACCCCCACGTCTGAGCAAGAAAGCTCCACGTTCTGGGTGTTTTTAGCGCACCGGTCGTTGCCCGCCGACCCCTGCGCCTCGATCACATAGACCGCTACCTCGCCACTCTGCTCGCTTTATCCCTGCTGATTCTGCACTTGGGCAGTTTTAGACCCCGTGTTTGAGAGTTTTTTTGCGCCTCATAGAACCTGTGCCTGGGCCCGCCGCGCCCGTAAGTCCCGCCGTCTGGAGGCCAAGGAATTCTCCCACGCCCTGGGGGATTTTTTTGCGCCGCCTGGCCTCGTACAGGAGCCTGTTGCGCATTCAAACTCCGCACCGTGGGCAGTCAGACCCCGTGCTTCAGTGGTTTTAGCGCCCCCATGGCCCCGTACAGGAGCCTTATGCACTATTAAGCCCCGTGTTCGAGCACAAAGACTCCACGGAGAGGCTTACAGCGCCACCTAGTCCTGTTCACGAGCGCACTGAACGCTCAAGCTGGAAGAACGAGCGCACAGCGCCCCCCAGCTTTGAACTTGGGCTCGTCGCGCATTTGAGCTCCGCACCTGGGCAGTCAGACCCTGTGCTTGAGCATTTGACGCCCCCTGGCACTGTACCTGGGTTTGCCACGCAAGTTGGTCCTATGTTTGAGCAGCAAGACTCCACGGTAGGACACTCAGCGTTGCCCGGCCCTGTGCAGGTGCTCATTGTGCCGCCTACCCCCGCGTCTGAGCAGGAAAGCTCCACGCCTGGGTATTTTGCACACCGGTCGTTGCCGCCGACTCCTGTGCCTCGGTCTTTAAGACCGCTTCCTGCGCCGCGGCCGTTGCTCCCGATCCCCGCGCCTCGGTCAAGACCGACCCCTGCGCCGCGATCTCAGGTCCCGATCCCCACACCACGGTCACCGCGACCGATCCCTGCGTCGCCGTGGTCGCCATTGTTGGCCATGTCCCTGAGGTCCTTGGCATCTGTGCGATTGGCCAGATCCCTGGCCCCGGCCTTTTTTGTTGGCCTCAGCGGGTACGATCCGGCTCTTTCTCCGCCAGTATCGGGTTCCGTCCTCAAACAGCCAACCTCCGCCCAGGAGTTGCCAGTCCTGGGTTTTGTCCCTGAGCCGCTGGCCTCGAACTCTACTCCTGAGTTGCCGGGCTCTGCATTTGAGCTGCTGAGTCCAGTTGCTCAGCCAGCGGTCCTCGGTGTGGTCTCCGAGACCAGCATGTGGGTCACTCGGCCTGCTGTAGGCGCCGGACCTGCCAGCACCTGTCCCCCCGTTCCGTTCAGTCCCTTGCTGGGGGTTTGCCCTGCCTACCAGGGTCTCCCCATACGCCAGACGCTCAATCCCGAGCGTGTTCGGCAAGCCATAGGCGCGATGGTATGCGCTTAGGGGCGTCGGGACGCCGCCCCTTGGGGGGGGGGTACTGTCAGGGGTGCCACCGTTGGCCGCTAGGGGTAGCTTTGGCTACCTTTGCCGGTGACATCCCTGGCAGCTTCTGTAATCAGCCTCCTCGTCAGTAAAGTGGCTGATTACAGCCTAATGATCCTCAGCTGCTGCCTTTGGCTATTTAAGCGCATTGCCACAGGCAGTGCTGGCGGATCATTCGACCCCGGCAACGCTCCGTTAAGCTCCGATCCTTGCCCATAAGGACTCGCTGGCAAAGTGTGCTTCAAAGAGACCTCCACACGTCTCACAGAGACCTCACACGTCTCTTTTTTGCTTCTTTTTAGAGCTTTCCGCGCTGCTCCCCTTTATTTCCTGCCCTTTTGTTTTCTCGGCTTTCATTTATTTCAGGGTTTAGTGGTAATCTGTACTCGTGGTGAAGGAGTACACATTTTGTAGCGTCGGGAGACGTGTAGGTAAAATCATCGTTCGTAGGGACTTAGGCAGAGTAGAAGAAGTGTTTTTTTGCGCTTGTTTTTTATTCCACCAGCTTCCTCTGCGCTGCCTGCCTTCCCGCTATCCCGGCGCTGCTCGCTCTAACTACGGCTCCGCTCTTCCCTCTCCACGCTCTGCTTTGTGTGGAGCTGCTGACGCAGCCTGGGTGTGCGCGCAGCCTGAGTGTGCGTGTGTGGCCGCGGCTCTGACGCAATCCAGAGAGGGATTCCCCCCTCCGCTTTTCTTTCGTTCCCGCCTCACTTTATTTCAAGGGCGCTGTTACGTCTCTGGTGTGTGTGTGTATGCAGCTCGCATATTCGCTGCTTTTGCACACACACACAGAGACTTTCATTATTTCTGTTATTTATCCTATTGTGTTTCTTTATTTAGTTTAATTTATTTAAGTTGATTTCAGTTCAATAAAACCATCTGGAGCTAACTGCACTTGGGTCCCGTCCTTCTTATTTGGTTTTTGGGGTTCGTCATTTTTCTAAATGGCGCACCCCCGTAACAATAGCACGTTCAATTTCCCTCGCTTTCAGCTAGTAAGCTACAGGAACACAAACTGGACCTGGAGTTTTTCCATTATCTGACTATTCAAGTGCAGACTGACCAAATCTGACTTACCTCAGTTATCGGATTATTAAGTGCATGTAAAACTCAGTGATTAATCAACATTATTTCATCATCAGTGAATGCTCTTAATATTTTGACATCAGTGTAGATACAATATATGTAGGGTGCCTACATATCATATGTATTAACAGCTCAGCTCCTAAACAGACATGCAGTCTTGGCATTCATACCATACAGTGGTCATCATCAGATTTTCACAAAAGTCCTAAAAGTAGATAAAGAGAACCCAGTTAAACAAATGAGACAAAAATAATATACTTGGTCATTTAATTTATTGAGGAAAATGATCCAAAATTACATATTAGTGAGTGGCAAAAGTATGTGAACCTTTGCTTTCAGTATCTGGTACCTGGTATGGCAAGCCGTCCTGGCCCAGATGCAGCAAAACAGGCCCAAACCATGATACTACCACCACCATGTTTCACAGATGGGATAAGGTTCTTATGCTGGAATGCAGTGCTTTCCTTTCTCCAAACATCCTTTCTCATCTGTCCACAGATCCTTCTTCCAATAGCCTTCTGGCTTGTTCACGTGATCTTTAGCAAACTGCAGACGAGCAGCAATGTTCTTTTTGGAGAGCAGTGGCTTTCTCCTTGCAACCCTGCCATGCACACCATTGTTGTTCAGTGTTCTTCTGATGGTGGACTCATGAACATTAACATTAGCCAATGTGAGAGAGGCCTTCAGTTGCTTAGAAGTTACCCTGGGGTCCTTTGTGACCTCGCCTACTATCACACGCCTTGGAGTGATCATTGTTGGTCGACCACTTTGGGGATAGTAACAATGGTCTTGAATTTCCTACATTTGTACACAGGCTGTCTGACTGGGGATTGGTGGAGTGCACACTTTTTAGAGATGGTTTTGTAACCTTTTCCAGCCTGATGAGCATCAACAACTCTCTTTCTGGGGTCCCCAAAAATATCCTGTGTTCGTGCCATGATACACTTCCACAAACGTGTTGTGAAGAACAGACTTTGATAGATCCCTGTTCTTTAAATAAAACAGGGTGCCCACTCACACCTGATTGTCATCCCATTGATTGGAAACACCTGACTCTAATTTCACCTTCAAATTAACTGCTAATCCTAGAGATTCACATACTTTTGCCACTCACTAAAATGTAATATTGGATCAATTCCCTCAATAAATAAATGACCAAGTATAATATATTTGTCTCATTTGTTTAACTGGGTTCTCTTTATCTACTTTTAGGACTTGTGTGAAAATCTGTTGATGTTTTAGGTCATATTTATGTAGAAATATAGAACATTCTAAAAGGTTCACAAACTTTCAAGCACCACTGTATATAAGAAAATGAGTCGAAATTATTCATCACAAAGCAAGTGAGCGGAAATGGGAACAGCCATTATTGCAAAACATCAAACTAATCTATCAATTAAACTTCTAAAGCAAACAGTTGAAGCAAACATGAATATGAATGATCTGATTGACCTTTCAGTAAGAGTCGGCTTTGGATTATATACGCACAGACCCAGGAACTGGCTTGCAAACCATATTGCATTGGAATACATATCCAGAGCCTGCTTTAATTTCAGCCAAAAATCATTTTTATTTGCTTCAGAAGCACCTGAAATGCATCTGTAGCAAATGAGAAATGGCAAGAATTACCAGGTAATAGTATATTACATGGTTTATCTGCATGTAACACTAAAGTAACAACAAAACACAATGCCATCTTTCTGAGATCCATATACACTACTTTGAGCACTGCTGGTTTATCTACATAATTATGAAAGATTATTATGATGATCATTATGCAGTGTATGGTTGTTAGGCTGGGGAATACGTACAATCATGCAGCTGTGTGTTCATGTTTGATAGGATCGGTCACGTCTGCATGTTAGACATCACTTACCAGAAAAAGCAAAGGTACACCATGATTGTATATGGCATTGGAACAGAACTTGTGATGGATTTGCTTAGGGTTTTCTCCAGAAAAGATTACATTACATAGACATTATGATATATGAGTTGATGAATAATTAATCTTCCTCAATGTATCATTTATCACCAGTTTAATACTCCAAACAACCTAACTGCCTATAAAACAAATGACCTTATTCTCCTTGTGGAGCACCTTGACATTAATCTTCTACTCAACTGTGAAGATCACCTGAAGTATGGTGAAACGAACAGTGTTTAAATTACTATCTTTTGTGTTCCTTTATTTTATTTGAATGAACACAATGACATTAAATGACCTCAAAGTCATTCATTAATTGTCTTATCCGCTTAAATGACCTAACATGTCAGAGCAAATAGCTAAATTAAACGTCTATTCAATGGGCTGTCATATTTGCAGTATGCCTGAGCAAAATTAATTCCCAGCATTAAAGACCAGCTAAATATTCTGTCATAACTATCTAAAATGTATTTTTATCGGTTGTGTAGCTACCAAACATTTGCATAATGTTATTTGAGCATTTACAGTAATTGCCATCTACTGAGCACCTTTTCATATACAGTACTGTGCAAAAGTCTGAGGCCACCGTTAGGTTGCAGGTAGGTTAAGCTGCTTAATTCTCTCACGGTCTCTGGCAGCCCTGACTGAGCTGCTGTCTGCGATGTTTATGGAGTGACATGACTGCTGTGTGCTTGTAGTATCTCTTTTGCTCAGTTTATAAAAGGCATCTCACTCCATAGTTGTTGGAATAAAACAGAATATCATGAAATAGCACAAGTTAATCTGGTAGATTCCGTAGCAAACATCTGCCTGCCAAAACTCCATATCACTAGGTATGAGCCAGTTAACTGGCACTAACATGAACTTGCAGTAATGAACAGTAGCTGGGCTCCGTCAAGCATGGATCAAACACAACTCTGTCTTGATGAAAGTCCGGTTGTGACTTTTGAATCTGGCAGCTGCTCTCCCCTCTTTCCATAGCACCACTGAATATCTCTGTTCCGGCCTACTTTCACTGTGCTACCCAGACATATGTTAAGGAAACCAGTGTCACCCTTCTGGCTCTGTCTGTGATCTCAGAATCTCCAAACTCAATAATGTGGACTGCTTATTTATGGACACACATTACCAAACACATTTACTTTAGCTCTAACCCAATTGGACACTGACAGTGAACAGACATGTTTAAAACGACACGGTTAAATTGACTCCCAGATTTACTCAGGGATTAAGGTCTGAACAGACAGGACTTCCACAAATACACTCAGGTTCCAGCTTATTAGGTAAAGCTGCCTTGTACTTAAACTCAGTTTATACCATATAGATGCACCTTGTAGGTGTAAATAACTGACTATAGCATGTGTTGCAACCCACATTTGTGAAAACCCTCTAACATCCCCATCAATAAAAGGGAACCACTGCTGGATATTGCATTGAACTGTGCAGTTAGGAACTATAGATAATTCAATTCTGCGCACTATGTCATCTTGCTTGAAATTTTCTTGATAATTGTTTGAGTGAGCAGCTATAAATGAATTTTCTAATAAACTGGCAGGTGATTATTCACTCTGCTTAGTGTAAGTTGTTCCAGGCTTACAGCTGTGCAGTATTTTCCTTCTGTAGACTTCATCGCACTGTATAAGCATCTACAACCCCTGGCAAAAAGTATGGAATCACCAGTCTTGGATGAGCACTCATTCAGACATTTCATTCTGTAAAACAAACTCAGATCCAAAACATGATACAATAATAAGGTCATTCCAAAGTGCAACTTGCTGACTTTCAGGAACACTCAAAGAAATGAAGAGAAAACATTGTGGAAGTCAGTGAACGTTACTTTTATTGACCAAGCACAGGGAAAAAAAATATGGAATCACTCAATTCTGAGGAAAAAAGTATGGAATCATGAAAAACAGGTAAACAAAAGACCATTCAAAATACATCACTAGTATTTAGTTGCACCACCTTTGGCTTTTATAACGGCTTTCAGTCTCTGAGACATGGACTTGATGAGTGACAAACAGTATTCTGCATCAATTTGGTGCCAACTCTCTTTGATAGCAGTTGCCAGATCGGCTTTGCAGGTCGGAGCCTTCTTGTGGACCATTTTTTTCTATTTCGACCACAGGTTTTCAATTGGTTGAGATCTGGGACTATTTGCAGGGCCATGACATCGACTGAATGTGTCTTGCCACTCCAAGGAATGCCTGTCACTGTTTTTGCCCTATGGCAAGATGCATTGTCATCTTGGAAAATTATATCATCACCTCCAAACATCTGTTCAACTGAAGGGATGAGAAAACTGTACAAAATCTCAGTGTAAACTTGTGCATCGATAGGAGAATTAACCACAGTCATCTCCCCAGTGCCTTTGCCTGACATGCAGCCCCATATCATCAAGGACTGTGACAATTTGGTTGTTTTCTTCAGGCAGGCCTCTTCATAAATCTCACTGGAACGGCACCAAACAAAAGTTCTAGCATAATCACCTTGTCCAATGCAGATTCTTGACTCATCACTGAAGATAACTTTCATCCAGTCATCCACAGTCCATGATTGCCTCTCCTTAGCCCATTGCAGTCTTGTTCTTTTATGTTTAGGTGTCAATGATGGTTTTCTTTTAGCTTTCCTGTATTGAAATCCCATTTCCTTTAGACGATTTCTAACGATTCGGTCACATATATTGGCTCTAGCTTCCTCCCATTTATGCTTTATCTGTGTAGTTGTACTTTTTCGGTTTTCAAGACAAATGGCCTTAAGTTGTTTGTCTTGACGCTTTGATGTCTTTCTTGGTCTACCAGTACGCTTGGCTTTAACAACCATTCCATGCTGTTTGTATTTGGTCCATATCTTGGATACAGCTGACTGTGAACAGCCCACATCTTTAGCAACCATGCGTGAAGAGTTACGTTCTTCAAGAAGTTTCACAATCCCTCTTTTGTTTCAAGAGACATTTCTCTTGTTGGAGCCATGGTGCTTGCCACTCCACTTCGTCCAGCAGCCCTCCAAGGTGTCATGACTGCAGGTGTTTTTAACTGCAGACTAACGAGCAGATCTACTCTGAGGCAGGTGTCCATTTAGGGAAAGGAAATTGACTGGGTATGTCCTTATTTTCTACCTCCAATTTGAGTGATTCCATACTTTTTTCCTCAGCATTGAGTGATTCCATATTTTTTTCCCTGTGCTTGGTCAATAAAAGTAAGATTCACTGACTTCCACAATGTTTTCTCTTCATTTCTTTGAGTGTTCCTGAAAGTCAGCAAGTTGCACTTTGGAATGACCTTATTATTGTATCATGTTTTTGACCTGAGTTTGTTTTACAGAATGAAATGTCTGAATGAGTGCTCATCCAAGACTGGTGATTCCATACTTTTTGCCAGGGGTTGTATTACATTCTAAGGGAAGTAGCATATCCAGTCCTAGTGGTGTTTCTGATCACTTTTCCGTTTGGTCAGTAGAGAACGAAAACGATGTTCCAGTTAGGATCATGGGGCCTGCAATTGTGATCAGGGGTCATTGTGAGCCCACAACACCAAGTGGCACTAAAGGGAGAATAAATACTGGAAAGATTAGGGCATAATAAAGTGCAGGAAGCCTTGGGTGAGCATTTGTCATGGCAGTTTGATTACAAACCAGGTGGTATTGGAACACATGGGTCCACTGAGCAGATCTTGACCAGATGGTTTCCACATCATGAGCCTCCAGGTCAGCTCTGCTATCACAGAGGCTGTGGAATAGCAGGGTGAGCCAATAGTCATCATATATCTAAAGCTTGTCTCACAAGACCAAAATCTCGTTTCAGGATTCAGATTTGCAACTGTAAGGATTTTGTGTTGAAACTGAAAGGTGGTTGGACACATGTGAGTCCATTACTCATTATTTTGAGTAATTTATACAGCTGTCAGTTATAGAGGATTTCATTAGGGATTTTTAAGATTGTTATAATGTCATACTGAAATTAAATAGTAATGATAGATTGTTATTGTTAAGCGTTCATTGGTTACAGTATTAGTTAGTTATCCTGCCCAGACCCGAGTGTCATTTTTGTACCAAGTACAGTTCATCACCTACATAATATCTGATCAGTACTGACCCTACTGTGGTCCATTTCCAGATGCATAGGGTTAAAGTGGACTAACAAGTTACCTACAGAAACAGATGGGCTACAATCAGAACCTAGACAATGCACCAGCATTAATCATATATTTATTTAACACACTGGTCACTGAGTGTATTTACATTTACATTTACAGCATTTAGCAGACCTTATCCAGAGCGACTTACAATTGGTACAGTCTTACAATCCAAGCAATTGTGGGTTAAGGACCCAACAGTGGCAGCTTGGCAGAGGTGGGATTTGAACCCTGGACCTTTTGGTCCATAGTCCAGTACCTTAACCACTAGGCTACCACAGAGTGTATGATGAAGTGGATGGAATTTTTCATCCACAAGCACCCAGCAACTCTCACCATGGATTAGGTTAGCAAAGCTCTGAGGAAACTCAAACAGTACAAACACACAGAGCTTATCCCCAATTCAAAGGGCAACCTAAAGTATCAAATGTCTTTTCAAGAAGTGGCTCTAACTTCAAATATAACAAAGATTCTCAAGAGGTTCATATTAGCTCAGCTTCTACCACATATCAGAAGGGCCATGACCTTATGGATTTGACAGACAAGATGGTTCTGAAGTGGGTAATGTAGTTAGTGCTATGTACTCTCACGATGTTCTATGTTTACAGTGCATTAGCACCATGCACTATGTGGTGATGCAGGTGGACATCCATGATTTCAATGGCAATAGATTTTCTGATTGAAAAATGACAGCTGGTGTGAATTTGCGACTGTGCGAGAGACGTTTGCCAGTCACAGAGTTACCTCAATAAATATTAGTGGTCCTTTACTGTTCATCTGGTACTGTACATCTTCAGTTCCATGTACTCAGGTCATGAAACTGGTGAGTATCAGCAGGACAATGATTACAGGACAGGATTTAGAGGACAGAGCACACCTGTAATCATTTACATATCAGCCTGAGACTTAACTACATTTCTATTTGGGTGTGTTAGTTTTATTTATTTATTTTTCATGTTTTGTCAATGAATATATTCACGAAGGTGGCAAAGAATGCAAGTGAAGTTTTCAGCTTTATACATAAGTAGATCCATCCATCTACTCAGATAGATAAGGATACAGTATCTCCTTATCTATCCTTCCTGTACCACAGAATGTTTTGCATTCTTGATTTTCTGAATTGTGTTACATTTATCTAATAGATTACCTCAGCAAAATCCCCTGGGAGTAAGTAGAAAAATAGGCATTTGATGTATAAAAGCGATTGAGTCTTGACTGCTGAAGGGCATTCAGAAAGTACCTCAGAAATTGTGTTTCAAGACCAAAACACCTGAAGGAACTAAAGCTGTTAGGGAGTCTTTCCCATCATCTCAGGGTGCAGAGATTTCCTCTCCCTCTCCTGTGAGCTGTTTCTTTGCTAACAAGGTTAGATGTTGCGAAGAATGGAAAGCATATGTTGTCTCATTCACGCTTCCCTTGAAAACTACAATCTCAAATGCCTATTCATCTTTCTCCCTGCACATCTCAGATTGCTCAGCCAAGTGTCAACAAAGCATTCTGACACAGGCCAGATGCCAAAACATGTCTGCTCTCTTCATGCTTTCTCTCTTCATCTGTTTTTCTCTGCTCGCATCTCAGCTGCGTGTTATCTAGCCTGTTCAGTTCTCTGTGATGTCGCGCCATGCTTTTCGCCAGCTCCGTCTTCCCTATTGAGGAATGCCAGGTAGCTGGATTGACCCAGTGGCTTTTTCATGTGTTTGATGTCTCCTGGTGATGGCATTCCTTCCCTTTCAACGGGACTCAGAGAACCTTAATTACATGGATTTCAAAGCTCTCTGAGAACCATCCTCATAGTCTAATGAGGCATAGGACAGGATGGAATCAATGCTTGGCCTGTCCACACTGAATGCCAGCCAGATCTTTCAGCACCTGATTATAAGCATGCCATGTCTGATTGTGAATAGGAAATCAGGATCAGTGGAGGAATTACAGCTTACAGTGTTCTTAATGAAAAGAAATAATCTACGAGCAGAGGTAATTCATTTTTCTTGACCTGCATCTATTGCTTTCCATAAAGCATCTTGTAGGCCTGTGGTATATCTTAGCTTCTACCTGACATGTTAACAAGTCACTGGGCAGCTGCTTGCTATGTGTTGTATTATGTCAGAAAGACAGACTGTGGTCTGATCTTCTACATTAATAGCCCTGTTTGGTTTGGATTGGTTTATCATGGGGGCACCTGACTGAATTTGTACACGTTTGCTCAGTGATAAAGTCAGGTCAAGTCAAGTCAGATCTACTTATATAGTGCTTTTTACAATGGAGCATTGTCCCAAAGCAACTTTACAAGTTTAGATTATCTCCTAATATCTACGTCCAATCTCAAATTGAGCAAGCCTAGGGCAACAGTGCCAAGGAAAAACTCCCTAAGTGTTATGAGGAAGAAACCTTGGGAGGACCAAGACTATAATTAGATATCACACAAGGGTCAAGATTGGCTTTTTTAATCAGTGGTTTGATAGCGGCAGACTTAAAGGATTTGGGCGCATAACCAAAGGTAAGGGATGAATTTAAAATAACTAACAGTGGCTCTATAATACTAGGTATTACTTCTTTGAGTAAACGTGTAGGAATTGGATCTAATAAATACGTGGATGACTTAGACAAGCTGGTTCTTGATTTACAGCTCATTAAACAGATGTCTTCACTAGTGCTGCATCTGGAAGGTTGCTGAATAGTTTGGTGATGTGATGAGCATCGAGTTTTATGCCTAATGTTTTCTATCTTATCATTAAAGAAAGTCATGAAATCATTACTGTTAAAATTACACAGAACAGGAGAATCTCTTTCTGTAGGGTTTTTTGTTAATTTGGAGACTGTATTAAAGAGAAATCTTGGATTATTCTTATTTTTAAGTATGCAGCTTTAGCTTTAGCAAGGGCATGCTTATACTCTGCCATGCTGTCCCTCCAAGCAATCTTAAACACCTCCAATTTACTATGTCTCCACTTGCGCTCTAGATGCTGTGTTCTTTGCTTTAAGGTACGGGTGTGGTCATTATACCATGGTGCTAGCCTTTTTTCCCTAATGCGTTTGACCCTAGCAGGGGCAGTCGTGTCCAGGGTTGAGCGAAGCACACATTCTAATTGGTCATTTAAAGTGACTTGCATCAGGACCTTAAGAAAAACTCCAGCAAGGCAAGCGAGCGTGGTGTACTCTCTACAACCCCAGATGTTTCCATCACATTTCATGATACATTTAAATTATGATGGATTTGTCAGGACATATCCCCTTCGTAAACCAGGGAGCACCTGTAAAATACAACTCCATTAATGCATATAATGCCTGTGGATTTTCTGGAAGTCTGGAATGGACTAATTCAATTTACATTACTCCTTATGAGAAAAATTTTCTCAGTACTCATCATTTTCAGTTCTCGACTAGCATTCTGGAACAAATTATCAACGAGAACCAAGGTATCCCTGTAACATACATTGTGATTTTGTATTGAGTTTATCACGTTTTATCATTTTAGTGGAGCAGAGAAGTTGGGTTGGGGACAAGGCCAAAGTAGCAAAGTATTAATGTTTATATCGTTTTAAAAAATGGAAATCCTAATGATTTTGGTGCATAAGTTTTTGGTGATTAATAAATTTTATTTTTAATACCTAAGTTATTTATTTTGTAATAACGTATTTCTGACATGAATTTATAAACTGGGGCGGTAAGAGTTCCCCTAATTAATGAATCACTCAGATATTCCAAGTGTGTTCCTCTCTGCCACAATCTGTTCATCTGTTCATGTAGCTCACCACTCAAGCTTCCTCCATATTCACCCACAACGCATTTACCCTGCAGAGACCTCCTGTTTATGTTGAACTATGATTAAGCTTAGTGCTCATCCTGACGGCAGCATTCTATTTAACCTAGGACACATGGTATCATTATGCTAATGCCTTAAACGTGCTGCGTGAAGCCTAAAGTCCACATCTGTCGGTATTGTACCTCTCACAGCATCACTGTCCATGAGACCATATTCTAAACATTGCAAGAGTCTCCAAATCTCAAAAGGGCATTTAGATAAATTATCCTGGGGATTCCCAGAGCGCATATTTATCACACCTCCACTCAGGATCTGCCTCACATTCTCTCACTTTGCATGACATGCTATAGGCGATAACCAAAACTTGGCTCATGTGGGCTAGGCATGAGAAGGTCCATGGCACTACCTGGCAAGTGAGATCAATTATGAGCGCTTGGTGCCAGATTTCTTCACAGCTTGTATCTGAGAATGATGAAAGGCCATAGCGCTGTGGAACACCTGCTAGGAGATGTCAGGCCCTGGGAATGCAGTGGAACTTTTTCACTATAGTACACGAGGCATTTTGGCAAACACTGTACGTTTTGAAAGGGTACCACCCTGTATTCATATTTTGTGATTTATGTGCATAGTTTAGCTAAATACTTTTCAAGGACTTCAGTCAGGTATGCTGGACATGTGTAAGCACGTGTGTACCTTAGGGTGCCAGTGAGATATATGGAAAAAAACACTAAAGATACTTATTACTCAGGCCCCACTCTGTCAAATTATTTACTATTAACAGGTCATATCACCAAATAAAAAATGCCATGATATCTTTCATCTAAAAGGTGCCTCAGGCTACATTCACATTACCAGGCTGACATGGCACAAAAACATTTTTTGCCTTGATTTTTCAGAGCAAATCTGGGGCGATATTCATAAAGATTGTTAAAGCTAAGAGTAGCTCCAAGTGATGAAATTCTAAGAAAAATCTTAGAATTGTGGGAGTTTCCCTCTTGAAGTTACGAGTATATCCTATTAATGATAACAGTTATTCATGGAGCATCTTACCCCCTAAAAGAGCTCATAAGGTGAGGAGGACGTTTAGGAGGCTTAGGAGTTCTCTTAAGCAGAGGAGAAAAATCCAGAAAGATGATGAGAGAGAAGAAATGTTCTCCGAACACTGAATAACAATGAGTTAATCAACCTCTACCAAATAGATCACGCAGGAATAATGTTTGTGGTTGATCTTATTAAAGATTTGCTCACATCTACCCTGTTTAGGATGTACCTAAACATGCACCCAGTGAATTCCAGGTTAAGCTCTCCACCCTTACCAGGATAAGTTGGAGTAGAAGGGAGTGTGTATACTGGACACGATTGATTCTAAGGCTTACCAGTTGAGGCACTTCAACTGGAGTGCTCAGGATGGGCTATACTGTTTTGTGAGAGCAGCAAGTTAAGTCACAGAAAAACATTTAGACCAGCACTTGGTTGAGAGGGACAACCCAAAAACATCATGCTTTTTCAGAACACCATTAAAGCAGCAATACCCATGTTATTTAGCCATTAGCACAGGAAACTCGCTAGACAAAGCGAGACAAAGCAGATTAATGTGTGCGTATAAACACTGTAACCTTGGTTCATTATTTAAGAGTTCCTCAATTATCCTACAACAAAGCAATCAGTCCCTTCTGTTTTGTTCTGCAAAGCATTACAGAGACAACATTAATCCTGTTCTCCCAGTGAGTACAGAAAAGTAAAAGGTAATCTTGGACCTGTTCACCCTCTGTGTGCTACAGGTTATAAATCACCATGCCACACACTTGAGAGAATGCTAAATTGATGTAGCTTTAGAAACAAATGTGGAGTCTGGTAACTTTATAATAGATGTACTCCAGTAGGTAAGTCATGACTGACTGTGGTTTATAAATCAGTTCATAGCTGTCAAGCAGAGCATTCTAGTCTGAGCACTGAATTTGTTTCCTCCAGTCAAACTGACTTTACCACTCAATTTTAATAAGCTAATTAAACTCGTTGGCTCCCTTTTGCTGGAGACGGGTGAGAAATTAGGATATAATGAGAGTTTTTCCACAGCAAACTATACAAGAACATTTAGATTCAGAAAACTTCAACTATGGCAAATAATGCAGTACCGGACCCAGTTTCAGTGTCAAAGCTCTCGGTCCAAAACTTTCAATTACAGTGCCAAAATCCAGATCCTGCATTGCCATCATCCATCCTCTACCCCAAACACAATCTCCAAAGCTTACAGTTTCAGTGTCAAACCATCCATTTCCAGTACCAGACTTCCAGTTATGATGTCAAACATCATACTTCCAAACATCAGACTCCCAATTAAATGATCAAACTTGCATATAGTAGTAGCAAATCCTTCCATTTCAGACCCAAAGCTTCCAGGTTTAGTTCTACAGTTTCCAATTGCAGTACCAAATTAAGCAGTGATAGTACCAAAGCATTCCAGCACCAAAGGTGCCAGTTCCATTACAATAGCTGCAGTTCTAACACTAGTGGCACCAGTTCCAGCACCAAAATTTCCAGGGTTCAGTGCAATTTCTCCAGTTTTGGATGTTCTCCAATGGAAGTCCAGTACAGGTTTTACCCAAACAAAAATCCTGATCCACTTTTTAACAGAATCCAGTCCAGGTTTACCCAACTGTAAATTCTATCCACTGTTTTGTGACAGCCAAATCCAGATTTTTTCCAACCTGATCCACGTTTTGTAAAAGTCCAGTCCTTGTTTCACCAAAGTTTCCAGGATCCAATGGAAGTTTTCCAGTTTTGGATGCTCTCCAATGGATGTCCTTTCCAGGTTTTACAAAGCCAAAATCTTGATCTGCTTTAAAAAAAATCCAGTCCAGGTTTCACCCAACGGAAAGAAGTTCTCCAGTTTTGGATGTTCTCCAATGGAAGTCCAGTTCAGGTTTTACCCAAACCAAAATTCTGATCCGCTTCTTGTAAAAGTCCACTCCAGGTTTTACCCAAACCAAATCCTGATCCACTTTTTAAAAGACCTTAGCAACCACCTGGGATATCTTAGAAACTACCTATCAGCAACTTACTAATTAACAACCACATAACAACAGCCTAACAGCCACTTAGCAATGAGTAGCCATCTTTGACAAGCCAAATTAGTTTGTTCACAAACGTCCCCTGCTTTTGCTTTGTTATAATGTTTGTTATATATGATGGTTTGGTGTGTTTTATTGTTTTCAGTAGGCCATTGTTGTGGATCTAACCAAATCTTGTTTTGATTTGAAAAAATAAGGTTTGTAAATGTGATATAAACCGTGCAATGGCTGTAATGTGGATATAATGTATAAAGTGGTAATAGCATATAACAGAAAACATGACAGTTGAAATTTAAAGGTCAACACTGGAACATTATCATCTGAACATTCCATCATTTATTTCCTATGAAAACTGTATGTTGGATGACTTTGAAAAGCACAAGCTTGCTATTTGCGTATGGGATCTATGTTTTGTGCAAGTAGCAGTAGTTGTAACAGTAGCTGGTTTTGACAAGCCAAATTAATAAAAAATATTACCTACAACCATGACTCCAGTATTTTCCTGTTTGAACAAGTTAGACCATGAAATGTACATTCATATTTGTTGATTATATTTGTATGATTAATGTACTAACTTCAAATACAATTATCACATGAGGATGGACTTGACTATTGAGTTGCAACAACATGCAGAACTGAAACTAAGTCTCTTCCTTTGGTTAATGATGTGAAACTGAAGGGGAAACACTTGCTTCTTATCCTGCAGTGCTGCTTGCAGGCTCTCACATGCATGTATTTAAATATTACTTTCTTGAGAATTTTACCCCCGGCCTCAAAAGAGCCATTCCAGACTCTCTAAGATGGAGAAAATGGCCCTGTTCTACAAAGCATCAAACCATTAAGGGACTCTGTAATCTGTAAATTGGTTCATTTTGCCTTCTGTCTCGTTCCTATAATGACTACTTTGTCATTATATCGTCCAGCTTATCTAAAGCCATGAGGACTGACTCACACAGACATCAATGTCTGCCATTATCTGACTGACTCTGCAAGCCCTGATTTCAGCACATTATCAAAATCAAGACCACAAAAAGCAGGGAAATGTCACTGAGTGGACTTAAATGATAACAGTCTGATAACTGCAAGAAATCAGACGTTGGCCATAATCCATTCACAGTATGTACATTCATTGATGTAATCTGATAAGGGGAAACCTATGAGTCTATGTGGTCCAGGCAGTGTACAGGTTTCATAGCTACCCAGCAACAGGTGGAAAATGTTCTCCGCTGCTGGAAATATAAGGTCGTAAGAACCTGGGTTCAACGTTGAACATTGAGTGGTGCAAAAGAGCCCTGAAATGCCAGCCAGCACTGGTGTGGTTTGTTGTTGGTGGTAGATGTTCATGCCTCAGTGACAACTGCCATAAAATAAATGCTAACTGCTCAGAAGGAGCCTGGCAATCTACTTCCATATTATGATAGGAAGACTCGGTGGATAGTAACAGGACAACTATCCATAGAGTCGTTATAGACTCAACGGCATGATGCAAATACCATGTGTTATGATGCAGAAAGCAGACTTGGGTGGATTTATTCTCATAACAGCCTTGCTGGTTTACAGACAGAGCAGAATGTGCTTTATATAACTGCTAGAATAATCAGCTTTTAAAACATGATAATGATCAGATAAGTAGGTCATCTGTAATGGGTAAGAATGATTCAGACAGAGATTAGACATCTGGTTCGATCAGGCTCTGCATCAGGGGGTCGGTCAGTGGGACTGCCCCAAAAACCAATCTTACTTCTTATAGACACTGTATATCTGGGGGTGGCACAGTGGCTCGATGGGTATTACTGGGATCAGTCCCCAGGTGGAGCGGTCTGGGTCCTTTCTGTGTGAAGTCTGCATGTCCTCCCTGTGTCCGTGTGGGTTTACTCTGGGTACTCTGGTTTCCTCCCACAGTCCGAGGGATGTTGCCAGCTAGGCTCCCGCGACCCTGTTCAAGATTAAGTAGATAAGGAAATGAATGAATGTATATCTGTTCTAACCATACAATGACGTTATGTATTATTTTTATTACAACAGTGGTGCAATTGCTAGCATTGTTGCCTCGCAGCTCCGAGTCCTGGATGGGTTTCCTCTGGTTTCCTCCCACTGCGTTAGGTCAACTGGCATCTCTGCAGTTTTCCATTGTGAGCAAGAGTGTGTGCAGGTGCCCTGAGATGGACTGGTGCCCAGTCTAGGGTTGATACTTGACATATGTGGGTAATGAAAGTGATCAGAGGCTTATTTTGTTCCCATCTCATAAATACACTGCCTCATGTGGTTTTTAATTGTCCCACTCATTACTTAATTCTAGTGCTGGGCCTGGTTTAGATTACACAGATGGAATGTCTTCATTATATGAACTTTGTCAGGCAAAGTTCAGTTTATTAATGTAGGCTGCACCTCAAAATAGTAGGCAGTGACAGTGGCAAGGAAAAACTCATGAAATCAATAAGCAAATATCCTGAGTGTATCCAGGCTCAAAATCATTCTCCCTAAGGCCTAGAGCAGACAGAGTGCCAGACAGGACCCACCTTGGACGGGCGACAGTGCACGCACATAGACACTTACTTACTCACACTGAGAGATGGCTATACCTACTGACCTAACTTTCAGAAGGAAGCCGAAGGGTGCAGATGAGCATTTACCCTGAAGAGGGCACCAATGAGTGGCAGAGGTTACTGTTGAAGCATCAGGGGACACTACCTTGTCTAGCTTGTCTAGCAAATTATGTGTCTGTGTGATGCCCAGGACTCCAGGACACCAGGTCTGTGCTAGTGAGATGCCACCCAAGAGTGCCAATAAACCAATAAAGCTTTTGACAGCAAAAAATGCTCTTGGCAATAAATATATTTATTTGTAATTTGACAGTAATTTATAGACTACATTAAAAATGTATCATTTCACTCAAACACGTCCAATAGATACAAATACTAAATCCAGAGAAACTGATCATTTTGCAGTGGTCTCTTCATTTTTTCCAGAGCTCTATATAAGTGTACTTAAGGAAAGTGTAAGCTTTTTTTTTGTATATTGTTTAACAGTACCTTCTGTAGTATTTTAATTCTCATGCAAATATGTTGGGTGAAATTATTTCCACAGATTACATTATTTAAGTACAGAGAAGTAATTATCACATCGCTCCACCGTGCCATGTAAAGCAGTTCACGCTCGTGTATGGCTTAAGGTGTTATTCTGCTTGCACATCTGGTTCTCAATCTGCTGAAGCTCCTCTAATATTGGATTCATGCTCAGCAGTGCAGGAGAGCATGCTGGTGGACATCAGCACCAACAATCAGGCCTAATGAGCAACCAGGGCATTCGGTGCACAGAGGCAGCCAGGGGCAGCTTGGCATGCCTTTCACCAGCTCCGGCCATCTGCCCCGGTGTCTTCCAAATGCTTAAATATGTTGAGTAACATTCCATAGTCTTCTACCCTTCAATATTCCTGCTATGTTCCCATTGGTTACAAAGCAATGTCTGGGGGATGTTGTTGGCAAAGGCAACCCAGATGTATGCCCTAATCAAAATTGTAATGATCAATTGTAAGGATCTATCAAAGTCTGCTCTTCACAACACACGTTTGTGGAAGTGTATCATCTATCAAGGAGATTCCTGAGGAATTCAGAAAAAGAGATGTTGATGCTCATCAAGCTGGAAAAGGTTACAAAACCATCTCTAAAGAGTTTGGATTCCACCAATCCACAGTCAGACAGATTGTGTACAAATGGAGGAACTCAAGAGCATTGTTACCCTCCCCAGGAGTGGTCGACCAACAAAGATCACTCCAAGACCAAGGTGTGTAAGAGTTGGCAAGGTCACAAAGGACCCCAAGGTAACTTCTAGGCAACTGAAGGCCTCGCTCACACTGGCTAATGTTAATGTTTTTAATGTTTGTGGGTTTTTTCAGTATGTTTTGATATTTTGGCATTTTTGGCCATTGCTGGCCAAACTGGGTGTGTACAGAATATATAATATATAAAATGTTTCACCAAAAGAGTGTTACTGTCAGGGTTTGCAGCCATAACCCAGTTTCCACATCTCATTAGTGTTTTCCCCTTCCTCTTTAGAAGGCAGGAGCTTTCTTATCTTCTCCCTTTTCTGTGGAAATTTGGCTACTCGCCGGCTTTGCACCTGCATGGTCCTTTTGTTGACAGGTCCAGGACAAGCCTCACCTGTACCACTACTATTTTCTCATCAACCAGCACCATTTAAGTACCTACAACGAGGGACAGAATGCAGGGTTATGGACAAGCATTCTGTGTAAGTCATTGTGACCATAATATCCCACTGTTGTTTGAATAGGACGTTTTACCCAGCCTTTGTATGGCTGATAGAACAACCAATGTACATCTTGAAACCTGCAAACAAGAGTCTGATCCACCCAGCAATCTAGTTGTTTAGGCTTGAGTTCCATCGCTCTTGGGTGCCCTCTTCCTGCCGTCTACAAATATTTCATCTCAACTACAGTCACAAATACACACAGCTCGACAAAAATCTACAGGTAATTACAATGGTGACTTAAACAAATTATTACTTCGTATGTTACGTTTTTCCCTTCAAAGCATTTACGATCATATCCTGAAAAATAACTGGGTTCAAGTCCTGCCGACGCCTTTTGGGTGGTTAGGTATCACACAGAGGCACTATTATCTATTTCAGAGGGAGGGAAGTCAGGCTGGCGGATGCCTGACAGCCCTGGAATGGATTGGCATCCCTTGAGAGCCTGCCTCCCAAAATGTCTGTGCATGAGCCTGCTTACTTGACAGGACTTTTGAATACAGAAGATGATGGAAGATCTAACCAAGTACATGTAGGAAGGAAATGGCACTTTTTTGTCAATACTATACAGACTGGTAACACACAATATATTTATGTTTTCATCAAACATCCCGGTTACAATGAATGTTAGCAGACGGTTTTTCAGTATCTCAGTTTTTCTGTTTCACTATCAGTACAGGACAGTATTAATATTTTGGTCAGCAATTTATTTAGTAGTGCTGACAGCAATGCTGTGCAAATGGAAGCAGATGCCCATGTGTAAGTTAAGTGCTCACTTTCTTCAGAGAATGCATTCCTCAAGTGTGTTTAACTACAGCGCCAAAGCACATAGCCAATTATTATTGTGAGCAAAACGCGGAAAGTAAATTGCATTATTAAAACAATGGTTTACAGTAGCATGAAGGCCCAAAGCCAAAGCCAGTGAATGCCATCCTTTGTTTGCCCCAATTCAGGCTTTTGTGTAGGGTAGGAGAAGAAAAGCGTTTTCTGTCTGGACCCTTTGACTGTTGTATTCATTGTAAAAACACAGAAATCAACTGTACAGTGTGCCAGAATTCTAACAAGAACCACTGAGTGATCACATCTCAAGGCTTCTCAAGCTCTTCCTAGGATGGGGATGTGCGACTTGTTTTGACCCCAGCCTTTAGACTCGCGTACACCAGGGTACACAAATTCATTTGCCAGCTGACAAAAAATCCCACTTCTGGAATGCTGAAGTGTCTCAGCCAGCAGAGAAGCAAATTCTGGTCATGAAAAGTGGGAGACTAAACAGTCTGAGTACAAAAACTGAACGGAGTAGTAACAGAGAAGTGCAGACTTGGGGAAAAACATTCTGATAAATGTTGGTATATGAAAGTCTACCAGAGCTGGAAGCAAATTTTATTCACAGAACTTCTGTGAAGATGGATATGAGGCAGGGGATTTTTTCAAGGGAAAAACTGCAGACAGTATAGTGTTTCACTTGTAGAGATATATATATATATATCAAAAGACAATTTAAAATAGCACGCATGAATAAACTTCACACTGTAATCGAAAAATCATAATGTTCCCCATACACTGTAAGGGCGAAAATATATAGACACCGCTTATATTAGTAATGTGATAAGTGTGTAGGCATGGAATCTCTATAGACAAACAGTGGCAGTATAATGGGTTGTACTGAAACTTTCACAGTTTCCATGTTTAAAAATGAGTTCATTAACTACCTGCCCAGCCCTCCTAAAAAAAGACCAAGAAGAAATGGTTTGCCAACTTTGATGAAGATCCTTGGCTGTGAGCCAGGATTATTAACATATAATAATTATGTTATGATTCATCTAAACCTAAGGCATTTTTGCTTAGCTATTTTAATGTGATGTTAAATGCTTTAGATTTTCATGAGGTACATTTGTAAATGTAGAAATTTATCATTTTATAATGTTCCCCATGGCCACATGGTGAGTAGTTAGATCCAACTGTTTTGAAGGTAATGTATCCTAAAGTATGAAAATTAGTGTGTGGCTTTAAAAATTGTCACTGCCAAACACATTTTTTGTAATTAAGTAAAAATGTTTGTGTTTTAATGAAAAATGTTATGTTCTAACCTGTTTCTCCTGTTTATAAAAACCATTTAACTAGATTTAATTCTCATTCTACCACATCTCAAATGTGTTCTATTAGATTCAGATCTGGTGACTGAAGGCCACTGAACAACACTGAACTCACTATGTTTGTGAAACCAGTTTGAGATGATGTTTGCTTTGAGATATGGGGCATGATCGTGCTGGAAGTAAAATGGACATGATGAGTAAAATGTGGGCATGAAGGGATGCTCATGGTCAGCAACAGCACTCAAATCCACTGTGACATTCAAGCAATGGTTGATTAGTATTAATGAGCCCAAAGTGTGCCAACAAAGCACTTCCCACACCATCACACCACCTCCAGCAGCTTGGACTGTTGACCTAAGATAGACCGGGTCTTGGGCTGTTGTAGCCCATTTGTCTCGATGCTGCTAATGCTTTTATTGAATAGAGTAAAGGGGCCTACATAGTATCTAGAGAAACAAATGGACTACAGTCTGTAATTGTAGAACAACAAAGTGCATCTATTTGGTAAGTGGACGTGATAAAATGGGGAATTAGGGTAGAAACAAGGATGAGTACAAGTGCTGTCTCATTTGCAACATCAGACATAATTAGTAGATTGGATCCTTCAGGGAATATTAATTTAACTACAGCTTGGTATGATTAATGGTTTTTATATAATGGCTTTGTCATTGTCAGTGTCTTTAATTTGTGCATTGTGATTAATAAACTACAAATTCCCCTCTGGCATTTTAGTCCAGACCTGAACTCAAGCTTGCATGGAGATAAATAATACATTCTACTGGTGGAAAGTTTGTGTCTGTATTACGAAAAAATCCTTTGAAATCCTATGTATTAGGTTAATTTAATCATTTTCTGTAGTGAGTCCTGACCAAAAATAGCCTCAATCATTGTATTAACCCAGTTCATTTTAGAAATAATGAATATGTGATAAACAATAAAATACCCAAGCCTCACTAGGAGCAGTGGATGGACACTAAATACAGGATTGTGCACCAGGAAACCTAATTTAATGCAACACATTTACCAGATGGGCCTTAATTTACAAGTGCCAGAACAATTCAATACAGCACAGCCTCTACTTAAAAACTAATCTTCATAAGAAAACATGCATTTGGTGAACGTAACTGAGGTCAATCAAAGTTTGAATCATATATGTCTTATTTGCTGGTTTAACATGTTGGCAAGCTGGTCTCCCAGCCTGACCTATCTGTCATTAGGCTGGTGTTGCTGGTCTCGAAGCCAGGACTAACTGGCCGACCAGACCGGCCAACCAGGCTAGCGTTATAGGCTGGGCATTTCAGCAGGGAAGTAATGTAACATTATCTAGCATTTACTATTGGCAACAATAGCATAACATTATCTAGCATATTATTCCATCAAGTAGTATAATGTTATCATGCATTTACTTTCTGCATTTAGAAATAGCAGAATTTTGCATATAATATTGGTAGCATAACATTGCTTCACTGGTGCTAACATTTTAGTTAGCTAGTACATTATATAAACCTGTGACATCTCAACAAATCCTGAATCAGGAACCTACCTGAGCAAGTTTAGAAGGTTTAGGGGCTGATCACTTTAACAATTTTCACTAAATAAATACAGTCTGAAAGGCAGTGTTGTGCGTGAATGAGTTCAAAAGAACACGTTCATTGAACACGCTCATTTTTTCGTGAACGTTGAACTGAACGCAACACATTTTTAAATAAAGAACTTGAACGTGAATTAGTTCACATTATGTGTCATGAACGGCAGACATCACTGTAAATGAACGTTGGAATTTGTTTTCCATTGAAAACTGAGTGACTCTGTTTTCTCTCTTTGAAACGCAACGAGAGAAAAGTTCCGCCCTCCTGTATTCTCGCTGGTTGCCGCTTAAAATCATGTATCACCAGACAGAAATGGTTTTGACATTGTGTGCGCAATGCATTGCGGGCAACGTAGTGTCCGGCTGAGAATAGTTAACATACTGGCTAGTTAATAACATACTGGCTTCCGCACGACGTTACCCGTGATGAATTGCAGCAGAGCGGGGTAGCCATAGCAACGCCGCGTACACAATTGCAGTGTCATGAGCAAATGTCTACAATGAGCAGTTTCAAAGAATGTATAGTGATTTTCTAGCTTGTAGTGTGAAAAAAAGTATTTATTTGAATATCTCACAAAAAAAGTAAAATGAACTGAACTTTGAACTAGTTCAGAATTAAAATTGTGAACTTTGAACGTGAACTGTTCACTTTGAGCATGTATGAACTGAACTTGAACTAGTTCAGAAAAGCTGTGAACTGGCACAACACTGCTGAAAGGTTATATTGAATGTATTGTTATATATTTAATAGGCAGTATACATATATTTAGTATATTAATAAATTTAATACAAGTTTCAGGGTGTAATGTGACAAAAAGGTAAGAATTTTGACAAGGTATAATGGTGTTCTATATCCAGTATAACATGGTAAGGTATAACACATACAAGACATGCTGTAACTGGAAATTAATAAAAAATTGGTTGTGCCACACAGATTTTAAGACTTAAGATATAGCCGTAGGAGATGGATGGCTTGAGTGCTATAAACATTAATATAACCACTTCATACAGAGAAGGAACTAGACCCTCATAAACCTTTCAGGAGCCTCAGGTAACAGTGAAGACCTGAGTAAAAGGGCAGCAAGATGAGCAGAGAGGAAAGAAGAAAAGCAAAAAGTGGATGGATGCCAAGTTAGCACAGCATTCCTCCTCCACACAGGCTGGCTCTTAGTGAGAGTGGGTGTTAATCACTTTTCCAGATGTGGGGGCTTGGACTTTAGGAGGCATGGTTCAAAAAAACTCTTCAGCTATCAACTTGTTTCAAACACTGAGAAAGTCAAGAAACCACTTGCGGAAAGCTTGCTGTGCTCCTCACAGCAGATGTATTTAGTAGCAGAGATTTATTTCAGCTAGGACTCTGAAGGTAAGTTTTATTAATGTAGGGATATTATTTATTTATAATATCCCGACATTGTGTTGATTTTGATTGATAGTGCTGTCCAGGGATGCCTAAGAGTTTCGTTATCACATGTTGAAGTGTTATGAAATGTTTATTCCTCTGGAAGTCAGAGATTGCTTTGCATTTTAAATAGTTAAACCAATACAGGGTTATAGATCTGATTTACCTACTTGGATTTAACTTCCATCAAGTGTGATTTAAGTGCAAGCGGTGACGGGTTTGTTACGATATGTTAGAAACTGGTTACTAAGACAGCTTTGTGACACATTTATAAAACAAAAGACCTTTGCATGTGTGTTGCATATGTATGAAAACCATATCTAACAGAAAGCTGAAATCGTCCATCTGTGTTCCTTCCGCCATCAGTGCAACCTATCTAACACTGAAAGTTTTGGTGACAAACACTGGAACTGTGGTAGCCTAGCGGTTAAGGTACTGGATTATGGACCATAAGGTCCAGGGTTCAAATCTCACCTCTGTACAGCTGCCACTGTTGGGTCCTTGAGCAAGACCCTTAACCCACAATTGCTTGGATTGTAAGACTGTACCAATTGTAAGTCGCTCTGGATAAGGGCGTCTGCTAAATGCTGTAAATGTAAATGTAAATATAAACAGAAGTTACATTGGCACAGTTTAGTGCACTCAATTTGACCTTTTTCTACTCCATCATAATTGGGCCCTACAAAACTGCTGGAACCTTTACACTAGCCAAAGGTCTAGTACCCAAAGTTTCTGTATCCTTTTAGCACCACTGGAACCTGTACTCACAGGAAGGGGGTATGTGATTTGGGATGCAGCCAGGAAATCTCTCAGGTACGCCTATTAAGAGGCTTGTTGTTACCATGGGTGTAACCTTAGGCTCTGTCTTTACGAGGCATTAGATTAGCTTATGCATGTAAAGTCCACATTCCCACTGACATGCAGGTGATTTTTCTCCAGACATTTATTTTCATGACAAAATTACTGGCTGCAATAAACTACCAGCAAGCATCCACAAGTATCTTGTAGAGCACAGGGCGTAGAAATATGTCTTTGGACTGTGGGAGGAAACTGGAGCACCCGGAGTAAACCCATGCGGACAAGGGAGAGTCCGAAGATGTGCATTAGGTTAAATGAGTATGCCAAATTGGCCTGATATGCGTATGTATGACTAATTTCAAAATAACCTTGTGTATGTATCGATGTGGCCTTGGGTCATTTGTATCATTAGATAGCAATTAGTGATGCTGGAAGCGACTTAAAATAAACCAAATAAACAACAAAAAACACAGGTAGCGACCGAATTGATATTCAAACCCCGGTCTCTGTAACTCTGAGTTGCCAGCACTAACCAGAGTGCCATATGCTGATTCCATTTACACCAAGGACCATCTGCAGGGGCTAGAAGACATGTGAGAAATAAATGCTAAATCATCCATAAAAAACATATAAAATTGTTGGTGGAACATCTTCCATCAAATTACTGAGCAGCGAAACCACATTTATGATTTTTGTGTTGGAAAAATGTTAGATTCATTTACCAACCATAAGCAGTCTGTCTTCCAGTGTTGCATGAGGCAACATGAGGTAATTCCATCAGCGTCTGACCAAGGTAGCTGGAGGAGGCTGTTTCTTAAAATCACCATGCGTTATTATCGTACCACTGACAAGCAAATCAATCATGCATCACGTTTGGCTATGCCACCGACAGAATTAAACAACAACCGCATTGAGAAGCTTACACTGGTGAAGAAGTAACAAAACGAAGACTTTCCCTGGAGTCTAAATAGTTTGCCTTAATATTTACTTCTACAAGCGTTGGTGTAATTGGGTACCGAGGGCTTGCTTGCAGAAAAAAACACTTGAGCTATGATTTATTTCTTAAGTACTCAGCAGTTCTTTGGGGGCAGTATATGTGACAAAATCTCCCATTTGCTGTTATTGCACACTCCACAGGATAAATGTGAAGGAGCCTGAAAGTGGTAATATTTCACTAGAATGCATTTTATTATACTGGCGTGTACATTTAATCACAAGAGCTGTTCAGTTATGTACAGTATATATACATTTTTGCAGCATAACCACTTCAGATTGAATTACGGAAAATGAAAATCTTTTTATACTAACCATCATGACTGTCACATGACACCATACATAGCAGCCAACATGCAAGGAGAAGTTGTGGTCAGTGAGTCATTTTATACTTAGGATGTCATCGTGTCTTGCAGAAAACAGTGGAACAGAACACCAGAAGCAACAACTACAGCAACAAAATCGCAGTATAACATTGTTTATCAATTGAGGAATTGATAAAAGTTGACATCATAGCTTACACCAGGCAGTGATGGTCACAAGTTCCTTGCATGTCCAAGTCTGAAAGTGCAATTTCAAGTCTCAGATCTTTAGACATAAATTCAACCAGACGTCTCCCTGGTCCTTGCCTTTTCACTTGCATACACAAAATAAACCTACACAAGATTAAAGCAAATTATAGGCTATTCCCTACATTCTATTCCATTCTAAAATGGTTGCCCATTTACTATTCCTTACATTCATTATACCTGTACCGCACCAGTTTCAAGACCAGGGGGTGGGTACGCCAAAAAATGGGTCTGAAATGTGCGTACTCAACATCTCAAGCGGAAACCGGGATTTATAAAGAAATATTTGGCAGGAAAACTGGCGTAAAATTTGCGCATTTTACCCCTGCGTACAGCCATACACACATTTTGGAGAGAGCGGGAATTCGCGACACTCACTGGTAAAACTAAGAATTGCAGCTAAATGAACAAACCACGAGTATCCGTTCATACCAAATTAAGCTCCATTATGGTCACTAAGTCAAAAAATCATACCTAAGCGTTCCTTTGTTTGATGTATTTATTGAGTTATTAGAGTTTACCAGTTCATTAGCCTGTTTTTATGTATTGACATTAATTGCTCTAAACAACTGCATGAGGACATGTTATGTCAGTTGTGAATCTGACTTGACTCCAGTGCAAAGGTCCATTTTGTACATTTTTAAGTTCCTTTAATGTTGTTGAAATTACAGACATTATACCTTTTATTTATTTTAGCCCATTTGTCAGCATTTCAGTTGCTGTTGTATTAATTTGCATTTGTAACCCAGCATCTGAGAATGCAACCTCTGCTGAAGGTGCATGGGAATATATAACGGAGGTTGCGTTCTCAGATGCTGGGTTACAAACGTAAACTATATATATATATATATATATATATATATATATATATATATATATATATATATAGTTTGTGAACCCTTAGAATGTTCTATATTTCTCCATAAATATGACCTAAAACATCATCAGATTTTCACTCAAGTCCTAAAAGTAGATAAAAAGAACGCAGTTAAACAAATGAGACAAAAATATTATATTTGGCATTTTATTTATTGAGGAAAATGATCTTTTCATATTACTGATTGGCAAAAGTATGTGAACCTTTGCTTTCAGTATCTGCTGTGACCCCCCTGTGCAGCAATAACTGTAACTAAACGTTTCCTGTAACTGTTGATCAGTCCTGCATTGGAGGAATTTTAGCCCATTCCTCCATACAGAACAGCTTCAGCTCTGGGATGTTGGTGGGTTTCCTCACATTAGCTGCTTGCTTCAGGTCCTTCCACAACATTTCGATTGGATTAAGGTCAGGACTTTGACTTGGCCATTCCAAAACATGAACTTTATTCTTCTTTAACCATTCTTTGGTAGAACGACTTGTGTGTCTTGCCATCTTCTCTTGAGATTCAGTTCATGGACAGATGTCCTGGCATTTTCCTTAGAATTCTCTGATATAATTCAAACTTCCTTGTTCCATCAATGATGCAAAGCCGTCCTGGCCCAGATGCAGCAAAACAGGCCCAAACCATGATACTACCACCACCATGTTTCACAGATGGGATAAGGTTCTCATGCTGGAATGCAGTGTTTTCCTTTCTCCAAGCATAACGCTTTTCTTTTAAACCAAAAAATTATATTTTAGTGTCATCTGTCCACAAAACATTCTTCCAATAGCCTTCTGTACTCCACCAGTTACAGTTTAACTCTGCCTGTGAAGCATCGATTGCATTGATTTTTAGGTCTGACCACATTTTATTTTGCAACAGAGTGGCTTCTGGAATTAACATTACATGTTGCCACTCAACAAACTTGTGTTTGTTAGTGATGCCACTACCAATGCCTCCAACAACACATTTTTCTTGACTCAATCTCTGAAACAAGAACTTCCATCTCACATTGTTCAAATTTTCTATCTTTTGCCTTTCATTCCACTATTGTCACCACTATCTTAGTCATTAATGAATGGGACATTTTATCTTCTCATTTTCTTTTTAAATATTCATGAGGTAATTTGCACATACATATATGGATAATTGTGGGCATTAAGGAGGTGGAGCAAGAGGCTCATTCACCTATGCAAATTTTGAAGAAGATCTTGATTTATAAAGAGGAAAAGGCGTACAAGTGTGTGTACGCAAGGTTTTATTGATCTCAATTTTTTTGTGTGCATGACATTTCCTGGTTTTGAGCGTACGCACACTTTCATGCCAGAATCCACGTAGAGTTTTATAAATGAGGCCCCTGATCCTCAGGCAAGAATTGTTTCTAGACATCAACACAGGTCCTTCACAACCAATGCCTGAAAGAACACTTCACAGGGAACTGCATACCATGAACATATGGAGCAGAGTGGCACGCAAGAGGTCTTTGCTCACTTCTGCTCACAAAGTTGTCCAGGTTCAGTGGGTGAAAAGACATTGACATTGCACCGTTCATGACTGGAAATGTGTTATGTGGGCAGATGCACCTCATTTCATTCAGCTGCTATTTGTACTCATGGAAATATTACATGCTAATAATTATGAGTGATTGAGTCTGTGTGGGTGAAGTTTATATATAATTGTAGAGGATTAGGGTTAGGGTTATGTGTAAGTGTAGGCAAAGCATAAATTAGCTACAGTAATATAATGTCAATGGAAAGTCACTAACATAACAGAAAGACAAACTGTGCATGTGCCCTGTGATGGATTGGTGCCCTGTCTAGGGTTTGTTACCACATTATGCCCTGTGCTGCCAGTTATGGCTGGCTTCTCGACGACACTGACTTGGTGTTACAAAGTAATAAATGTATTTTTGAAGATTCTATTTTCTACTTGTATGCCTGTGTAGTGCTGTTTAATTGAAATTTGAATAGACTCAATTTATTTAGGGTCAATACAGTATTACTTGCGATTAATGCGATAAAAATCATGATGATTAATGAGATTTTAATATATTAATCATCTGACAGCCCTAGTTATAATGTAACCTGATGCTCTGACTACTGAGCAGTTGCATTAGGGAATGAAGCTCTGATGGACTACATTGGGAATGATTTGTGGTTTGATCTACTGCTGTATTTTTCACAGGAGCACAGAATACAATCTTGAAGCCACCACACTGTGACTTTGTATATGACTCAGCAAAAGTAAACTGCTGAAGTAAATTGCCTATTACTAGTAATGATGATATAATCTAAGAAAAACTAGGTATATCCTAAGAACTAGATATATCTACTAGGTACATCCAATAGGCAGTGTTCTGCTATCTGTCTCGATAATGAAACAGTTGAATTAAAAACCAAACATAACAGTGCTTCAAGCTTCATGAGAATATCAGGATCCATGATCTGACATCCATTTTCTCAGCTGTAAACTTACTCAGACTTCCTTGTACAGGTCAGATAATGGCATGAGATGGCCATGGCTTCCCTGGGTTTCACCGCTCTCCAGCTGAAGGAGGCACTGTTTCTGCTGCTACTTTTCATAACTGCATGTATGTGTGCATGCCCAAGGTCCTGCAGCTGCCCCAATGCCAGGGAAGTGCACTGTACCTTCCGCCATCTCTCATCTCCCCCACGCAACCTTCCCAAGGACACACAAAGAGTCAACCTGGGGTAAGCAACACTTACGTAATATTTATATATATGCAATGGGGCAAAAAAGTATTTAGTCAGCCACTGATTGTGCAAGTTCTCCTACTTAGATAGATGAGAGAGGTCTGTAATTTTCATCATAGGTACACTTCAACTATGAGAGACAAAATGAGAACAAAGAAAAAACCAGGAAATCACATTGTAGGATTTTTAAAGAATTTACTGGCTCTCACAGACTTGTAACTTTTTCTTTAAGAAGCTCTTCTGTCCTCCACACGTTACCTGTATTAATGGCACCTGTCCACAGCCTCAAACAGTCAGACTCCAAACTTAACCATGGCCAAGAGCAAAGAGCTGTCAAAGGACACCAGGAAGAAAGTTGTAGACCTGCATCAGGCTGGAAAGAATGAATCTACAATAAGCAAGCAGGTTGGTGTCCCCCTGCTTAAGCCAGTACATGTCCAGGCCCATCTGAAGTTTGCAAGAGAGCATATGGATGATCCAGAAGAGGATTGGGAGAATATCATGTAGTCAGATGAAACCAAAATAGAACTCTTGGGTAAAAACTCAACTCGTCGTGTTTGGAGGAAGAAGAATGCTGAGTTGCATCCCAAGAACACCATACCTACTGTGAAGCATGGGGATGGAAACATCATGCTTTGGGGCTGTTTTTCTGCAAAGGGGTCAGGATGACTGATCCGTGTTAAAGGAAGAATGAACGGGGCCATGTATTGTGAGATTTTAAGCCAAAACCTCCTTCCATCAGTGAGAGCATTGAAGATGGAACGTGGCTGGGTCTTCCAGCATGACAATGATCCCAAACACACCACTCGGGCAACAAAGGAGTGGCTGCGTAAAAGCATTTCAAGGTCCTGGAGTGGCCTAGCCAGTCTCCTGACCTCAGCCCCATAGAAAATTTGTGGAGGGAGTTGAAAGTCTGTGTTGCCCCAGAACAGCACTGCTCTAGAGGAGATCTGCATGGAGGAATGGGCCAGAATACCAGCTACAGTGTGTGCCAACCTGGTGAAGACTTACAGGAAACGTTTGACCTCTGTCATTGCCAACAAAGGTTATGTTACAAAGTACTGAGCTGAACTTTTGTTATTGACCAAATACTTATTTTCCACCATAATTTTCAATAAAATTCTTTAAAAATCCTACAATGTGATTTCCTGGAATTTTTTTTCTCGTTTTGTCTCTCATAGTCTCTCATAACTGATGCAGTAAGTAGCTTCTCATTTATTAAACAACCATGTCGAAAGACACATCCTGTGGTCGTGTTTCAGAAGGGTCAAATTGTGAAAGAGTGGTTCAGGGACCACGAGACATCATTTTCACACATGGATTGGCCACCACAGAGTCCAGACCTGACCCCCATTGAGAATTTTTGGGATGTGCTGGAGAAGACTTTGTGCAGTGGTCCAAATCTCCCATCATCAAAACAAGATCTTGGGGAAACATTAATGCAACTGTGGACAGAAATAAATGTTGTGACATTGCAGAAGCTTGTGGAAACGATGCCACGGCGAATGCATGCCGTAATCAAAGCTAAAGGTGGTCCAAGAAAATATTAGAATATTAGAGTGTGTGACCTTTGTTTTGACCACACACACTAATGATGGACTTCTGCGCTCAAACTCTTTCTGCAACTCTTCCCTCTAGCAGAGCATCTATTGGTAGGCAAGTGCACTAATCTTTGTTTGCCCTTTTCCTTGTTGGGGCACAAATAGATGTCTTTGTGACCAGCACTGTTTGCACCTGGGTGACACTCCAAAATTGGATTAAAAACACTGAACATTTTCAGTAGTCCTATTTTTAAGCCAAAATGGCACATTATTTCATATGTAGTGCACTATAAACACTGTAAATGCCATTATTCCAGGCTGCATATAGCGCACTACATAGATGTAGAGACTCATTTTAGATTCAACTCTACTTTATTTTATCTTTTGGTTATGTGGAGCTGCACTCTAGCACAAATTAAGTGCAAATTATAGCACTCTGGCACAAATTAAGCCCTGCGAAACAGACATATTGATGTGAACTGTAATTTCAAATGCGATTGCCTATATGAAAGCCTAATTATTGTTGGCACTTCATTATCACATTAGAGTGCCTAATCTAACGGTGTAATGCACTTTCAATGCTTTATTTTACATAATTCATCACTGTACCTAAGGCAAAACGAATGTCAGAAGCAGAAGATATAACCAACTGGTTAGGGCAAGTCCACCAATTAACCTAAATGGATACATTTCATTCTGAAGCTTTAAGTGGATCCATATTTATGATGTTATAACTTATCTCCTGTGTAGATATAACAGCATTGCGGCTGTTGGGAGCCCCGACTTCGAGAACCTGCGCCAACTAGAGATGCTTATGCTGCATGGGAACGACATCAGCTCTGTAGCGTCAGGAGCTTTTTACCACTTGCGTTCCCTCCAGGTGTGTGTGCAAGCATGCATGTGTTTTATTTTGTTTGCCTGTGCATGTACAGTACAAGTGATATTCCGTTTTGTCAATTAAACATGTTTCATTGTGGGGAAATATATTGTGCTAACACCTTAGGCATTAACACAATAAAGTGTACCTGAGGTACACAGCTAACTCTGGTGAGTCACCTACAAATAAACTTTCAAAGCAGTGATGTGCATTTCTGCCCTCACAGATACTAAAGCTGAGCTACAACAAGCTCAAGTCAGTCGACCCCAGTATGTTCGAGGGTCTGACTAACCTGGTACGCCTTTATCTAGACCACAACCTAATCAGTTTTATCGAGCCGTTCTCCTTTAACGGACTAACGTCGCTGAAGCTGCTTCAACTGGAGGGCAACCAGCTGCAGGATCTCCACCCACACTCTTTCACCACCGTCTCTCTCCTGGGAGCCTTCTGGGGATCAGGTCTGCGACACCTTCACCTAGCAGACAACCAGCTGGAGTCCTTGCTGCCTGGAACTCTTATGCATCTGAGCCGGCTGGAGGTCCTGTCCCTTCATGGCAATCCTTGGACTTGTGACTGCAACCTCCACTGGCTCTTAGAGTGGGACAAGAAGCACGAGGGTAAGAATTCTGCAAGGTTTAGGCACCCACTTGGATGTTTTCTTAACAGCCCCTTGAATCTTGTAAATGAATAAAACTTTATTCTTCAAACAGCAAATGCTTGAGGCAAAATTATCATCCTGCTAGTAGCAGAGCACAAGAGCTTATATGACAAGCAACACGCTGACTATAAAAACATGGATATTAAAGAAAATATCTGGCGGAATACAGCTGAAAGGCTGGGGAATGATGGTGAAAACCTCACAGTAACTGTATGGAACCATTTTCTTAATTATCTCATTCTAATCTGTTCATTGCACCAAGCATATAATTACATTTATTCATTTTATTAAATAGATTACTCAAGGATGCTCCTGCTAATGCCTCTAAAGCCCCACACATCGCTGTATCTATCAAACACACTGTATCTATCAAAGTCTGATCTTCATTACCTACCCTCCAACCCACTCAACCATGGCAACGAATTAAAGTGTGATTGTGATTAGTGTCATTTAAAACGTTAAAACTGGAGCTGACCTGCCTCTGTTCTTAGCTCATTGTTGGGCACAGTAAAGAGACAGAGTCTTTGCCATTTTTCTCCTCCATTAATAGCAAAAGACGTGATGACTTGGCGGAAATGGATCTGCCTGAGCAGCAAGTGAGAAGCGTACTGTGAACTGTGTGAAACCAGCTTAACCTTAATGATCGATAATTCAGATGATATGAAGAGGCGAGTTTAACCAGTGCTCTCCATCTCTGCAGGAGTAATTAAGTGCAAGAATGACCGGGACTCTGTGTCCAGTGCAAGCTGTGCTGTGTGCGCCTCACCCCAGCCCCTGAACAACAGCCAGATTTTCCAGCTCTCGTCCCAGCAGCTGTCCTGCGAAAGGCCTTCCATAAAATCCCCGCTGAAAGTTGGGGAGAATAATGCCTTTGAGGACCAGGAACCAGACCTCCCTTACATGAAGGACTTAGAAAAACCACTGGGTAGTCTGGCCTTGATGTTGTCAGACAGCCATGGGAACAGAGCTCATGTGTCTTGTGATGTAATCCGTCCGGTTGAAGGAACTTCCATGGTATGGGACAGAGTGAGGCGTTCAGAGGACTTGATGGCGAACGTGACCCTGCAGACCCAGCTTGAGTGTGAGATTGACAGAGAGACCCTGCAAAACCTGTGGAGGCTTGTTGCGTACTATTATGAGAGCCCGGCCATATTGGAGCGAGGAGCCAAGCACGAGAATACTACAAAGGTAACCTTTCAGTACTCTCAGGTTACGAGTGAGGACTCACCTTATTTCACTGAGCTCAAGGGACATTTAATGGCTGACCCAGTCTGGCTTTTGCAGCCCAAGGTTATGATTCAGTTAGACAGACGCAAGACCACATCAAAAAAGCTAGCGATGAACTTTTCTACTTTTATATCAAAGCATATCAGTGGAAGAGGAGAGCAAGCAGACATTGCCCCTTCTTGGGCTTTGATTCCAAGAGGAACCTCAGGAAGGATTCAGATTGTCCTGGAGCACTCTGATGCCAACCTAGAGTGTAATATGCTGAGCTCAGGGCATCAATCTGTCGAGTGGATGCTTCCAGATTTAACTACATTAGACAAAACGGATTCCCACAGAATTGTGTCAGAGCATAACAGATTAGTAATCAAAAACACAAGCATGTCAGACAGTGGGCTTTATCATTGCTTTGTCAGGACTGAGACAGAAATAGACATCGTTTCATACAGGCTGATGGTTAGGGAACGTCTTCTAAGTCCCAGTGTTATCAACGGAAAGAAGATGTCTGTTGAGTATGGAAAATCGCTTAGTCTGCCTTGTTTCGTTACTTCGCCACGACCAAGTGACACTAGATGGTTCCTACCAAACTACCAGATTTTACAGGCGTCCAAAGAGGAAGGAAGGGTCTATGTAGCCCAAAATAACACTTTGATAATTAAAAAAGCAATGCACGAGGATGCTGGGGAATACAGCTGCTTAGCAGCAAACCTTCATGGCGTTGACATGTTGTCTCATCAGGTGGTTGTAACTGGCGAGAAGGCAGACGTTCCCACAGGTGTTACTGTAATGAAGGGTCAATCGCATTTGTACGGCAGTGAGGACACAGAAGGGTCAGGCTACCAAGAAATCAAACAGCCAGCAGCTACCCAAACATCGCAAAGGGTGGTCGGAAAGCATAGGGGTGGACTTTACCAAGAGGGGTTCAAAGGAAAGAAGATCAAGGAGAGGAAGCCAAATAAATCAGTCAAAGTCCTTGACCCAGGACGCTGGGCACGGATCTTAGCAAAAGCTAACGCTAAGGTCTCAACTTTGCAGCCGACTTTTATGACCACCATTGCAGAGACAACAGTGACGGAAGCAATTACAACCACCCCTGTTTCAACTACAGCTTATACAACAACTACTGATTCTAACATTAAGCCGTTGGTCCAACCAAAGCTCAGACAGTCTACAGGCAACAATTCTGCACAAAAAGACCAATTGAATAAAAAGACTGATTATTCCAATATTCCCACCCTGGCTTCTGTAAATCTGTACCCAACTACATTATCTCCTATAAGCTCAAACGTAGAGCCTGTAATAGGCTCAGGGAAACAAAAGGAAAGGCGCATACCAGATGAAATAAAAAGACCAAATAACAATCGCTTCCCCAACTCGAGGCGCAGGCCTCCATTTAGAAGAAGACCATTGGCAAGAAAGTTCCGTACACAGAAACCTACCAGCCCCCCACCAACCACGACAGAAGTGGCATTTACAACCGCATTAACTTCAGCACCTCCTGAGTCCACTACCTTCACAAGCAAACTTTTCACAGATTCAGATATCAAGAAAGAACCTGACGCTCATACAAAAGACGATTTCTCAATGGCCAGACCTGATAGTTCCATTATGTCTGTTCACCCCTGGTTGATTCAAAGAAAAGCCCAAATCCCCGCTACTTTAAGACCTTATACTGCTACTCCCTTTTGGAATTACACCAGCCACCCCCCAGTCTGGCCCAGACTTCAAGGATCGATCCACCATCCGTCGACTGACAGAACCTGGCATTTACTCCACTCAAGCAGAAGAGATATGGGATTCACTAATAAACCTGAAATCACAGCCGTAACTGCAAGCCCCACGCCTTGGTCCAAAACTGTTGCACCACATAATAGCTCACCTCCCCAAGCAAAAGATTACCTTCTCCTCCAGAAGCTTCGAAACAGATACAGGCAATCAAAGCTCAATGGCCACCGCTTCTACCAGCCCGAAAAGCAAGTCACTCCCAAACCAAGACTCTACCAGCCCACGCCGAAACCTAATCCACCTCCAAATATCTCAAACAACTACCAGCCTGGGACACCTCCTTCCACTGTAGCAGCTACCAGCAAACCGGCCTTCACAGCCAGCATTCTGCAAGGAAGTCGCTGGCACTACAGTCACTTTGGATCAAAGATACTTAGCACTTCATTGCCATTTCCCAAGCTGATGGGTAGCGGTGTCAAACCCAGGATAATGACAACTGATTCAGTCACTGTGTCTGCACTGGCAGAGACGAATGTTCTATTGCGATGTCAGGCTTCAGGAGATCCCAAGCCGATTATTTCCTGGACTAAAGTCTCCACGGGTAAGTAACCTGCAGTAGACAGTGCTGTGCAAAAGTCTTAGGCCACCATTAGATTTGTTATACTGTATATAAACATATTGTGGACAGTTGGACCCAAAAATTTTCAAACTTGGATTTGTCAATCAATAATACTCTTTTCCACTGATTTTCATTCCAGTTTTTGTGAGCTTTATCATCTTAACCTTTTCGTCCTGTTCCAAAAATGTTGTTTCTTGTCTGCTGTCCTTCCATAAACACCATTCTTGGTCAAGCTTCTTCAGACTGTTGAAGGGTCAACTTATCCCAAAGAATTGCAAGGGGAGGTCGCCCTAAATACTTGCCACTGTAGCCTATTGAAGCTTTTTTGTATTTTTCAGTTCCTTAATAAAAAATTTCCTATATTTTATGATTGTATTCCAATAAAGAAACTGGAAATAATTATGTATGGTCATTATGCCATTGCTAAAACAATAGTATATCTAATCTAATGGTGTCCTAAGACTTTTGCACAGGACTGTAGCTGTAAAATGTACTGTACATAGAAGTAGCAAATTGCAGAGTTTCTGGTCTGCATTGTCCTGCATGGTCCCCTACCCCTTTTTGACCCTTTTCCCTTTCCATAGGTAATTGAAGCTCACTCCTATAACCCTTTCTTTCCTTAGTTTCCTTAAAACTCTTTTTGAGATATTTGGGTGTTTTTTCGAATTTTGAACTGTTTCTATTCAGGTTTTTCTTTTTCTTTTTCATGACCCTCTTGTGTCTTGTGTGTTTAGTTTAGTGCTTGTGGATGCTTGCTTATATCTAGCTTGTTAGCCTAGCATTGTTAGCCCTTGCTAATCTGTCCTGTTTCGACCCTGCACTGTTGTGTTTGTGTCCTTTTGTAAAAGAACTTCTGTTGCCATGTATCCTTACGACTGCATAGATTTTACATAGAATTTGGAAATGTTTCAGTTCCATGAGACACAACATTGCTGATACTTGCTCTGTTAACTCTAGTTTACTTATGTCCTGAACAGGTGCTACAATTCAAGCCGGTACAAAACACGGACAAAGGTTTGAAGTTCTTCCAAATGGTACCTTTGCAATAAAGAATGTCCAGCTGCAGGACCGAGGTCATTACCTCTGCACAGCACAGAACAAATTTGGCTCCGACCGTTTGGTGGTTAATCTTGCTGTGCAGACTGAACCTCCCAAAATAAATGGCCCCAAATACCAAGATGTCTCTGTCTACTTAGGGAAGTCAGTCAACTTGGACTGTATTGCAGAAGGCAAGCCCATAGCCCAGGTCTCCTGGATTCTTCCGAACAGAACCTTTGTACGGGAAGCGATGTCTCTTGGCAGTTCTATCTCACTTTTTCCTAATGGCACTCTAAGCGTTTACTCGGCGAGCTTTTCCTCTAAAGGCGACTACAAGTGCATCGCCAGTAATGCAGCAGGGGCGGACACCTTGACCTATCATCTACATGTCACAGCACTACCTCCAACCATCAGTGAAGAGGCCTCCGAGAATATACCCGCTATCACTGGTAGGAGCATCTATGTGCACTGCACTGCTAAAGGACAGCCTGAGCCTCTTCTTAAATGGATTCTTCCAGACAGTTCGCAACTTAAACCTACACAATTCCTAGGAAGGCGGCTCTTTATTTTCTCCAATGGGACGCTCTATATCAAAAGTGTTATGCCTACAGATGCAGGGAAGTATGAGTGTACAGCCACGAACATGGTGGGATTTGCTCAGAGAGTGGTGAGGCTGGATATAAGACAGGAGGCAGCAGGTCCCTGGAAAGGTCCTTCTCGGCAGCACAGTGTCTCTGCCATGTATGGCTCCACTGTGTTTCTGCACTGTTCTGAGTCAGACTCCAATAGAGGCGCTGTCTGGAGGTTGCCATCAAAAACTCTGCTAGATCATCGGTACAGGTAAAAATGCATTATAAACATATTATTCTTGCCAGTTTTGTAGGTACACATTGTAGACAGTTGAATGTATATTTGCTGAGGATAGGTCATAGATTGCATCAGCTTGATACTGCAAAAGTATTAGGCCACCATTAGATTTGTTGTTTTACCAGAGGTATAAAGACCATATATAACATATTGTGAATGATTGGATCAAATTTTTCAAAACGTGGATTCGTCACTCCATAATACTCTTTTCCACTGGTCATCATTCCAATATTTGTGAGCTTTAGCATATAGCCTTTCCAGCTTGTTTACAGTGGAACTGAGGTACCACTGTATTCATAATTAATACTGGTCAATCTCAGGCAACTTTATTTTATTTTTACATGATTTCCTGTTATTGTTACTCAGTCCTGTTACTCTTTATATGATGTATATGATACATACAGTGGCGCAAAAGAGTATTTAGTCAGTGCAAGTTTGTGCAAGTTCTCCTACTTAGAAAGATGAGAGAGGATTTTCATCATAGGTACACAAAAAAAATCACATTTTTAATTGTAAATCATGGTGGAAAATAAGTATTTGGTCAATGACAAAACTTCAACTCAATACTTTGTAACATAACCTTTGTTGGCAATGACAGAAGTCAAATGTTTCCTTTAAGTCTTCACCAGGTTGGCACACATTGTAGCTGGTATTTTGGCCCATTCCTCCATGCAGATCTCCTCTAGAGCAGTGATGTTTTGGGGCTGTCGCTGGGCAACACGGACTTTCAACTACCTCCACAAATTTTCTATGGGGTTGATGAGTCTGGAGACTGGCTAGGCCACTCCAGGACCTTGAAATGCTTTTTACAGAGCCACTCCTTTTTCCATTGCCCTAGCGGTGTGTTTGGGATCATTGTCATGCTGGAAGACCCAGCCACGTTCCATCTTCAATGCTCTCACTGATGGAAGGAGGTTTTGGCTTAAAATCTCACTATACATGGCCCCGTTCATTCTTCCCTTAACACGGATCAGTCGTCCTGTCCCCTGTGCAAAAAAACAGCCCCAAAGCATGATGTTTCCACCCCCATGCTTCACAGTAGGTATGGTGTTCTTGGGATGCAACTCAGCATTCTTCTTCCTCCAAACACGACGAGTTGAGTTTTTACCAAAACGTTCTATTTTGGTTTCATCTGACCACATGATATTCTCCCAATCCTCTTCTGGATCATACATATGCTTTCTGGCAAACTTCAGATGGGCCTGGACATGTACTGGCTTAAGCAGGAGGGCACGCCTGGCACTGCAGGATCTGAGTCCCTCTTGGCGTAGCGTGTTATTGATGGTAACCTTTGATACTTTGGTCCCAGCTCTCTGCAGGTCATTCATCAGGTCCCTCCGTGTAGTTCTGTGATTTTTGCTCACTGTTCTCATGATCATTTGGACCCCACGGGATGAGATCTTGCGTGGAGCCCCACGCGGAGGGAGATTATCAATGGTCTTGTATGGCTTCCATTTGCTTACAATTGCTCCCATAATTTATTTATTCACACCAAGCTGCTTGCCTATTGTAGATTCACTCTTCCCAGCCTGGTGCAGGTCTACAATTTTCTTCCTGGTGTCCTTTGACAGCTCTTTGGTCTTGGCCATGGTTGAGGTTGGAGTCTGACTGTTTGAGGCTGTGGACGGGTGTCTTTTATACAGATAACGAGGTCAAACAGGTGCCATTAATACAGGTAACGAGTGGAGGACAGAAGAGCTTCTTAAAGAAGAAGTGACTGGTCTGTGAGAGCCAGAAATGTTGCTTGTTTGTGGGTGACCAAATACTTATTTTCCACCATGATTTACAATTAAATTCTTTAAAAATCATACAATGTGATTTCCTGGATGTTCTTTTCTCATTTTGTCTCTCATAATTGAAGTGTACCTATGATGAAAATTACAGACCTCTCTCATCTTTCTAAGTAGGAGAACTTGCACAATCAGTGGCTGACTAAATACACTTTTGCCCCAATGTATATTTATGAGTATTCAGCACAGAATTAGAAAATACATAACATGTAACGACATGGCATCCATACTAATATCATTAGGACACTGAGCACATTCTATGATTTACTAAAAAATTTTATTTTTGGAATAAACAAATAACATAAGAATTCATTTTGGTAACAGGATAGTAAGTTTACATTGGCCTGGTTACCATAGTTAATAGACAGGAAATAGACAGAAAGAAATATGAGAGAACTAATTTTGATCTTCCCATGATCCTCAGAAGATCCAATGATACAACTTCCTATTGATCATGTGATTTGTGGTATAATGCATAATTTGTATAATGCATAAAGTGGAAATATGATAGGGTAACAGGACTGAGTAAAAACCTGGGACATGACCTAATTGTGTCTTTTAAAGTAGAATACTATGGATTTCTTATGAAAAAAACATTTAAGTCCTACATGGGATATGAAGTGACACAAAATCTGCATGGAAAAAAAAAGATTTCTGATGGATTTTAATCATTATATTCCATTTTAAAGTGTTAGAGACCAGGGACAGCTAACAAATACCAAGCATATTATTTTTAAGTGTTTTTGGAAGTTTTTATTAATGTTTTAAATTATATATCTTAAATTTGCAATTGCATCACTGTGCAGGACACTGCTTAATAATAATATGCTTTTAACAGTTAGATATTAATTATCTATAAATGTAATGCCCTGGGGATGGAAATGGCATCCATTAAGTGGAATGGCTCATTACCATGTTCTAAAGCTTTCTTAACATTTTTGCCTCCAGTCCTCATAGGCATATTGCTGCTTTCGCTAATGGCACACTGAAGATCCTGCAGCTGACTGAAAAAGATGGGGGCAGTTACCTTTGCACGTACCAGCGGCCCAATGGAGAGGATATGGAACTCTTTCAACTGAAGGTCCTGATGAAGCCACCGAAGATTGAGAACATGGGCAGTCAGCAGAAGAGAGCCACTAATGGAGAGAACTTCCATGTGGATTGTGTAGCTTCAGGTCTTCCAGACCCTGAAGTGTCATGGAGTCTCCCTGATGGCACAATGATAAACAATGCTCTCCAATCCGATGACAGTGGAGCTCGCAGTCGTCGTTATATCATGTTTGAAAATGGCACACTGTTGTTGCAACAAATGGGGAAAAGTGACGAGGGTGAATACACGTGCTATGCAAAGAACACACTGGGTGAGGATGCGATGAAAGTGAACATACAAGTGGTTCCAAATTTACCCCAAATTTCCTCCAAAGACCAGGGGTCTCTTCATGCTGCTCTTGGCCAGTCAGCCCAGATGAAGTGCGATGCATCAGGTGAACCTCCTCTTGCGATTATCTGGATTTCACCAAATAATGAGATGATAACTTCATCCTCAGTCAGATACCAAATGCTAAATAATGGGACGCTGATCATCAATAAGGTGACTTTGGCAGATCAGGGAAAGTACACTTGTGTTGCACGGAACTCAGCTGGCGACGACATTAAGAACGTCAAGCTCCAAGTGGATGTCAGGGAGCCACATATAAATGGGAAAAGGGGGCAGAGTAATGGCAGGGTTTTGGCAGTGTCTTATCAGACCATGCTGCTGCACTGTGAAGCTGAGGCTATGCCTAAGCCCCAGATAATATGGAGAACATCTCTTGGCATGTCCCTGCCAATGCCTTATGTAGGGGGCAGATTCCAAGTGCACAAGAATGGTACTCTTGAAATACGAGGCATCCGCAAAACAGATGAGGGTCAATTTCTGTGTGTGGCCAAAAATCACCTGGGAGAAGCAAGCCTAGCAATTGAACTTGAAGTTGCATCACTTGCTGAAAAGCCGAGCTTCCCCATGCCAAATATAGAGGTTTTGTCCCTCAAACCTGATAGTAATTCCATAACCTTGGACTGTCTGGCTATAGGAAAACCTAAGCCAGAATTTATCTGGATTCTTCCCAATAGCACAGTCCTGACTCCTGGAATGAAACTGCACAGGTTTGCGCACTCTCCAGAAAATGGGACATTGCACATTATTAAGCCAGTGCCCAGCGATAAAGGTGTTTATCGTTGCCTGGCTAAGAATGTAGCAGGTCAAGCTGAAAAGCGTTATGCTTTAGAACCTGGTAGGAAGCCCCAAATTCGAGGTACAGCTGCACCTATGAAGATTTCATTTGGACAGACAGTAAACATGCCATGCACAGTGGAAGGCTGGCCTCAAGCAAGCATCAGCTGGACTCTTCCAAATGGTCTCGTATTGGACCGGCCTCAGGTTTTTGGCAGAGTCACATTTTTAGCGAATGGAACACTTCAGCTTCGAGACACTACCAAATCTGACAGGGGGACTTACACATGCAAGGCCACGAACACATTTGGATCAGCAACATTGTCATATCCCGTGACCATTATGGTATTTCCACCACAGATCACCAACGCACCTCCATCTATAACCAAAGCTCCAAAGGGGTCTCCAGTGACGTTGAAATGCATTGCTAGTGGCATTCCTAAACCAGACATTTCTTGGACTCTACCTGGAAGAACCACACTCGTGCCCAATAATCGGTTTACTGTCAGTGGAATCTATATGACAGAGGACGGTAGTTTGGTCATACAGGACCCTAGCCTAATGAACTCTGGGATTTATAAGTGTAATGCCAAAAATGCCTTGGGAATGGACTTCAAAGCAACTTACCTTCAAGTGATATAAAAAGAAATGTATGAGAAAACTGTCATACATTGACTACATCAATAGTGTTTAATGTTCATAAAATAACTTCAGCACAGGGCATTATTCTTCTTTTAAATAGTTGTGCTTCCATGAGTTTGGAACCAACAAGCTAAAGAGACCTCGTCAGATTTTGCTTTGTACTTAATTTATAGAGATGTGGTTTGTACATAAAATGATACATCCAACCATATGACACATAACACATGTGAGGCACATAAATATATTTTTATACTCCAAAAACAGAGTTGACTTGAATCATTACTGCTGTTTATATTCAGCTTAAATGTATATCCAACGTATACTGTTATAATCCACAGCATCTATCTGCAAAAATATGCCAAATATATTTTGCTCAAGTAGAAATATAAAAGTACAAGCTACTAAATGTACTTAAGGTAAAAGTAAAGGTATTTCTTTAAAAAGCCTTTCAAACTCAATTTTTGAAACAGGGCTTCTGTTATCGAGAGTAAGAGGTTCACATCCATGACACTGAGGATACATACTGGTTTGTAGGCTACTACATGTAAAAAAAATCTGCAAAAAAATCAAACAAATATCACCTTTAGAAACCACAGCAAGAAGTGAATAAAACCATTTTCAGACATAAAGAAACAAAATTCACAGAATACTCTGGATTTTTTCTTATAATAACTTTTTCTTATGATAACCTTTTCTTATAATCTTATAATAAAAGCTGCTAAATTGCTCCTAACTAGAAATGGTAACATTTAGTAATGCAGTTTATCATGATATTTAACCCAACCTATAGTTATCACTGACTTGAAACACTGTCAGTGAGACAATGCACCTGTGGTACTGCAAAAAAAAAAGTTCAAAACAGTGTGATGAACATGAAAAGAGTTCAAGGTCTTGACTTGACCTCCAAATTCCCTACATTTCAATCTAAGCAAGCATCTGTGGGATGTTCTGGACAAAAAAGTCTGATCCACGTCTTGGTGCCAGATACCACGGGACACCTTCAGAGGTCATAAGGGGTACCTAGACAATATTAGGCAGGTGGCTTATCTGTGTCAGTGTGTGATAGTAGAAGGGAAACAACTGCTAAGATACATCTTAAATAAATTATAATAATCATTCTCGCATTAACTCCCATCAGACATGAACACACCGTGATGTGGTTTCTCTGTTAACAAACAATTATGATCAGAAGCGATTAGGCAGAGCAGGACTCGCTTCGCATCACTGCACCAGTCACAATGCACGCACTTGTCTGCATTGCTGGATGAAGGGAGTGGACTGCTGTCTCCCTCCCCCATCCAGAGCGGCGGCAGAGGAGCGGTGCTGCGGCTTTCTCCTCGCCGCGATGGAGAACGAAGCGGCCGGGCGCGGTGGAGATGCAGCCAGTGTGGCTTCCTCCTCTCTGGAGCTCAGCACGTCTCTCGATCGCAGCGTGCAAACGCGGATCTTTAAAATAATCGTGATCGGAGACTCAAACGTGGGGAAGACGTGTTTAACATTCCGCTTTACGGGAGGCTCCTTCCCCGACAAGACGGAGGCCACGATCGGCGTGGATTTCAGAGAGAAAGCGGTGGAGATCGAGGGCGAGAAGATAAAGGTGCGTCTGGAGGGATACACAAACATGTCGGATACGATTTGTAGCATGTCACGCTTTAACAGAGGCAAGACAATGAGTCAGTTGTGTGTAGCCTGTTTGCGACCCCTTATGTTTACAATAGGATTATTGTGGGTTGTGGTTTCACGTCTAGCTCTGATCATCTTAAATATATTACACTTTTGATGTATTGGGCTTTATTCGATTTTAGAAACTGTCTAAAGAAACACATTTTCTAATATTTATTTATATATTAGGCTATTAGCGTCACGTGAAATCTGCACATAGCCTAGGCCTGATATCCATACATATTGATTGATTTTTATACAATTATGAGAAAAGGCGTTTCTTTAGACAGTTAAAGATTTAAAATACCTTTTCTCAGAATTATAAAAAATGTATGGATACCAGGCCTAGGCTGTGTACAGTATGAGTCTTTGCATAACAATAGATTTCATGTGAGATATATATTTATATACACGTTTAAATCTTTGATGGAATTTATCTCCATTTCCTGTGGTGTTTTTGTGATGACATCATTGTGACTACTCACTTGAGTAATATGTATATATTAAGTCAAGTCAAGTCAAGTCAGATTTATTTATATAGCGCTTTTTACAATGGAGCATTGTCTCAAAGCAACTTTACAAGATTAGATTATCTAACCATATAATAACTACGTCCAATCCCAAATTGAGAAAGCCTAGGGCGACAGTGGCAAGGAAAAACTCCCTAGTTCTAGGAAGAAACCTTGGGAGGACCAAGACTCAAAAAGGGACCCAACCTCCTTGGGCGGCGTATATTACTCAATTGAGTAGTCATGCTGATGTCATGATAATAATTCCACAGGAAATGGAGGTAAATTCCATTAAAAAGTTAATTACATAAAAATGACATCAAAACCACAATACACACCCATGGTAAAGAAGTGTATAGGCATTCCATTTGGTCATGTAACAGGTGCCCTTACGTCCTAGAGTAACTCACAACTGATACAGTCTTACAGTCCAAGCAGTTGTGGGTTAAGGGCCTTGCTCAAGGACCCAACAGTGGCAGCTTGGTCCACTCCAGTACCTTAACCACTACCAGAGGCATCTCTATACAGTATTAGGAGCCAGAGGGGCCAGGTCCCACCAGATGTCGCTGTGGAGCAGTGCACAACATGATCAATATCTTCACCACTAATATTGTTGGGCCTTTATTACATATGACAGTGGTATTGCTGTCCGATACATAACAGACACCTTCCTGGACCTGTTATGTAAAGGCGTCCATCAAAGTTAACCTGAAAACATTTTAACGCTGTTAATTGCATTCTTGTTGCTTGGCCCTGTGAAGGACCCGTGCATTATTGGCCTATAAGGAACAGAATTGGTGAGAGTGGTAAACGAATTCAGACACTTCCTTATATGCTTTGCTCATCCTTGTGCAACAACAGATTTCGTCACGAAAACACACTCTGTCATATGACACGTGAGATAACTGCTTGCTCATGCTGTTTCTTATAAAAGAACTTAATAAAAGGTCATTCTGGTGATCATGGCGCTTAGACGGCTCTGTCAGAGAATTCAAAAATGCGTTCTGTTGAATGTTATATTGTTAATGGAGAAAAAATTCTGTAGTGTCAAACAGGAATATGAAATGTATTTAGTCATGATTCAACTGATAAAAGTTGAGATTACAGGATTAAATATTTGAATCTCCTGACAGCCCTAATGTATACATTCACAGACCACTTTAGGAACACCTGTACCCCCCCTACGTATTCATTAAACTGTCTAATCAGCCAGTCATCTGACATCTTCATTGCATAAAACCATGCACATATGGCCCATCAGCTATCTCAGTGATTTGGACTGTGGCATGATTGTTGGTACCAGACGATCTCTGGTTTGGTATTTCTATAACTGCTGATCTTCTACGATTTTCACACACAGTAGTCTCTGGAGTTTACTCAGAATGGTGCAACAAAGAAAAACATTCGGTGAGCGGCAGTTCTGCGGACTGAAACGCATTGTTGATGAGACAGATCAACAGAGAATGGTCAGACTGGTTCAAGCTTGCAGAATGGATATGATCATTTAGATAACCACTCTGTACAATTGTGGTGAGCAGAAAAACAACAGCAGAAGACCACATTGGGTTGCACTTCAGTCAGCCAAGAACAGAAACTGAGGCTGCAGTGGGCACAGGTTCACCAAAACGGAACAATTGAAGACGTAAAATCTGACAAATCTTGATTTTTGACACAGTCTGAATTTGGCACCATCTGTATAAATCCATGGATGTAACGTGTGGTGTGTCAACAGTCCATGCAGGTGGAGGTTGTGTGGTATGAGGAACGTTTTCTTGGCACACTTTGGGCTTATTTCTTACAAAATAACTAAACTAAGATCTAAACTATGTTGTTTTCCACCGAATCACAAATGCAGAAGATTTAAACACAAATACAAGTACAGTGGTACCTCGGTTCTCGACTACCGTTTTTCTCAGTTCTTGTCCGTTGCTCAAAAACCTCACCTCGTGCACCAAGTACCGAGCTTTCAATCCATTACTCACTAAATTACATGAGATTTTCAACACTTTATGATAAAATAAGCTTTGTGTAAATGATTTTGGCCAACTGTAGGTTAATGTAAGTGTTTAAACAATAATTATTCCTGGTGGGAAAAATGTGCTTGGTACTCGACAAGCCTTCTGGAAAGAAATAATGACGAGAACCAAGATACCAACCAATACACATAAATACAGATTCCGTACTCTGAATTTTCTGAATTTCCTGCACTCTCCAGTGCTATTCTAGGAACCCAACAGTGCGTGACTTAGGGAGTCACATGGCAGGAGTGATGAGTGCTGGGAAATGTAGTGAGGAATCTGTAAAAACCAGTGGCAGGTTAAGCAAATAATGAGCAATCTTCTGGTGGGAACTCTTGGGTCCTGGTGTTGATGTGCCTTAAGGCTGTCAAAATCAAAATCTGAATGTTTATCAAATTAAAATGAGAAAAGAGAAATGAGATGTGTGAATGAGAAGTGAGAATTCCCCATTCGAATGTCGAATCATCTGTATCTGTACCAGGAATGATTACCTAATCACGTATCTTTCACCACTTTAACCACTCCTATTTCCTAACGGCTTAGACTGTAAAACACATAGTAGGGATGGAGGAGCAAAATACTAAGAGCATTTGTATGTATAGCTATGCACCCTATAATGAAAGTAGATGGAGAGAGCTTTCAACGTAACGAACAAGCATTTAACTTAGACTTTCGATAACCAGTCAGGGATCTGTGAGTAGTCAAATAACAGAGCTTTTCTTAACTTGTAATTCCGCTGATGATGATGATGATGATGATAATAATAATAACAATAAGGGCGGCACAGTGGTGCAGCGGTTATCGCAATCACCTCATAGCTCCAGCGTTCCTGGTTCAATCCCCCTCTCGGACTCCATCTTTGTGGAGTTGGATGTCCTCCCCTTATCCACGTGGGTTTTCTCCGGGTACTCCGGTTTCCTCCCACATTCCAAAACATGCATGTTAAGTAAATTGGTGTTTCTAAAGTTCCCTTAGTTTGTGAATGTGTATGTGCCTTGTCTATTGTTGTTCCTGCCTTGTGCCCTGTGCTGCCGGCTAGGCACCGGCTTTCCCGCGACCCTGAGGAGTAAGCGGAAAAAGAAAATGATGAATGAATGAAGGAATGAATGAATAATAGTAATGCAGGTTTGAATGCTTGGCATTTTAATTCCTTAAGCGCCCTCTAGTGGCATTAACAAAAGTATTTTGCTGCCCTTGTAATATTTTTTTATTTTTGTACAACTATAAAAATCTATTTAAAATTCATTTGAATTTCACGGGTGGAAAACAGTGTTGCTTGAAACCACATTTCAACATTTTCAGATTTTTGAAGGTCGATAAAGAGCCCATTAAACCCATTAAACAAATGAGACAAAAATAGAAATTCCTTTGCGTGCTTTGGAATAACACAAAAAAACACAGCAAAACCCCCAAAATTGATATAATTTCACGCAAAATTGGACAGAATTATTGGCACTGTCAACTTAATATTTGGCTGTAAACGCTTTTGAAAAAATAACTGAAATCAATCGCTTCCTATAACCATCAGCAAGCTTCTTACACCTCTCAACTGGAATTTTAACTTGAAGCTGAAGTTTTAACTTTTTGGAAAAAACTAAACTGGAGGAAAAAGGATGCTGAGTCGCATCCCAAGAACACCATACCTACTGTGAAGCATGGGGGTGGAAACATCATGCTTTGGGGCTGTTTTTCTGCAGAGGGGACAGGACGACTGATCCGTGTTAAGGGAAGAATGAACGGGGCCATGTATCATGAGATTTTAAGCCAAAACCTCCTTCCATCAGTGACAGCATTGAAGATGGAACGTGGCTGGGTCTTCCAGCATGCACAATGATCCCAAACACACCACTCGGGCAACGAAGGAGTGGGCTCCGTAAAAAAGCATTTCAAGGTCCTGGAGTGGCCTAGCCAGTCTCCAGACCTCAACCCCGTAGAAAAAATTTGTGGAGGGAGTTGAAAGTCCATGTTGCCCCAGAACATCACTCTGCTCTAGAGGAGATCTGCATGGAGGAATGGGCCAAATACCAGCTACAGTGTGTGCAAACCTGGTGAAGACTTACAGGAAACGTTTGACCCTCCGTCATTGCCAACAAAGGTTATGTTAACAAAGTATTGATTTTGAACTTTTTGTTATTGACCAAATACTTATTTTCCACCATAATTTACAATTACAATTTTTTTAAAAAATCCTACAATTGTGATTTCCTGGATTTTTTTCTCATTTTGTCTCTCATAGTTGAAGTGTCCCTATGATGAAAATTACAGACCTCTCTCATCTTTCTAAGTAGGAGAACTTGCACAATCAGTGGCTGACTAAATACTTTTTTTGCCCCACTGTACATGTTTATGTAAGTGTGTTTGTACGATAACACGGGCTGGTCATTAGAACACATTGTCAGCATCAGGTATGAATATCACTTTGCCTGGTTTTTTGCAGTCTGGTTAAGTCGTCAAACTCGCCTCTCACAAAAAATAACCATGAAACAGACGTGGGCGAGATGACGACGAGTTTAGACTGTATATCGTATTTATCAAAGCCACACCATTCAGTCTTTGTCCTTCTCTTGTCACATCTTCTATCCTACAGGTGCAGGTATGGGACACGGCAGGCCAAGAGCGCTTCCGCAAGAGCATGGTGGAGCACTACTACCGCAACGTGCACGCCGTCGTCTTCGTCTATGATGTCACCAAAATGGCCTCGTTTGAGAACCTGAAAACATGGATCCAGGAGTGCAACGGGCACAGAGTGTCAGCGTCCGTGCCTCGTGTCCTGGTGGGGAACAAGTGCGACCTGGTGGGCCAGATCCAGGTTCCGTCTAACATGGCGCTCAAGTTCGCTGACGCGCACAACATGCTGCTGTTTGAGACCTCCGCCAAAGATCCTAAGGAGAGCCAGAACGTGGACTCCATTTTCATGTGCCTGGCGTGTCGCCTGAAAGCCCAGAGGTCTCTGCTTTATAGAGATGTGGAGAGGGAGGATGGCAGGGTGAGACTCATCCAAGAACCTGATAGCAAAAACAACTGCCCGTGTTGAGAACCTGTGAAGCCTGTGATGATCTTTCCATGTGTGTTCCTTCCACTGAGAATAGTACTGATAGCTACAAAGAAAAATGTGCCTGCAACTAATATCTTTTTACTTTGGTGGTGCTTGCACCATTTGCATTTCCACTGACACGGTGCCATGCTTCAGACTGATGCTGGAGATGGTATTGGCGAGCCTTTCTGAAGAACCGGTCCATTATTTCCATTGGTCGCACCATGATATAATCACACACTGTGGCATGGCTTGATCACTGGGTGTGAGACCATATTAAACCTGTATGAATCGAAGCATTCAGCATCTACACATAGCACATGTGTAACAACATTGAAACACAACAGATCCATGATGTACAACCCCAAATCAGAAAAAGTTGGGACAGTATGGAAATGCAAATAAAACTTAAATGCTTACTTTGACTTTTATTTCATTGATGACAGTATGAACCCATTCCTGCATTTCAGGCCTGCAACCCATTCCATAAAAAGGGACAAGAAAACATTTTCTGCTTTGCAATGTTCCCATTCCTTCTCACAACACTCAAAATAAGTTTCTTCTGCAGCCATGCAGTTGTAATATCTGCAGCATGTGGTTTTGCATTGTCTTTTGAAAACTACATGGAGGTCTCTGAAAACATGCCCTTTTGAAGGCAGCATTCTATTCTTGCTCTAATAGTGTACTTTTCTGCCATCACAGAAGTGTAAATGACCTTTGCCAAGGGCACTGACACAACCCCTACCATGACAGATCCTGGCTTTTTGACTTGTTGACTCTAATAGAAGTCTGGTTGGTCCTTTTCGTTCATTTCTTCCAAAAAAGATTTGGAATACTGATTCCTCTGACCACAACACGTTTCCACTTGGTGATGGTCCATCCCAGATGCCTCCGAGCCCAGAGAGGTTGATGCCGCTTCTGGTCATGGTTAATATAAGGCTTCTTTTTTGCACAGTAAAGTTTTAATTGGCATTTGTTAATGTAACTCTATATTGAGGTGCTTGATAAAGGTTTGATAAAGTAATGCCAGTGTGGTTCTATCAGCTATTGATGAATGACAGTTCTTGATGCAGTGCCACCTGGAGAGATCAGAGATAATCGGAGATGGTCTTCAATTTAGGCTTATGCTTTTGCTCTTTATGCACTGAAATTCCTCCAGATTGCTTGAATCGTTTCATGATATTATGCACTGTAGTGGGAGAAATATGGAAATCCCTTCCAATCTTTTTTTTTTTTTTTTGGAGGAACGTTGTTTTTAAACATTTCAATAGTTTTCTGAAACAAACTGGAGCTCCTCTGCCCATCTTTTAGTTCTCAAAAAGCTTTCATGAATACTGCTTTTGTACCAAATCATGATTATAATCACCTGTTTGAAATCACATTGTTATTTAGATTTTTACCTCATTACTAGCCCTAAATTGCCCCCATCCCAACTTTTTTTTGGAATGTGTTGCAGGCCTGAAATGTAGGAATGGACATCTATTAACAAATGAAATTAAGTTGACCAGAAAAAAACATGAAATATTTTGGGTTTGTACTGTCTGGAATGAAATAAGTCCAAGAAAATGTAAGGAAAACTGCATATATTTTCCATAACGTCCCAACTTCTGATTTGGGGTTGTACATTACACTTCCCATGTGGTCGTGCATTCAGTGATGCATTTTGATGAATGTTTTATCCTGGTCAGGATCTCAGTAAGTCTTTAGCCCCCCCAAGCTAGAGAAATAAGTCATCTCGGACTTGTTCACCAGAGAGTCATGACTTGACTCAGACTTACACATTACTGACTTTAAACCAGAGACTCGACTCAAACTCCCTCCACAGAGACCCACGATTTGACTCCTGACTTGACTCGGACTCCTACATTAGTGACTTTAATCTAGACACAGAGACTTGTGACTTGACTTGGATTTGCACACTAGACTTGAAAACTCAAAACTCGACTTGGACTCCCTCACTAGAGACTTGCAATTTGACTCGAACTCAGTTTGACTCCTTGACTCGGACTCTTATTCTAGAGACTCGACTCAAACTCACTTTCCAAAGACTCGTGTCTTGAATTAGACTCGCTTCCTTGAGTGACTCAAAACTCGACTCGTTCCCTCATTCTGGAGACTTGAAAATTGACTCAGACTCACACATCAGAGACTCTGAATCAACTTAGACTCGCTAGAGAGTTGATACTCGACTCAGACTCTCATTCTAGAGCTTAGACTGGCTCACCAGACACTCCCAACTTGTACTCTCAAGCTAGAGAAACAAAACTCGACTCGTATTGTCGTGCTGGGGACTTGACTCTGACTCTCTCACCAAATGTGTGACTCAGACTCGCACATTAGTGACTCAAAACTCGACTCGGAGTCTCATGCTAGAGACTCGTCTCAGACTCCCTCCACAGAGACACATGACTTGACTGGGACTTGTGTGCTACAGACTCAAAACTCGACTCAGACTCTTACGAGACTCAGGATTTGACTCAAATTCATACTGTAGTAACTCAATCCTCAACTCAAACTCTAATGCTTGCACTTCGACTCAAAATCGCTTACCAAAAACTCAAAACTTCACTTAGAGGCGCACACTAGAGACTCAAAGCTCAACTTGCACTCTCGTGCTAGAGTCTAGGCTCAGACTCTGTCACCAGAGACTCCTGACTTGACTCAGACTCGTACGTTAGTGAGTGTAGACCAGTGTTTGTCAATCCTGGTCCTGGTGCCCCACTGCTCTGCATGTTTGAGTGTTTTCCTGCTCCCAACACACCTGATCTTCCTACTCAGCTCATTAACAAGCCCGTTATCGAGTTAAAGTGGGTGTGTTTAAACAGGAGAAGCGCTAAATTGTGCAGAGAGGTGGGGCGCCAGGACCAGGATTGAGAAACACTGCTTTAGACTCTGACTCTCATGCTAGAGACTCAACTCAGGCTTCCTCCGTTGATGTCATGTGCCAAACGTGGGTTTGAGGAAACAGCTCCAACTTTTCAAATAGGAATTCCAGGGGGAATTGATTTTAGTTAGTCACACCAAAAGACTGTCATCTTTTTGTTCTTAGAACCGCCTTTTTATGTGGAAAACTGCAGACTGGTTCCGCGTTAGGACACCAGCACAGGCACGCTGTCAGTGGAAAACAGTCTCACGAAACTTGGGTCTATCTGTCTATCTTGTCTCTGTGTATGTATCTCTGTTTTCCGGTTTTGTCTTGCCTCACAAGGTGTGATTCACAAGCTATCATGAAAATTCGCTAACTTATTGTATACGTCGTCTTAACTGTTATCAGCTTATTGAACTGGAGAGCATTTCTTATTTAACATACACAGCGTGTGTTCATATGAATTCATGTCCCAGCACACAATCACTGAGATTACTGAGCGCAATAAGGCATAGCATATCGCACAATAATTTATTCATCTGAAGCAAAGTTAATGGTCAACTGCCTTAAAATGAGGGCTGCATTCGTGCAAACTGTGCCACCTTTTTTGATAGAAGAAGCAGTTATGCTGTGTAAACAGAAATGCATGCAAGAACTGTGAACTGACAATGGGGAATGCATCATTTTAATATTCCTTTTAGAAGATAAAAAAAAAGCAAAGAAACCAGAAAACTGGAAGTGCGACTTGGACAAAGTCTGGATAATCCTACACTGTTGATGATTAAGCAGTAGTGTTGTAGTCAAGACCAAGACTGGGACACATCTAGTCCGAGTCAAGACCAAGACCAGGAGTGGCCGAGACTGAGACGAGACCAACACCAGATTAAGATTTTTTTTTCATCATACACGAATAAAAAGAAGAAAATGGAAACAACTGAATTGGTTTGTAATTCACTTTACATTCATTATACATTAAATAATATCGTAGAATTATAATTATTCTTAAATAATATTATATTTCAAATACATAGTTCAAATACATACATTATACCAGTTAGTTCTGACCCCGCAATCTGATTGGGTGAGAGACTTGCTGTGAGATGACATTATTGCCAGTAATGGCACTCTGACCAACACTCTATAAGTATTACTCCATGGCATACACACGTAACCTAGCAACGAGGCCCGCCCTAAGAAGCAGCCAAGTTATAACGCACGTAAAACACTGCCAAAATGAAAGCTTCAATATATTGGTTTTGAAAACGATTTAAATTTGGAAAATGAAGCTATTAATGACCAACTTGAGCCAAAGGTTTATCACTTTTAGGATTTGGAAGCTGGAAAAGCAAAACGAAGCCACTAAATCAAATGTCCCGGCTCTTAATGGATTCACAGCTTGACTGAAGAGCAACGAGACTGAAAATCAGTTTTACTATCATCAACAAAAATGAACTCAGCTTCATCACTCACAAAGACTTCGGAGGGACTTTTGTAGCCTAGCGGTTAAGGTACTGGACTCTGGACCAAAAGGTCCAGGGTTCAAATCCCACCTCTGCCAAGCTGCCACTGTTGGGTCCTTGAGCAAGACCCTTAACCCACAATTGCTTGGATTGTAAGACTGTATCAATTGTAAGTCGCTCTGGATAAGGGCATCTGCTAAATGTGCTTGCCAAGCTACTTATCAAGCATAAAACTTCAATCATAAATTTTAAATTCACTATTTTGACAGTAAACACATTATGATAAACTGTTGGTGGTTTAATAGTCATTAAATAATGTTTTCTACTTATATTTGTACACGAAAATCGTCACTCTTGTGGTTTGGGATTTATCCGTCTTCTCTGCCGAGTAAAACCGAAGGACAACCCTACAAAATGGCCGACACCCTAAATAGAACACTTAAATATTAGCTAGGGTGTGATTTCAGACACACCCCTGGTCAGGGTTGCAACAAAATAAATGTAACCAATAATCAGGCAAAGTAAATGTACACAATTTGCACCAAAGTAAATGTAAACAATTCATAACAAGGTGATTGTAAACAACTTGCACTAAAGTGAAAGTAAACAGTTCGTAAACAAAGTAAATGTAAACAATTTGCACTCAAATAAATGTAAGCAATTTGCTCCAACACAAGCATAAACCGTTCACAATCAAATTAAATATGAACAATGTGTGTCAAAGTAAATGTAAGCAATTTGCGCCAAAGTAATTTCAAATCATTTGCGCCAACATAAATATACGTAGTTCACAACCAAAGTGAATATAAACAATATTCATCTAAGTGAATGTAAACAATTCTAAACGAAACCAAATGTAAAGGAATATAAAGCAGAAAGAAGTTGCGGCGCTTCTCCAGCAGATGGCGCCACAATTGGAGCGTTTAATAGTGCTTGTATTTTGAAGGCTGTTTATCCGGAAACTTCTCTTTGGTTTCGGGAGTGACTGCAGCGAAGCAGTCCGTCTTTGCCGCTAGTGATCCGGACTACTGACGTTTATGAGAGTCCTGTAGCGCCTTAAACAGAGATGGCTGAGTACAGCCATACGGGGATATTAACGGCTCTGCTGCTGTTCACTGCGGTTACAGTGAGAGACATTTACGTGGGCAGGACAGTGAGCGATCAGCTGGAGCAGCAGGCCGCGCAGAGCAGCATGGCGGAGCCGCAGAGTTCAACACAGAGAGGCAGCAAAGCCAAATTCTACACCGGACCGGTACTCAAGTTCCAATACTGGTGAGGTGGTTTGCTTTTCGTCTCCTCGTTATGTTTGCGACCAGCTTCGGTGCTAAGGGAGGATACAATTGGAGAAGATTTGCGGTGTAATTGTGGTTTGTAGAATAGAATTTGACTTGTACTTGACTCAAATGGCTTTCCGTAGCGCTCGGCAGCAAGCGTTTAATGCTCGGGTCTGACATGTAGAACTTAAACAGCCAGCTAGCCCATGAGTCATCGCCTGGTAAATGTCATTCCAAAGCAAGGATAAAAAAATATAAAAAATAAAAAACAGCAAAGATACAAGACGGTGTTTAATTTAGTTTACGATCGTAGAACTACATATCCAATAATGCACTGCTGCGACGTGGACAACTCGATTTCAACATTCCTGGTTCTACTCTAATAAAAAGTAATATTCTAAAACAATAGTAGTAATAGATAAGCAATAGTAAATAGTGTATGTAGTATATATAGTGTACTAATGTAATAGTTGAATGATATAGTATTCACTTTTATATACTGTTACACTATATATATACTATTGTTAATCTATTATTTAACAATAGTACTATATACTGTACTGTATATTGCTTTGAGCAAACTAAGTGGACTGACTCCCAGTATCACTAGTTGGTTTTTATTTGTTAATTGAATGATGAACAATTATAAGAACTTAAAGATGCACAATTTAGATTTCTTTTACTGACAAGGAATTATTTTCCCGCCACGTTAACTTTCCTAACTCTGATACACACTTCTCTCTGTTGAGATTTGAAGTAACTGGTGTCAACTTTTTTTGTAGTCCATGTAGCTCAAAAGCTTTGAATAAATAAAAACGACTCATTAAAATTGGTTGAGAACTGTTTAGGTTATTGTGCATTTTAACCAGACAAAACGCAGCTTCTCCGTTCGCTTGTATGTCTTTACAAGCCAGTCTTGCCTGAACCAATATGGCGGAAGCGTTGATGTGTCACAGCAACGAACTGAAGCAGCCAATGCAACCACTAGGTATATACAGGGTGGGCCACTTGTATGGATACACCTAAATAAAATGGGAATGGTTGGTGATATCAACTTCCTGTTTGTGGCACATTAGTATATGGGAGGGGGGGAACTTTTCAAGATGGGTGTTGACCATGGTGGCCATTTTGAAGTCGGCCGTTTTGGAACCAGCTTTATTATGTCCAATGGGAAGAGGGTCATGTAATACATCAAACTTATTGAGAATTTCACAAGAAAAACGATGGTGTGCTTGGTTTTAACGGAACTTTATTCTTTCATGAGTTATATACAAGTTTATGACCACTTATAAAATGTGTTCAAAGTGCTGCCCATTGTGTTGGATTGTCAATGCAACCCTTTTCTCCCCCTCTTGACACACTGATAGCAACACCGCAGAAGAAATGCTAGTACAGGCTTCCAGTATCCGTTGTTTCAGATGCTGCACATCTCGTATCTTCACAGCATAGACAGTTGCCTTCAGATGACCCCAAAGATAAAAGTCTAAGGGGGTCAGATCGGGAGAGCAGCATTCTTCTGCGGTGTTGCTATCAGTGTGTCAAGAGTGGGAGAAGAGGGTTGCATTGACAATCCAACACAATGGGGGAGTTGTAGTATTTTGAGAATAAAGTTGTAATATTTCAAGAATAAGTTCATAATGCTGAAACTGAACCTCTGTAGCCTGTGTACATGAGGGACATATAGGATTTAATAGTCATACCTTCACATAGGTTTTACAAACAAAGACATACTAAATGTTCCGGCCCATCAGAATTAGGTTGTTATAAGTTTAAAAATACTGTAGCGGTGGTGCAAAACACTGTTTATGTTCACAAGGAAGAATCAAACAGACTTGGATCCCATTGTCTGTTTTGTGGAAGGCCAAAATCGGAGCCAGCAGATGTGTACAAGACTATCGGTGCCATTCAGTAGTTTCATGGCCTACACTGAGAATGACACTTTAAATCCAGGAGTGCAACTCCTCATGTCATGTGGGTGTACGCATGTAATTCAAACATCAAGATTTCAGATTTATTCTTGAAATACTGCGACTTTATTCTCGAAATACCAGTTTATTCCTGAATTCCAACCGTAATTTTTCTCAATGGCCCTGAAATGCCGTCTTAAAAGGCCGACTGCATGGTTAGGTGCTTGATTTTATACACCTGGGGCAATGGGACTGAATGAAACACCGGAATTCAGTGATTGAGGTGTGTCCCAATACTTTTGCCAAATATACTGTGTTTTTGAATGCGGAGAGTAAAATATTCGTGTTTATGTAAGTTAATTATAAAGTGCAATATGACCGTCTTGATTTCTTTTTTGTTTGTTTTTCAGTATTTCCTGAGGGTACAGTAAGGTGTTCCAGGAGTACTCCCGGTCTATTAGCCAGTTGTACCCGGACATCCGCATCGAGGGAGAAAACTTCCCTCCTAAACTCATCAACAAGTGAGTCAAATGAAAGTGTGAGAAAGAATGTATGTATTTTTCAACTGTGTCACGTTAAGGAGTCTGCAGTGGAGATTTCATACTGACATGTAGGACGGGACGATATGGAAAGAAATCTCAGAAAAAGAGTTGTTGATGCTCATCAGGCTGGAAAAGGTTACAAAACCATCTCTAAAGAGTTTGGACTCCACCAATCCACAGTCAGACAGATTGTGTACAAATGGAGGAAATTCAAGACCATTGTTACTCTCCCCAGGAGTGCTCGACCAACAAAGATCACTCCAAGAGCAAGGTGTGTAATAGTTGGCGAGGTCATAAAGGACCCCAGGGTAACTTCTAAGCATCTGAAGGCCTCTCACGTTGGCTAATGTTAATGTTTATGAGTCCACCATCAGAAGAACACTGAACAACAATGGTGTGCATGGCAGGGCTGCAAGGAGAAAGCCACTGCTCTCCAAAAAGAACATTGCTGCTCGTCTGCAGTTTGCTAAAGATCACGTGGACAAGCCAGAAGGCTATTGGAAGAATGTTTTGTGGACAGATGAGACCAAAATAGAACTTTTTGGTTTAAAGAAAAGTGTTATGTTTGGTGAAAGGAAAAACACTGCATTCCAGCATAAAGAAACCTTATCCCGTCTGTGAAACATGGTGGTGGTAGTATCATGGTTTGGGCCTGTTTTTGCTGCATCTGGGCCAGGACGGCTTGCCATCATTGATGGAACAATGAATTCTGAATTATATCAGAGAATTCTAAAGGAGCAAATGTCAGGACATCTGTCCATGAACTAAATCTCAAGAGAAGGTGGGTCATGCAGCAAGACAACGACCCTAAGCACACAAGTGGTTCTACCAAAGAATGGTTACAGAAGAATAAAGTTCATGTTTTGGAATGGCCAAGTCAAAGTCCTGACCTTAAGCCAATCGAAATGTTGTGGAAGGACCTGAAGTGAGCAGCTAATGTGAGGAAACCCACCAACATCCCAGAGCTGAAGCTGTTCTGTACGGAGGAATGTGCTAAAATTCCTCCAAGCCGGTGTGCAGGACTGATCAACAGTTACAGGAAACGTTTAGCTGCAGTTTTTGCTGCACAGGGGGGGGTCACACCAGATACTGAAAGCAAAGGTTCACATACTTTTGCCACTCACTAATATGTAATATTGGATCTTTTTTTTTCTCAATAAATTAATGACCAAGTATAATATTTTGGTTTCATTTATTTAACTGGGTTCTCTTTATCTACTTTTAGGACTTGTATGAAAATCTGATCATGTTTTAGGTCATATTTATGCAGAAATATAGAAAATTCTAAAGGGTTCACAAACTTTCAAGCACCACTGCATGTATCACTATAAATCAAATCACAATTTCTGTCAAGCATTAAGGTTCCTTGTGTAGATGTCATGGGGGTTAATTTTGGTTTAAGTAGTTTCTTTTCTGTCAGAATTTGAACATGACAGATGTTTTATAGAACTGCAGTTCAAGTAAAAAAAAAAGCTATATATAATAGATTCAATTCTGATAAGTAAAAAGTTTCAATTGTTACAGGAGAACACAAACATGTCCTAAAACAATTACCTAAAAAAAACGGACTTGCTATTGGTGATCTCTAATCTCTACTGCTGAAATGACGAACATATGATCCAAAGGGAAGGTAGCATTTTTACGTTAAGCTTTTTTCTTTCCATTTAAACCTATTATATGTAAAGTGCTTATCATAAAAGTGATTATTTTTCCTTTGGACCACATGTTCATCATTTCAGCAGTAGAGAGAACTTTAGTATGTTAAGCCATATGAAGCTTTTTATTTATAACAGGTTTAAATAGGAAGCCAAAAAGCTTGATGTAAAACATTACACTTGAAGTTGGAATATACAGATATTCTTCACACTCAAATATTTGGCATATTTTTCACCATTTTGAACTCGAGACTTGGAATCGATAAGCAGAATCGATGAAATGCAAACGATACCAACTCCTACACACATGCTGAGCAGAACTTGTCTGGTTTTTAGAGAAACACTAACAAAGTGAGTAAGTGCCATGACCCTGACCTTGATGTATCTTCTCTGAATCTGCAGATACGTTGCAAATTTCATCTCCTACTTCAAGCTGCTGGCTATTGCCCTCATAGTGACTGGACAAAATCCATTTCAGATGCTTGGAGTAAATACCCCAGAAGTTTGGGTTTGGAATCAGGAAAACAAGGTAAGATCTGACCACAGTTCAGTGTGTGGAAAGTGACACAGATTTCAGGCACGTTTAGTCAGTTTAGCTTAGTGTAGTGTCATTACTGAAAACCTGTTCAGAGGAATTTGTAAAATGCCACAGCTAAATATAGAACATGTATGCAGGTTGTGTATCAGTTACAGTTTGTGATTATACAAAAGTATTGGGACCCAGAACCCCTTACGCGGCCAAAAGTGTCGGGACCCCAAGCCCCGCACGGGGCCAAAAGTGTCGGGACCCCAAGCCCCGCACGGGGCCAAAAGTGTCGGGACCCCAAGCCCCGCACGGGGCCAAAAGTGTCGGGACCCCAAGCCCCGCACGGGGCCAAAAGTGTCGGGACCCCAAGCCCCGCACGCGGCCAACGGCGGCGGGACCCCAAGCCCCGCACGCGGCCAACGGCGTCGGGACACGAAGCACATTCATTCTACTTGCCACATTTCAAGCACTGGTGTAGTTCCTATGATGTTCATTTGGGATTCAGTTGTCAGTCTGCTTTTTGTGTACATCAGATGAATTGCAGTGTTATAAAAACCTTTTTAACCCTGTTTTGAATCACATAAATGTATTTAGTATGACTTTTCTCCCAATCTGTGCGTTAAGGCAGCTTATGGAGACGTTTGAATTGTTTGCATCCTCGAAAAAGCCCACTGACAATTCGGACAGCACTCTAGTCTGGCAGTAGAGTTGGGTTTGATCTTGACGTCATTCACTCATCGGATATCGGCTGGACTGGGCCAGTCCACTCACCTCAGTTAAATGTCACCCTTAATACTGCAGTACAGCACAGCACATTTTAATGCATACATTTGATAATAATTCCGGGTGATGACTAGTGGTTTTTTTTTGTCTTTTTTTCTTTTTTTCAGTTTTCTGAGCCTAATTCTGAATACAGAAATGTCAGTTTCTTTCCTCTACAGATTTGACCATGAGAACTAGGCTGATATACTTGTTCATTTTCTTTTCCAGATTTTCTCGTGTCTCATGGTGTTCTTCCTCAGTAACATGCTGGAGACCCAGTTTCTGTCTACAGGAGCGTTTGAGATAACATTAAATGGTAAGGGTTATTTCCTAACTGTTTGATCTGGGTTTGCTCTTCATTTTCAGTGCTGATCTATATGGAGGACGAAAGGTGACAAATTAATAAATAAATGTGTAACATAAAAAAGCAAATGAATAAATACAAATCTGGGACATGATAGTATATAGGTAAATACATGGTTGCACATTGCAAAGCAAGGGTTTTCACCATGTAACTTGAGATTGTTCGGTCTGATTGTGCGATACGGGCTTATATACAGCTTTTTAATTGGATGCATAGTTTCTGCACATAGCAATTTCTGTGGATTTTCCATCCAAAGGAATTAATGGGGTGCGTAAATTTTAGCACCCCTCTCAGATCACAATGATACAAATACATTAGTAAGCCCACCAACCACGTAGGCTACCAAAGGAACCACCTGACATGCCTTAGCAACCATCTGAGATATAGCAACTACCTAGCAACCACTGTAACACCCGTCTAAAAACTATACTCTAGCCCCCATCCGGCAAGCACTTAGCAACACCATAGTAACTATCTGGGATACCATAACTACCACATAGCAACCACCTACTGATCACATTGCACCCAACCACATAGCAACACCCTAGCAACCCTTGGAATACCATAGCCACCACATACAGATCACATAGCAATACCATAGCTACAACCTGGGAAACCATAACAACCACCCAGCAACACCATAGCAACCATTTAAAAACCACCTGGTAAACCATAGCAACCACCTAGCAACACAATAGCAACCCCTGGGGTACCATAACAAGCATTCTGGTCACATAGCAACACCATAGCTACAACCTGGGAAACCATAGCAACCACTTAGCAACACCCTAGCAACCCTTGAGATACCCTAGCAACCACATGCTGATTACACAGCAACACCATAGCTGCAACCACCTAGCAACCAGTTAGCAACACCATAGTAACCACCTAGCAACCATGTGCCAACAGCATATCAAGCACCTGGAATACCATAACAACTGCCTAGCATTGCCATAGCAACCACCTAGTAAGGACTTAGCCATAGTTACCACCTAGCAACCACATAACACCACCATGGCAAGCTTCTAGAAACCACCTAGCAACACATTAGCAACCACCTTCCAAAATTGTTGCACGTTATTGGCCTTGTAGCAATAGCCTAGCAACTGGAATCCACTATAACCATTCTGTCTTTCCTTCAGGAAGTGCGTCTTTCTAGTTTTTTTATTTCTGCATTTAATTATTTATTTAGATTTATGTAAATTCAGTGCATATCAGTAAATGTCTATCCTTGTTGCAGATGTTCCCATTTGGTCTAAGCTGCAGTCAGGGTATGTACCGAACATCCAGGAGCTCTTTCACATCCTGGATAACCACCTCAAGATGAATCAGGTCGACAACCTCAAATTCTCCTCGCAATAGCGCTGCTGTTCAAGCTGAGAGAAGTAAGTGATAAAGGCACTCTGCCAAATGTGTTTTAGATCAGCATAGTACCAAGCCCTTCATGACCAAATCTTTGACAAGTCAATATAATTTAATGATGTCAGGTCTGTAAGTCTGGAATTGCAGACAGTAAATAAAGCTTGGATCATTTCTTTCTTGTAGGCCCATATTTTCATTCCCACAAAGATTAACCCTCAATTAGGAGTAAGCGATATGTCCAAAATGCTCTAGTCTGTAATTTCATGTCATGTTAATGGTGTATACGAAATTTGGAAAATACATTTTGTTTTTAAATGTATTAAATAGACTGCTCAGCCCTACCTCCACAGAACAATATGGTCAGAACTCAATAGCTTTGATTATCTTTTCTCCCACGTGCAGGTCTTGGAGTGGGTTCTCTGGTCAGTGGGACTGTGGATCGTGGCTTAATGAAGGCCTGCACTGCAAACGGCATGCTGTGGGTGCAGACTGGATCTCCCTGCCACCACACACACTACTTCTGTCCAGCGACACTCCTCCAGATTCTCCATCTTCACTGGACAGTGTACTACAAGCATCCATTTTAGGAAAGTGATCAACAAGCTTGGACACCAAACCTGGTTTTCAGATGCTAAAGTGACATAGAGTAATTTGACCACATAAGGGGCGGTCAGAAAAGCGTCACGCAATTTTCCATCAAATGTTTCTGACGATTGATTGGTCTGCACTGCTGTAGAACTGTACTGTATTTGGGATCTGTTTGTTTTTAAGCTAGGTGAAGTGTTTGCGCTGAAATTTGCAGGTCCATTAGATCACACTCTGCTTTTGTTAGAGGTTTAATTTTAAGCTCCTATAGCAGAACTGGTGTTCTGCATGGATGATTGTATATGCTTTTAGATGAGAAATAATTGTTGGCATAACCACTGTCTTCATGAGCGTCAGATTGGGAATACTGTATGGCAGGTCAGGTATGAATGGTACTTGGACTTAAATTTCTCTCTTTTCCTCCTTCCTTATTGGTGTGTCTTGATTTTGTAATGTAGGATTCATGTTGGGATTCAGCTCAAGAGGGCTCTCGTTCAAAGTGATGAAAAAATAAACATTAAAGTGAACACACTGGATGATTGCGTGAGATTGGTGCTTGATTAAAACATTTTTAATCTTAATCTTTCCTGGGCATTGTCATGGGGGAGGCCCTACAAACTCTGGAGCTGTGAAGAAACCTCTGCTTGGAACTACGTCAGTCTGAATTCCTGTCCAACGCCCATTTCTCCATCTGCACCTATGAATTATCAACAACTGAACGTTTGCCAGTTCAAATCCCAGGAATAAATGAAGCAGCTGCCAAATGACTTCTCTTTTTTACCAAAATTTTAACCCTGCTCTTTCCTAATCTTGGTAAGGGAGGCTTCAGAACCTGTACACAGGGTGGGTCACCAGTCCATCACAGGGCTTAGAAGGGGTCACCACCCAGACTTTCTATTCTCCCTCAGACAACCAATCATGTATCTGATGTCATGCCACACCTGGCTGGACAGCACCACGTGGACTTGAACCTGGGTGAAGGCACCTAAGTTTCCAAATCAATAGATGTAAATGTTTTATATTGCTTATGTTGGCAAATGTGCTATTTTTAGACCATTGTTTCAATAGTAGACCAAGACCCCATTTTAACTCATCATCTCAGTGCTTATAAGGAGCCCAAAGCCAGCCAAACATTGCTCAACATTCAGTCTGGTCACGCTTATGCCGCATGTGTTTAGTGAACTTTCTGCACCAGAGGCTGTGCTGTTATGCGTTCCATTACAGCAGGTAATGAGTTTAGTAAGATAATTAATAATAATAATAATGATAATAAATGTATTAAACTCCAGACATGTATGCGAATGGACGTTTTGCAGTACATGCCTGTATTCACACTCACAAGCCACTTTATTAGGAACACAAATCTGATATTTATAATCCATGTCTTGAAAGTGTCTCGGGGTGAAAATGAAAATGTGACCAAATCCGGACGGGCAAAAAAATATACGTGACTAGAAGATAATGGTGGCCTAATCAACTGACATAAAATGACTACATGTTTTATACTTGATCATATCTGTAACAGTGGACAGATGACTTGGACCAAAACCAGAGTAGCAAGATCTGTGGAAGCGAGATCTGTGGTTTCTCTGAGGTAGTGAATCCCTACCAGTATTGACTTTGAGTTTGTGTGTGGTTTGTTAAACCCTCAGTGAAATCTGTTACTCAAAGTGTTGGCTGATAATTGTGCTCGATTTTGGTGGTTTTACACGACAGACCTCGTGCATTTTCAGAGGGTGTATATGGTAAAATGTTAAAATGGTCACTGAGAGTAAATACACCTGGTGTCTAAATACTTTTGGCTGTATAGTACTACGGTTTCGTATGGAAATACCCCAAAATACGAGAAGGTGCTTAGAAACGGATATACACACACCTCCAAACCCCTAGACGTCGTGTGTAGCGGTTGAACTTCTTCACGTGCATAGCTGTATCCTAATGAGATTCAGCTCTTGACATAGTGCACTACGTAGGGTATTCATACCGCCCTGCTCTCACACATTATTGTACACATATGTAGGCATGGTAAACAATTTAGGAGTCGACCGAAATTTGATTTTTTTTTTTTTCTAACCAGGTTTTGGACTACGATTCGTTTAGCGTTAGTGTGTAGCAAATGAAGTTAGTATTTGACCATTTCGTCTTAACGAGAAACAATCCTATGTTTAAAAAACTACAGGTTTTTACATGATTAAAAACAAAACTGAAGGGAAGACGACCATTCGCGGGCTAACGATAGCATAGTGCTGTCTTTAAGGGAAAGACGCTTTGTTGTGCTATGGTTAATTGCTTTTAAATATAGGAAAGAATACGGCGGTTGGTCGCTGTTGCGCTGTAAGTTACTGAGATGGTGTATTTACTGTGACATGTAAAATAAATGTGAAATTGTCTATCCTTTTTTTTGACAAACCTTGCTTTAAATGTAGCTGGACAAAGGCGAGCGTTCAGCTAGTCAGCTACGCTAACAACATTTGGTACGACCATCCAGCCGTATGTACATGATACTGTTGAGAAGTTATAAGTATAAAAGGTGTCGTGCTGAAGAATTGTCTAATTCTGTTTTAACTTTCTAAAAGCAAGACATTTCCGATAGAATCATTTAAGATTAGCATGTGTTAGAAATCCATTCATATCCCCAGGATGTGATACACATTATATATTGTATAAGGTGGTGGCCTGCTGGTCGACAGCACTGTCAAGCTACCACCGTTGGGCCCTTGAGCAAGGTCCTTCCCATATTGCTTGGATTGTACATTGTAAGACTGCATCAGTAAGTCGCTCTGAATAAAGGTGGCTGCTTAATGACTAAATGTGAGCGTGTGCATGTCTGTAAATGATAAGGTGTCCTTTAAATCCAGCGTCATTGGAGAATAGGGCAACACTACATCAGTTATGTACAGATTTTAGTCAGGATGTTGAACATTATTCTGACAATGCAATGTTTTACCTAGTTGTGCAGTTGCCTCACAACTCCAGTGTGTAACAATTTGCTCTGATTACTCCCACAGTCCAAAAACATGCATTATATTCATTGATTATGCTAAATTGGTCCAATCTGAGTATTTGAGCGGTTTCAAAGTAATCAATGTAACATTGTCTGTTATAAAATAGGCATTGATGCCGAGAACGACGTAAATGAACAAACAAACGAAACCTAGTTTCTATAAAACCTGCACCAATGCAACTATGCAGTTGGTTCAAATAAGCAGTGACTACTGTTCGAATTTGGTTTCCTAAGACTAAAATTTTGATTCTTTCTTCTTGCCTCCATGATGCTGGACTTGTGAGTCTCCTTCGTAACTCAACAGCTGTGAAAAGGTTACATTTGTCTCTGTTCTCTTCTCCTAGTTGGTTGGTTTGTGTATCAGAAACCCATTTTGCCAGACCATCAATGCGCAGAAGCTTCAGACCTTCGTGAGCGTGCTTCTAAACTCAACCATGAGCAGTGTGGTAAGGGACGGCTCCACTCACACATGTGGTTTGATCACATTGAGCTAATTAGCACTGATTAGTTTTAAGTCATGCTTGCTAATTGAGGCCGGTTTGCACTTCCCTCTGCTGTCATATCAACCGTTACCTCCTTTGCTACCTGGTGGCAGACTCAGCGGAAAAGACGGACGAGTTCAGCTTCCAGTTCCAGACGTGCCAGCAAGAGGAGCAGGATGCAGATGTCTCAGCAGACGGTGGAAACCATTGACGTGCTAGAAAGCAGTAGACTGAGCAGTGAGTCAAACGTTATCAGGCAGCGCTTTGTTGATGCATTATGGTGTTCTTCGCTTTGTCCATCGTTTTGACATGTCAGTTGTGTTGTCTGACTTGGAGGCTTTGTATGTGTTCTGCTTCTTAGCAACTAAATGCACTCCTGTGGCATAGTGGTCTAATACTTTAGCAACAGCAACCCTATCCCAGTCCTGCGATGCTTTTGATTGTGCCCTGAGTTAAGGGTTTGATGCTATTGTGGCAAACAGAATTTCTCTGTCTCCCATAGTTTCTTTGTTCCACTATATGTGCATGTCGCTACATATAGTACATGCAGGCACTGGTCACTTTATTAGGTACACCACCTTGTTTCTACATTCATTATCCATTGTGTCAGTTGCACTATATTTCTACAATTACAGTAGTCCATCTGTTTTTCTACCTACCTTAGGACTGTGGTAGCCTAGCAGTTAAGGTACTGGACTATATACCAGAAGGTCCAGGGTTCAAAGCCCATCTCTGCTAAGCTGCCACTGTTGGGTTCTTGAGCATGGCCCTCAAGCCACAATTGCTTGGGTTGTAAGATTGTATCAATTGAAAGTTGCTCTGGATAAGGGCATCTGCTAGATGCTTCACTCCCCTTTACTCTGTTCTCTAATGGTCAGGACCCCCACATGACCACCGCAGACCATTCTCAGTACTGGACTGACACTGATGTGTGGTGTTCTGGGTTTTGTGGATTAGACGCAGCTTTTTTCCTTGGATTGGCCCTTTTAAGGCTGCATCAGTTTTAAGTCGCTCTGGATAAAAGCATCTGCTAAATGCTGTGAATGCAAATAGAATTTAATGTTGACCATTGTTTATTCTTACTTCCCTTTTATGTTCCTTATGTGTTCCATTTTCACAGGTGAGGAGGTGGTAGACCTAACCTGTGAAGCTTCAGAGCCTGCTGTGGTAGACCTAACTAATAATGATTCAGTTGTGGTGAGTTTTTTGCTCTTTTGTCTTTCCAGTTCAGAATTATTGCACTAAACAATAGTAACAGTTGCTTATCCCTACATTTTATTCTATTTTTTTGTTTCCCCATTGCTCCTGGTTTCTCCTTCCATGGGCCGGTGGAAACCAGCTTGTTGATGATGGTAATTCATCTCTGTTTTTAAAAGCGAAAATATTGACAGTAGGGATGTACAGAAATTTCACCCAGCAAACAATTCTGGGCTATTTACGATTTCAGCCAAAAGAGGAAGATGGTTAAAATTCCTGCTTCTATTGCAAATGAGGAAACACAGGACTGTATAACACTTTGCAAAACATGACAATATTGAAAGGCTGGCTATTACATTTACATGCACTGGAACAATGTTTAAGCCTTGTGTAGAAACTTTTTTTTTTTAATTATTGTGTCAATTATGGAAAACAGGACTTTAGCCGGGACTGGATTACAGAAACTTCATGGCATACCTGACACATTCATAATATAAAGCGTACTTTTCTTGGTTCTCCATAGACTGTGTCAGCAGGATGGGTTGCACTGATACCCCAGTGACTCTGTGTGACAAATATATAGGTTTCCGCTTCCAACAAGTCAGTTCCATCCACTTCCTGCCCTGCTATCCTTAAACATAATCTACAGAGACTTGGATTGCCAACTTGAGAACTTGGCTGGCTTGCACTGGACCTGAATAAAATGCACTGGATTGGTAAAAATGAGCCAGGGCTTAATGCCTTACATCAGAAGCCGACCTCACGGTCACGTTCCAAAATCTAGAGGAAAGCCCTTTTAGAAGAAGAAAGGCTGTTGTAGCAGCAGAGGATTTAATTTTGGGTGCTCATGCACTTTTGGACATATGGTGTAGATTGCAGAGTGAAGAAATTTCTGTATTATGGCCCAAGTCTCATAAATGGATGGACAGTCATTATGTAATGACTTTGAAATGGTCTAATGATGTTCAGAACAATTTTGGGCAATTTATTTTCCTCTGTTGAGAACTGATTTCTGGCATTTGACTGGAATATGTCCATGATTTTGTCCAGACAGTGCATGTAAATACACTAATAGCAGGTTAGTGCATGAGCGTGTATGGATGGGTGTGGGTGCATTAATGTCCTTGTGTTGGATTGGCTCCCAGTGCTGCCAGTTGCTCCCCAGGACCCATAACCATGAATTGAATTAAACGTGTGGAAAGTGAATGCGAACACCAAGGATGGAACGCTGATCAAACACAACAAGAGGGTTAAGTTATGTGAGGAGAGGGGTCTGGTTTTTGGTATTTATAATGTCACTGTATCACTGGTGTGTGCTAGGTACACAGAGCAGACATGTCCAGGGCACAGAGAGTTATGTCCTGAGCAGCGACGATGAGGAAGAGCCAAGTCCAAGCCTCAATCCGGCTTTACTTTCATCTCTGCGCGCCAGTGCGAGAGCCAGGTAAGTCCGGTTCTGATTCCACGCCCTTTTGTTTAATTGTGTGTACCTGGCACAGGTACTGCACGTTTTATAATGGCCTGGCTTGCTGTATTTCAACTTTATGATGGGAATCTGATCATAAACGCACCTTCATTAGGACCCGTACTATGAATTTTGAATTTGGGCAGGCGTATTTCGGGGAGCACCTGTATTACACGGCTTGTACAGAACCGCAAAAGTGTATGCAAAGGTTGTTTACTCCGATTAAATCATGTTTACAGCCTTTACAGTGAATGGAGAGTGGCGGAGCCAGAATGTTACCTCAGAGCATTTCCTCAGTTTGATGCACATACACATTTCAGCCTGGAGTTTTTATTTTGGTGCCCCTCTCATTTCATCCATTAGTTACAGATCAGTTTCTCACAGCAAACCTGCTATGATAGTCCATGTGCATTATGCTCAACCAAGCAATGTAGTTCCAGCAACACTTGATACATTAACACCAGTATACAAGTACTGCTGTGCCAAGAATGGTCATTGAAGAACATGGTCGAGCATAGCAGAACGTTGTTAATAAACATAAACAATTGACTTTTTATTGGCTTGTATGCTCTCTTTTACAGGTCTACGCCTGGAGCGGTTAGCTGCCCCGTGTGCATGGATGCATATGCAGAGGTAAAAACAATAGACATCAATAGGTAATCCAATGGAGTTGTTATTCTGTCTGTGGATACCACAAGAGTTTATGCACCACCACTATGAGTGTGTTTACATGCACTTAATAATCTGATCAGAGTCAGATTTCTGCAGTTATCCGATTATTCGAGGATGGTCATGTATACAGGGTATCTGATAAATAGAGTTGGAATTTAACTCTGTAATTGGATTTCTCAGAGCATGTGTACCCTTATTCTTTCCTACCAAAACAATATTCTGTCTTACCAACAACAGAGGCTGGCCGTTTCTCAATACCAAATACGTGAAGTTTGGACTTGCGTACTTCCTAAGTCTGGACCAGGAAGTTCCACTTGCGAGTACATTCTCCAGATGATGGGAGGACACAGTTTGGTTATTCTACAATTGGAACTGCAGCATACTTGGCTATGGAGCCTAGACAGTTTACTTTTTAAAGCTAGATAAAATCCTAAAACTTGTATAAAGCCCGTCAGTGGTGGAAGAAGTGCTCAGATCTTTTAATTTCCGTTGAATAGTTATAGGCAATTAAGCAGAAATAAAAACCTTCCCAAACATAACCGAGCACCAAACAAGTCTGATTTTTAGAATGGAATTTAATTCTGAACTTCAATTTATATCAGACAATTCATATTTAGATTACAGGTTGAATACATATAACACATAATAAACGTTAACTTTACGTCACATCTCCGAAGCGTCTGAGCAATTTTTAATGTAAGCTCTATATTGATAAACTGACTGCATAGTTGAATTTTAAACGACATTCTAGCCTAAAAAAAATCTTAGAACTTCTTTCTGTGACACAATAACAGCATTACTTTGAAAATTACACATCCAATTGGGAGTCCTCTCATCCGCTATTACTGCGCTGACGATGCATTGTGGGATTGTCCAAGTCCGCACAAGTCTGCTCCCATGACTCCTTGATAATATGGGCGGAGCAAGAACACATCCGGGGATTTGGAGCCTCCTTGGCTAGATGCGAACTGATGGAACAGTACTTGGGCTGCGACTGATGACGTTTCACAAGAACACAAGTACAGAGAAGTACGCATGTTGAGAAACAGCCAATGTCTCTACTGGAAAGCAGTGTTATACAAGAAATCCTAAGCTGCCCCAAAATCAGACGACTTTCCAAAATTCCTACAAGTAACAGAGCTTTAAGAGCGTTCAGGACTGTGGTAGCCTAGCAGGTAAGCTACTGGACTATGAACCAGAAGGTCCAGGGTTCAAATCCCACCTCTGCCAAACTGCCAATGTTGGGTCCTTGAGCAAGACCCTTAACCCACAATTGCTTGGATTGTAGGACAGTACCAATTGTAAGTCGCTCTGGATAAGGGCGTCTGCTAAATGCTGTAAATGTAAATGTTCATCTAGCCTCGTAACCCTCCCCCAAATCAGTAGCCCCAGGACTGATATGGCCAAGTGTAGAGTCTTTGGGTTCAAGTGGGTTTTGGGTTCGTCATAGTTTTCGTCAATGACTCTTTTCTTCTAACGAAAACTAAAATGACTAAAAAACAATAACTAGGACGAAATGAATGGACACTTGTCAACGAATAAAAACGTGACAAATGTTTGGCAGAGACGACATCAGATCTGATTTAGCATTGTGGAAGGTGGAGCCACGTGTGGAAAAGGTCCAATCATAACTTGAGTATATGTGGAAGGTTGATGAGTTGGGTAGCGATCCAATCAGTAACGCGGTAAGACGCTCACATTTGATCTGACTGGCTCGACAATGTCAACAGCTGGGAGAAGGAGAGTCGATATTTGGGCACATTTCTCATTTGATATCAAGGAAAACGAGACTCTTTATAAACCGTGTGTGGCGCCATCTCCGGTAAAAATACAAGAAAGTTTAAACAACACCTGCAGGCATGTCGTCCTGAAACTGCAGTCAAGCTACCCGACCTAAATGCAAATAAAGTGGGGATTAAAATATGTTTTCAGTTCGTGACGTGGATATATTTTGTCTAAGAAGTGTTCATACTATTCCTGTAACATAACGTTTTATACTGTAATTATGAATAAATGCACATGTATCTGATCTTATATGTTTAATAAAGCTCATAATATATCTTTTATTCTAACTAGAGTCTATTGTACAATATCTCATGAGTGTCCACACCGAGTTTGAAGCAGATTGAGTTTTGGTCACCACTTTACTGTAGACTTCTATTATCGATGCATGCATATAGAACTGAGCTTATATCGCAATTAGATCTTATATTCATTCCATCTTGATTCTGTTTTACAATATGATTAAAACTAGATCATAATTTGCTGTCAAAATGAAGACTGGTATTTACTCTCTATGCACATAATATCTTTATTCTTCTCCAGATCATTGAAAGCGGCCGACTTATGGTTTCCACCAAGTGTGGCCACCTGTTCTGCAGCCAGTGCCTCCGTGACTCCCTCTCCCAAGCTCACAGCTGTCCCACATGCAGAAAGAAACTCACTCACAAGCAGTATCACCCTATTTACATCTGACCTGCTAAGGGAAGCTGTAACTTTAGCTGCCAGTGTTTTCACAGACCTGCACATTTCTACAGCCCTTCTGTCTGTCTCTGAAAAGTTGCTCTCTGACATGTTGCCTCACGTCACCTGGACCTAGATTAATTTATCGCCAATGCAATAGTCTAGAAGCAGAGATGACCAAAACCGTGATGGATTCTTTACACAATCCGTGATCATGCTGTAATTGATGTCTAATAAGGAGTAATGTGTATTCGATGACTGTAATCCACTGGGATTTGTAGTTGGAAGGTGTTACATACAGATTCTGGTCAGATAGCAATACAGATGCTTGAAATGAGTATGGAACTCTGCCCATATGCTTTTGGGGGGGTGTGTGTGTGTTGTCAGAACTGGGTGCAGTTTGGTTTATTCTTCCCTCCATTCTTTTATATTCATTGTAAATACGTGTATGTATTAATATACAAAGATCTAATAAGTTAAAGAATGTAGTAGTATGATGGTGGTTTCAATAAAAGAAATGAAATCCTTTGTTTGTTTTACCACACTAAGTGTGGCCAAAGTATGGATGCCACTTCAGAATTTGGGTTCAGTTATATCAGTCCACGATAGATGTCATAGTTGTGTTAATAAAAGCAATGAGCTATGGTCTGTTGGCTTATATACTGATAAGGCTCTGCTCTGTGACGTGTCTTCATGAATCCTTCATTCTTCATGTGGCGGTTTGGTCTGTATGGTTATGACGAGTATCACTCTTCTCCATGCTCGTCTCTTCCAGTTTTGTTCTCGCAACAGCATGAACGGATGACTACATTACCCACAAATCTGTGTGGGTACAGAGCTGGGGTCACAGTTGTGAAAAGAGTTGTAGTGTGAACCAGGGATGATACTAGGGTCAGAGCTTTAGGGTGCTGAGCAACCCAGTGAGCCATGACCCCTAGCCCCTGGAATGTTTTACAAAAAAAAAAATCCTGTGCATTTTAATGTGATTTTAGACTGTCATTCCCACACTTGTTAAGGAAAAACATTGGATTTTTGGGTAGGGACACTGACAGGAAAGGACACCAACAAATCTGAGAAAGCTTGCCTTTTTCTGAGCCTTTGAGCCATCAGTTGGAGCATACCATTTGTGAGGCATGGGGGACTGCTGTGATTTCTATGTTTAAAAAATTATGTCGAAACCATATTCTCTATGGTTTTAACATTTTTTCAACTTATCAGAGACTAAAAAATAGTTTAGGGGTGCTGGGACTCCACTCTAACCCCTGGAAATTGGCTAGACACTCCTTGGGTTTGAACAAATGATCCCGGTTCTCATCAGTGCTGAAGATGACCAGAACGAGAGCCAAGTTCTCAGTTTGTTTATGATAGGAACATCAGTTGTTGGTTGGCTTTCAGGTTCACTTTAACATAACTGAGTCAACTGCAGACCACTGGTTGTGCACACTCACACTGGGACACTAGAGATGCTGGTTGACCCAATGAATGTGTTTGAAATATGGGGTGAACATGCCAGCTGCAGAGGAGAATGGCCAGACTGGTTCAAGCTGATAGACAACAGTAACTCACATAAAGACTAGTTACAGCCGAGGTGTGTAGCAGAGCATCTCTGAACACACGACACATCAAATCTTGAAGACAGACACCTGAGCTAAATTTGCATGGTCTTACCTAATTGGACAATAGACGATGAAGACGTTGCCTGGTCTCCTGAGTCTCGATTTCTGCTGCGACATGCTGACGGTAGGGTCAGAATTTGGTGTGAACAACATGAAAGCATGGACCCATCCTGTTGACAGTTCAGGCTGTTGGTGGTGGTGTTATGGTGTGGGGGATATTTTCTTAATTTAATACCAGTTAAGGATTGTTTAAACACCTCAACCTACCGGAGTATTGTTGCTGACCATGTTCATCCCTTTATGACCACAGTGTAGGATAACACGACGTGTCACAAAGCAAATAATCTCAAACTGTATTTCTGAACGTGAGTTCACTATACTCAAATGGCGCCCACAATCACCAGATCTCAATCAAATGAGCACCTTTGGGTTGTGGTGTAATGGGAGATCTGCATCATGGATGTGTAACAACTGTGTGGTGTTGTGATGTCAATATGGACCAGATTCTCTGAGGAATGTTTCTAGCACCTTGTTGAATATATGCCACTAAGAATTAAGGCAGTTCTTAAGACAAAGAGGGGTCCAACCGTGTGCTAGCAAGGTATACAAAATAACGTGGTCAGTGAGTGTATATGAAAACACCCCATTAAGTGAACCTGAAAGAAAACCAATCAATTCTTCTTGAACTTCTTTACAGCTCAGACTTTATCGGTGTAACATTGAAATATGGGTAATGTATTTTTCCACCTCTCGTGTTGGGTCTGCTACATCCACAGGGGCGATACGCTACGGTACCGCACGGTGGCGAAGTGTTTAGGGGTAAATTCTAGTATAGGCTCCTGCTACCCTGTTAACCAGACCAGGAACCCACACACATTAACTCAAAGACGCAGACCAGGCCAGTGTGAGGATAAAACATGATAATAATATAACTGTACTGCAGTGCAATGGCGTACGTCATGTTATTACCGCAAGATGTCGCTGTGTACTTAGGAAAATTAACTGCAGTAGGTTTGTTTCGTTAGACTGTATCTTTGGACCATCCAACGACGCTTTATTGAAGTAATTGTATTTAGTTCAGCTAACTGAATTGTGGCCAAACGTTAGGTTTCCAAACCCTAGTTTAAACGATAGCAAGCGTGTGATGTAAATAAATTATCATCACTTTTCGTCCTCCAGACGAACGATTTCATTATATTTCATTTGACCATGAATAAGACTCTCATAGGAACCTATAAATGTCAGGAATTGTTTTCCTCTAACAGTTGCAAAATCTGTCTACCAGATGTCTTATTTAAAGTCTACCAGCAGCTGGTTTAACACAGTCGTCCATGTATTGTAGTTGTTGATCGATCAAGAGTGATGCAGCAGCTCACGGTGGGTGACGATGAAAAACCCTGAGTAAAGTCTGTTTGCTTTTAGAGTAACAGTTTTTTATATGTTTCTGGAAGACTTTCGCATGAACAAATTACAAAATGTAATCTATTTTCAGTGCACACGAAGAAAGGAGAGCAGCTCTGGTGATCAGTGGTAAGAGCCTACTGCTGGAAACGACTAGGGTTTGAATACCAGAGCTTGCAATGTAAAGGTCAGGTGGTTCATTTTCTGAACTCTTTGATGGACTGTTGCCCTGTCCAGGGTGTACCTCCGCCTGTGCCCATTGAAATGTGGGTTGGATAAGTGAGGGTAAAACAGGATGCTTCAAAGAAATGTTGAGAGGGCTCCAGTTCCTTTCACAAAGCACACAGGGTGCAGGCATACATGTAGGCGTGATGTGGGCAGGATGCCAGTCCATCACAGGCTGCGCAGAGATCACTGTTGCCATGCCAGGGGGATGATCCCTTGTCCAGCCTCTTCTCCCTCAGATCCCATCAGTTGTGTCTGCATATGATGTCCAGAAGGAAACAAATAGGGCATCTCTGGCAAGGTGGTGCAGTGGAACTAGCATGTGTATAATTTGTATGTTCTCCCTAAATATGCATAAATGTCCTTCCACATTTCAAAGATGTGCTGACAATATCATCTATCATTTAAATATAAAACATCGAAATGTACTATAATTTTGTTTATTTGACATTTCTGTGGAGGAGGCTTTGGGGGTCCCTCAATGCATGGGGCCTGATATAATGAGCTGTCCTAGTTGTGCAGTAAACATCTTTACACAAATTTGAATGCTTACATTTAAAAATGCTGCTTGAATAATGCCTTTCAAATAATCCACCAGTGTTTCTGTGAGGTCTCAGAATTAATTGACTCATTGATTCATTAAAATCCCCCTGACTTTTCTTCAGACGTTGTGTTAACTTTATTCCGGTTTTTTTTTCATCTACAAAATATCTGATTTGACTATGATGCTAAAACCGTTGCATAAGACGTCACACCTCTGACTTGTGTGTGAAAAGTTTCTTTTTATCTGTTCCTAAAAATTATTAAAATGAATAATTAATAAATACAATTTAGCTTAAACACAAATGCACACTTATGCAACCGTTTAAGCATCTCTAGTCCAGTTCCAGGTTTTATACAAGTGAAAAAAGAACTTCACACAATCTCTGCAGGGAACAAACTGCAAAAAATCAGGAATCCATTTTAAAACACTGGAGAAAGAAAACAAAACGTAGCATGTGCAAACGTTTGGGCACAGATTACCTCAGAACGTAATTGGCTTAATATACTTATTATGCTTAATAGAACTTAATATGTCCTTTAAGCACTTTTCTATTTAAAACAATCAATAAAACATGATCGGCCTTCGGGGGGCGCAGCGCTGTAATGCACTAACCATCATCGCAGTGACCAATTTTCAAGACGTTGCCAGGAGGTGTTACACACATGCATGACTGGCTGTGCCTGAGGAAGATTAGGCTGTTAGGGGATCATCCCCTGGTGCCCCAATAGTGACCCATACCCAGCTGTGTATTTCCATGAGTACTTTTGTAAAGAAAGAAACAGATCATAAAATGAAACCCAGAGATGTTGGGCCCCATGAAAAGATATTACACTGGACTCCATAAATAAGTGCAGCTATATCTTTCAGGGTTCTTAGAATTGTCCTGTTCTATGTATACACTGATCAACCGTAACATTAATACTATTCAATATATTGTGTAGGTCCCCCTTGTGCCATCAAGACACTGCCCCCTCGAGACCTGGACTTCACAATACCTCTGAATGTGTCCTGTTGTATTTGGAACCAAGTCTTTAACGGCAGATGCTGTAAGCCCTGTAAAACTTGCAAAGTGGTCTCCATGGTTCAGACTTGTTTATCCAGCACGTCCCTCAGATGCTTGACTGGCCTGAGATTTTGGGAAGTTTTAGGCTAAGACATCTCCTTAAACTCTGTCATGTTCATTAAACCAGTTTTTGCAGTGTAGCAGGATGGACTATCCTGCCGAAAGAGGCCGTTAGGAAATTCCATTGCAATGAAGGGATGTACTTGGTGCAGGGACCCAAGGTTTCCCAGTAGAACAATACCCAGAGCATCACAATGCATCCCTCCACTGGCTTGTCTTTTTCCCCACAAAGATTTCTGGTGTTGTTACTACCGCAATTAAATGAAGCACACACACATGCTTTTCATGGAAGACAAGAGTTAGGATGGTGAGCACTTGGCAACCCCATATGCAGCAGGGGGCGCTGCACTGTGTGTTGTGACACATTCCTCAAGTAACCAGTATTAAACATTTCTGTGACTTGTACCACAGTAGATCTTCTGTCCATTCGAACCAGTCAGGATATGATTTGTTGCTCCCACACGTTGATGAGCCTTGGGTGCCAACACCCTGGCATCAGTTTGTGATTTGTCCTTCCTTGGAACACTGTCATGAGGTACTCAACACTGCTGATGGAGTACACAAGTGTTGTTGTTTAGGAGGTGCTCTGACCCAGTCCCCTGGTCATAACGATTTGTCCCTTATTAAGTCGTTCAGGTCTTTGTTCCAGCATGCTCCTCCCACATGTAACACACTGACTATGAGAACCAACTGTTCATTTACCAACCATCTTGACATGTGCTGTTGTAATGGAATGATAACCTTATTTTTTGTATGGTAATGTTTTGATTGGTGTATATAATAAAATAAAAATTTAAAAAACTCTGATATTTAAACACATCACAACACACAACCATCACAACATATAGCATTTGCTGTTTAAAAAAAGTAATAACAATACCGAAAACACCTTAAGAATGAGCAGTGCTTATCGCTGTTGCCTCACAGCTCCAGCAATCTCCCCATGTCTGTGTGGGTTTTCTCTGGATACTCTATTTTCCTCCCAAATTACAAAGACATGCGTCTTTGGTGTCTTGGTGTCTCTAAAATGTATCAGCATGAGTGAGTGCTTTACATTTATATTTACAGCATTTTAGCAGACGCTCTTATCCAGAGCGAATTACAATTGGTACAATCTTACAATCCAAGCAATTCTGGGGGTAAGGGCCTTGCTCAAGGACCCAACAGTGTCAGCTTGGCAGAGGTGGGATATGAACCCTCGACCTTCTGGTCCAGAGTCCAGTTCTTTAACCACTAGGCTACCCCAGTGCTTGTGTGCTCTTCCACGGATTGGCACCCTGTCTGGGGTTGGTTCTCAACTTGTGCTGCCTGTAAGGCCCCAGCTCCCATCGATTAATCCAGTTATACTCAGTACTCAGCAGTCTGTGGACCAGAAGGTCCAGGGTTTAAATCCCACTCTTGGGTCCTTGATAAATGCCCTTAACACTGAGTTGCTTGGACTGCAAGTTTGTATCAGTTGTAAGTCGCTCTCGATAAGAGTAAATGTAATACTAGGCCAATAATAATTAATAATACTACTAGTGATACAGCGCTTTACAAAAAAAGCCTTTAAACTGATAAATGTTATAATAATTGGTTAATACCAAAAACTGAATTTAGCAAGGGAAGATGATATAAACTACGTACTGAATGCAAATGTTGTCTTACACTACCCTATGTAGTGCACTACTTTCCTAATAGGGCTCTAATTAGGACTCAGCCTCTACTCTACTACCATCTATAAATAAGGTGTTTATAAGGCGCTGCGCTCTGATTGGTCACAAGTTGACGGGGGGCGGGGCACCGCTCGGTCTCCACACTGCAGCGTTAGTGAGCGTGTGCGCGGCTCTCGGGACTCAATAAACAGTTAACGGTGAACTCAGTGCCGCGCGCAGAGATTTAATAACAGCTCAGGTTAATTTCGAAATTAGGAGCGCGAATAGTCTCGTCTCGGCCATTTATTAAGAGCGGACAGAGAGAAAGTAACGTTAAGGCGCATTGCGAGCCCACAGAGGACCGAAGCTCATGCTGGAGCTCCGGATTAATCTCCGCGCTGTTACTGTCAGTGGAGCCAAATCAGCGCTTATTTCATTTCAGTGCATTTAAACCTCGTTTTCAGTTCTGTTTTGTACACTTTCTGCGAAGGATTTGGGATTATTTGCTTTGCACAAGGATCTGTTACAAGTCTCCACACTTTTCGTGAATAACTTTCAACGTATGAACTTCTGTGGAAAGATGTGATATTTCAGCCTGGAAGTACAAATTCGGCAAGTTCTCTCAACGTTTGGTAAGTTTCTGGATTTTATTATTTCAATTTTGTGCTTTATTTAGTATTTTGGTTGTTTTGGGGAGTTCAAATCAATAAATCAGGTTTAATAGGACACTTGCAATGCATTCAGCATGGTATTTATTGATTAAAAATTGAAAAACCTAGTTAGGAGACAAAATAGTTAATCTAGTTCAATGTTTTGGTTATTTAAATCTTGCATTTTAATAGGTTTAATAATTAACTGATCACAAATCAGCTTATATAGACCTGCGAGTTAAAAGTACGTTACGTTCTTGGACAGCATTAAAGGAGAGAAAATATAACCATTACTTTTGAACTATATAGAAAACTAGTCTAAATTTTATTTCAATGTTAGTGATGTTTTATTTGCTTTTTTGTAAGAGTAATAAGAGTTCACTCTCACCATCTCTAAGGGATTTGCAACATGGATAGGCTACCATATTTATGTAGCCTATAGATTGTTAACAGCCATACGTGTAACTGTGTTAAGCCAGTCCCGGGTTTTATGTTTTACTTGTTCACACCTGTCAGGATGTAAATAATATTGTATTATATTATAATGATAATAGGTTGTAAGGATTGTATCTGCCACATATGGTGGTTATATCGGCATTATAGCGTTTTAATTCCTCCTTTTGTAAGCTACATCTTTCTCAGGTGCGTGCTTGAAGCACTGGTCATGTGACCAAACACAAGAGCTCTTTTGAGAGCTAAAGCTTTTTCATGGTCCTGACTGGAAGGATTAAACGGTTTAATAACCTGTTGTTATGACAAGGCTGTAATGTGTTATTATTAGAAATAATTGTGTTGACCTTTATTTGAGCATTCATGAGCATTCATTTCCTTTTCTTACTATGTATGTGTTCATGATTTGCCACAGATTCAAGAACCTATTCAAAACTCCTTTATTCCTGACATTATGGAGCTTCTGTGGATCATTCTTATCCTTTTCGATATTATTTTCCTGACAGATTGTGCCCGGGGTGAGTAAAAGCAATTTTTGGTTTTTCATTATACACCTGAGTCAAGATACGACAAATCCCTAGGGCCAAGAAGCCAAAGGTTTATATACGACAAAGGTTTATATAGTTCCGTTCAGCTGATGCTATGGCGTATGAATGCTTTCATCTTTCACAAACTTTTTGAGCTAATGTGTCAAAAAAGTCACATCAACACAAATACTAACATATTTCATCATGCAAATCACATTGATCGTACATTTATAGTCTTGTATCTGTTTGAAATCGCACTGTGGAAGCTTTAACAGAAAGCATTTATTGCTTTTTAAATATTCAGCATTATTTTCATCGTATCTTATTTTGTTGACCACATCACAGCTTTTCTCAGACGCAGGGCTGCGTGTACAGAATACAGAAAAAACAACAGCAGTTACCAGAGCGATACGTATTTAATTCAAAATAGTTAGTTTATTTGGTACTTTTATAAGAACCGGCATGTGCAAGCTGTTACCTCACTTGCTGTTTCACAGTGTGTTGATGGCTTTATGTGGCAGAGTCTGCTGTCGCAAAGAAATGAGTTAAACGTCCATGGAAGTGTTGGTTAACACTCACCAATTCTGTTTCCTATGGGCTGACAGTGCATTTACAGTAGGTAGGATTTGAACCCTGAACCTTCTGGTCCGTAGTCTAGTACCTTAATCACTGAGACACCACAGTCCATACTCTAAATATAGTACTCTATGTGGTATGTAGGGTGTAGGGAATTGTGTCAAGATTAGGATACAGCTTGTAACTACAGGGTTCTTCACCGGGAGTGACAGTGCAATTAGAGTCCAAAGTCAGAATCTATTTGTGTAGCACATTTTACAACAGAGCATTGTCAAAAAGCAGCTTTACAAATACTGGGTCCAAAGCCCGTGTCGAGAGTGACAGTGAATAGGAAAAACTCCTGAAATTGTGATGGTTAATGGTGTTAATGGGCAACCCTCATAAATATCAAATACATACATTTGAAAGAAAATACAGGGCTAATATCAGCTGGTTTCTTTTTCAAAAAGTAACTCACTTTCTTTCTACATTTTCAGTCAAAAACTCTCAAGCTGTTTTTCTGTGACTGAATCTGTACTGCATCTCTAGAGGCTCACTGGGTCTGTGGATCTGAAGCTTATGGGTCATTTTGGCCCGTGACACACTTGGATTGCACTTCCATGTTATAAAGATTATTACTGTATATCACTGCATGTGTGCAGAACGCCAGACTCGCCCGTTGCCACTTTTGTGGTTTGTTTGGTTAAAAAAAGACTTTGCTTTTTAGTTTTGAGATGAGGTTAATAGAAACATCCATAAAATCAGTGGATCATGTAGTGGCCTGTAGGTCATGGGAAAGATTACGTGACTGAGCCTTCATAAATATCAACTATAATACATGTATTTGAAAGAAAATACAGGCTTAATATCAGCTGGTTTGTTATACAAAAGGTAACTCCAACATCTCTGCACTTTTTCGTTCAAAAACTTTGCCTCAAACTTTTTCTGACTGAATGTTTACTGCATCTCTAGTGGCTCACTGGGTCTGTGGGTCTGAAGCTTATGGGTCATTCTGGGCCTGTGACACATTTGGATTGCACTTCCATATAATAAACATTATTATAGAATATTACTGCATGTGTCCAGCCCACCAGACTCGCCCGTGGCCGCTTTCGTAGTTTGTTTGGTTAAAAACAGACTTTTCTTTTTAGTTTTGAGATGAAGTTAATAGAAACATCCATAAAATCAGTAGATCATGTAGTGGCCTGTAGATCATGTGGAAGATCATGTGGCTGGGGAACAAGTTTTTATGTTGTGCTTACAAAAACATCAAAAAAGACTTTTCTTTTTAGTTTTGAGATCTAGTTAATAGAAACATCCATAAAACTCAGGGGATCATGTGGTGGCCTGTAGTGGAAAATCATGTGGCTGGCGTACCAGTTTTATGTTGTCCTAATAATTTATTCTAATTTATACTCACCAAGTTACACGAGCTGTCTGGGAGACAGGCAGGCACGCAGGGTGAGGTTCCACCACCCATTGTTCATTCATTCCGAGACGTCTTGGGGAACCCTCAAAACCTTTTTTTTCTTACGAGAAATACACCAACTTATTACTGTCCAGGAAATGAGGAAATGAATGTCACAAATCCTGCCTGCTGCTGCACCAGAGACAGCAACAAAACTATGTATTTAGATATCAAGATAAATTGATTTGTACATTCCACATTGTGCAATGTGGGCTGTTGGCTAGCTAATCCAGTTCTGAATTGTCCAGCCTTGAAATTGCCCAACACGTTGGCATTATTTCCAGCCTACCCTCCTCTGTGAGTTCATTGCATTGAACCTGAACCAGCCGTTCCCGAAACGTCTGGTTTGAAACCCATCTGGAGTTCAAGAGCAGGTCTGAAGCTGTGAGACGTTCAAAGGCCGTCGCTGGCTTTGTCTCGCAGAATGCGATCCTCTCGCATTAGCCCAGCCTCTGAGCGAGCCATCGTTTCCATTCAGCAGAGTTTGAATGCAGACCTGGCCTGCTGATGGGGGAGATAGCACAGCTCAGTGACTCCACTCCATCAGGGCTCTAGGTGAAGCGTGAGCCTCTCTTTTGAGCCCTTAGCACACGGCTCAGACTCAACAGCCTGTCGCCGAGACTGGAAGAGGAGGGATGGCGGGATGGGGGCAGGTCAGAGGAAAGAAGGGCAGAAGAATCAACGAGAATCTGAGTAGATCGCATCTGCGTTCCAGAACAACGCGCCATTCATGGTCGCGGTAGCAAAGCCTGCACGGGGACGCATCGCCTTGAGTAAACACAACCGACAACAGCGCTGCCATTAGATTAGGCAATTATGTTTGGTCGCTTTGCTTTGTAAATCAGCGTCTTAGTGTCTTGATCGTATCTGTGCATGTACCTGTGGGCATGTTTGATATCTCCTGACTGATATGGAGAAACGAAGCAGACAAGCAGTCTGAATGTTTATCACGTGAAGCAGCAGCCAAATGATCATCATGTTTCTGTGGGAATCAGATACTAAAGCAAGTTTAGCTTGTTTTTAACTTCATGTTTACAGCATTTAGTGCATGAACTTATCCAGAGTGATGTACAATTGAGGATAGCAGGTGAAGCCTAAGAACTCTGCTCAAGGGCCTGACGGTGGAAGCTTGGATGAGCTGGTTTTTAAACTCGCTCCATTGTGGTTAGTAGCCCTGAAGATCAACCACTGACTGGCCACTGTCAAATACTGTAGTAGCCTAGTGGGTAAGGTACTGGACTGTAGACCATGAGGTCCAGGGTTTAAATGGAAATGCCAAGCTGCGGCTGTTGGGTCCCTGAGCAATACCCTTAATTGCTTGGATTGTAAGACATTTACAGCATTTAGCAGACACCCTTATCCAGAGCGACAATTGATACAATCTTACAATCCAAGCAATTGTGTGTTAAGGGCCTTGCTCAAGGACCCAACAGTGGCAGCTTGGCAGAAGTGGGATTTGAACCCTGGACCTTGTGGTCTATAGTCCAGTACCTTACCCGCTAGTCTACCACAGTCCCAAAGACTGCATCAATTGGCTAAGGTCATCTGCTAAAGGACATAAATGGAAATGCAAATATACTTGGATTCCTCTTAGTTTGCTCCTTTTCATTTATTCATGGGTGCTTAAGTCCAGCAGCAATCCGCTAACCCTTCACGGTGAATACCAAGTTTCAAGTCATAGCAGTGCTTTCCAGCAGTGATTGGAGGTTAGGTTTTACTCTGTAATAGCAACCCCTGTGATGGGTTGGTGTACTGCCTGAGAAGCACAATTACAAACTTGGAACACTTGAAAAATACAGGTATGCTCCATTTAACATCCACATTACCTTCTGTGAAACCCGACGTTGACCAAAATAGACGTTGACCAGACATTACCATAGTCACATAGTCATTTAGTCTGCTGTAATGTAAATACAAAGGGTATTTTCACAAGAGAACTGTATGCAAACGATACGTCAACATGTCAGAGACACGGCTGAAAACACGATTGATTAATGAGCGATTGAAGCGATACTTTTGTTTGATGAAGACAAAAAAGCATCGATAGACAGTATTACGGACAACACGGTCGATCAGCCAGATGAAACAGAGACTCAACGAGTGACTGTGAACCATTTAATATAGCCATAAGAGAGAATGTACAGGTAGTGGGGGACAAATAAATGAGTACTATTTGCAATAGGACAGACATATACACTTACAAACGTTTATTTGCAGACTGACAGTCATTGATCTGGTATAAGTGAAGCTCTGGTATGTAAAAAATCTGCTTTCCTGTAGAAAGGAAGTGGATTGTTTTGTTCTAAAGAAGAATGGTAATGAGCCAGTGTGGCTTTGTATTGATTTTAACTGATTGGATACAGAGAAGCACTGTCTGTGCTGAGGGACTTCGCTCTATACTATTACCAGATGAATGAGGAATGAGCATCACCCTGAAGCCTCTAGTTTAGCAATAAATCAAGTGCACTCCTCTCACTTCAAGCAGATTGACTGCAGCAATGTTAGGATGTTTTGACCACAACCATTCCTGAGTTCAGGTAATATAGCTGTCATTAAAACTAATGTGATATCAGAAGCTATCCCAGATGGTAATTGGGCTTTATGGTAATTAGAAAACCATCGGAAAAAGTACATGCAATGTTATAAGTCTCTGTAAAAGTCTAATGGTTCTTCCTAGCTGAATTTGCATCCCTATAATATAGATGTTTATAGTGATAATTCTAGTTTATAACGATAATTCTACAGACGATTATCGTCTGTCTGAATTTCATGACCCATTTCATTACCCAAAGCCTAATTAGTGCAGCCCTAAAACCTAACTGAGACCCGATGGCAGTTTCTCCAGTCACTACCTTACCAGTAACTAAACACAAACCGGTTTTACGCAGACCACTTGGGTGTCCAGTGAGATCACAAAAGTTTTGTCACTCTCCAACAAAACAAACCAAACCAGATGACCACAGCGCTGTGCGGTGGTTTGATTAAAACATAATTTCACCCTCTGCTGCATGGGTTCTGCAGCACATCATGTAAGATGACTAATATTTTCCGTTTGCCTGTGGAAGTGCGGTTTGCCCCCAGCTGCCGTAAACGCTCACGTTAAATTCCGACTTACGTAACGCTTCTGCGCTCGAGCATCTTCGTCCAGACCAGTTATTCTGACTCCATCCTCTGGCTATTCCAGTTTAGTCGTGTTCTCAGTGTGTATCAAAATCCCTACTGAGTCACTTTTTGGCTCTTCGGTCTAACATGCCAGAAGCAAAGTTTAAAAGTCCCACATGGAATTTTAGCAATTTGTTCACACAGCCATAAACTGAGCATTTTGAGGCAAAGGCAGGATAAGTTTAGAAATTTGAGCTCATTGCAGTATTTAATGGAGATCTTAGTTTCCACTGGTAATTAAGAAAAGCGAGCTGATTTGAGCAACAGAAACAGGCGTTTCGAGTTTGATCCAGTGTTTGGAGGCACCTAAAGGGTTGTTTATACTTCTTTTGACCACCCTTGGAGATTTTTCTGGAGATTGCATGCTTAGCAGAAAACTCAATCAAATAAATAAATAAAGCTTCAAACTTGTACAAAACGCTCAAATCTCGTACAGGAAAAAGACTGACGCAAGCTGGGGACGAAATGAAGTAAGATTTATTTATAAAACACGTTTAAGGCGCCGTTTGCTAGCCCACCATCGCTGTGACTTATGTTCGAGTTCCAGCAGCACCTTCTGGTTGCTTCGGGTATACTGGCCATTTTGGTCTTGTTGAAAGGAGAGGAAGCCGGGTGAGGGATCATCCCCAGGCAAGGCAACAGCATGCTCTCCTGCTTTGCCGTCTGTAAGGGTGCCTTTGGTGCCACACCAGTCCATCACAGGGCTGGAAGGGGCTGCTGTTGCAGTGCCAGGGGATGATCCCTCAGCCGGCCTTCACTCTCTCAGGACAGCCATTCTTGTTTGTATGTGAAACCCGGCCTGCCCATACTGTTGTCCATGCTGACATTCATGTGTGCAAAGGTAGATCTTAGAACCAGATTTTCAGACGAAAATGGAGATGTGGTAGAGAGCTTGCTCTTCCGTTTTGGCCGAGCCCAGGGAATGGCTGACGAATTTAGTGAAAAGGTCTCATTAGAAGGAGAAATGGAGGGTGTGAATAAATAGAAACTTAACTTTTCCTCTTTATTAGGACCACTATAATAATACCGGGTAGGGCCATCCCTATTGAAGCCCATCTGCCTCAAGGTGTGATGTTTTGCAGGTTTGAGATGCTTTTCTCCTAACCATAATTGTACAGAGGGGTTATCTGATTTACTGTAGCCTTTCTGTCAACTTGAACAAATCTGGCTGTTCTCCGTTGACCTCTCTTATCAACAAGGCATTTCAGACAGGCAGATCTGACCAGATTACTCTATTGCACCATTCTGAGTAAACTCCACAGACTGTTGTGTCTAAATCCAAGGCGGTTATAGAAATACAGGTACTCCCGATGGCCCAATTTACGATATTTTGATTTTGTGTGAAAATCAAATTTGGCCTGACTTACAATATTTCGACTTTATGATACACATTCAGCCGAAACCATACTCTGAATTTTGAATTTGGATTTTTCCCTGGGCAAGCGATAATCGGTACGATACCCTCCCGTGCTAAATGAGGAAATCGGCAGTGCATGACTTACGGAGTCACATGGTGGGACTGATGAGTGCTGGGAAATGTACATGAGATATTCAACACTTTATTATAAAATGTGCTTTATGTTAATGGTTTTGGCCAACTGTAGTTTAATGTAGTTTTAAGCATGTTTAAGGTAGGCTACGCTATATATGAAGTATATATTAAACCTCTTGGTGTAGGATAAAATCAACTTAAGATTTCTCGGAACTAGGGGTGGGAGATTTGGTAACAATATTATGTCAGGAGAATTAAAAACATTGTCACGATACACGATATTTATCACGATACGTGTGATCGCAGACGAAATGCATCAACAGATCCTTAAAAACAGTGGACAGTGGTGGCCTAGCGGGTAAGATACTGGCCTTTGGACCATAAGTTCCAGGGTTCAAATCCCACCTCTGCCAAGCTGCCACTGTTGGGTCCTTGAGCAAGACCCTTAACCCACAATTGCTTGGATTGTAAGATTGTACCAATCGTAAGTCGCTCTGGATAAGGGCGTCTGCTGTAAATGTAAATGTAAAAACAAATATTGTCCCATACTTAGCAAAGTGATTTTTATTCAAAATGTGCTGCACTTTATTTATAATCACTGAGATCACATTTTCTCCATTCCAGTGGTCGATGTGACCATTACCTGAAGCTGCTGACCCATATCTGCATGATTTTATGAATTACACTGCTAACTATATAGAATTTACACTAATGAGTAGGTGTACAGGTGTTCCTAACGAAGCGCTCAGTCAGAGTGTTTAATATAAGTTTGAGCCAGTCACTTCAGAGCTTTTTATAACAAAGAGGACCACTCTCCGTTAAAGCCTTAACTCAACTCCATTGGACTAATGCAAGTAAAAGTTTGAGGGAGAGCTCGACATTTGTTCTCCCCACCCCCAGCCCCAGACTTTCCCTCCCTCTTCCTCTGCTCTGCACTGTTTATCAGCAGCGAGAAGCCGGGGGAAGTTCATTTAAGCATGTTTAAGAAACATGGTGTCACAGTTGGCAGAGCTCATTTATCTCCAGAGCTTCATTTAAGGATTCCAGGTTTGTCAAAACAGTGTGATATTGATGGCCGGGAGTAACACTTTTTAACGTCAGGTCAGACGGGCTAAGCCTCGGTCTGTTAATGTTATACTCTAATGTTATACACACTGCAACCTGACTCACTAGTAATGATTAGTTTTTCCTACTCCTGTTCTTTTTTTGGTGACGCCGTCTAGCCTGTATTGGGACCTTGAGTAACAGAGTAAGGATATACGTGCTCTGAGGAATCTGAGTACTGAGATCAAATCCAGCTCTCTTTATTGGATTTTAGTATGCTGCTTACACGACCACTTGAATAATCAGGTAACTGGAAGTGCGTGTAAATGCCCTCGCTCCTTCAGCTTTCCAGCACGAGCTTTGAGGAAATCTCAGTCGTAACTCAGGCGATAGCTGTGCTCCCTCAGGAGGGAAAGCAAAAGTGTGCTGAGACAACTCAGCTCCACAGAGGAAGGCGGTAGTTAGAATTGCTGTAAAGTGGGCCCAATAAAGCGGCTATTGTGAGGCCAAACGCTGTTTGCATAGCGCCTATGTTTGTGCCACCTCCTCTCATTAGCAGCAGACTGCAGTGACATTCTTCTCTAATGAGGCGGAAAAACATTGCGGATATAAATCTGCTTTGCCACAACGAGGTACCAAATGTTCCTGTGTAAGGCCATACCAGAGCAGATGAACCAGATATATTGATCTTTGGGAAGTCGTTGGGAGAAACAGCCATAACGTAAATAATCAGCCATGTGCTTGAGTTGACCAAGGCCGGGAAGAGGTGCGAGACATATGGTGCTTCTTTTGATGGCTGATGGAGGTCCGTCGGTTCTTTTAAATGGATGTATGGTTCCTCAGCTGGCTTTGGTGCCTTGTGGAGGCTGGATGCTTGTATAGGATCATGTTCCTTCCTCAGTGGGGGAGGTGTTCTGCCTGATAAAAGTGTGTGAGAACATGTGTACTTTTTTCACTAATTTACCTTGCTGCTATGTCATAAGCCGAATCGTAAGACATACTGGTGCGGACTTAATGAAGTTAGTCAGTCATTTTCCTGATTCCCCATTTACTCACTGGCAGCTGGTTACAAGGTGCCCTTTGAGAGGTCAACCAATCATCATTAAGAGAAGCTGAGTGTTTATGCAGGGTAAATGGAAAGGACACTGTCCAGTTAACCCTGAGATGTTTTCGTTTGTGCAAACGTAACCACCCACACACGTTCACAGGCTCGGAATGTTGTGTTAAAAGTCGTTCGTCCAATGAGCATCAATCGTACATCCTTAGCTCTGTAGCTCCATAGCTCTATATTAGATAATTAGATGATACTTTGCCAGCGTATCTTGGATCTAAAGTAGGCTGAATTGTAATGGGTGACAACATTTGTTATGTCTTGCAAAGTGTTGGGACTTTTTTGCGGAATGATTCCTTTAAAGTTTGCTGAGTGTGTTTTTGTGCTGGTACCTTGGCTGGTTCAATCCTGTCGTAGACAGCTGACTTCTGAAATTTGCCATAATCTTCATATTCTGCATGAGGGTTAGTCAATTTGTGAACCCTATTGGCTTGTTTTTGACTGTTTAAAAACAAATAAACAAACATTTGGTTTCAGTTTTAGGCTCAGCATGTTCAAAATGATCCACCTTTTTATTGCATATGTGGTTAACCTCTTCTTTGCCGTGTTTTGAAAGTACTTGTTAGAGACGCGTTAAAGTCGTATACCTGCAGTACTGTGCAAAAGTCTTAGGCCACCACTAAATTATATATAATATTGTTTTAGCAATGCTATAATGACCATATATAATTATATGTCGTTCCCTTTACAAGAATACAAAAAGAAAATACAGGACATTTGTATGCAGTATTAAAAACAAATTATAAATCAGAAAATCAGATAAAAAACAGCTTTTAAATCAGAAAATAACAGCTTTTATGGGCTACAGTGGCTAGTATTTAATGTGATCTTCTCTGTCACTTGAGCAATAGCAACATCTGATGCCAAGTTGTCTCTTCTACAGTCATCTTGATCAGGAATGGTCTTTTTGGAAGGGTAGAAACCACTTGTTTGAAAAGGCTAAGCTATATAAGGTAAAGCTGACAGATTGGACTGAAGATCGGTGGAAATGAGTCTTATGTAGTGATCAATCCAAGTTTGAAATTTTGTGGTCCAGTCATCGACAATATGCTATATATGGTCATTAGAACAACAAATCTAATGGTGCCCTGAGACTTTTGCACAGTACTGTATGACAGAGGTTGTGTTAACCTCTGTTTGGCCAGGGGTGTCCAAAGCTTTGCGTATGACTACAGTTCGTGGGGGTACTCTAAACTCTGTAGTCCAAACCTTTCCCATATGTGTATTCTGTCGAGGTTTTGACCTGATGAGAATCCTACAGCAATCTGTCAACATGCTGTCTCTTCCTCAGCCTCCATCCTTCATTCTTCCTCCTTCAATGTGTACAGCAGTTCCCGCTGGGGAGTGAATGAGTCAATGGCTCATTGTTGTAGGCTGGTGGTCTGTGTTTGGCCAGCTCTCTGCAGAAAAGGTCACAGGTCAGACTAGAGAAGCAGAGAGTGGGCCAGGTTTAGGTCACATGCCTGACCCCGCACCAGAGGTCTTACAATAACATATCAGGTCTCCTCCGGTGTAGGTCTGCATGCAGCACTTTGTGTTTCGATATCAACCTTCCCTTCCACCGTTCTCTCCTTCCTTCTTTGCGGGTCGTCCTCCCGCCCCCGCTTTCCCAGCTGTTCTTTTGGGTGCGATACAAATGAGATGTTGAAAAGCTATCCTTCTGACTGGAGACAGCTTTTCTTGTTTTCTTTCGGATCTGGCGTGTCAGTTTATGTCGGGGCCTGCTCTCTCGCAGCAGCTGTGTATATGTCATTTGTTGGTGGAGTGCTCTAAGGGCAGGAGAATGCCACGCCAGCCTCAAATAAAACAAAGCATGCGCATGATTGATGGCCCGCACCTCTTGCGCTTGCTTCCCCTTCATCACGCTCCATGCTCCAGTCGTTTCACAAAAGGTTTTTTTTTTTTATGGGACAACATGACCTCATGATTGCATCGTTTGCGCAAGCCAACTTGGATGAAAAGTTATGAATGGGAATATGTCCATTATGCGTGCGGCAGAGTTACGCAATATTTTGGTTTGGTTTGAATCGAACCCTTAATACAATATGTCATTGAAACACAACAATCATATACAGTGTGGATAAAGCCTGTGTGACAAGTTGTCTTAGTCCAGAACAACGTCAACTCTAATGTAGGTACATTCACAGTGAGGATATGATTCTACTCTGATTACAGGATGTGGACGTTCCAGGGACTCTGCAACTCTGGATAAACTGCCACATAAGAGAAGTACAAAGCATCAACCGATCAGCCAAAGCATTAAAAGCAATGTTTTGGTTGGTGTTCCAAATCAAGTTAATGTCCACATGAGTGCTCAGACCCATGGTTATGCACTAGAGCGTCATAGGACATTTTCATAGTTCTTAGAACTGTGCCCCTTTTGTCACACATTCGCACGCCAGGGACTGTTGAAGAGGTGGCCCCAGACTTACAATGGGGACATGTTACGACAAATCCATCGGAAGTCTAATTTATCGTAAAGCGACGAGATTAATATATACTGTATATACCATAGCGTACCCTACCTTAGAAGACCACACCACACGGGCAGACTTGAACCCGGGTCTCTGGAGCTACGAGGTATTTCTGCATACTTTCCTTTCTGACCAGTGAATGGTCAAATCTGCATGCACAGAACAATCAGATACCTTGAAAAAAAATCTGGTTTGGCGTCCATCCAGTCACTGGGGTTACAGACTCTCAAGTCATCTGTTAATGGGAAACCTCGGAGTCTGTTCAGATTTTTTAGAGAGGAAGTATGACTGTTTTATGAACCATTTTATACCAGTCAAGATTTCCATCAGGGTAAAACGTGGTGTTGTTTCACACACCTCCACTGCTCTACTCTGAGGTGTTTCAGCCTCACACGCTTGATCATCCTGTTTTGAGAGCCTTAGGTTTGACTTCCAGGACATCAGGTGCTTCGTAAGTATCAGGATTATAGATAGGGAGCCACATTAAACCACTTTAGGAGATGCAGTCAGACACCAAAAATCTGGGACCACTAATACAAATGCTTCTACTTTGGCCCCGACAGTAGTTTTGCTAAATCACAAGTCACATCTGACTTTGCCAAATACACTTTGATCTCTGCGTGATCTGTGCATGCTCGTGCTGTGTGTTTAATCCAGTTCGGTTTTGTTTATAGCAGTAGACATGGTCACAAAGCAGCTTTACAAACACCCAAGAATAAACCACAACTGGGCAGCCAGAGGTGATAGTGGCGAGGAAAACTTCCTGATAAAATACAGACAGAAATGGGAAACTAGTCCTGGTCCACCTGAAAAATCTCACAACTGTATTGAGATTAATGGACTGGGTCAGTGGCAGATGTTTTACAGACAAAGATCTGTGTTTAGATTCATACATATTCTCATCTATGGTCATGAGTAGGTGTGTGGGATGTTGAAAAAAAGATATCTCAGTATTTTCTGGGATTTTCTCTATAACGATAATTAGGCTATACTTTGTCAGTGTATATCTTAGATCTAAAGTATTGTTGGAACCTGTCTCTCTCAATTGGCACCGTGTCTTTTGTGATGTAAATGGTGCCAGCATTTGTTATGTCTTACCATCTGTTGCTTTTCCATCAACTTTTCAAAGCCAACACTCTCAAAGACCTAGACTGAGAGGCTGGTGTCTGTATTTTGTCTGATGGCGCAGTTTGTTCACTCATTTTTAACTTCAGTCACGCGCTTCTACAAACCCAATTCCAATGAAGTTGGGACGTTGTGGAAAACATAAATAAAAACAGAATACGATGATTTGCAAATCCTTTTCATTCTATATTCACTACAAAGACAAGATGTTTAATGTTCAAACGGATAAACTTTATTGATTTTTGCAAATATTCAATCATTTTGAATGTGATGGCTGCAGCACGTTCCAAAACAGTTGGGACAGGAGCATGTTTACCACTGTGTTACATCATCTCAGTAAGCATTTAGGAACTGAGGACACTAAATGTTGAAGCTTTCTTGCTTGATGTACAACTTCAGTTGCTCAACAGTCCGGGGTCTCCGTTGTCGCAGTTTGCGCTTCATAATGCACCGCACATTTTCAATGGGAGCCAGGTCTGGACTACAGGCAGGCCAGTCTAGTACCCGCACTCTTTTACTGCGATGCCACGCTGTTGTAACACGTGCAGAATGTGGCTAGGCAGAAATAAGCAGGGACGTCCCTGAAAAAGACGTTGCTTGGATGGCAGCAGATGTTGCTCCAAAACCTGTACCTTTCAGCATTAATGGTGCCTTCACAGATGTGCATGTTACCCATACCATGGGCACTAACACACCCCCGTACCATCAGAGATGCTGGCTTTTGGACTTAGCACTGATAACAATCCGGACAGTCCTTTTCCTCTTTGGCCTGGAGGACACGACGTCCATGATTTCCAAAAACCATTTGAAATGTGGACTCGTCAGACCACAGGACACTTTTCCACTTTACCTCAGTCCATCTCAGATGAGCTCAGGCCCAGAGAAGCCGGCGGCATTTCTGGGTGTTCTTGATATATGGCTTTCGCTTTGCATGGTAGAGTTTTAACTTGCTATTGTAGAACTGTGTTCACTGACGGTGGTTTTCTGAAGTGTTCCTGAGCCCATGTGGTAATATCCGTTACAGAATGATGTCGGTTTTTAATGCAGTGCCGCCTGAGGGATCGAAGGTCACGGGCATTCAGTGATGGTTTTCGACTTAGCCGCTTATTGCAGAGATTTCTCCAGATTCTCTGAATCTTTTGATGATATTATGGACTGTAGATGATGAAGTCCCTAAATTCTTTGCAATTCCACATTGAGAAACGTTGTTCTTAAACTGTTGGACTATTTGTGGTGAACCTCGCCCCATCCTTGCTTGTGAACGACTGAGCTTTTCGGGGATGCTCCCTTTATACCCAATAATGACACTCACCTGTTTCCAACTGACCTGTTCACCTGTGGAATGTTCCAAACAGGTGTTTTCTGGCCATTTGTCAACTTTCCCAGTCTTTTGTTGCCCCTGTCCCAACTTTTTTGGAACGTGTTTTAGGAAAATTCGAAATGAACATGAACATATCTTGTCTTTGTAGTGTATTCAATTGAATATGGGTTGAAAGGATTTGCAAATCATCGTATTCTGTTTTTATTTATGTTTTACACAACGTCCCAACTTCATTGGATTTGGGGTTGTAGGTAGAACACTAGATTCCTTTGTGGATTTCTTCTGGTTGGCTCCAAGCATATAACTCTAAACTCTATAACTCTGCTGGGGGGGGATTATTTCTCATGTCGGGCTTGGGATCGTCTGGGGTTCCCCCAGAAGGAGCTAGAATCGGTGGCTGCGGATAGACTGGTCTGGCTGAGTTCCTCATCTTGTTGCCACCACGACCCACACCGAGAAAATCAGAGGCGTATTATATTCAGTGTAACGTTTGTGAATAAGAGTCACGAGAGAATAAAACAGGTTTGGTTAAACTCTAACAGCTCACAGTGTCTGCAGCAGATCTGGGAAGGGGAAGTCTGTGGTATAATTGAAATGCCACAGAAATGTAATTTTTAACGCCGCACAAATCACTTGGAACAATTGAAGAAGGTTAAAAAAGAATGTCGCGTTCTTTATTTCCCCCCATTGCGTAATTGAATTTCAGCCTGGCTGACCCAAGACACAGTTGACTACAAGTGCAAATGCATGTGGTTATAATCTCATCAAGATACAAGCCAGATACAAGACGCATGAAACGACGCGGTGTAAACGGCCTCTCAGATGTTTGTTTATATGCCCGTGCCTGTCTTTGGGAAACAGACCCGAGCTATTGCTCCCAGAGTGCATGCTATGCCCTCGCAGCTATTTGCAGTGTGTTTTTGGGACTAGTAGATATGCAGCCGCCTGCCGCCGGTAATAGTGTTGTCGTTTTGTCACATGAATATCGTGATATATTTGTCTTCCACGAGCATATCCTTCTCAAGGTTATAGTATCCCCTTACCTCCCCAGACAAACGTGCGCAGAAATGCTGATTGGCGTTAAACGTCTGGCAGGGATTTTCACACCGCTGCAAAACAGAGGATTGGAAGAGCTTTTCCGCACAGCAGGTGTCTTTTTTCATGCGTGCATGTTTTAACAATTAAGCCACCTGTTTGTGATTGTTTTAACAGTGTCCCGAGTGGTGTAATCCTCTTCGTCAGCGGTTTTCGTTTGTCTTTTCGCCCAATATTTCGGTATCAGGTTTTCGAAAAAACGCGCATTTGCTGGTGATGCGGTCTGCTGTGGGGAGGTATATGAAACCGCGACTGCCGGTAGAACGTCAGATTGTCAGATCTGTCGTTCTATTGAAAAGCGCAGCCAGCTGTTGAGGTTGGAGGCCAACATTTGGAATGTATAAAGTGTGTGAGTTTGTGGGAGTGGCGTGAACCGCCAGGAATCTGACACGGCGGCAAGCACGAGTGTGAGAGTTGGCACTCGGGAAGCTTTACCCACCACGAAAAAACATGGCGCTTACAATTTGGCCCTGGCAAACACATACCACGCAAATGGCATCTATACGGACCGTGCATTGGAGTCCTGAGTTTCTGCCAGCGGTGGGATCGAAGGATCTGGAACCAGTGCGTTTGCACCTGTGGGAGGCTTCATCTGCTGCTGGCTGTTGTATGTCTCTCATCTCCGTGAAGGATCTGGCCTGAGATGAGATGAGCTCTCTGCTAGCACGTGTCAGTGTCAATTATCTTCTGCCATGTTTTATCCCCGCTTATCTTGGAAAGAGGGTTCGGGAGATTTTTCTGGAAATCAGACGTACATCCTGTTCCACGACCAGACCGCACAATCAGTTATGTGCTTAATACTCTGATCGTAGATGGATTTCTGCAGTTATCTGGCTGTTGAAGCGGTCATGTAAGCAGCATACTCTGATTTCAAAATCACATTACGAAATCTGAAAAAGAGAGCTGGATTTTAGTTCGGTAATCAGATTTTTCAGAGCATGCATATTAGGGGTGGAAATTGGAAAGGACTTCGCGATACGATATGCATCACGATACATGGGTCACCATATGATTATATCCTGATATTTCACATAGTTCACTGAAAATATTAAATAATAATAAAATACATAAATAAGAGTCATCTTAATACATCACATCATCTTGATAATTCAGTGGACAAACAGTCAAAGCACTGTACTGTGACATCTACAGAAATGGACATTAGTTTACACCCCATTTAAATGTGTTTGTTCTTCAAAAAAATCTATATTTGGAGCTGAAAATCGATATAGTATATCTCGAAAAAAAAAATATCGCAATATATTGCTGTATCGATTTTTAGCACAGCCCTAATGTATATCTATACCATGACTTTAATCGGGTTTCTCAGTCTGTACGTGCATGCAAACGCAACACGACACACTGTTACCAGGTCCGCTTATTCTTTTGCTACCTTTGGGTTTGTTTCCATGTTGTTTTGAATAACTCGTGGGATCTGGCAACCCCCAGAATTTAACGCAGCACCCTCTAAACGTCCATGGAACACTTTTGTGGAGACTCTGAAATGCAGTATATACTTGAGAAAATGAATAAATGAATTATATAATATTAAAGTTTGATGTTATCGATGTAATACATCACGAAAAGAAATATCGCGATATATTGCTGTATCGATTTTTTTGGCAAAGCCCTAATGTATATCTATACTACGATTTCAATAGGGTTCCTCAGTCCGTGTGTGCACACAAACCTAACACGAGACAGTGTAACATGGTTCTCAGAGTCTTCGCTACCCTTGGGATCGTTTCCATGTTTTGTTTTGTTTTTGACTCGTGGGATCTGGCAACCCCCAGAATTAAACGCAGCACCCGCTAAACGCGAACACGAGACTCTAAAACCCAGTATGTACTTGAGAAAATGAAGAAACTGACTATATAATATTAAAGTTTGACGTTATCGATGTGGTATATTGCGGAAATAAATATCACGATATATTGCTGTTTCGATTTTTTAGCACAGCCCTAATGTATATCTATAATACGATTTCAATAGGGTTCCTCAGTCTGTGCGTGCACGCAAACGTAACATGAGACAGTGAAACACGGTTGCCAGGTCTGCTTATTATCAGTCTTCTGGCAACCCTGGAATTAAACGCAGCACCCGCTAAACGCTATCGAACCCATTGCGGAGACTCTGAAATGCAGTATACACTCCAGAAAATGAAAATTGATTACATAATATTAAAGATTGAGGTTTACATCACATCTTTCTGTGTGATTGTTTCCTGGTTGCCAAGTAAAAATCAAGTGCATGTAAAGTCGTTGACCAGATTACTGACAAAACCTGATTTTCTGCAGTTATCGGATTATTAAAAACACTCAGTCCTTCAACCTCAGGCCCTGCAGTGGTAGGTTAGGGTGTTAGACCAATGTCCTGAATACATTGGATAGGCTATTCTGGGATCTCTCCCCAGGGATCCCCCTCCCAGTTGTTCAGAGAGAGAAGAGAGGCTAGAAGAAGGTGGTTTATAGGAGCAGAACAGCTAGTGAAAGAGTAACCCGTGAACTGACGGCTGCAGAAAGGCAAACAACTGGAAAAGCAGAAAGAGGATCATTGGCATGCGAAGGGACAACGCTGGGCGTGCACTGACAGGTACAAGTGTCCTGACGACGGATTCATTGGAGGCGATCCTCCAGGATCGGCGGCCACGTGAGCGGCGCGACATTGAATGGACACTTTGTAGGGTCTGGCCTCGGCACTCAGGTCGAGGTATTCTTCTCCAGTGGCGCCACAATGAAGACGAGGGGGCGGGGGGCCGGAGCTCTGGTGGAAGTGCTACATTTGTAATTTAATCCAGGTGGTTCATGCGGACCCCTTAGAAAAAGCCCGGGCACTATTGCATCACCCCCGGCATTATGAGAGCATGTTCGATCTCAAAATAAAACAAGGGCTTCCTCTAAGTGATGTCTATAGTACAAATTCGGAACATACGCAAGTCTGGAAGCAGCTGGCACAAAGCCGAAGGGTCAGACCAGCATCGCTTCACCCAGCAGCTGCCGAGGTCTCATTTCAAGAACGTACGGTGGAATGTTCTCCAGCTCCCTTTTCTTAACCAGACTAATAACTCTGCAACTTCAAGTCTACCTGACCAAATTCTGGAGAACATTCAGGCTAACCAACATCATATTGGATGTCAGTTTGTTTCCACTGGCCTGCAGCAGCTGCCTGCGCAACATGTGCACGAACCCCTTTTCTGACAGAGATGTGCAAAAAGTAAATTGAGTTAGTCATGGCTGAGGCACGGCGTGGAATGTAGGAGGCTGAAACAGCAATGCCGGAGTGGGATAAAGATGAGAGAGATGGAAAGAAAGACTCCGGCAGAGGGCATGAATAGCTTCTGACTTCACCATGCATCAGTGAATAGTTTTTCTCAGTCCAGCCTTTGCTTTGAAAGCTAAGCATAATCGTATTGGATTAAAATGTCAGGTCACGACTGCCTACTCTTGTTAGGAGGGAATCTAAACAGATGCAAAGTCATCTAGCAATAAAGTGCAACGGCTTCTGAAGGTGTTGTGAATGTGACTCCTAAGGCTAAAATAAATATAATAAAGCAAAAGTCCCTTTCACACTTAAAAGCTGGATAATTATTAAGTTACCTTTACTGTCCCGACTTTGTGTCCCGACTTTGTATTACAATCACACACAATGGATTGGGTGGAATTTACTGCTCAAACACTAGACTTGGTTTGTTGACTGTCACCTTTCTATTTAAACACTGTTATCAAAGAGTTTATATAATAATTCATTGCTCTTTGTGATCCTGTTGGGAAGATGTTCTCCAAGATGTTCTCCACCCCAAATCAGAAAAAGTTGGGACGGTCTGGAGAATGCAAATTAAAAATACATGCAGTTTTCCTTACATTTCCTTTGACTTTTATTTCATTGCAGACAGTATGAACCCAAGAAATATCAGGTTTTTTCTGGTCAACTTTATTTCATTTGTTAATAAACATCCATTCCTGTATTTCAGACCTGCAACACATTCCAAAAAAGTTGGGATGGGGTTTAGGTTTAGGTAAAAATAACTTAATAATGGTGCGATTTCAAAAATAGGTCTATGTCAGGCTGCAACGGAGAGCAGAGACGCACTCAGATAGCGAAGGAACCCAGCTTAGGTTGACTGTGGCAAGTCTCTCTAAATCTTATAAAGAAACCTTGCCTCCCAAGACTTGAAAATGGACCCAGCCTAAGTCTTCATAAGTTTTTGCATTTTGTATTTCAAAATAATGTTCCTTGATAGAGTTATTTGCACCAGGGTAGGGAATTGTTACTGCAACAACTCATTTGTTATGGACCTAGTTTTTGGCAGAAGGTATTGTTAGTATTGAAGCATTTTCCGTATGGAATTCAAGAGTTCTTGGGGGAAAAAAGGTGCTGATAAAAGCAGTAGAACTCGAGGTTGTGACTTACCACAAATAACATCACGGCTGCGATTATCTACGGCACTCGCCATTCACAATAACAGCTCCCTCTTGCGTTCTTTTGCTTAAATGTAGCGCAGGGCTTCATCGGGTGTGTGAGGGAGTAAGCAAGAATCTCTGCCACAAAGTATTATGGCAGTTCTGAGGGCAAAAGGGGTCCAACCCCGTACCAGCGTATATAATTACATTAGTTTTATACATTTTTCTATGCTTTCAAGGCTAAAAACGTTCAACAGTGGTAGTGCAAAAGGTGCGGAAATGACTTTTATCGACAGCGCTATCATAATTGTTTTTTCCCGGATGTGTGAAAATACAGACTGTTTGCTTATGACCTTGAGTATCTATTTCCTTAAGAAGTCTGGCCAAACACACGCTGTTGTTTTCTCAAGGTTGTTACTAAAGTGTAGCTAAAGTGCTATGCAGGCTTCTCAGGCCTTCCTCTTAACCTGGTTGACTTCTACAAGGCAATGCTGGGTGCCTGGTAATCAAATATTGACAGATGATTACCAGAGGGCTATCGCAGGTGCTGCTCGTCTATCAGTAGCAGAAGTAGTGCTCTGTGTGCGCGGGATAAGGGCGCGGAGGAGTGCGAGCGCCTAAACTCAGACCAGGTTTTATCAGCACACTGGAGGCAGCTGCGGTTAAACATTAGCCCTGGAGATACGGCTCGCAGCAGGCGCTACAGACTGTTTGTTCTTTCTCCTGGTCTTTTCATCCGCTGCAGCCTGTCTGACGTGACTTGTGCTCATTTTGAAATCCGAGCGCACGAGCATGCACATGGCATCCACTCGGGGAAGCTTTTTTCCATTAGGCCTGCACACGCCATGTAATTTTTCCACATCTTTCGAGCTCTTGTCAGCGCTCCCGTTTTTCTGCCATTTATCCCAATCCTCACCTTGACCCCGGGCTTAACCTCAAGCTGTAATTTAAACCAAAGCTCCATCTTGGACTATCAGTCAGTCATCTGCACGGTCGTGTCGGAATCGCGGAATCGCGTAGTCAGATGATATTTGGAAGGAGCTAATTGTCTAATGGTGCATTTTTACAACAGGAACTCACTTATTGCTGGCTTATTTTCTTAATAGTTCTCAGTAGCTCTCACTGTACTAACTAACTATTAACCCTCATTTCAGGGTCAAGCATTTGAAATCATGATCACATGGTAACGTTTGGGGTTTACAGAGAGCAGGCTTGTGAGAGGGTCCCAGCGTCGATGCGGACGCCCAGTGCGCTGCCTGCGGTGTGGCGGGCGACCATTTATAGCCCTCTGTTTTTCTCACTTTGTTGTACACTGTGTGTGTGTGTGTGTGTGTGTGTGTGGAGGTCTTATATACTCATGCCCCACATTCCGTGCCTGTGTGAGCTGTTTGTCTGAGCAGTCGAGTGGAATTAGCCTCCAGCCTGCCAAAGAGCACTCACATGCATGCGTGTTTCACTGACTGGGTATATTTACATGATATAAAGCCCTGTTTCCTTTGCAATGAGATACGGTCCGCATGCTGTCCGAACAAAGTCCTTTTGTCCATTTTTTCATCCGTACTTAAATAAACCAGAAACCAAATTTTTGCCTGTCCATGCAAAATAATATACAGGCTCTCCCCGGATTATGAAGGTTCTGTTTACAATTTTTCGACTGTACGATGATAATACACACAAATACTCATAAAAATTTTTATATACACGATACTCGTACGAACTCTCCCGCAGATGCTGGACGTCCTGGCAGCGGTACGCTAACAGAGCTGAGCAGCAAAGCCAATGGACCGAGCTTTTTGTTTTTCTTTCAATACAGTGGTGCTTGAACGTTTGTGAACTCTTTAGAATTGTCTATACTTCTACATAAATATGACCTAAAACATCATCAGATTTTCACACAAGTCCTAAAAGTAGATAAAGAGAACCCAGTTAAACAAATGAGACAGAAATATTATGCTTGCTCATTTATTTATTGAGGAAAATTATAAAATATTACATATGATTGAGTGGCAAAGGTATGTGAACCTCTAGGATTAGCAGTTAATGTAAAAGTGAAATTAGAGTCAGTGGTGTTTTAATCAATGGGATGCCAATCAGGTGTGAGTGGGCACCCTGTTTTATTTAAAGAACAGGGATCTATCAAAGTCTGCTCTTCACAACACATATTTGTGGAAGTGTATCATGGCACGAACAAAGGAGATTTCTGAGGACGTCATAAGGTTGGGAAAGATCACAAAACCATCTCTAAAGAGTTTGGACTCTACCAATCCACAGTCAGACAGATTGTGTACAAATGGAGGAAATTCAAGACCATTGTTACCCTCCCCAGGAGTGGTCGACTAACAAATATCACTCCAAGAGCAAGGTGTGTAATAGTTGGGGAGGTCTTAAAGGACCCCAGGGTAACTTCTAAGCAACTGAAGGCCTCTCTCACATTGGCTAATGTTAATGTTCATGAGTCCACCATCAGAAGAACGCTGAACAACAATGGTGTGCATGGCAGGGTTCCAAGGAGAAAACCACTGCTCTCCAAAAAGAACATTGCTGCTCGTCGACACTTTGCTAAAGATCACGTGGACCAGCCAGAATGCTATTGGAAGAATGTTTTGTGAACAGATGAGAACAAAGTAGAGCTTTTTGGTTTAAAAGAAAAGCGTTATGTTTGGAGAAAGGAAAGTACTGCATTCCAGCATAAGAACCTTATCCCATCTGTGAAACATGGTGGTGGTAGTATCATGGTTTGGGCCTGTTTTGCTGCATCTCAACCAGGACGGCTTGCCATTATTGATGGAACAATGAATTCTGAATTATTTCAGAGAATTCTAAAGGAGGATGTCAGGACATCTGTCCATGAACTGAACCTCAAGAAAAGGTGGGTCATGCAGCAAGGCAACACCTCTAAGCACACAAGACGTTCTACCAAAGAATGGTTAAAGAAGAATAAAGTTCATGTTTTGGAATGGCCAAGTCAAAGTCCTGACCTTAATCCAATGGAAATGTTGTGGAAGGACCTGAAGTGAGCAGTTAATGTGAGGAAACCCACCAACATCCCAGAGCTGAAGCTGTTCTGTACGGAGGAATGGGCTAAAATTCCTCCAAGCCGGTGTGCAGGAAGAATAAAGTTCATGTTTTGGAATGGCCAAGTCAAAGTCCTGACCTTAATCCAATGGAAATGTTGTGGAAGGACCTGAAGTGAGCAGTTAATGTGAGGAAACCCACCAACATCCCAGAGCTGAAGCTGTTCTGTACGGAGGAATGGGCTAAAATTCCTCCAAGCCGGTGTGCAGGACTGATCAACAGTTACATTTAGCTGCAGTTATTGCTGCACAGGGGGGTCACACCAGATACTGAAAGCAAGGGTTCACATACTTTTCCCACTCACTAATATTTAATATTGGATCATTTTGCCCAATAAATAAATGACCAATTGTAATATTTTTGTTACGATTTATATAGTATATATTGACCTCCTTGGTTTATTATACATTCAGCAAGCTGAATGTGGCCCTGTGATGGACTGGAATCCCAGCCAGGAAACATTTTTCGCCTGAGCCCAATGGATTCCAGTATGAGCTCCGCACCCAGTGTCCTTAACCAGGATAAGTGGAGTACTTTCTCTTTGTGGCACATCAACATGGTTGCCTGAGTTTGAATGTTTGAGGTTGACAGAGAATGCCATGCCACCAAAACTTTCCTGCCGAGGACATAACATGCTCGTGTACAGTGAGTCTGTAACGAACTAAATAATGCGTAAGTGCACACTTTTTATTATTCTATTCCATATTTGTATTTATTTTCATTATTGCTATATGCTCTTCATACTATTTCATTTTCTCTAAAATATTAGGCTACGTATTATTCCATTTTATTTGAATTACTATATATTTTTTTAATGTTCCCTGTTAATATTCATTCAGCTTCTGTTTACTTAAACTATTACTATAAACTTACTAATTAGAATTAGATAACCTAGTTTAATTCTTACATATGTCATGTAAGCAGCCCAAGGAGGTTGGGTTCCTTTTTGGGTTTTGGTTCTCTCAAGGTTTCTTAGTTATAACGTTGAGGGAGTTTTTCCTTTCCACTATCGCCCTAGGCTTGCTCAATTTGTGATTGGCCTTAGATATTAGAAGATAGTACAACAATCTAAAGCTGCTTTGAGACAGTGCTCCATTGTTAAAAGTACTGACTTTGACTTGGACGGTGTCACAACGGCCACCCCGCCAGAGCAGGCTCGTGCCTGTACCTTGTGTTCTCCAGGGTAGGCACTGGACTCCCAATGACCCTGAACAGGAAAATTGGGATTAGACTGTGGAAAGGAAAAAAATCCATCAATTGCTTTATGAAGGAAAACCTGAAGAAGATGTAGTGTGATTAGGAACAGGAGACTCCAGTCTGTTTCGTCCTAATTTTTCTTCCGAATACTCATTGCTAATTTAACCATTAGTCATGCAACAGCTACTAGGAGCATGAAAGCTAACCGGTGCTTCCTTTGAGACATGTGAAGCTGGTTTTGAACTGCAGCTCATGCAGTGCTTTTGGACAGATCAACGTCCTTGGTGGAGGGTGCTAAGTGCCCCCTTCCATACACATGAGCTCACACTAGAAGCATTTTGATCAATGGAGACATTGGAAAGCCATCGGTCCCACCAGTAGAACAGAGCCAGTGACATTCTGTTGGATTGATGACTGTGGCCATGTTGTGACTTTTCTAAAGTGATCAAAAGGTAGGTAAAGTCTATCTGCGCTCTGAGATAAACGCAGCTGAAATGGTGATTATTTGGGAGTTTGCAATAAGAAGCTTTTTTGTAGATTTGGGAATTATCTGCTCTCCTTTTACATCCAATACATGTGGGTAATTGTCATCCTGGCCCAAGTTTCCATCCGTTGAGCTCGCATAATAGACTTTATATCCCCTGTAAGTATGTAAGTCTGTTGGAAACTGCTCCAGGTTTTTGGCGTGTCAACAACAAAAATAGAACACCTTTGAAACTTTGAACCTCGTCTTTTTTCGCAGCTGTGAAGCACTGTGGCTTTTATTGCGAACTTATGAAATCGACAATCATATCGAAAAAGACAGGTGTCATACCGGATGGCTGTATTCAGGGTTAATTTGGACGGACGGCTGATTCTTTGCTTCCTCTGAACTTGGCACGAGGGCGAACAGGGGTTTATGTCTTTGGGAATGGAGAAAGTCTGGACTAAGTCAGGTTGGTAGCTTAAATGATGTTAGGCCGAGTGTTTTATTTTCTTGACAGGCCTTATTATGCTAACACATGGCAGAACCTTTTCCCTCCGTTTTGCTCCATCTGCAGCCGATATGGGCCTGCTCTCTGATTTGACTCTGTGATATTGATTCAGCTGAGTCAGATTTTCTGCAGCGTCCAAGCTAGCCGTTCTGTATGGAGGTAATAGAAATACTTTCCATGCTATTAAAATGAACTATATTCACATAAGGTCAGAATTTGCTTTTGCCTTTGATTTTAATGCAGATTTATACATACTCATAACGATTAAGACACACTCTGTTGATGATAGTTTTGGTTAGGGTTCATCCAGAAGGACAGTCTTTATTTCCTATAAATCAAGCCTATAAATGCATTCCGGAGCCTGTCCCGGAATTCACTGGCCACAGGCAGCAGCTCACCCTTAACGAGGCTCCAGTCCATTGCAGTGTTCCATTACTGTACCACCCGACCTTCACGTTGCAAGGATCTCAGGAACAGCTGTTTCCAGCGACTGGCTTTTACCTCAGAGCTGGGCTTCCTATATACACAGTTTGTAATTTAAATGGTTACAAATTTAACATGAAACATATTTCTAAGAAACTTTTGATGTTTCCGTGACTGTAAAATTTCAGTATTTCCCCCCTAACCAATACCAAGTCCCTGCTTTTTAGAAAACACAAAGATGAAGAGGATATAGGCTATTTATAGGATCAGCTCTTGAAATCAGAATTTTGAAAATTTTTAGCTGAATGTACTTATTAACCATTTTGATTTTTTTTTGGTTTGCCTTTGTGACTCAAACACAGCTTCAGCAACTAAGCAGAAATACTTCTTAGCAGAGACTGCACTGAAAGTCCGGCCACTGAAAAGAACGTTTTGGTCCAAAAACAGCTTAATATCAGGCTCTGCCAGAGAGCAGAGACAGATAGCAAATAACCAGAGCTTAGGATACAGACTTAAACTCAATGTCCTCTGAAAGTGAATGTACAGTGTTTAAATAATATATAATGTAGGGGTGGGTATTGGAAAGGACTTATATGATACGTCACTTTATGGGTCATGATACGATTATGTCACGATAGTTTTTGATACGATGCATATTGCGATATACTCCACATAGTTCACTGAAAATATAACAATGATAATTCAGTGGACAAATTGAGTCAAAGCACTGCACTGCGACATCTACAAGAGCAGATATTATACAGTCGTATGAAAAAGTTTGGGCACCCCTGATAATTTTCATGATTTTTCTTTGTAAATCATTGGTTGTCCAGCTCAGCAATTTCAGGTAAATATATCATATAGCAGATGAACACCGTTATATTTGAGAAGTGAAATGAAGTTTATAGGTTTTACAGAAAGTGTGCAGTAATTATTCAACAAAATTAGGCAGGTGCAATAAATTTGGGCCACCCTTGTCATTTGAATCCCTTTAGCACTAATTTATTGGAACACAAAATTTGAGAGTCACTTGAGGTGTGCTACAGCACATTTGGACAATCACCAGCTTCCATTTTGGAATAAAGTGCTGTGTAACTGATGAAACTAAAAATGGAGTTTATTTGGACATAACAAGGAGCGGAAAAAGAACACAGCATCCCAAGACAAACACTTGCTACCCACAGTAAAATTTGGTGGCGGTTCCATCATGCTGTGGGACTGTGTGGCCAGTGCAGGTACTAGGAATCTTGTTAAAGTTGAGGGTCGCATGGATTCCAGTTAATATCTCCAGATTCTTGAGAACAATGTTCAAGAATCAGTGACAAAGTTGCACCGAGGCCAACGACCTTAAACCCTGCTTAAAATCTAGTAAGGCATTCATGCAGAGGAACCAGTACAACGTTGTGGAATGGAAATCTCAGTCCCCAGACATGAATATTACTGAAAATGTGGGCTGTCCATGCTCGGAAACCATCAAACCTGACTGAACTGGAGATGTTTCTAAAGAAGAATGGTCCAAAGCACCTTCAACCAGAATCCAGACTGGAAGCTGTAGGAAGCGTTTAGCGGCCGTTATTTCTACAAAAGGAGGATCTAACTAAATATTGATGTCATTTTTCTGTTGGGGGGTGCCCAAATTTTTCTGTTGGGGTGCCCAAATTTATGCACCTGCCTAATTTTGTTTGAATAATTACTGCACACTTTCTGTAAATCCTATAAACTTCATTTCACTTCTCAAATATCACTGTGTTCATCTGCTATATGATATATTTAACTCAAGTTGCTGATCTGAACAACCAATGATTTATAAACTAAAATCATGAAAATGATCAGGGATGCCCAAACTTTTTCATACGACTGTAGTTTACACCCCCTAAAAAATGTATCTTTTGAGCTGAAAATCGATGTAGTATATTGCAAAACTAAATATCGTGATATATCGCTGTATCGATGTTTAGCACGGCCCTAATATAATGAAGTGTGCAAGGAAAATGGCAGATTTCGTAAGTGCTTCTTTCTCCTTCGCTCCATTTACACAAGGGGGGGTATTGGGTGGAGGGCTGGCTCATTTGACCAAGAATCCTCATTTCGGTACCTCACTACTACTTGTCATATTTTTGCTGTTAAATTGGAATTGTACTTGAAAAAAAATGATTGAAACCCCTTCTGGTGACATCCGTTTATAATAAAACTAAGCCTTGGCCACAACTATTAAGGTGTGGGAACAAGATAATTAAGGCATGGGAACGGGATTATCTTATTATTATTAATTATCTCTTTCCCACACCTTAATGTCTTAATAAGTCGTGGCCATGCCTTCATTTTATTAAGAAGGGATGTCACCAGCAGGGCTTCATAAAAAACCTTGTACATTCCCAAACATTTGACTTTGGTTAAGCTTGTGAATCAGCTTGAGTGATTCATTTAAATGATGTGGATCAAAGAGTTATTCATTCATGACTTGCTTACTCGGCATGTCAGTCAGAGCGAAGCATGAAGTAGAGAACGTAAACAATACAGTTATCATTTCATAACATTTACACATTACAATTTAAAGTGTGTAAAAAGTGATGTGCATGGGCTATTGGACTGTACTGGTACAGACAGCGATACTAATAGCATCATGGCTCGTCATGGTTTGCAGATGCATTCAGTTCTGTGCAGTTTTATCAGACGTTCTGAAACCAGAGCACAAACATCATAAACTCTCATTGCACATGTTGTGGGAAACATGATTTGGCCAATTGTCAAAAATGCACTAATAAGCAAACACCGAATAATAAGGGATGGTATGGAGGTGTATCATGAAGCAGGTTGTTTTTATTGATAGCGAGTGAGTGGAATGATAAGTGAGGTCTGGCTCGTGCCTTTCTCTCCCACTACACACTCACAGTCTTCTGGGAATCTGGGGACCAGAAGCCAGTTGGGTGTGGGGCGCTGAGAGGATCAGGTTGCCACGCTGGCCAGTCAGCAGATTCCACAAGGTCTTTAAAGTTCCAGTTTCTTTTTTGCCTTTGAGTGCCGGTGGAACATACAGGGGTTGGGAACATAGCATTACCCTACAATTCAGATTCCTCGTCTCAATGTTCTAAAGTATTACTGTTGTGTTTAATATAGTGGTGAATGATGTTATCGTATTACATGGCTTTCTGTTCGACAGTTGGTCTTGGACACGAGCTCTAAAGGAAACAAATGGAAATGTGATATATGTCAATGTTAATAATAATGATTCCAATATGGTTTAAAGTAAATGTTTTAAACCGTATTGATTTTTTTTTTCAGTTTGTTACATGTTTTTCATTGTGCAGTTGAAAAACACCTGACCAATTGAGCTGTGATTCCTATTTTATGGCACATCTGGAGGTGGGTGATTAGTTCAAAAGAATGTTTTATTTAAAACAACCTCTGTCCTCCATTAAAACTGCACGATTCTGGTATAGCTGTGATGGATTCCAGGTCGTACAGATGCCTGATCCTGGCACTAACATTATCGCTAGTCATTCATGGTTGGCACTTTATATGTAGTATATTTTCAATCACCGTTCAGGTACGTTCAATTTATTTATATAGCACTTTAAACTAAAGACGTTGAGTGTGCACCAAAAATAAGCAAGTGAGAGACAAAATTGATCAAATCCATGATGAATACAGATGAAACCTTGAAAATAACCAGGCTCAAATGGGGATTCCAGCAACCAGAGGTTATCTGGTCCATTTTCCAGTGTCTTAACTGCTACACCACCACAGTCCTGTAAGAGCAGCTCAAACTAAATACCTTCCACAGCAGCCTATAGGAGTGTTTTTTTTTTGTTTCCTTTTTTAATACAAATTTCTGCTTACAAATTTTCTGCATTTTCTGGTTCTACTCTAATAAGGATAGATACTTGTATATCTAATTATATAGCTAATCTAATGGTGGCCTAAGACACATGGAGCAGGATTAATATAATACCAACCCCAATGGATTTAACATATAACAAACTGTCATAAATCAGCCGGGTTACTGTGGGGACATCAGTATCAGATTAGTCTTATGGCTGCTACTTCCATCATGGACCAGTCCATGGTTAAACAATAGGAGACTGAAGAAGAGTGTAGTATAAACAGCCAGCCCTGAGCTGCAGGGGAGTGTTAACTGTCATGCTCTAGCAATTGGCACCAATTGACCTATTGACAGGAGGGGAAATGAGTGCGCCTTACCTGTCCGGATGAATGGAGCGTGGCTCGTGTAAATGGAAGGTAGCTATTATTCTGACCTGTCACCTCAGGGGCGTTGACAGAAACACAGGCAGCACGGGGCAGAGTGAATAGGATACCGAGGTATAGCTGTGCAACTGCTGTCCACCTACTGCCAGAGTTTGGCGGCTAGCATTATATTTACTAGGGTGCGACAGGTTATTTATGTAAGTTTCGGAAGTAGGGTTGTAGTACCATAAACGAGCCGTCTCGGTCTCCTCAGACTCGGTCTCATTTGGAAATTGTTGTTGAGACCGATGACACAGGTAACGTTAATTATAAACTGGACTATCGTTCTTTGATGAAAAATATAGATATGCACAGTGGGGCAAAAAGTATTTAGTCAGCCACTGATTGTGCAAGATATCCGACTTGGAAAGTTGAGAGAGGTCTGTCATTTTCATCATAGGTACACTTCAACTATGAGAGACAAAATGAGAACAAAATCCAGTCTCCCAGCCTGGTGCAGTTTTCTTCCTGGTGTCCTTCAACAGCTCTTTGGTCTTGGCCATGGTTGAGTTTGGAGTCTGACTGTTTGAGGCTGTGGACAGTTACCATTAATACAGGTAACGTGTGGAGGACAGAAGAGTTTCTTAAAGAAGAAGTTACAGGTCTGTGAGAGCCAGAAATCTTGCTTGTTTGTGGGTGACCAAATACTTATTTTCCACCATGATTTACATTTAAATTCTTTAAAAATTCTACAATGTGATTTCCTGGATTTTTTTTCTCATTTCGTCTCTCATAGTTGAAGTGTATCTATGATGAAAATCACAGACCTCTCTCATCTTTCTAAGTAGGAGAACTTGCACAATCAGTGGCTGACTAAATACCTTTTTGCCTCACTGTACACTCACCGGCCATTTTATCAGGTACACTGTGCTAGTTATTGTCTTCCAAACTGCTTTAATTATTTGTGACATAGATTCAACAAGGTGCTGGAAACGTCCCTCAGACGTTTTGGTCCATACTGACCTTATATGATCATGCAGTTGCTGCAGATTTGTCGGCTGCACATCCCAAAGGTGCCCTTTTGGATTGAGACCTGGTGACTGTGGAGGTTATTTGAATATCATGAACTCACTGTCATGTTCAAGAAACCAGTTTGAGATGATTGGAGCTTTGTGGATAAAAAGCTTTTTGTGTAAGGACATAATGCTAGCATGCATTAAATGTATTCAATTGTTAAATATGCTGTATGTTCTAAGCACATTTAAGAAGATCTCCAAAACTTTGACCTGACGTGCCCAAACATTTATTACATTACTAAGAAAAACATTATGGCTGTAGCACTCTGAACTTCCCACAGAATGTACGGTAGTAATCACATGAGTGCATGGTTAACTGTTGAACAAAACTCACACAGGAATTAAGGATTAACTCATGTAAAGCTAGAAATAGACTTTTGTGACCAATAAACAAATGAAGCGGTAAATCTTTCCGAAAGTAAATGTGTGGCCTCAATAAACACAACAAACGTTTAGCATGATAAAGACATGACAGATTTTCTCCAGCTTTTATTTTTTTAAGAATGAATTATGTTTTTTAAAGCTTTGTCATTATGTAACATTTCTGCTGTAATACATCAGGACAACAATAAGTCCAGGAATGTAAGACTCTGCAAAGAAAACCACCAAATACCATTTCAAACTCTTGGGTTTGATTTTTTTTCATTTCCTGACAGGGGTCGTTTTCATTTTACAGAAGTGCTGCTCGAGTGCATTTTTCTGTGTCAGATTAATAGACGTCTTAATTCTTCTATAAACAATAACCAGATCCGTATTGTAATGATCTTTTTTTAGTGTATTTATTTGAATTGGATTGTTGTATGAACGGTCTCCTCAAGAGAGCAGAATAAATGTTCGGAGCTCTCCGCAGCGGTCTGTTCGGGATTCACCATGTAGCTGTTGGCTCGCGGAACCTCACGATGACAACACAAACCATCCCACAAACCTCTCATCCCAGCACTTCCTGCGGGAGGCCCGTACTCTGTCCTGCATACTTTTTTAGGACATGTTTTCTCCGTGTCCGTCTCATATTGGCTTCTCTCCACCTCGGGCCCACTTTGGCCCAGTTGGAGTATTAAGAGCTTGGGTAACAGGGCAGGCTTAATTACTCAAACCTGCCAGTGCCTGGAGCGTGCGGGTATTTATGGTTCCTGCAAATCCTCTGGACATCGCAGTTGATGGGTGTTAAGGAAACAATCATAATGGAAAACATAAAGGTGATTTGTCCCCACTGACTCCTTCGTTTCAGCTTCGGTTTCATTTTATGCAGGTCCGCAGATGCGAGCTCGTGTAACTCCAACCCAATTGTGTCAGCATGGGAAATCATAGCTGGAATTCAAGGCAAATCCAGATGGTCGGAAACCGTGTCATAAATCATACGCAGAATTAATTTACACTCCTCGTTTGAATTTTTGCCCAGCGGCTGCTGTGCCATCCCTCAAAACGGTATTAATTCAGTCTAATTGCTCGGGCTTAACATGATACCTCAAGCGTGTAACCTCATCCATAAACATGGTGTGCCAAGTTATGTCAGAGATTTTAGTAGCTGTTGAGTCACAGATTATTCCTGTTCACCAGAAAAGTGACTTTATTAAGATCTGACTGGGACCAGGCTGAAATGCAAATCAAGTAGCTTCCCAGGGTTGGTCCATTTTGAGGACAAAAAGTGTTCTTGACAGTGCTGCTTGAAAGTTTGTGAACCCTTTAGAATTTTCTATATTTCTGCATAAATATGACCAAAAACATCATCAGATTTTCACACAAGTCCTAAAAGTAGATAAAGAGAACCCAGTTAAACAACTGAGACAAAAATATTATACTTGGCCATATCATTTATTGAGGAAAATTGATCCCTATTATATATTAGTGAATGGGCAAAAGTCGGTAACCTCTAGGATTAGCAGGTAAACTTTTGACGGTGCAAGTAGAGTCAGGTGTTTTCAAATCACTGGGAGGACCAATAGTGTGAGTGGGCAACCCTGTTTTATTTTAAAGAACAGGGATCTATCAAAGTCGCTCTTCACAACACATGCTGTTGAAGTTGTATCATGGCACGAACAAAAAGAGTTGATGCTATCCGCTGGAAAAGGTTACTGAACCCTCTCTAAAAAGAGTTTGGACCTACCATCCCATTCAGACAGATGTGTCGCAAATGGAGGAAATATTCAGACCATTGTTCCCCTTCCCCGGAGGTGGTCGACCAACAAATATCCACTTCAAGAGCAATGCATGTAATAGTTTGGTGAGGTCACAAAGGACCCTGGTACTTCTTCTAAGCACGGAAAGGCCTCTCTCACATTTGGCTAATATTAAATGTTTATGAGTCCACCATCAGAGGAACACGAACAAATTGTGTGCCTGGCAGGTTGCAGAGAAAGCCACTGGTCTCCAAAGAACATGTGCTGCTCGTCGCAGTTTGTGCTAAAGATCATTGGACAATCCGAAGGCACTGGAAGAATGTGGTTGTGGACTGATGAGACCAAAATAGAACTTTTTGGTTTAAAAGAAAAGTGTTATGTTTGGAGAAAGGAAAACACTGCATTCCAGCATAAGAACCTTATCCCATCTGTGAAACATGGTGGTGGTAGTATCATGGTCTGGGCCTGTTTTACTGCATCTGGGCCAGGACGGCTTGCCATCATTGATGGAACAGTGAATTCTGAATTATATCAGAGAATTCTAAAGGACAATGTCAGGACATCTGTCCATGAACTGAATCTCAAGAGAAGGTGGATCATGCAGCAACGAGCCTAAGCACACAAGTCGTTCTACCAAAGAATGGTTAAAGAAGAATAAAGTTCATGTTTTGGAATGGCCAAGTCAAAGTCCTGATCTTAATGCAATTTAAATGTTGTGGAAGGACCTGATGTGAGCAGCAAATGTGAGGAAACCCACCAACATCCCAGAGCTGAAGCTGTTCTGTATGGAGGAATGGGCTAAAATTCCTCCAAGCCGGTGTGCAGGACTGATCAACAGTTACAGGAAACGTTTAGTTGCAGTTATTGCTGCACAGGGGGGTCACACCAGATACTGAAAGCAAAGGCTCACATACTTTTGCCACTCACTAATACGTAATATTGGATCATTGTTCTCAATAAATAAATGACCAAGTATAATATTTTGGATAACATTGGATAACTGGATATAACTGGATTGGTCAGATTTTTGAACAGGGATCCGGATCCCATCCAGATTTTCTAGCACTCTCACCTCAACCCAGAGACAGCCCTGGGTGAATGGGATCAATGTTGGGGTACTGATTCCTCTGTCCATTTCCTTAATCACACCCCTAGCTATTTCAAGCCCTTGTCAGAAGCAGTTAAGGCCACATGTTTTCAGATATTGTTTGCTCTGATATTTTGCTATCTGCATTCATCTCTGCTCTCTGGTTTTGCTCTGATGAACGTTTTTTCATTTTCGGTGTCTGAAACACACGCAACAAAAGCCTAATAGCGTCAGTATTTTGTCGTCCCAGATATGGTTTTTGTGCAATATATCGTCTCTTAGAGAAATGTCGTGATGTTGATGAAAATAAGATGATGAAAATAATGTTACGGAGTGATTGAAAAGCAATAAATGCATTCTGTTGAAGTTTATCATGTCCAGTCATATGGCTATGCAATGCTATTTTAATGGAAAAACTCCTCATTATCCTCGAATTGGAGCGAATAATAAATGCGAGTGATTGTGATGTATGCATTTTAATCATTTGGTAACCCTAATTTTCATTCTCCCTGATAGGAGCATTTTTCAGAAGTTAGTTTTTTGTGGCAGATTAATAGATGCGTTCATTTCTTTTTAAACAAAACCTGGTCCTCAATTGTAATTAAATTTAAATAAATGGTCAGATAACCGGTCTCACTCATTGCAATGATTACTTATCAGGGAAACAATAACAGGTAGTTAAATTAGCCAAAGTATGTCATATTTTAGTTCTTCCAAAGGTTGTGGAACTTCCTTTCATTTCGAAAAACAACAAACCTTTTTGTTTCATTTCACAAGGATTGCCCAGACCTTTGCATAACACTGTATCGTCATACCATGCAAGCCTAGCTATTACTAATAATGTTATTGTTCTGGGCTTAATAAAACTTGGAATGGATGAGACTGGATTGGCAGGGCAATGGTGCAAGAGTTCCAAAAAGTACAACTGTATGCTTGAGGAAGTGGAAACAGGCTGAAGGTTATCTTCCCTTGTCGCTGACTTCTTCCTGGAGGCAAAAAGGCTTATTCTGCCTTAAAGAAATCATCTTAAAAAAACAATCAACACCTTTATGCATGCCTCCACTGATATTGAATTTTTCAGCAAAAAGTGCTTTGCATTGGATTTCTTTAACTGTAAATAGTGCTTACTCTCTGATATTGTGGGCTTTAAGGGAATACTTCCTATTGTTAAAGCAAATACTTAAAGGTCTGAGTGAAAGTCTCATTTGCTTGAGTGAAAGTCTCAGTACTCCTTTAAAGCAAGCCCATGGTGGAATGCTACTTGTGTGCCGCTAACTGCTGGCCCTTAGTGGACATTCCAGGCGTGCATGTTTAGCTACCTTAAGCCAGCAGCCCGTAAAAGGCAAAGGCAGATATGGGAGGCTATGTCTTTAAGGCAGATCCTTAGCACAGCAGGCCAAATGGAAAGATCCGCCCGCTAACGGATTGTGCTGCGGGGCCGTTGTGCAGTCGGGGGATTGTGTTTAGGTTAAATGGACAAAACAGATTGCCTTTAAAAGACACTTCCATTCCCTGGTCAGCCTTAAATCCTTATCCGAGCTTGCATGCAGCCACGAGCACATCAGCACAAGTTTGCAGCATTTGATATTCTAGATATGCTCATCGATTTGCCTGATTTAGTCTGGCATTAAAAAATCGTCATCCTGCTTCGCACTCGTCGTTTCAGTCTCACATTCCATTAGGGGAAAAAATATATCCTGCGCCAAGGCTAGCTCGCTCTCTGCACTGGTTTATCCATTAATCGCTGCTGTCCAGGGACCGAGGGATTAAAACAGACCTGAGAGTAGCTCACGATAGGCTGAGGCTTGGGGCCGCCGTTTCGCCGTTGCACCTCTGATCCATGAAACGCGCCATCCTGTCAACCCCCAGGCCCCAATCCAGAGGCAAAGCCTTTGGGTCTGACCCACAGGTCTTTTCCCGAACAGAAGGCCAGAAGCAGCGCTCATAAATCTGCCTGAAGAGTGGGTGTATGGCCTTCCAGGGAGAATGAGAATTCAATCTGGGAGAATGGCTCACCAGGAAGGTTTTACGCGAGGTTAGCGTCTGATGAGAAAACCATTTGCCGAGAGAAAGTGAGAGCAGAAGACAGCAAATCCCTGCCTGTGACTAATTTCTCTTTCACACTTCAAAAAGCCATCTGTCAAAATGTCAGCTACTCACGTCCTCTAGTGAGAAACTGTAGTGGGAGCCATATCTGATACCGTTAATGGTGCCTCTCTCTTAGCTTACCAGCACTCCTAAGGTCTTTTTTTCAGTGTTAGAGTATTTAGATGTTCAGAACAATCGACTGTTTGAAAGAGTTTTTTGCAGTAATACAATTACACTCAATCAGATTTCATAGAGTAGCATGGCTACAAGTGTCAAGCTTTTATTACACAATTCTACTGATGAACTTTGGTTAACCCTGGTCAAATTACATGTTTCAACAAACTAAATTTAGACATGCCAATTGCATTTTAGACATGTGCTTTGTTTTACATTTACAGCATTTAGCAGACGCTCTTACCCAGACTTACAAGTTATACAATCTTACAATCCAAGCAATCGTGGGTTAAGGGTCTTGCTCAAGGACCAAACAGTGGCAGCTTGGCAGAGGTGGGATTTGAACCCTGGGCTTTTGGGAGACTGTGGTTGCCCAGTGGATAAGGCGCTGGTATAAGAGGCAGAGGTGGGATTTGAACCCTGGACCTACGGGTTCAAATCCTGCCTCTGTCAGGATATATCTTTTCCAGTACCTCAACCACTAGGCTCCCACAGTCCCCCATAAAACAAAGAATGAACACTTTTGGATACAACAATATGGTATATTATGTATTGTTAAGCATGGGAGTGGTCTGGGTCAAGGTTCTGTGCAAGCCAGCCAGGTTTTTAATCAAAGTTGGAAAACCAATTTTGTATGGACATTGTTTAAGGACAGCGGGGCAGAAAGTTGATGAACTGTGATGAACAGCCCATTCTACAGCCACTGTTTGTCTATGGAGAATACAGAAGTGTATGCCTTATTTACATTTACAGCATTTAGCAGACACCCTTATCCAGAGCGACTTACAATTGGTACAATCTTACAGTCCAAGCAATTGTGGGTTAAGGGCCTTGCTCAAGGTCCCAACAGTGGCAGCTTGGCAGAGGTGGGACTTGAACCCTGGACCTTCTGGTCCATAGTCCAGTACCTTAACCGCTAGGCTACCATTATGAATGTGTTACAAGTGAGTGTTGCTGAAATAGCAGAGCTCAATTAGAAGGGGTGGCCACAAACTTTTGTCTGTATAGTGTATATGCTATGACATTAAATGACTGTAACCATCACCAGTAGAAATGGATGGAAAGTGAACACATGACTGTATACCAGGAAGTCCACTTTATCTCAACACTTTCACCATAATTTACAAATGCCACAAAGGCACAGCCTGCATGTCTACTTAAAACCTAAACATATAATTGTCCATAAATAAACACACAGTTGGCGAAAGTAATTGGGGTAAATCAACTTTGAATCATTATTATCTAGCCTATACAAATCTATGTATTTCATACAGTAGCTACTTTATACAGAAATACAAAGTAAACCTTGCAACTTTATTTAACCACGATTTACAAACACAGGGGTTGTATATATGTGGTTTATATATTACATATATATTGTTTACATGTCATATACAGTAGCCATTAGACCATTAAGCACATTTCCATGGTGCTTCACTTACAAATGAACTTGACATGCCAGCCACTTATTTTTTCGCAACTTTTTAAAATCAGAAATGCCATGAGGTCGTTGCTTCTCAACTGCGTGTGGTAGATGAATGCGGAATCATGTATTATCTTATCCAGCACAGCTGTTGACGATGGCTTAGAAATATTTTCTTTCACAAATTTCAAATAAACATTTGATTCGTAGAAAATAATACTTAAAAAATCTGTAAGGCAATAAAAGTGATTTGTGAGATGGAACTATGCTTTGAAGAGGATGATTATTTTGGTGAGGATCTGCCCCACCTGCCCATATGAACTAGCTGCACCTGGTTCTGCTATGCTTTGAGGTTGTGTGGCAGATAGTGACCCTGGAAATATTGTGCAGATAGAGGGAGTAATAGAGTCTAAACATCAGCAAACCTGGAAGCATACAATTACCGGTCACTTTATTAGGTACCTCTTTGCTTCTACACTCATTGTCCGTTTTATCAGTTCCACTTACTCTGTAGATGCACTTTGTAGTTCTACAATTACAGACTGTAGTCCATCTGTTTCTCTACATACTTTGTTATTCCCCCTTATGGCCTGGACCCATACAGGATGACCACAGATCAGGTACTGTTTGGGCGGTGGATCATTCTCAGCACTGCAGTGACACTGGTGTGTTAGTGTGTGTTGTGCTGGTAGGAATGGATCAGACGCAGTAGTGCTGCTGGAGTTTTTACACACTGTCTTCACTCGCTGTGCACAGTTTATGAAAATAGCCTGAAATTATTGGCTGAATAAGTTGGGAAACCAACAAACTCAGGAAGTGTGTAGTTGAGAAGGCAGATTTTGGAAAACCAAGATGAACCTTCAGCGATAAAGCTTTGCCTGTATACTCTAGGTGATGTTTGTTTGTTCATTTATTAGTTTTATTTAACCTCGTGTCAGCATCAATGGCTATATTCACAAAAGACACAAGGTTATATCAATGCACTAGTCATAGGACAGTGTAGAGTTACCAATGAACCTAATGCATGTCTTTGGAATATGGGAGAAAACCGGAGCACCCGGAGTAAACCCCCACAGACACTGGGATAACATGCAAACTCCAAGCAGTCAGAGTCTGGGGCTGGAGTCGAAGTTATTCAAGCTACACACAGTGCTTTCCTTTGTCTTTACATCCTCTCCTTGTTTCTTGTTCTCAGTTGTATATTCTATATGACGTTTGCTGGAATAAATGTGGAAATGATTACCTATTGGATAAAGAACTGACAGGCAGTGCATCCAGTTTATTAATCCAAGTTCTGTTTTCAGTAATGCACTTAAGTCACTTTATAAAGGCAAATAAGGCCTAATGGAAAGCATGACCCATGCAAAAACAAACTTTGTTCTTTAAACTTCTGTAAAGGATATTCATGGCTGTCAACTGGAACCGATCCGACATCCATAAACAGCAATTATAGGTGACTCACGCTGCCTTAGAGCAACAAGTGTGGACAGTCTTCCCTGTCCAAGTTTTGACCTTTATGAATTCTTCCGAGCCACCAGCTAAGGAGTGCGCAAGCAGCGCTGCATGGTCCTGCTCCGTAGCGCAGCAAACCAGAGAGTCATGGCTGGCTGACAAGGGACTGTGGTTACAATTTCCCTGCAGACATAAACAGTGACACTATCAATTTCCTGTCTTTTAACAGCGAGTAAGCAAGGCTGCGTGGGTCAGGAAAGCCTCTCTTCACTGAGCCGAGCCAGGCTTGATTAATACTAAGCCTAGATTGACACCTAGAAAAGCTAGAGGCCAAGTGTGCTGTATATGACTGGATGTATCGTGTGCTGACTAAAACAAGCTCCCCAAAAAGTGGGCTTTGCTGCTAACCACATTACTGAGAATCCCAGACTGTGTTAATCCGTCAAAAATAAAGAAGTGACTTGAAAGCAACGACATGAACCTTTAAAAGTAGTCTTTGCAGAATAAAAATGTTTTCTGTTTTTTCCGTATGTTTTTGTACGTTTTAATGATCAAGGAAATACTAAAAATGGAAAATAAACATCTCTAGATCATTATCCTCATTAAAGGTTTCAGGAGCTTTAATTTGACATTATGAACATCTGTCAGCAATAAGAGTAAAGAACCTAAGCTACTGCGTACACTGATACAGATGTATTAAAAAAGAAAGCTCCATATTGGCCTGTCTTCCATACAGTGTATTCACATCCCCGAAAACTACTTTCATCTCTCTTCAAGGCTGTGGAAATGCCAGAGTTTCAAAATGCTGATGTCTACAGTCCTCTTGCAGTCCACTGATTAACACCAGCTCCAGCATATCCAGTAATGGGTAGCGCTCTTTGAAACAAACTAAAAATTTACTGTATGTTTTGACAGAACTCCCACACATGTGTTTCCTATGGCTTTGGCTCCTAATAGTCGTCTGTGAACTTAAAAGCAGCTCAATGTCCAGCCAAAGAAGCTGCTTTCCAACCGGCATACTATTTTACCAGTGGTGTTGTTCCTGTTTTGACATTTAGTATAGCGGTATGAGTTTTTGAACCCAGTCTCCGACTTATGGCAATATAACAGTGTTAGATGTCATCAATTAAAGTGTCTCTTCGAACTGTCATACTAAACATTTTATTACTTGTGGTAAAAACACTGACATGGCATCCCAAGGTGTTTTAACAGCTAGATGCACCTCGTTAGTCCAGCTCACGTTTATCATGACAGATAAGAATATTTCACATTTAATCTATCAGTTACTAAAGGCTTGAAATACAATGGTATGAAAAAGTCTTTGCCCCCTTCCTGATTTCCTATTTTTTTGCATGTTTGTCACACTTAAGTGTTTCAGAACTTCAAACCAATTTAAATACTAGTCAAAGACAACACAAGTAAACACAAAATGCAGTTTTTAAATGAAGGTGTTTATTATTAAGGGAGAAAAAATTCCAAAAGTGTTTTACAGTGCAACACATACAAAGATACAACACAAAAGAAATGGAGGGTTTTCGAGCAGGAACGGCCTTTTTAAAGTCATGCCACAGCATCTCAATAAGATTCTGGTCAGGACTTTGACTAGGCCACTCCAAAGTCTTCATTTTGTTTTTCTTCAGCCATTCAGAGGTGGACTTGCTGGTGTGTTTTGGATCATTGTCCTGCTGCAGAACCCAAGTTCGTTTCAGCTTGAGGTCACGAACAGATGGTCGGACATTCTCCTTCAGGATTTTTTCAAGTCTTCCAGGTCCTGAAGCAGCAAAACAGCCCCAGACCATCTGAAATGCTGTTACTTTTACGCCAGATGTAATGGGACACACACCTTCCACAGAATGTTTTCCCAAAAGTCTTGGGGATCATCAAGAGATGAGCTTTAATGTTCTTTTTGCTCAGCAGTGGTTTTCATCTTGGAACTCTGCCATGCAGGCCATTTTTGCCAGTCTCTTTCTTATGGTGGAGGCATGAACACTGACCATAACTGAGACAAGTGAGGCCTGCAGTTCTTTGGATGTTGTTGTGGGGTTTATTGTGACCTCTTGGATGAGTCGTCACTGTGCTCTTGGGGTAATTTTGGTCGGCCGGCCACTCCTGGGAAGTTTCACCACTGTTCCATGTCTTCGCCATTTGTGGATAATGGCTCTCACTGTGGTTCGCTGGAGTCCCAAAGCTTTAGAAATGGCTTTATAACCCTTTCCAGACTGATAGATCTCAGTTACTTTCTTTCTCAATTGTTGCTGAATTTCTTTGGATCTCGGCATGATGTGTAGCTTTTAAGGCTTTTTTGGTGTGCTTCACTTTGTCAGGCAGGTCCTATTTAAGCCATGTAGATTTTTTCATTCAACACCTTCATTCAAAAGTTGCTTACTTGTGGTGTCTCTGAGTAATATTTAAACTGGTTTGATGTTCACGAAACTCTTAAGTGTGACAAACATGCAAAAAAAATAGGAACTCAGGAAGGAGGCAAACACTTTCTCACACCACTGTACATCGTTCGATAACAAGCACATTTATCCTCAGGTCCCCCACGTGTTTCTGAGAAGGTGGTGCACCGGCAGACGGTGCGGGTCGGGAGAACCATGAAGCTTCCGTGTCCGGTCGAGGGCGACCCACCGCCCCTCATCATGTGGACCAAGGACGGTCGCAACATCAACAGTGGCTGGCTGCGTTTCCGGGTTCTGCAGCACGCTCTACGCATCAAAGAGGTGGAAGCCGACGACGCCGGTACTTTTATCTGCAAAGCCACCAATGGCTTCGGCAGCGTCAACATCAACTACACGCTCATTGTAATCGGTAAGTCACAGCAGAAGGGACTGTATTTAAATCTGTCAATAGTGGGCGCAAGTCTCTGATTTATGATGGGGATAGGTTCCGACAAATTCATCGTAGGCGGAGTTTATCGTAAATCAAGGAGTATGGAATATCTACTTGCAGTACTGTATCCACCAAACACAAGATGCGCATATTAATATTTAATTAATTCACATTGTAACTCTTGTATAAGGTACAAGAAATGCTGATAACCTAATCCATGTCCACCATCAAACGCGCCTATTATGTGCATGTTAGTCTCAGAACTTGACTTTCGAGCGATGGAAGAAGGTCATCAGTTCAGATGAGCCGTGTTTTTTCCATCACGTTCCACCATATTCCTCAGAAGTTGATAACACTAGGTTGGACCGTGGGAAGAAGACAAGCCAGTGGAGGAGTGTAATTCTCTGGTTAATATTCTGCTTGGAAACGTTGAGCTCGAGCATTTGTTTGACGTGTAACACCTACCCAAACATCGTTTCAGATGAGGGGGTTTTAATGATTTGGCTGATTGGTTTATGTGTTAATCAGGAACTGGCTCATGTAGGTAGTTAAAGATCTGTTAGGAGTATTCATGCATATCATGCTAAATCAGTGTTGGGCACAGAGGCAGAGTTTGTCTTTTTAAGGGATGGGTGTAACCTAAAGGTACCTATTTGTGGAGCTGTCTAGATACATTCATGTTCACCAACACAGCTTGTCCAGTTTGTAGGTTTTCCTTAATTGAGAGGCAGTTTGAAGTGTTTGTAATTAAGGATGCAGAAATACTGGGCAAGATAAGTACAAACTGATTTAGTTAGTGTGATCTATTTATATGGGGCAGTGGTGGCACAGTGGTTAAGGGATTGAACTACTGACCATAACGTTGAAGGATCGAATCCCAACTCTGCCAATTTTGGGCTGTTGTGCATGACCCTCATGTGCTTGAACTGGTTTTATTTTTTATTTTATTTTATTTATTTACTTTTTTTAATTTTTTTATTTTTGTCATGCACCAGCACACCTAAACAAATTCCTTGTTTGTGAAAACGTACTTGGCATTAAACCTGATTCTGATTCTGATTGGGGATTTTGAATGGGACATGGTTGTTGGTGCTAGACAGGCTGGTGGGAGTATTGCAGAGACTGCTGATCTACTGGGATATTAATGTACAGCCATCTCTAAGGAGTACTGAGAATGGGCCGAAAAGAGAAAATATCCAGTGAGCCTCAGTCCTCTGGGTGAAACTGTTCGCAAAAGTGGATCCTGAATGCAAAATAGTGGATCCAACTCGGCACTAGCAAGGGTTCCCTAATAAAGTGTCAGTGAGCATACAAGACACGCTGATTTTTACACTTCGGAATAACCGTTCAAACATTGGTGTTCCCAAAACTCAACATTGTAAAACTCATAAGCAACACTTTCACCCAACCAGAACTCTACTAAATGTGCACGTGCTAGCTTTAAAAAGTTTCATGCACCTCTCTAATCAAGCCATTAGATGGTCTTTGTAAAGAGGTGACATCCACTGGATGAGTGCTTCTCTCTTTCGGAAAAACAGAGCACTCTGGCTGCCCTCCCAATTAATCAAGACCTAATTTGGCCAAGATCCCTGTGGAGAACAGGGCGAGTCTCATGATCCCACGAGCTTTTTCTCAGAATTCTTGAGTACACGCAGCTTTATCCCTGATCAGAGGGCTTATCGTTTTATTCAAAGCACAGCTGCCATTTCCAGCCATTTCGTCCACTGTTCACTTCTTCTTGCAAATTGTTGTGACCGAGTTGGGGACCGTGTGAAAGCTTAACATTTACAGCTTCAGGTATAGGCATGATTTTCATATCTCCCAAAAGTGAACGTGTAGTTACACTTTCCTAAGTCAAAGCAAAACAAACCATTATCCTGCTCAAAGTCCTGGGTGAGGGTTTGTAGATACACTGTGGACAGGATGGGTGAGAATCCTGAGTCAAACACTGGCCATCAGGACTGCTATTTTCTGGAGTTAGAGCCACCGTCGAGTCACCATGGAGCCACTGGAGATTAATTCCTTATTTCTTGTGCATAGGGAGAATTAAGATAAAAGCTGGTTCCTAGTACGCTGTCTGTTGCTCTCAAACCGAGCTGTGTTTGTGTGTGCGTCCACCAGGACTTGAACCTGGGTCATGGCACCACCAGACCAGACATGGGTGGTTCTTGCAGTGCCTGCCTCCCCGACTGGCTTTCCCTCCCTCTGACACAGCCAGTCATGCCTGTGTGACACCTGACTCGACTGAACAGCACCAGTAGAAGTCGTACACGGGTCGCCGCCATGGTAGCCTAGCAGATTGTACCCTTGCTAATCAACTTTTCAACTCTAAACTGAAACACTAACTTAACTTGGGGCTTTGAGTGAAACCCAGAAGCGCCAAAAGCCCGGGATAATATTTTCAGAGTTAATTTAATTTAAGCTAGCTGCGACGATTGGAAGTTTATTTTTAAAATCTCATTCTCTACACTGCACAGTCAGCGCTCCGGTTTTTCGTTTTGGCTCGTCTAGGCTATAGTACAAAAGATCAACCCTTTCGCTTTGCAAAATCCGAGTTCAGCAAGGTTTGTCCCCGCTAACCTTGAGGTTTACTCGCAGTGTTTATTCACACAGAGCTTGCAAAAACAAACCACTGACTGCAGTGATTTTGCTTGCGGAATTTCGCTGACGACAGGTTCAATACGTGTACGAAAATAAAGAATACAATGCAGTGGAACGGTGCAGTGATTTCAGTTATGCAATGATATATGAGCGCTATCTCACGGAACGAATAACCTGTAATTTGAGGGTGGAAAATGTCAGTGCCAAGTCTAAATGGGGAGCCTTACTGGGCCTCTCTAGGGGTCAGTTTTATATTAGCTAGACTGAGTTAATTATCCTATTACTTGCCTCTCCAATGAGTTTCGAGTAATGTAAGACAAAGGGGCTAAATTAAGGGACGTGAGCAAACCCTTGCTAGTGAATAAACTGTTTGTTTTGTACCCTACAGTAGATCACTGGCCATTTCTTTAGTGCCCACTGTAATAATGTACTAACTTGAAGAACGTCCTAAACTACCTTTTTTTATATGGTATTGCCCCCTTACCAGCCCCTGAAAGAGGTTTCAGGGGCAGCTGCAGTGATGACTTCACTCAAGCAGCTGCACCCGCTGTGCCAGGGCGCCCAAATTGGCCGGGTCAACTTTGATGCGTAGTAACTGTCTCCACCATGCTAGTTAGACAGGGCCCTTGAACCCTGTCTTGTTCCGTAATCCCTTTGTTGGCTCATCCTCTTTTTGTGTAACTCAAGCCTTTGCGATTGCACGCTATTGGAGTGTGTGACTGTTGTTTAGGTTTTAGGGTTCCACATGTAAAACGATTCAAATCTATATAATCTGTATATACAGTTGCTCTACCTTTCTTTCTCACTGTGTCCTGTTTCTGGACAGGAAAAGAATTGTGGCCTGACATTTTTGCCACTGTCTTGTGTGAAATTGGCTTATTTTCTGTGGCCCAGTTGTAATAACAGTGACTGCTAGGACTGGGTTGAACAGTGTGAAGGTAGAAACTGATTTGTCTGTGCTGTTTATACCACAGAATGTCTGGATGATTGTCTAGCATGTCTAGTGGACCTAAAACAGTGCTGCTTACCTCATAGGCTAGGCTTTTACTCTGTTTACATGTCAGAGCCATGGAGAAGGGACTTGTTATTAAAAGGGGATTAACTTCTGTTATATGTACATAAAACGACTCAATCTATCAGATGGAAAAGCATAATGACTGCCATTACGTCTTATATTTGTAAGGACATGTAGCTGATTTATGCAGTTGAAAGGGAGCTCATCAAAACCCTTGACTGAGTTATGTAATGCTGACATGATGAAGTTCAAACGTAGCATCAGGATGTGGAAGAAAAGTGATTGAAGTGACTTTGGACGTGGCATGGTTGTTGGTGCTAGACGGGCTGGTCTGAGTATTTCAGAAACTGATGATCTCCAGTTATTTTCATGCACAGCCATTTATAGGGTTTAAAAAGAATGGTCTGAAAAAGAGAAAATATACAGGAAGTGGCAGTACCTTTGGGCGAAAATGCCTCGTTGATGCCGGAAGTCAGAGGAGAATGGCCAGACTTTGCCTTTTATCAGCAGGTTTGGGATGGTGGCTGTGGTATGATGATGTGTGGGATATTTTCTTGGCACACTTTGGACCCCTTGAGCATTGTTTAAACCCCACAGCCTACCTGAGTATTGCTGCTGACCATGTTCATTCCTTTATGACTATCTTCTGATGGCTACTTCCAGCAGCATGTCACAAAATGTTAGTTAATATTTCATTGGATAACTTGGTTCATTCTTACAGATATCATCTGGGCTGCCCAAGGAGGATGGGTCACCTTTTGAGTCTTGGTCCTTCCAAGGTGTCTTTGGTATAACGTTTAGGGAGTTTTTCCTTGCCACTGTCACTCTAGGCTTGCTCAATTTGGGATTGGCCTTATATATTAGAAGATAATCTAAAATTATAAAGCTACTTTGAGAAAATTCTCCACTGTAAAAAGCACTATAGAAGTAAATCTGACTTGACTTGACAAAGCTCAAATCAACTTAAACTGGTTTCTTGAACATGGCAATCAGTTCAATGTACTCAAATGGCCCATACAGTGAACAGATCTCAAACCAGTACAGCACCTTCAGGATGGAACCTTGGTGGAACGGGAGAGTTGCGCCATGGATGTGCATCTACTGCATGATGCTGTGACATCAATATGGACCAAAATTGATGTCAATATGGACCAAAATCTCTGAGGAATGTTTCCATCACCTTGTTGATTCTATGCTGTGAAGACTTAAGGCAATTCTGGAGGCAGAATGGGATCCAACCTGGCATTAGCAAAGTGTAGCTAATAAAGTCCCAAGATTGTGGGTCATTAAACGTGAGCGTTAGAACCACAGAAGCTGCTGTTCATTCCTGTTTTTATACTGTATGTTTGAGCATGTACTGCATGTGGGACTTTACCTACCAGCAAAGATTGGAGAGCAAATTGGATAATAAAGCGAGATTAAGAAGGATTTTTCATAATTATCGTATTATGAGCTAGTCTTGCAGGTCAACAGACTTTAAAGCCTGCTAATATTGTTGCGGAATGACACAGCCACTGTGGCATTTATGGGAGGCGTGCATATGGTTACATCTACAGCAATCAAAAGTAAAGTGCTACCACATTTTCGACTGAACTACTGAACTGTTTTGGAGGTAAACTGTGAACGGGGTGGTGTAAATTGATCCGTGCCTTTCTCCAGCTCTGTGTGTGGTCTGAGTAATTAGTTCAGACCTCACCCAAACCTTGACCCTTTGTTCTTGAGTATTGCAGGTTCTCACTCACCCAAGAACGTTGACACCTTTAACTTATTAGGACTTGCCCGTCTCTCCTCCCTTTTAAACCGCGTTTAATTCAGATAAATATTTTCATACTTTTCCTTCATCCACCTTGTTATTTGACCACACAAACGCTTCTCTGTGAGCGAACAGAGGTCAGTCCCGGTGTTCAGTGACACGTCTTGGTAATATGAATACCACTCAAGGACTGCTCGATTTACTGTACCATCCCAGTATTCAAGGACGTTTAATTATCACTGACAAAGAAGCTCAAAGAAGCTACGAAATAATTCAAATATGTGAATAAAACAAAGTAATCCTTTTTTATTTTGACCAGCTCTTTATGGCGGCATCGACCGGATGGTCGTTGAATGGCACTTACCCTTGTTGATGCCACAATCAATTCATGGCTTTGAATCAATCACTGAAGTCCGGTAACTTCACAGCTTTGAACCGTTGATTGACATCACATATACTCCACAGCTTGAAAGCAATCAGTGATGTCAGTTAATGCACTACACAGCCTTGTACCACTCAGTGATGTCACTTAATATACTCTGCAGCTGTAACTCATGCAACACGCACATGCTAACTGCCTCAACATGATTTATATGACTACACGGATGTCCAGGATTAACATGTTTCACTCTGATTGATAGGGCAGAAAAAAAAATCCAGCATTCCCATCCAATAAGCAGGGCCAGTTTGTGCTCTCAGACTCCTGGCAGCATGGTTCTGAGGCTAAATGTGTAGAAATGTTCCTAGGCCTTATAAGTAGTCTCTTAGGCATTGTAAACGTACTAAACAAATGTATTATTCTACTTAGATTAAGGTTTTTATGGGTCATAAGGACATGTTCATGGGCTCTGTGGAGTCCTGTGTTCTTTACATGCACTTCATAACCCGATAACTGCAGAAATCAGATATTGTCAAGAGATCCAAACAAAGTTTGCATGCGTTATCTTGAGTAGTCAGATAATGGGAAACGTGACTCAAGTAATAATCGGATTTCTACTTTGCAACCAGCCAATAATCTAACAGAAGTATGTGACGTAAACGTCAAACATTTATCAATTAAATATTGAAATCCGGGGTTGCCAGATCTCACACATTGAAAAAACAACCAGGACTATGGAACGAATCCCAAAGGTAGCAAAGTCTCTCATTGAATAAGTACACCTGGCAACCGTGTTACTCTGTCGTGTTATGTTTGCACGCATGCACAGACTGAGAAAACCGAAAAATCAAAGTAGGGTAATACATGCTTTGAGAAATCAGATTACTGAGGTAAAAATCCATCTCTCTTTGTCAGATGTCTTATCTGATTTCTAGATAATTACAGCAATCCGACTATGATCGGATTATTAGGTCATGTAAACACACTGCAAAGACACAGTGGGCTTCTGAGGGAGGGAAGGCCAGATGGGTGTTCTGATCCCTGCCACTGCAACAGAGTTTGCTGAGAATGGTGGATGGACACAGCAAGCATAGTCTATTCCTCCATAGAAGTCCACTGTCTGTAAATGAAAAGAAGTATTCAGCGTCCCCAATGTTGGGGAATGTTGTTAGACTGGGGGGTCGAAACCAAATTGGGAGGAAAACGATTTTAAAGAGTGATGTTCTTTAAACAACACCCATCAGTAACTTCTAAAATACCTTTTGCTTTTACTAAAACCCCTGGATAATGGGCGTACTGGGACTTCTCATCCTGTGTTGCCTGGTTTGTGAAGACTGTACACCAGTGTTGATAAGATTCATTAGCTGTTCTTCAGGCCAGATGGGAAATACATTAGTAACCGTCCATCAGTGGCAGCCCTGGCTTTGGGAACCACTCGTTCCCCATATAGGTCTTAACTATATGCTGCTCCCTGTCTAGCGAGCGTAATCTGTTTCTTTTTCCATCCATGCTCCCTACACCCACTCATTCTTGCTATCCGCATCTGATGACAGATTTATTTTCCCCCTGCACTGCTGGAGTATTCTTGTTTGTTTACTGATGCCTGTATCCGGCGTTCGTATATTTTTATGGTCTGGTTATTCGGCTAACTGCAGATCTGCGGGTTACTTTGTGTTATTATACCAGAGGATGAAACTGCATCGCTGGAGAAGCTAATGATAGGAAAGGTAGCATTCAGAGGGGCCAGCAGAAGGAGTGGGTCTATGATTATATGATGCCTGTTACAGCTTCATGGTGATGTTGTTGCTAGCACAAAGTGACAACCGAAAGAGAAAAACAGTGCATACTGGATGGGGTTTACTCTTCACTTAGGGAAGCATTACAGACATGACTTGCAGCGACTGCGGAATTGAGACACGTAGGAAGCTACAAGGAAGTCCCTGGTGCTTTATAGTGATTTGTGGAGCTTGGGCCTTAAATGCGGCTGTTCAGCCAACATCTGGTAGTGATCTTGAACCAGGAAAGCTGAAGCTTGAGATATCTAGTGATCTGTATGCAGGCTTTCCCGTTGGACTTAGAGATGCCCCGAGGTGCTCAGGCTGGCACTGCATGTTCCTCACGTCCCTCAGCGAAGATTTTTCCCCTTGAAATTCACTACTCTGAGTAGCATACTGTGTTTGTACAGTCTCACGCAAAAGTCGAATGATTTAGTTTGTTGATTTTATAAATTACAATAAGCTGACCTAACACTTGATTATGCTATTTGTGCAAATCTCAATAAATCATTAACAAGTCAGTTAAATTCTGAGACCGTAAAGAGTGAATCACCTAGAATATGCCAATTGGATACATTTTTAATTGACTATTGTTTGTTGGTTTTGCTGTGAAAACCAACATCCCCCAAATGAAGGCTTTTACATGCGCTTAATAAATCAGATTTCGTCAGTAATCCAACCAACGAATCTACGTACGCTTGGTTAATCAGATAATGGGACAACGCCAGGTTTACATGACTCAGGCAGTAATCGGATTTCTACTTCGCAACCAGCCAATAATCTCACAGAAGGATGTGACGTAAACTTTAAATGTCTCATTGTCACTATTCAAATTTCCTAGAGCATATACTGTGTTTCAGAGTCTCTCCAAAAGGTGTTTGGTCGCCATTTTGCAGGTGTTTAATTCTAGGGTTGCCAGATCCCTCAAGAGAAACAAGTAGTCAGGTCTATGGAAACAATCCCAAAAGAAGAAAAGTGGCTCAAAAAAGCCCCAAAAATGGTTCTGGTAAAATCTTATATTTTTAATATGGATAACTGTTGAAGCATCTTTCTGACTTTCCGACAGTCTAATCCCTGACCTGGCCAGAAGGCACTACTGGGTCACAAACCCGGGTCTCCACAGAGGTGGGCTAGCGAATTGTTTCTTCTAAACCAGGCTCCACACTGAACATAAAAATGACATAAAACAGTCACAAAACGTTCCCCAATCCCATAGTATATTTTCAGTATTGTTGATAGGTTGACAGTTAAGTTTATTATTGGTTCATTGTTTAAAAAATGATGCATCATTGCAGTATTTTGCCCTCCGTGCAAAGTTTTATAATCCATGTGTTTTGGTAACCAGTTCATACTCAGTGTGAACAACCAGCATTCATCGTGTAATAAATTACTTCGGTGTTTGCTATGCAGAAGTGAGGTTCTCGTCGGTCATCACCAGTTTTGGGCCAGACAGTTGATAAAGAGTGATAGGAGAAGATAAGGTTGGATGTTCTGAATTCTGATCCTGTCAGCCCTGTGGGAAACTGGGAGCTTTATCAATATTGAGTTTCCCTACTCCGAGGATATCTTTATCTCGTCTTCTGGCTGCGCTCAGGCTTAAATGACCCACAGAGCATGACTGCGGCTACGTCTAAATCTTCCTAGGGTGTGCTTGAAAATACATGAGTAATGTTTTCCATGTTGTATTTGGCATGAATGTTTGGCATGTAACTCGCGTATGTAGATATTTTCTCTGACACGATACGAGCGGTTTTACATGAAGTGTAAAACCATTTCAGAACTGGCGTCTCGCTCCGTATCGGGGTGTTAAGACAAAACCCAAAAATTCAGACATGATGTTTTTGGAAGCAATCTTGGGAGGCTGTAAACATGCTTCTTCGGTCCTGACTGCTGAACATGGTTTATTCACGCAAAAAGATTGCGTTTCACAGCATCCGTCACAGGAGTTTTCAGGGCTGGGTGGACGAATGTGACAGGAATGAGAAAGGCTGCCTGATCTCTTCCTCACATGCACTCTGAGATACAAGTGTCAGATTCCACAGCTGTCTTGGGGCAGAACCTAAGAAAACTGATCGCATAGCAGAACAATCTGCTGACCCTCGTCGGCTCCCTATGAAATTTCCTATTAGATATTAAATGAAATTCAAAGACCTGGCTTGACCAGAAGGATTACATTCGTTGCAATGGGATCTCAGGCCTGTGGTATGCACAGATTGTCTTAATTGTAGAAAATTGTTGTGTGTTTTTACACTGCACACTGGAGAGTAGGAAATAATGACCCTAAAATATACTTGAATAGTTTTTTAAGTAGATTCTGTTTGCTTAAGTAGAACTTTATTCATTAGTCTGGATGAAATTTATAACGAAACATTATCGAGTATGTTTGATAAACAATCAAAATCACACCCTAAGAGTTTAAATATTCACTGCGTCATGTAGCCAGGTAGGATAGACCACTTCGCATGCAGCGTGCTAAAAGCACGACTGAAGTTAAAAATGAGTGAACAAACTGCGCCAGGAGACAAAGTACAGACAGCACCAGCCTCGCAGGCTACGTCGCTGGAGGCGGTTTGGTTTTGAAGAGATGGATGTTGCTCAGAAATCGGTTCCCATTAAAAACAGCTCAATAACTGACTTAACCGCTGCAGAATATGAAGATTATGACAAACTTTGCGAGTCAGCTGTTCGATGAGAGGCTTAAACCAGCCAAGGTACCAGCACAAAAACACGCTAAGCAAACCTTAGAGGAATCATTCTGCAGAAAAGCAACAGATAGCAAGTCATAACAAACGCTGACACCAATTACACTGAAAAAGATGCAAGCTTCCTTGTATGTGAAGAGTCTCTTTGGGCGAGCCAGTGAACCATAACAGCAACCGACAGACCTCACCTCACCAGAGGTGGGATACGAATCAGGGTGGGTCAGCATTGGCAACCAGTGAGTTGGCACGTATCCTGTCTCTGGCGATGTCAAGTTGTGGTCAAGTCCAGTTACACCAGTAGGTGTTTACGATTACTGGTGCCATTAAATCCGTACCGGCAGCAGTTTTGGTTTATAGTCTCCAATTAAAAGTCAGTGTTATTGCACTGAGTAGAGCTTCCGGTCTCGGTGTGCATTCTTCCAGTTTAGCCAGGGGCTGGATCCTGAGTCTCAGTGCTATTTGGAAGGGACACTGTAACCAATAGAACACCATTTGGGATTATGTGGAGAACAACATGCAGTAAACCTTTTCTGTTATGAAACTGTTTTCAAATATAGACAAGGCCTTGGATTTGTACCTGTACTATCTTCCCAGCTAAGCCTGTTAGGAACTATAATAGGGACAGAATTGGGAAGAACAGAGGAAATGGGCGTCAAAACGAATACAAAGCTCTTCTCCTGTCACCCTTTCATGTGCAAACCAGCCTATTGTGGTGGGTTCCTCAGCAGATTTGTCTTCGCTTGTACTTTGCTCAGCTTCAATAGTCATGTGTCCACCAGTCTGCCAGGCATCAGGGCTGTCGGAGTGACACGCTCGGTGAAGCAAGGCCAAGATGGATCAGGCCTCCGAATAGGAAGCAGGAAACATAGGGAACAGAGAATCCCTTTTTCTTTGTTGTTTTTCTCTCACAATTCTGTTTTTACAAGAAGAAAAGAAGGATTTGGGGTTGTTCAGTCAGGCAGACCTCAGCTAACAGGAAAGGAGAGGGCTAGGGAAACTTACTGAACGCACAAAATAGAAGCTGACTGACCTTCAACTTTTTAAACATGAATTTTAGAGTAAATCCAACTATTGAGGTATGGTGTTACAGTGTAATTTGATTTTGGCTCACCTTATCATAAATAGACTCGCATAACCTTTCACTCCTCCAAAATGCAGGAAGACAAAAACACAGTAAAAAAGATTAACATCTATTTGTTCTGAAAAGTCCTTCATGGAAAACCCTTATGTATTTTGATCCTTATATTCATCGCCACTGAATCAACATTTTTGTTTGTCATATACGAGTCTGGATAGAGTATGGAATGAACCAGGCTTTTTCTCGTTTACCTATCAAAAGCAGCACCACCACAAGCCAAACAGATCCTCCCTCACATTGTTAGTGACCGACTCATCCGGAAACGGGGCAGAGGAAATGAAGATGCCATTTTAAGCGCACAATAATGTAAACATGGCGCTGGTCCCTTTACAGGTGGGGGCGAGCTTGAGTTTCAAAGGACCTGGCAAGAGCAAGCCACTCAAAGATCCGGAAAAAGGGGTGAAGAGCAAACAAAGCATTCCGGCAGCTAGGCCCGGGCAAAGGCAGAAGTTTCAGGATTGCATTTCACGCCTGCCTGTTTATGAAGGAGGTGATGGGGGAGGCCGAGCTCACTGAGCTTCAACAGAACCCATATCGCCGTTCTGCATGATTTCTCCGTCTGAGGAGTGGAAGAAAGGAGGCGCAGTGCAGTCTGCACAGGCAGGAATTTACCGAACACATCTCAATGAGGTGTGTCAGATATGATTCATGTACATGGGAGAGAAGCAGAACAATGCTGAGAAAAAAAAGCAGCCATATTTGCTTTGAGAGTGTTTTTCCCTATAGCACATTCCAGCTAGTACATGTACATATGTCCTATTCTAAAGGTTCCCCTTCCAGTATTAAAAAGTACCAATTCCAGTTTTGGTTCCAGTACCAGAGCTCAAAAAAGCTAGTTCCAGTAACAAAATATCCAATTCCATTACTAGGATACCAGTTTTAATAAAAAAACTTAAACCTATCTGTTCCAGTATAAACAGTTCTAGCTTTCCTTATCAAAGCTTGCAGTTCCAGTACTAAAAGCAGTTTCCATTGAAAAGGGTTCCAATACAAAAGCTTTCTGTTCCAGTACCAATGGTTAACAGTATTCTTTACCAAAGGCTTTAGTTCCAGTAATATGGGCTCTAGTCCCAGCTTACTATATAAATCTAACAGTCCCAGTAACAAACTAACAAATTCCAGTACCAAATACTCCAGTAATTGCAGCTCCATGGCGAAAATGTGTGTTTTCATTGCTGAGGTTTCTTTCATTGCTGACTGGAAGGGTTTATTCATGTGCAATGCTTAATTGCGTCTAGCTAGCCATTTCTCTCATCTGCAAGAGATCTGGACCTCAAAAGTGGGAGCGTTAATGTCAAATATGGTTTTGGTTACTGAAACATTTAATTTTGTCAGGCCACAAAAATATTAAGCAGATTAAATGTTGTTTAACGGATTGCTCTACCAACCCCAACACTCTGGCATGAGGAGGAACTTGAGAGTATCCCAGGACTCTTCTGCACAGATTTCTCCTTCCATAGGCTCTTTGACTTGGTGGTAATGGTGTGTGAACCAAGAAGGTGGATGGCCATGTACATAATGTCATCAGTTGAGGTCACTCGGTAGAACCAGAGCACTGCCATCCTCTGGAAATGAGCCGAGAAGAGTACCATTAAAGTTGCCAAGCAGACCATGGAGCACAGTAACAGCATGGAATTTAAAAGAGGAATTGTGAAGGTCAGGCAACGAGGGCGGAAGAAACATCCAGGCTGAAGAAATGTTAACCAGCCCAAGCTAGACGTTCTAGGAGTGTGGGAGAATGAGAATGCCTAAGAGAACACAGCAGGTGTTCCCGTGCTTTCTGAGGTAATCCAAGTCTTGTGAGAGCCAAGCAGTGAAGGGATAGGCTAAGTAGCACGAGCAGGGATGAAGTCAGCTTTGCGTACAGCTGACTGACAGCTCCAGAGACCTCCATCTATAAGCAGTTCCACAGCAGCAAATCTAGGTAGACAGACAAGCTAGATGAGGTCACGTTTCATTTATGCCAGGAGCAACATTTGTAACAGGAAGTAGTAAGGACAAGGATCATCCAGAAACACATCCTTGGCTGTTGGAGTAGGTCAGAAATCACAGACAAGCATGTGTTGAGTGCTGGGCTGTCCCAATTGCATTTTCAAGTTGTACTTCCTTTCCCCAGTGGCCCCCCACAGGTAGACTCCATTGTCTTTGAGTCCTCGAAAAGAGATGTTGAGTGATCTGCGCAGACTATTTTTCAACATCCCCTCCTTGAGATCTGCATAGTTTAAAAGAGAGGAGTTTTGCCTGAATGGGACAGAAGCTGGAGTTTCTTTGTATTTAGGGGCTTTCTGTCCATTTCTTTCATTCATTTGATTTAAAATCTGCCTCGAACTGGTGGAAATGAGAGACGTTTGGTTGAGGTGGAAAGCTTGAACTGAGTGACATTGGTAAAAGTGATAGAAATTGATTATTCATTTTTTAAATAAACCATTATTTCAATAAATGGTGTCTGTTTTGTTTTACAAAGTACTGCTGCATGACTGATGGAGGAGAGTGTCAACCAGTGCATGTTGCTTGTACTAGCTTCAAAGTTGCCAAATGTTCAAGCATCTGCTTTCAGTGAGTGTGTTTTCATGCTCTTAATAATCCAACAACTGCAGAAAATCAGATTTTGCCGGTAATTCAATCAATGAGTTTACATGCAGCTGAGCAATCAGATAATGGGAAACCTCCAGGTTTAGTACTGGGCTATACTCGGATTTCTACTTTGCAACCAGTCAGTAATCTCACAGGAAGATGTGACATAAACTTTGTCAACCAGATACTGTTTCAGTGTCTCCACAAGTGTTCGGTAGCTGCGTTTAATACCGGGGTTGCCAGATCCCACGAGAGAAATAAGCCACTACATCTATGGAAACAAGCCCAAAAGAAGTAAAGTCTGAGAAAACTGATTGAAATCTGAGTAAAGGGATACATGCGCTGTGAAATCTGATTACTGAGGTATCGGATTCCATACTCTTGATTTCTAGACCTTAATCCGATCTGGAAAATCGGACTACACTGTTTACACGACCACTCAAATAACCAGATCTTTAAGTGCATGCATACGCAGTCACTGATGCAAACTTAAGTTTTGAGTCCCATATGGGTGAGCTTCAAACTATGAAATATGTACTGGGCTACAAATTGTTTGTTTGGTTTGAAGAAGTCACTTAGATGAGGGACGAAACGTTTCTCCAACAAAATCTATGTCCAGATGAACAGATTCAACTTCTGGGGTTTGTTTGGTTGAAGAATGATTATGACTGAGTTAAGGCTTTGGAGTTCTGATGGCAAGGTTGTGAGTTCAGACTCTGGTGTTGGTAGTCTGAGTGAGGCCCTTAACCTTCTGTGGTAGCCTAGCGGGTAAGGTACTGGACTATGGACCAGAAGGTCCAGGGTTCCTCTGCCAAGCTGCCACTGTTGGGTCCTTGAGCAAGACCCTTAACCCACAATTGCTTGGATTGTAAGACTGTACCAATTGTAAGTCGCCCTGGATAAGGGCGTCTGCTAAATGCTGTAAATGTAAATGTAAATGTAACCTTCAGCTCCTCACCTCGGTTCTAAGGCACTCTGGGTAAGGGCATTTGCTAGAGCTGGGAATAGACATTTTCAGTTTATGCCTAAATTTTTGTCCCCCCTTTGACCCTGTTTATCCTGTCCTGTGCCTTGAATGGTGCTCAACATCCCAGGGCTGTGTAGGGTTTGCTGTTGCAGCAATGGTGGTTGAACCACCTGTCTGCCCTCCCCTCCCTCAGACACTGCCAATCGTATATCCAAGATGAACAACCTAAAATTGTGAAACCCTTCCAAAGAAACCCAGTTGTTGTCCTGAACCTATGGCATGCAACACAAGAAGCCTCAATAGGAGCACTTGAACATAAAGCTTCCATGCATTCACATGCCTGACCATTCTTGTGAGAGGCTTCTTCTCTCAGCCTCGGACACTTGAAAATTCGGGACAAGAGAAGAGGGAACCTGCAAAGGAATGAGGATTTGCAGAGTTGAAAGCATAAGGGCATTTGTCCTTGATTAGGGAGAGCATTTCTGTGCTGAAAGGAAAGCTCATAGCTCATTATGAGCCGGCCAGGATTAAGCTTGTTCCTCCATTGTTCCCTGCAGAGGTACCAGGGGGGCGGCACAGAGGGTGTCTCCGCTCTCCTTTTGAGCCCCGCAGCTACATGCCTACCCTAAGTTTCCACCCTTTTAGTGATGCATAATAGCTTTTTCTGGGCTGCGCTGGTTGACCAGTGCTGCTCAGGAATCCTCTCTCATCAGGGGTGAGCTTTGTTCTCGTATCCATTCTTCAGCCAGCTGCTGATTATGGGCAGTGGTGTAATTGTATGAGAGGGCACAAGTGGAGTGTGGTCACGGAGAATATGCACCAATTAGTTCAGATGTTTGAGTAGAAGACACTGCCTCATCACAGGACTGCCTTTGAAGTCCCACAGCGCTTTGTTTAGTCTACGCTTTTTTGTTTTTAAGACTACACCACTTGTTTCCTTTACAAACCCTCAATTGACACTGTAACTTTGATCATAAATTATAACGAAGGCAAGAACTGTTTGCTTCTACTTATTTTTTTTATTCTTACTGTGTATATTAACGCAGCCCTTATATTTAATTAGCAGAATTTGTACAAATTTTTAAAGGGTCCTGACTTTAAATCAGGAGCCTTTAATTTAAATGTTACGGTACTTGATGCTACCTTGGTTCCAAGTAGGCGTGGGCAAGCTGAGAATTTCATATCTGCATTAATTAGGCTAAATCTTATCACTTATATTTATTTTCATGTTGGACTGTATTGCAACTGAACACGACACCACACTAGAGGTAGTCCCCAATTTATGATGGGGATACGTTCCGACAAATCGTCGTAAGCTGAATTTATCGTAACCCAAGGAGTTTAATATATACTGTGTATATCATAGCCTACCTTAAACATGCTTAAAACACGACCACGGCTTTTCCTCGCTACATTCCCCAGCGCTCATCACTCCTGCCATGTGACTCCTTATATCACGCAGTGCCTCATCTATCACAGGAGAGTGCAGGGTAGTAGTGTGTAGCATACCTTAAACATGCTCATAACATGTCAGCTAAACCACAGTTGGGCAGAATCACTAACATAAATCCTACTTTTTATTGAATATCTGATGCAATTTATGGAATAATGTATTGAAAGTGAAAAACAAAAACGTAAACATACAGTACTGTTCTTAAGCCACCATTAGATTTGTTGTTTTAGTAATGGTATATTGACCATATATAATTATTTCTCAGTATCTTTATTGAGATACAAACAGAAAATACGGGAAACATGTACACAAAATAAAGAAAACACAATTTTTAGAACAAAATAGCTTCTGCGGGCAACGTGAGTATTTAGATTGACCTCCCCAAAAAAGTGGTTTCTTGGCTGCTACCCTTCCAAAGAGACCATTTCTGATCAAGCTTCTTCATATATGCTCATGGTTCTTTATACATGGTCATTATTACCATTGCTAAAACAACAAATCTAATGGTGGCCTAAGACTTTTGCACAGTGCTGTACCTGTCAGTCTATTAATAGTGTAATAACTAATATAGTAAATATGTAGTAAATATGAATTAATCATAAAGTGAACTGTTAAATAATCATAATAGAAATGATCAGTTCACAGTGTGATTAGCTGCTCGGCACGTATGTATTACTTAGTAGTGTTTAATAGTTAATAGTTAACTGTCAAGTAATATTTGTTATAGGTAATTCATTGTTCGTTGTAATTGTGAAGGTTTACTGAAATCAAATATGGTTCTGAAGTTCAGCTAGACCAAAAGAAGGCGTAGTGGCAGAGACATATATTGTTAATATGAATGAATTCGTCTCTTCAGAGTACGTGAGAATTACAGAAATTGCTTAAAACCCGTTTTTGAACACTGCATCATATCCTTTGCTGGAAAAATGTCATCAGTGCTGTTTTCTCACCTTTTACATCACTTTAAAGTGCGTATCCCAACGATTTTTCAAAATATACTGCAAGATTTCAGATTCACTACTCGCCTCCAGCGCTTTACCTCATTAAACAAACATCATGTGCCATATTTGTATCTCTTTGTTGAATTTTCAAAAAGAATATTCAGGTTCTGCCAAATGAAACCATTTTCTGTGTGTGAAAATGGGAGTAGTTGTTTAATCAAGGTTGGACTGCAAATGTTCCACCTGTTTTTTGGTTGCAGTCCGTGAGCGGCACAATGACATGCCTTGTTTAACGAATTCCTATACTGGATTTCAACACAAAACATTAGGATTGACCACTGTGGTGGAAACCAAGCATCCGACATTTCCTTTGGCTCTAGGTGGCTTTGATGTGGTCTTCCAACCTCCGCCTCTGTATTATGTTCCGTCTGTGTGTACAGTACGTATCGGAGGGTGGAGTGGTGGGGGGTAGATGATTCAGGAGTGCGAGTAAGACTTTGGCCATGTGCTGTTGATTGGCACCAGGTCTGCTTCTCTCAACTCCGCCTGTCATCTTCAAACGTGACGGGTGCCTCAGCCGAGGCCTGATGAAAATATGTGTTGACGGAGTATATTGGGCATTCAGTGTATGCCGTTCCGTCTTCCTGAGCTCGCACGGAACTCTGCGATTCTTCTGAAAGTCACTCAGTGTCGTGGCTCTGACCCCCTTCTGCTAGTTTAATACTTCACTGTTTATACAGTTGATTAAATTTTGGAGTAGCACAATTTCTAAAGACTTCTAAAAGAGTCTCGATTACAACTCATGAATCACAATCTGCTGCTTGCCAAGATCAGAAAGGAGACTAAATGATCAGAAATTAGGAGTTTCACCAAAGGCTGTTTGAACAGTGAATATAAAACACGGCAAAGTGGGTCGATTTGTCAAAGTGAAGCCGCTGTTGTTTTAAAAAATGAACACTACTTTTTATTTTCTTCACGTACGCTCCACAGGTCGAAAGTGTATTTCGCTGAAGAAACATTTTGACTGTAGATTACAAAAAAGGATGTGCATGGGTATTTAAATACATCACGATAAAGAATACCAACTGGCCATCACACCTCACACAATCAGTAACACGTCTTGCGCAAAAGTTTGGGCACTGATGGCCAAATTATATATTAACAAGAGGTTCAGTTTTGAGATCTGAGATCTGAAAAAGGAACTTAAAATGCATTCAATGTGCAGAAAGATGTTATAATCAGAGATAGACAGAAGTTTGGTCCACTGGTCCATAATTATCTTCTGAAAACAGCACTTTCAGTTTCAAAAGAAACAAAAGCCCAGGATTTTTTGACTGAAAAACGGTTGAGGCCATACTGGGCTAGAGATTGGGAATGAACGCACATAGTGAACAAACAGAGCTTTTTCAATGAAGGCTTAAACTCTGATTGGCTAAAACATGAGCACTGAAAGGCATTTGCAGATGCAGGACAGTGAAACGTAGAGAAGCTTTCCCATTTGGCGGACATAGAGGAGCGTCACTTCATTTTTCCTTGCCCGCCACTGCTTGCATCTTACCCATGATTCAAGCTGATGAGTGAGGGAGAGAGAAAGCCTATAGTGTATAATGCTTTTTTTTTTTACAACAGAGCATTGTCTCAAAGAAGGTTTACAAAAATCTAGGGCCAATGCCCTAACTGAGCAAGCCTGGGGCCACAGTGGCAAGGAAAGCTCCCTAACTGTTGGAGAAACCTTGGGAGAACCAAGACAAAAAGTGACCCAACCTTCTTGGACAGCCTAGGTGATAAGGTCGCCCAAGGAGGTTGGGTCCCTTTTTGAGTCTTGGTCCTCCCAGGGTTTCTTCCTCATAACACTTAGGGAGTTTTTCTTTGCCACTGTCAACCTAGGCTTGCTCAAGTTGGGATTGGACGTAGATATTAGGAGATAATCTACAATTGTAAAGGTTCTTTGAGACAATGCTCAGCCTAGCAGGTAAGGTTCTAGACTATGGACCAGAAGGTCCAGGGTTCAAATCCCACCTCTGCCAAGCTGCCACTGTTGGGTCCTTGAGCAAGACCCTTATCCCACAATTGCTTGGATTGTAAGACTATCAATTGTAAGACGCTCTGGATAAGGGCGTCTGCTAAAATGCTGTAAATGTAAATGTACAGACACACGAGTGAATTACTGCCTTCATAACCTTGATATGTAAAATTAACAGTTTCGTATGATTGGTCTAATGAAATTAAGTAATATACACCTCGAGTCTCACGCTTCTTAAAGCAGCATTTTATTCCTAAACAATTTGGGTGGAACTGGTGCAAGTTCAGAGTGCAGGGGTGGAGGTGTCCCTTTCAAAGGGAGCCTGGTGCGATCAATATGTAAGATATGTTAATTCGGTAAAGCTCAGGCCTGTCCTTGATGTTTGCTAGAGTTACAGGCAGGCAGCTGGGACCAGGGTGCAAGGAAGGAGGGGGTCAGGGAAAGCAGGTGGGCACCGTTGTGCTCTAAACCTAATGGAGAAATGCTGCCAGGCTGTAACTGCCAGATGGGTTACACCTGATATGAATGCAGGAATTAGTGCTGGGTGTTTGGTGTCCTTTAGCTTACTGCTGTTTTTTACTTAGTTTATAGAAGGATTTAAGCTTAGAACTTGACAGAAACATGGTTAGGGATGGGCAATTTTAGTTTTCTAGTAGACAGTAGGACTGTAAATGTGACCCGGTGTATTAGATAGGAGACTGAACTCAGCATGAGACTCTAAAACTGGACCATTTCTTGTGTGCTGTCTCTCTCATCTTCTAAAATTCCCCCACCTTCGTAATTCGTCACGAAAAAACGAGGCGCGAACATGATATAAAGCAGCCGCCAAACAAAGGCACGACGAAAATGCGCCTTCCAACTGCCTCTGCGTGCTGAGCTCTGCAGAGAGTCAGCCAGTTGAGCACTTTTTACTGCGGATATGTGCCGAACATGATACTTAGCTCGCAGAGTGTAAACCTCTAAAATATATCAAAGTCGACATTTACTGCCCAATTTCCACATGTTCGCTTGCCACGCGGTTAAATACTGTACGTGTAATAGATATAAATAAAAGACAATAAAGTATGCAGGGAAAGATAACTGGACGGCATGATCCTACAAGAGTGTACAAACATAAAAGGACGTCTTAATCACGTCCTTCAGACTGTGTGGCCCTCTAGTGATAACGCAGTTGCTTTCTTAACCACTGCTGTGAGCACAAGTATGGCTACAGTTCAGAGTGCATGGATTTTTCGTGATAAAGGTTAGTGGTAAATTCGGTGTCCCGCAGGGTTCCAGTTTAGGGCTTCTGTTATTTTTATATTGATGGTGTCAGTAATGTTTGACACACTCTTTGATCCCCCTACTCCTTCTGAAGAAGTAGTCTCAGAAAACAATACGACAAAATAGGGCTCAGGTGGCACAGCGGCAATTTAATGCTAACCCACCATGCCGGTGACCCAGGTTCAGCGTGTTCAAAGTGCTGCCCATTGTGTTGGATTGTCAATGCAACCCTCTTCTCCCACTCGTGAGACACTGATAGCAACACTGCAGAAGAAATGCTCTCCCGATCTGACCCCCTTAGACTTTTATCTTTGGGGTCATCTGAAGACAATTGTCTATGCTGTGAAGATACGAGATGTGCAGCATCTGAAACAACGGATACTGGAAGCCTGTGCTAGCATTTCTTCTGCGGCGTTGCTATCAGTGTGTTAAGAGTGGGAGAAGTGGGTTGCATTGACAATCCAACACAATGGGCAGTACTTTGAACACATTTTATAAGTGGTCATAAACTTGTAAATAACTCATGAAAGAAAAATGTTCCGTTAAAACCAAGCACACCATCGTTTTTCTTGGGAAAATCTCAATAAGTTTGATGTGTTACATGACCCTCTTCCCATTGGAAATAATAAAGTTGGATCCAAAATGGCCGACTTCAAAATGGCCGCCATGGTCAACACCCATCTTGAAAAGTTTCCCCCCTCCCATATACTAATGTGCCACAAACAGGAAGTTGATATCACCAACCATTCCCATTTTATTTAGGTGTATCCATATAAATGGCCCACCCTGTATAATAAGAAAGAAATAAATAATATTATTCGTAGTCACGAATAATATAAAACAAATGCCAGTCTTGAACAGGACACATTTCTCGTACAGTTTTATACATTTTGCAAACATATGCCACACCTGATTATTATTCAAATGTCTATTTACAGAAAAAGACTAACTGACTCTGGTCGACAACCATTTCGATCGACGACCCATATATTTATGCCATATCCCATTTCTGTTTGCTCATCAGAAATATTTCTTTGGCCAAACATTGGAGAGCGAGACTGTCGCCATTATATAAGTACCAGCTGGTCTGTAACAGCAAGGTACCCTTACATGGTCTTCTCATTATCCCCACAGCCATAATTACCACTGATGGCATGTGATCAAAACACTGCCCACATGAAGGACACCAATCTGCGCAGCCATGGAGTCTTAAACATGGAACAAAGCTGTACATAGAGACAGGGGCAGTTTCAGTGAAGCCTGAGCTCTTTAATAAGTGGAACCTTCACTGCCCACTTCCCCGAAAGGATCTTCTTGCTTGCTATTCAATTTCTGCAGAGATGCAGCAGTATCTTTTCAGCCAGGTGTTTTTCGTCCTTCGCTAAGGCAGATGTGTTGTAGCACTAAGCCCCGGTTATTAGCTGAAACAGTGATGTAGAGTTCTGGCAGATTGTGTATTTTGTTTGCCAAGTTTACTGAGAACACTTTGTTCAGCTTTGAGATGCACACTTTGAAGTGTTGATGGCATTTAAAGCCTTTAATGCAGACCACGGATGCAACATTTTTTGGATTGTTCCCATATTTCTCCCCAGTTTGGATATTCCCAATTATCCTCGTCTACATTCTCTGTCCCGTGTTTATCTCTCCAACTTGAGAGGAGGGCTGTACAACTCACAGCCGTTCACCGGCTGGTGGGGCACTTCTACAGCGAGAGGACACTCGTGGAGGAACGCACTACTTTCTCTGTTTCCATCCACCATTTTGACAAGGGGATTGTGTTCTTTTCGAGTTCATTTTGTCCAGTCACAACCCTCTCAAGTCCCGAACCAAATTTCAACTGTCCCAAACAAATCTTTGTACAGTGGTACCTTGGTTCTCTTTGTTAATTTGTTCGGCGAAAACCACAAGTATGGAATCTATACTGTACAATAGCAGAGTCATTAACACATTAACACTAACCTACAGTTGGCCAAAATCATTAACCCAAAGCATATTTTATAATAAAGTTTCGGAAAATCGTATTTAATTTAGTGAGTAATGGATTGAAAGTGAAAAGTAAAAGAAAAATACTTACTCTATTGATGAACTCAGCTAATCTGGCTGACTGTGATTTCCTTTCCTTTCGATTGGGTCCCTTGAATTTCCCATGGGGACGTATTTGTAGTAATAATATAGTATTGTAGATGTGAAAATGAACACTGAGCAAGGGCTATTGTGAATCTGAATCACTGAATCACTGTGTACTGAATCATGAATCATGAATTCGCGCCGCTCGGCTCGTACAAGTTTAAGCAAGTGCGCCTTGTACCAAGCAAACGTCGAGAACCGAGACAAATGTTTCTAGTGAAAATGCGCCGAGAACCGCATTCGACGAGTTCCAAGGAGGTTGAGAACCGAGGTACCACTATGTTGACATCATTGCAGTAACATTCACATTTACACCCTGAACCATCTCACAGTTTAGTACCTAAAAGTGGAAGCATGGCCCAGCTAACCTTACGCTGGTCATGAAAAGCCTTATCCATTGAGCCGCCACCAACCCAAGCAACACTGGACCCTCCAGGTTTTGGTAATAAACTCAACTCTATCCAGACAAGTTAAGAAAAGCTGTAAAGGCCCTATGGTGACATGCCTTAAGTCAGTTGGTGCCCTGTGTTCACATCTGTGTGCTGGCAGTGAAAATGTCACGTCTTTATAGCACCTCATTAGTAGATCATGAGATTAATAGACTCTGTGATAACGAGCCAGCATTTTATGGTGTAGTTCTTTTTAAATCTGGAATATGTGTACTTCTTTTATCTTTTTATCTTGTCTTTCTGTTTCGGATTATCTGGATTATCTCCCGTATTGTCAATTCCAATTCCTACCTAACAAGTTACCGCTGTCACCTGACAGTTACCAGTCTGGGAGGGTGAGAGTTACTTCCTCTAAGGCCAGATGGGAAAATTTCTCTTTTTTGAATTCCTCTGATCTAGCTCATTGCTCATTGCTTATTTCCCACCACCGCAGTGATACGGGTTCAGGTCCCAGTGGCTGGCACAACTGGCTATTTCTGAAGGATGGGAGGGCAATAGTGGCCGCTGCTGGCCCTGCAGTGGACTGGCGTCCCATCCAGGGCATGCTTACCTTCACCATCCAGGGCACACTGACACTCCCATATCACACAATGGCTACCAGTCTGAGAGGGTGAAGACAAGATGAGGAATGCAACCGCCTCTTTTCGAACAGTAACTCGTACAGTGTCGTTGGGTAGATCAACGCGAAACCAGGGTCTAAGGACACAGGGCACAAGGTGGGAACTATAGACAGGGCACCAGTCCATCGCAGGGCACACGCACACTTTTATAGACATCAGTTGAACGCATGTCTTTAGAATGTGGGTGAAAATGGGAGTTCCCTACCTGTCTAGGGTTGTTTTTGCCTTGCGCCTTCTGCTGCCAGCTAGGCACTGGCTTTCCCACCACCCTAACCAGGATTAAGCAGAAAAGAAAAGAAATGAATGAATTACCTAATGTACTTTTTCCTTATAAAAAAAATTTAAGGACTATTGGCAGTTAGCATTGTACTTTCTAGTTTGTACAGATTAATATAGGTTTTAGGGAGTGCCTTTGAAGTAAAGAGTAACAGTATTACTTTTTCCAGAAGGTAATCAGCACATTTTGAAAGAAGTAATTAGTCACTTGTAATTGATTCACTCATTTTTGAGTAATATTCTTTTATTGTGGTCAGATTTAGTCACACGCTGAAAGAGCTTGCATAGTGCTAGCCATTTTTCCTGTCCTTCAATAATACTTTGAGGTGCCAAAACCCAAGTCTTTTCTGACTGCACATGAATTCCCCTGGTATTCTGGATTCCTAGAAAATCTAAGAGCGGGAAACTGCATAGGCTGAAGTTATTACTTTCTGGTGGTGTGCCGGTAATCCTTAAAAGAGAAAAGGAAACACTTAATGCAGGGTCAGTCCTCAGCTTGAAGAAGTAAGACCCTAGTAAAGCTATGTGCTGGAGCTGGGGTAAAGACTGGACTCGTGCAGGGGTTAGAGGCAGCCAGTCAGTGAGCGAGCCAGAGCAAGAGAGAGGCTGGAGCTAACCGTGTTGAATTAGAGGCAATAGGAAGGTGACGTTATGGAAGAAGTCACAGTCAGGGCCTTTGTAGGAACTTGGGGATGATATCAATAGCTCTTTGTAAGTACATGACATGTCTGGACCCAAGTAAACCATAAAAAAGGACTTGTGGTTTTGAGAATTACCAGCAGAGCATGTAGTTGGATTAGTGATAGAAGCGTGAAAAGCAAATTCAAGTTGTGTCATTTTGTCTCGATGCCACATCCGTAATACAGCTGTTTCAAGTTCAGGGAATACGGTCACAGTCGGTGTAGGTCCGACTGAATTATGACTTGAGCGGTAAAGTACCGAGGTGACACTCCGGCTAGTTCCGCGTTTGCCGTATTGCGATTGTCCCAGTAACCCCAAATATGCACGTCCGTCTGTCCAAGTAAACATATCTACGCCTGACAGGCAGTTAATCTGTCAACTTGTCAGTGTTATTCGTTTTGGGGTCTGACTGTAGTCTGTAATGTAGCAATGTCTCCGCTGTGACTACGGCTCATAAATTTTCACCATTTGGAACTGGCTGTTAATATGAGACTGTGTAGCAGCAAAATCAGTAATGGTTTCCATAAGCTGCATGCTGTAATTCAGTAAATCAAAGCCAAGCTAACAGCTAGTACTAACCCCCACTTTGCTCTTGAGCCCTGTAAAAAATCGGTGCTCTTCATGACACTCGTTTGTCATTCCAGACCTCTAGTGTACGAGCATATACAGTGCTGGAGCCAAACTGGACATACAAATGGCTCACGAGCATCAGCAGCGTTGCTTATCAAAGCTCGAGTGCCAGCTTGCTAGCTCTTCAGCTCACCACCTTGAGGGCCCCCAAGCATTAAATCCTGATGGACAGAATCCTGTGAAAAAAACAAAGCGCGGCGTGGCACGGTGCTCAGGTTTCCCATGGAACAAGGGCTGTTTTCTGTAGCTGGCTCCACGGCAGATGTGAAAGCAAACACATGCAGGGGTTATTCAAACAGCTCCGTCATTCTGACCCTGCTAAAAAGTGGAAGCGTGCTGGCCCAGTGGATGTGTGAAATGCAGCCGCCACGGTGTCGCTTCTACTTAATGAGTGTTTCGTTTAGAGCCCCGAAGACCTTTTTGTGCTTCGAAAATGGTGAAACATGAATCAAACCTGGGTTTTGTTCAAGCCAGCCTTGTGAGCTTTCTCAAGAATGTGTACGTCGTTTGCAGTTTTGAAAGCTGGCTCGCACGAGGCCCCCGAACTGGTGTTTGGCCTAAGGAAAAGTTTTATGAATGATATTAAACATGCATAGTACAAGCCCCGAGCAGGAACACGGCCAAGCCTATACTCCATTGTTATCAATCCAAAGAAAATATCTGCATAATTGTTCCGATGAGTATAAACCAAAAAGCGAACAAAAGCGCTATGTGAGCGGCGATCTGTGCTGATGGGGGCTCGCTAAAAGGGGGAGTTTTGGAGAGCAGTAATGAAGCTGTAAGGACGACGGGCCAGATCTTTTCTCTGCCCGGACTGGAGGTGCTCCTGCAGGAGTGTTAAACTGCATACACTCTCAGATCAAACCGGCTTGCCGACAGGTTCAAAGAGCTGACAGCTCTGAAAACGCCAGTCATGTGTTGAATGGATGAGCAGGCGGGAGGGGGATGTAACAGGAGCAGAAAGGCCCCCGAGTTTCCACTCACACTATGCAGAATGCATCCCTGCCTGCTTCTTCAGGCTTACCCTTAGGAACCTGAACTGAAGAACCCCCAGAGAATGGAGCTCTGTTCAAAGCTTTCAATTGCCTCAACTTTAATTACAGACTTTATGTTCTTTACTTTCATTGCTTTCAACTAATGATCACTCAGCCAGACAGCTTTTGTTAGAGAGTGCTTTAAAAAAAAGGTTTTTTTATGCAGTACCACATAACGTTTCTCTTAGATGGTGGCAGTTTGGGGGTGACGTGGTACATAGTAGCGTGTTACTGTAATAAAACTTTCTATTGTAATGAAGAAGGATTGTAACTTGGTTTACTGCTTCGCTTCTAAGCAAATGAAAGACTACTGCACAGAATGCATTCATCATTTTTATGCAGGTGTCTGCTCTTCACATAACTTTCACACACCTGCAGCTTTTCAGCTGAGACCAAGGTGATGATCCACTAGGAGTTTTAAGGGGTAAGAACCTGTTGATGGGTCGGGGCAGGAAAATGGCTTACGTTCGATGTAGAGGTTCAGAAAATCAAGAAAACATGGAATTTCACCAGTGGTGTCCAATATTAGGCTGTTATCAGGCATGGTCTTTCTCAAACTTCAGTAGTTCTGATAACCCTTTCATGGTCTCTAAGACTTTCAAGACCAAGATTGAGACAAAAAGTGAAAAAAAGACCACGGTACAGAGGTCTCAAGACCGATCTATTGCAAGCTTATTTGTGTGACGTTTAGGATAGAGCCATTTTGATAAGAAGACTACTAGAAAGAATAACATGTACTTGTACAGTGTCCAAATATCTGGTTAGAGGCCAAAATAATGAAGACGCTTCACTTTAGTTAGGGTTAATATGTTAATTATATAGCACTTGAGACTGTTGGAACTGTGGTGGCCTAGTGGGTAAGATGCTGGACCTTGACCAGAAAGTCTAGGTTCAAATCCCATATCTGCCAAGCTGGCACTGCTGGGTCCTTGAAAAAGCCCTAAACCATATTTGCCTAGATTGAAAGATTGTATAAATCCATAAATAAGAATGCACAATCCAACTGAACGATGCGTTGTCCTGATTTGCTTTGCGACGTTTTATTTTGCATTGTTACACCTCTAGTAAATAATATATGAACATCATTTTTGCTGCTTGACCCCATGAAGGATTCGCAGCTAATCCATACATTATATCTAGAACAGTATTACCCTATAGAGAACAGAACAGGTAAGGGAACGAACGTCACAAACTTACAATTCAAGCAATTGTAAGCAAAGGACCCAACAGGGCAAAGGTGGGATTTGAACCCTGAACCTTCTGGTCCACAAACCAGTACCTCAACTTGCACAGACTGCACATGCATTGTATTTACTTACACAAACCAAAGGTGCTCATCTTTGGCCTCTCAGTAAATCAAGGTCCCAGCCTGTATGAGGTCAGGAACAGTAGTGTATACATTGGAATGATTGAAATGTGGAGCTCTGCTTTGATATGGAAGCTTCAAAGCCTGTACTTTCTCCCCATCTTTTTTCTGTACAGATGACTCAAGTTCAGCCAGGGATGGTGCCAGACCAGTGGGAGATGCCGACTTCTCCACTGACCTGTCAGGAAAACTGGGTAAGGTGCTAGAGCTTTCTGATCCACCCTTTGATCTCTATCTGTCCTGTGAGATATAATTGCTTCCCAGGAAGAAGAAATAATTCTATTCTCTCAGCAAACATTTCATACGCAGCTTTTTAGGTTTACAATTATCTGCCACGGCTCAGGTTTGCACATCCGTTTTCAATTGTGAACCAGAATGTGGTTTGCTATGTACGTAACTGCAAGCTGTGTTTTTCCCATATGGATATACTGTTGCAATAAAAAGAGTTTTTTGAACCGTTGGAATTGCAGTCAGCTTGGCACCGCCATCATGCCAACTGAGGAAAGACTTTCCTTTCATCTAACCACAAGTATAAGCACCTGGGGTTCAGTTCTGGAACTTTAACTGGAACCTGGTTCTATGGTCAGATTAGAAGAAAACCGAACCCCGAGCACGTACTGAGTTTGGAGTTATAAGAAGCGTGGTATTATACAGAATCGATTCCCTACTGTTAAGTCTGGCAGAGGATTACTAATGTTTTGGTTCTGCTGGTCAACCAAAAGTTCTCTGAACTGATATCAGACTCGTCTCTAACTACAGAGCCAGCAATTGCTTTTGGTAATTGAGTTTGACAAGTTGAAGAACAGGCTATTTAAATATGGTTTGGGGGGGGATTCCGTTCCCATTTTATAAACTCTATCAAAGATCTACCTGGCCTGTTTATTTTTTACTCTGGAAGGTATAGGCACGGTGAAGCTCTCATACACAGACCCCTATCAAGATGAGAGAGGGGGCCTGATGAGAGTTCACTATTGTGTTGTCTGTCTTGCTGATTGTCGCGACTCCGCTGTGAGGATAAACAGGCAGCGACGAGCAGTCGACTAAAGGTTCACAGCAGCTGCTGTTTTCTTTGTCAAATTGCCCTCATGTGGTGGCGCTTTGCTCAGTAATATCATCCTCCACCAGGACTTCGTCTCAGCCGTTTTGTGGCTTATTTTCACTGTAACATTATCGATGTTGTGAAATGTTTAGACAGTGCCTACAGAAAGTCTGCAACCCCGGGATCTAAACCCCCAAAACAACACTGCGCTCGAATAAGCTGATATTCATGTGTTGAAATGACATCGGGCAGGGTGTCAAAACACCACGCTGGGATATTGTCGTTTGGTTTGGCAGTCTGGTAGCCTAATTTCTCGTCTGTGATATATGAATGTCATATTTGCAAGAGGCAAGTTATCGAATTCAAGCCTTTCTCCATTACAGGGGTCATTAGTTTTACTATTTAGTTATGTTGCGCAATTTTATGGACAGTCTTTCCACAGTTCTGGAAATGTCCTTAAAAATAACGATTTATTTTCCAGACATTTTTTTCCTCAGTCATTTACCAGAAGTTTGAAGAAAATGATCAAGCCATGGAACTTTTCACTGAGTGTCTCCATTAGAGCTGATACTGGCCTAAAGAAAAGAGCTCGGGAATGGATGTGTTTCCATCAAAATCAACCAAAGTCTTATTTTGACTGGATTAATTTAGCAGGGGGTGTTTGCTGTCTACTGAGAGATATACCGTCCTGTGCAAAAGTCGTAGGCCACCAGTAGATACAAATTTCCTGTATTTTCTGGTTGTATTCTAATAAGAAGACCGAGAAATATTTATACATGGTCATTATACCATTGCTAGAACAATGCTATATCTAATCGAATGGTGGCCTAAGACTTTTGCACAGTACTGTGTGTCTTGCATCTAGACGGTACTGAAGTTTCTGGTGGGTTGTATTCTTTACAAATCTGGATGTTCGCGTTGTTATAAGATCTGCTGCGAAAAGCTGCTGTCAAAAACCTTTTTTTATTTCAACACAAAGCGACATCTGCCTGTAAAGTCATGGAGATGTGCATCCAGACAGGACTTAAATTATCAGAGCACCGCTGAGTTTATTGAAACACAGTAATTCTGCCTCAGGTGAGAAAGGAGAGAATCACAGACATGACAGAAATCAACGAGTAGCTCCTGTAAAACAGGAAATTACCCCAGGACCTCATGTGATTTTACAGGCAGATGTCACCTCATGGTGGGGAAAAACCGGTTCTAAACTGCTGCTACACGCCATAGGTTTCCTAGCACATGAATCAAACTCAGTCTGAGGCTATAAGAGTCACTGCACTATTTTTAGTGCGAGCGACAAGTACCGAGCTAATTTTTCACATAAGGAATAAGGTAAATTGAATTAATCCGTTCCAGACCCCCAGAAAATCCACACTGTATAACATTATATGCATTAATGGAGTTGTATTGTAGAGGTGCTCCCAGATTTATGAAGGGGATATGTTCTGACAAATCCATCATAAGTTAAATGTAACATAAACTGAGGAGTTTGAGTGTTTGGTAGAGCGTCTATATTGTATAATAGTGATAAGTTAAGGTTTAAAACACTTACGTTAACCTACTGTTGGCCAAAATCATTAACACAAAGCATATTTTATAATAAAGTGTTGAAAATCTCATGTCATTTAGTGAATAATGCATTGAAAGTGAAAAGTAAAAGCGGTTTGCTTACTTACTCTATTGATGAACTCCGGGCGCTAGCTTAGTTGCTAAGCTAACTGCAGCCCATGGTCTGGAACATTAAATTCCTGTTTTGTAGCCTTTTTCGAACCCATGGAGATGTATTTTCACTAAGAATACAGTACTGTGGATGTAAAAATAAAGAGAAATAGCTGAAAAATAGTGATCTTCTCTGTGGGCTGTTGTGAACCTGAATCACTGTGTAGTGAATCATGAATTGTGAATCGAGTTTTGTCTGAAACGAGTCCCGTGGCTCGACTCATACAAGTTTAAGCAAGTGCACCGAGAACCGAGACGAATTTTCCTAGTCAAAATGGGTTGGGAATCAATCAATATGTACCGTATTTATCGGACTATAAGGCGCACTTAAAATCCTTTAATTTTCTCAAGAATCGACAGTGCGCCTTAAAATGCGGTGCGTCTAATGTATGAATTAATTCTGGTTGTGCTTTCTGACCTAGATTGTAGATGGTACACGGCGCTCATAAATATGTCAAAATGTTTTAGCACGGTCTTGGTAAGTTACGAAGCTTACGGCAACTGTAGTGCGCAGCATTGCGGAGTAATACGGTATGTGCTTCAGCATTAGGGTACGTGCATTCATTCATTCATTTTCGAAGCGGATTTCAAACTCAACGCTATCGGTCACACTGTACAACATGGACATAAGAGCAGCTGCGAGAGAATTCAACATTAACGAATCAATGGTACGGAAGTGGAGGAAGCAAGAAGACACCCTGCACCAGGTAAAGACCAAACTGAGCTTCTAATGGAACTTAAGAGTACATTTAATGCGCCTTATAACCCAGTGCGCTTTATAGCCCGGAAAATACGGTACTGAGGTGGTCGAGAACCGAGGTATTTTCATTTACACACTAAACTAAATGCAACTGAATCAGGGTGAACAACTTTGCACAAGTCCTTAAGCTTAGAATGGGCATTGTGAAGAAAGTTTGGTTTCTGCTGTTCGTTTCTCATCCCACCGAAATTGTGTTTCCCTCTCTGCAGTGCGTCCCCGGTTTACTCAGCCAGCCAAGATGAGGAAACGCGTGATAGCTCGGCCCGTGGGCAGCTCGGTCAGGCTGAAGTGCACGGCCAGTGGGAACCCCAGACCTGACATTCTGTGGCTGAAGGACAGCAGGCCGCTGACGCCCGAGCAAGTGGGAGAAGGTCGCAAGAAGAAGTGGACACTTAGCCTGAAAAACCTCACTCCGGAGCACAGCGGCAAATACACCTGCCACGTCTCGAACCGCGCTGGAGAGATCAACGCCACCTACAAAGTGGAAGTCATCCGTAAGTCAGGCGCAAGTCTCCCAACATGATGTGGCAGCTTAATAGCACTGGCAGGGAGAAGGTGTCTGCTTAATGCATGGTATCTGCTTTTCATTTGTTTGTTTGGCCCTGAAACAAAGAGTCTCGTAAAAGCCTGGGTGAGTTCATAACAGATTGATGTTTTGTATTTAACATCAGCTAAATTGAGAACAGATAAACAAGGCGGTATGGAGACGAGGCTTCGGACTGTAGGATTTGAGTAGTGTAATGGAGTTTGTAATGGACGTGGATAGATCTTTCCTGGATTAGGCTGAATAAAGGAAGCTTAAGTTGGGGTAATTATTGGGATTTAGTTGTTGTTTGGTGGGGGGGGGTTGTACTTAGTGGTGAACTTACTAAGACTTTACCGACAGCATTGTTACTTTTGAGCAGTCGGACTGGTTGAGTGTGCAATGCTGTGACAGCGTTATTGTTTGGTGGTAAATTCAGCAGAGAGCTGGAAAAGAAAGATTCTATCCGTGTCTTATGCCATCTGCTCCTGATTAACGTCCCAGCTGTGGGTCCACGGTCCAAGCAAGAGGCAGCTGAGACAAACTTGCTCTCGCTTGTGTAAAGATCTCACTAGGGATGGACATAAAAATATCGTAAATAAAAATAGAAACTGGTATTTGCAGCGTGCAATGTGTACGGCAATTTAGTTAGTGTCTCAAATTAGAATGAGTCCAATAGCTTTTCAAAAGGTTACTTAAGTAAACGTAATGGAGTAACTGTAGTAAGAGTAAAATGTTACTGCTCACTCTGCTACATCCACTACTGTGCAAAAGTCTTAGGCCACCATTAGATTAGCTCTACCATTGTTTTAGCAATGATAATATTGACCATATGGACCATAAGGATTTAGTGTGATCTCCCCTTAAAAGCAATAGCAACATCTAGCAGCTTCATCGGGATGCCAAGTTGACCCTTCTACAGTCCGAAGAAGCTTGTTCATGGATGGTCTTTTTGGAAGGGTAGCAGCCAAGAAAACAGTGTTTCAGAAGGCGACCGGGTGAAAAGAATAAGAAATGCTAAAGCTCACAAAGATTAGAATTTGGATCAGTGCTAGCTCAGAAGGTAGAGTGCCATTTGCAGCACTGAGCTTCCCTAGTTCGTACCCCGCTACTGTCCGGACCCTGGCACCGCAGCAGTTCAGAAGCGGTTTCCTGGTATTGCTAATCCCAAAAGTGGGTTGCTGGCAGCAGTAAGGGCACCAGTAAGTCCCAAAAGTGAGTGTGATCACCTGACAAAGGCGTAAAACTCTGGTAGGACCGTGAGCCGTGTCCTATTTTTACTTGCATGAGTAGTGTCCTGTTAGTCAACACACGGTGACATCATAAAATACTTCAGCGGATCTGATTGGAAAATGTCCCGAACTGAATCTGATCCAGCAGTGCGGGCCAACATGAGCCGTGCTACAGATGTTACTCTCTGTTAAGGTAAAATACAGAATAAACTAAATACAACAGAACACAATTTTCAGAACAAAAATGACTTCTGCAGGCCAGAGTCAGTATTTAGTGTGAGCTCCCCAAAAAAGTGGATTCTTGGCTGCTACCCTTCCAAGCAGACCATCCTGATCAAGCTTCTGTAGGGTCAACTTGGCATCCTGATGAAGCCGCCAGATGATTTGGTGGTATGGCTGTATTCTAATAAAGAGACAGAGAAATAATTATAAATATGGTCATTATTACCATCGCTAAAACAGCACATCTAATGGTGGCCTGAGACTTCTGTACAGAACTGTATATCAGTATTGCTATATCACCCAGCCCTGTATCTAAGGCTGTACTCACACTAGGCAATTCGAAACCAAACGCGCCCGAGTGCGGTTCGTTTGGCTACTGTGAGTGCTCCCAATCACGTTTGTCTGGCGTGGTTCAAGGCAACTGTGCTCAGTGTGAGTGCACCCTAACAGCTCACTGATTTTGCCATCTCTCTTCATTCCGTCAGAGCGCACCAACTCGAAGCCCATCCTGACTGGCACTCATCCTGTAAACACCACTGTGGATTATGGTGGTACCACGTCCTTCCAGTGCAAAGTTCGCAGCGACGTCAAGCCCGTTATACAATGGCTCAAGCGAGTGGAGCCCGGCGACGAGGGCAAGTACAACTCCACCATCGAGGTGGGAGAGCACCGCTTCGTCGTGCTGCCCACTGGAGAGGTGTGGTCTCGACCCGACGGCTCTTACCTCAACAAGCTGCTCATCACCCGGGCCAAAGAGGAAGACGCAGGCATGTATATCTGCCTCGGCGCCAACACCATGGGCTACAGCTTCCGCAGTGCCTTCCTCACGGTCCTGCCAGGTATGTAGAACACATTTGTTTTGTTTCGTTCAATAAGAAGTTGCACTTTCATATGAATTAGAATGTTTAAAATAACTTCCAGTGGAGTTTGGAAGCAAAAGACGGGCACGTGTGTTGGAGTGGGGGGCTTGAAAATAGTCTGATCTACAAAAGGGGGCATGGCAGAAAAAGTTTGGGAACCACTGAAGTAACTTATAGGCTCCAGCCAATCAACCCCCTAACACCAACGTTCTCCCCTCCCAAACACCCCCTCCCCTGGCCAGGCCAGTGGGAAAACGTAAAATATTCCCCGTGTCTCACTTACAATATTTCCATTTTCCATTTCAGACACCAAGCCTCATTACCCCCCGATCCCTACCGTATCGTCCCCTGGGCTCCCCTGGCCTGTCATCATCGGTATTCCAGCCGGCGTCATCTTCATCCTGGGCACCATCCTCTTGTGGTTCTGTCAGTCCAAAAAGCACTGCTCCTCAGGAACCATCGTCTCAGCTCAGGCTCTGCCTAACGGGCACCGGCAGTCCCCCAGGGAGCGGCCGCAGACAGGGGCCGACAAAGACTGCCTCGGCTCATCGAGCTACGAGGAATACCTCAATCAGCAGCAGCAGCAGCAGCTCCTTCTCGGCCCCAAGGTCTACCCCAAAATCTTCACGGACATCCACACGCACACCCACTCGCACGTGGACGGAAAAGTTCACCAGCACCAGCATATCCACTACCAATGTTAGCCTCCTAAGTCCCCGGCAGCATTCCTGTCCAAGGTCAATGCTTCCTTCATTCAGTCCTCTAAAGTGACCTCACCAGTGGTTCTCTTTGTTTGCGGAACTTCAAGCGTATTTTGAGTGCTTGGGCAAGGTGTGCCACTTATTCTACAACCAATATCTGGAGATTAGAAACATTCAGGTTCGATCATCCTAAACTGTCTTCCATAATGGAAATCAACAATATGCTACAAGTGATACGCGAGACATGGCGAAGGACAAAATACAAGCCTCGAGTCGAATACAGACCCAGCAAAACGCATTTTCAAGCTCATTTCTGGACAGCTTACATGAAAAAGTGAATGTACTGTGAACCATCACCTCTTTGTTCAGTCTGCTTTTATGCTTTTCGTGGATATGGTCAAAATTTCTCTGAGCTCTGTTTGTACTGCTGCACATTAATCACAGTTACCTGCTAATGTAAGGGGTTACAGGTATATTGTATGCATTCTGCAATTGTCAAATTGGATTACTGGAGTCTTTTATCACAGACTGTATGTACATGGTGTACTTGGCATGTCAGTTTGACTTTTCACTTTCATCCATCAATGTTGCCATATCTGCTCATTTTATTGTACAAGGTGAAAACAACAAGTGCCTGAAGCCTGTTCAGGTATAGAAGGTACCGACACATTATTTCCAAATTCCTGCTTTCTCTCAGGTGGCCCTTATCCTTTTGAATTTACCTTTTTGCCTTTGGACATATCTGTATCTTGACCACTATTAATAGAAACTGTGTAACATGCCTTTGACTGCTTAATAATGGCAGTTCTTGAATGAGGCCAGTGCTTAGGCTTCAAAGTCTGACTCAGAAAAAAAATCAACTCTTAAAAGTGTGAGAAAGCCAATCCTGGCCTGGCTTTTTTCCTTCTTTTTCTCCAAACATTTACAGTAATATGCTAAAACACTGCCGAACTGTACGAATGCACTTAGCTCTCAGTCATTTACTTTTTTTTCCCGAATTTGTAAGATGTTCCATGTCATGTTAGAAGTAATCCACAATAAGAGAAAAGCATGTAATTTATTTGATAGTTACATTTTGACCTTGAATTGGGCATTACGTAAATGTTTTGAACCAAAAAAGATCAAATAAGGTTTTGCATTCTAGCTGCAATGTAAGCTATGTAGCATATATTAAGTGTAAAATATTTATATGTGCTGTTTAAAAAGTTAGTAATTACTTAATCTTTGTATGGACAATCTTGTACAGTCTCGCCTATTTTATGTTAAGAATCTTATGTTTGTGACGTTGACACGTTAAATTCATTTTATCATTGCCAATAAAATGAGAAATATTTAATTTTTCTGCTGGTCTGGTTTGTTTGGGAATGTTGTCATAATCTTGGTGACAGTAAAAGTAAAATGGTTGGGGATCATATCAATGGCTGAAGGAATAATGGTCAGGATAAATCACATACACTTTCAAGATTTCATAGAAAAGAGATATGTCATGCAAACAGGGAATAAATACAGGGACAAATACAGAAGACAGGTGTAAGGAGACCCGGTGGTGAGACCCCTCATCAGGCTAGCATCCGGAAGCCTGGATCTGATAGCAGCAGCCCTCGCCAGACCAACATCCTGGAAGCCAGGACCTGACAGCGACAGCTCCCGCCAAACCAAAACCCTGGAAGCCAGTTCAAAGAGATCTGGCAGTTATGAGACTTTCGCCAACTGTAGGGGTGAAAAGTTGGATTTTGAGTTGCATCACCACTAGTTAATGGGTCTCGGCTCAACTCAGGCCCAGACACCCACAGAAGCAATAAAGAACCTGGCAGCAACAGTCCTCACCAGCCAGCACCCAGGAAATCAGGCGAGGGCCCTAACCAGGCCAACATCCTTGAAGCAAATACAAAGGCCAATGGTGACAGCACTGGCGAGGTGGTCCTTGAATGCTGAAATCTATACCAGTTTCCAAGGTGTTTCAGATTTCCTCGTGTCTCAAGACTGGGTAAACCTCGAAACACTGGGTGAAAGGGAGTACGCTCAATAAATTGTCATAGATAGAAAAATGAATGTTGTTATGCGGGGGGCAAACCTGGTCTACTTGCACTAGCACAGACCCAGTCCACAGACGTGGAGCAAACTCTGAAACTTAGAAGGACAGAAGCCTCTGGTGAGGTGGAACATGAACAAAATAGACAGAACCAGTACTAGGCCCGGCGGGAAGACTGTACACTGGCATCACATAAGCTGGAAGCTGGATCCCTGGCAGTGTCGGGACTCTTTGCCTGGTGCGAGAAAGTCAGCCTTCAGATTAAGTCAGGGAACACCTCGCATCCCATAGAACTAAATACGCAATCCGACCGAGAGCCCTACCATCACCAGAGGCAAGATACAATTCAGGGAGGCTTACTGCTGGGAATCGGTACTCTACCAGCTGAGCCAGTCTGGCAAGGTGAAATTTGTCAATCAGATTGCATGTCAGTTCTATAGGATGCAAGGCATTCCCTCACTTAATCTGAAGCCAGTCTTTCTTGTACTAGGCAGGAGTTCATGGTTCATGCCTCTGCTCCATGGTTCAGGAGTTCCCAGTTCTTGAGTCTGCTCCAAGATTCAGGAGTTCCCAGTTCTTGAGTCTGCTCCAAGGTTCAGGAGTTCCCAGTTCTTGAGTCTGCTCCAAGAGGCAGGAGTTCCCAGTTCTTGGGTCTGCTCCACTGGGCAGGCGTTCCAAGTTCATGTCTCTGCTCCACTGCGCAAGATTTCCCAGTTCATGTCTCTGTTCCACTGGATGGGAGTTCCTGGGTAATGGCTCATCTCCATCAAGCAGGAGTTCCCTGTTCATGTCACTGCTCCAAGTGGCAGAAGTTCCAAGTTCATGTCTCTGCCCCACTGGATGGGAGTTCCTGAGTAATGTCTCTGCTCCACTGAGTAGAAGTCCTCAGTTCATGTCTCTGCTCCAAGGGACAGAAGTACCCAGTTCATGTCTCTGCTCCAAGGGACAGGAGTTCCCAGTTCATGTGTCTGCTCCACTGGGCAAGATTCCCCGGTTCATTTCTCTGCTCCACTGGGTGGGAGTTCCTGGGTAATGTCTCTTCTCCATCAAGCAAAAGGTCCCAGTTCATGTCACTGCTCCAAGGGGCAGAAGTTCACAGTTCATGTCACTGCTCCAAGGGGCAGAAGTTCACAGTTCATGTCTCTGCTCCCCTGGGTAGGAGTTTCTGGGTAATGGCTCTGCTACACCAAGTAGGAGTTCCCAGTTCATGTCTCTGCACCAATGTGTAAAAGTTCCCAGTTAATTTCTCTGTTCCCAGGGGCAGAAGTTCCCAGTTCATGTCTCTGCTCTAAGAGACAGGAGTTCCCAGTTCATGTCTCTTCTCCACTGGGCAGGAGTTTCCAGTTCTTGTTTCTGCTCCACCGGGCATGGGGTTCCCAATTCTTGTATCTGCTCCACTGGATGGGAGTTCCTGGGTAATGTTTCTGCTCCACCAAGTAGGAGTTCCTTGTTCTGGTCTCTGCTCCAGTGGGTAAAATTTCCCAGTTCATGTCTCTGCTCCACTGTGTGGGAGTTCCTGGTTCTGGTCTCTGCTCCACCAGGCAGGAGTGGTTAATGTCTCTGCTCTACTGTCTCCTTAAGTACCAGCTCCTCATTGATCAATGCCTGGTTGAGTCTAGTTGCATGTCTGATGACAGACTCTCTATCAGCAATGTCCTGGTGTGGGATTGAGTTCTGGTACCTTCTGGTCATCTATGTCTTGCTGTCCACCCAAACATCCGAGTATAAGAGTTCCTTGAATCCAGGGGCTGGGACTGTAGTAGCACAGACCAGGGGTGCCCCCATATGACAAATATATATATGGACAGATCGTTTTCATCACACCAAATTCTTTTAATGACAATGAACAAGAAGACAGCAGATGGTCCCCATGCATATTTTATTTGGAGCCCCAAAGAGGCAACCATTACTGTTAATCAACCACAAGAGCAAGGAATGTCACTCAATATCTAGAAAGTAATAATAAAATACAAACTATGAACTAACTGTGATTCCTGCATCATACTACATTCTTCAACATTTCTCTTTAATTGACCAAACGTTTGTGTAACTGCGAATGAGTGTCTTCATTGAGTCACACTGAAACGGAAACTCTATGCGTCTGTGAAGGCAACACCTGGGAATACCTGCTCACTCCATTCAAAGAATGAGCCCTCTGTTTGCGTTTCTCCTTATTCAAAGAGCCAGAATGATCCTTTCTGCGACAAAGCGTCTGTTTGAAAGGCTAAAAAATAAAAACGCCCACCTCATTTAATAATGCGCACAAGCAGTTCCACTTAAATGTTTACCTTGCGTGTATAAAAGGGAGGGATGTAGAAACAAAACGAGAGAGAGAGGGCGAAAGAGGGCGGGAGGGAGTGTAAAAAAAAAAAAAGAAAAAAAAAGAATCTGTGAGATGGGATCAGAGCCAAAGCCTTTAAAGTCTGCCACAGAACCGTGACAAAAGCAGCCTAATCTCGGTGTTGTCTTTCGGCCCTTTCTTTACACATCCTGCCAAGGCTGCCTGGGAGGAAAGGAATCTCTCGGCAGAGGCGCTGACATCACTCAAGCACGGGGGGGTCATCAAAGGCATGCGCATGTGGGACATCTACATCTGCACGAGGGAGTGCGTGCAAGTCCTCCACCTGTCCGTCTACCTTGTCCTCCAAATCCAGACCACCCTAGAAGCGGCGATGGTGTGAGATCTGGAACCCAGTCACGTGTCAGTCCGGTAGTAATACCAATGCTTTGAAGGTGCAGGCTGAGGACGCTGAGGATGAGTTCTACATTTCACTAAGGTCGCTCGACAGAGCTGAAACAGCCCAGAGCACGTGGAGGAAACACTCACGTCGGAGTTGACAGGTGGGAGAACCCGTTAAACCTCAAGCCTCCCCAGTGCGTCCGCTTGCTCTGGCTTATTTCCTGTAATTACTCAGAAGAGTGGAGCTCAGGAAGCCCGAATATGGTCTTTCGATTGCATAATCGCGGATCCCTAATTGGACACAGCCGCAATGAAAATCACTACACAGGGTGATATAAGAATAATTATAGCATCTGTTGACAGGATATTGTACGAAGGCACATTCTGGAGATAAAACAGCCTGAAGAGACTTACTGAGGAGACAATGAAGAAACTCTGAGCAAGCCCATGCAAAGGACTGCGAGGACTTTTTCTAACTGAACTTTAGACCTTAGGCAAGATCAGACCTGCGTTTCGGCGATAGAATATTGTAAAATAAATATGAAACATTTAATGTTTTCCCACTCTTAACTTCTTGAATCATTTCATACCAGAAAATGAATATAAGCATTCAAAACTTTTGATTATTATTAAATTTTTTTTGGTTTTTGGCTAGCTGAGACTACATTCAAAAAGCAATTCTATTCTTGTTTTCAATCTTCCTCCAAACCCACACCCCAAAACACATGTACACATGCTGCCCAGGCTAGGACAACTGACTGCATACGCAGTTTCTGAATTGACAGGCAGCTCGACAACAACAGACTAGAGTTTCTTATCTAAGCATTGACAGCTTCTGGATTACTGGAAAACTGTGTTGACTAAGAAACTGTTGATCACACCTTTAATCCAAAGACTAAGGGCAAAAGACCAAAGAGGGCGTCAAAACCGCTACAAATAAATAAATGAATCAATACTTTTCTTCACGTTTTAACCCTGCTTATGGAAGGCTATGGTGCCAATGGCAAAATTTTACAGAATGAACAGGGCAAGCATGTACCCTGAGGGGGAGGATCCTCTGACAGGGTAATCATCTCTCAAACATTACCAATTGTGTCTGTCTGGAAGACACAGGTTGGATTCACAATGTTGGGCTTGTAAATTCCAGCTGCCATCCAAGTGCACACCAGAAGCAACACAACGCTGTCATTATAGACAAGCTCAAATTTATTTACTGTCATAAATCAGACGAAAAAAATCACGTTCGGTGTTTAACATCCTCAGTACGCTAGCCCACCACCCAAGGGACCCAGGGGTTGGACCCATGCAAGCAAAACTGGCTGTGTGGAATGGAGGGAACTCAAGTTGGTGGATCATCCCCTGGCACTGCAGTAGCACCCCCTGCTTGCCCTGCAATGGCCTCAGTTCCATCCAAGGTACACTTAGTCCTGCACCATGTGTTCTCAAAAAAAAATTGGTTTAGCCCACCCTCTTGTTGGAACAGTCAATTAACATAAATTTTCCGCTTCTATGTTTTCACTTAAAATGTGTTTGTCTAAATTTCTTACACTTCTAACAAAAGCCATTCTTGGACGTTGCTGTGAGCGCTGGATTTATTACACCTCTGAAAGCAACCCCACATGATTGTTCTAAGAAAATATGACGCTGCTCCCTTTGAGCTTTCCTGACAACAAAAACAAAAGCATTAAATGAAACGCTGCATGGAACAAAAAAGTTCAACCTGCTTGTTACTAAGTGATTCAAGATGTTGCGTGTAAATCATTTCATGACTGTCAGTCACAAAGGACTCTTAGAAAAGCAGCCGCGGCTTTGCAATAATGACTTTCGGAGGTGCTTGCTTTATCTCTCCGAGGTGGCATGCCTCATTTGTACGGCCTGAGGCTGTACAACGGGAAGAGGACTGATTGTGATTTTTCTCCTGCCTCGTGACACAATGACAGCTAACCCCAGGGCACGAAGTTCTCTCTCGATGCGCCCGGTACAGGAAATTGCCACAAATCCCTACCGGGCCCAAGAGTTCACGCACGTTTCACGCGTACAATAGTGTCTGTTCACACCTCATCCCTTTCTGAGCGGTGCGTTTCCATGAACTACCGGAGTGACTCTCGTTGCTGTTGGCAACACAAAGGAAACACATGCTCGTGAATGAGAGCTGGCGGTTTGGGCAAATCGTGACATGTAAGGTGATAATAACTTTCTATTCATATACGTCCATTATCTGTCATGTACTGCAAAAAGTGTAAAATCCTCCAAGGCACAAACACGGAGGGCAAAGGAGCTATGAGATCACCCATGAGGATACAGAATTTGGCATTCAGGTAGTACAAAAACATGTGATGTTGGCAAAAGTGTAGATGTTTTTCTTATTAGTAGCATACAATTCAATATCAACAAAACAACTGCTTAGAGGGAAACTCAGATCTCTTTTTGCACTGCGGGGTTCTAAAAATATTCCGAGTATGTGGACCACCAACGTGTAAGCAATCGGGACAAAGATACAGTTTTCATAGTTGCTTGTCAACTCAAGCAAATTCAATTCAAGTACCGTATTTATCGGACCATAAGGCGCACTTAAAATCCTTCAACTTTCTCAAAAATCGACAGTGCGCCTTAAAATGCGGTGCGTCTAATGTATGAATTAATTCTGGTTGTGCTTTCTGACCTAGAACCGATTGTAGATGGTACACGGCGCTCATAAATCTGTCAAAATGTTTTAGCACGGCCTTGGTAAGTTACGAAGCTTACGGCAACTGTAGTGCGCAGCATCGCGGAGTAATACGGTATGTGCTTCAGCATTAGGGTACGTGCATTCATTCATTCATTTTCGAAGCGGATTTCAAACTCAACGCTATCAGTCACGCAGTACAACATGGACATAGAGCAGCTGCGAGAGAATTCAACATTAACGAATCAATGGTACGGAAGTGGAGGAAGCAAGAAGACGGCCTGCGCCAGGTAAAGACCAAACTGAGCTTCTGACGGAACTTAAGAGTTTTGTTTCATTTAATGCGTCTTATAACCCGGTGCGCTTTATGGTCCGAAAAATACGGTAAGCAGTGGCACTATGAACTTTAAAACCTAAATATTAGTCTTTTACGCCTTTCTTGCATTTGAATCAATATTCAAACATTGGTGTTCATGGTCAAATTGGTCTGGGTCTCTAAAAACCATGTATTGACAACAACTCCTTTCCTAGTCACTTTCACAAAACACTTGTAATGCATCTGCCCTTTCAGGCACAGCTCTAATACACAGCCAATCATGTCACCTTGATGTAAAACCTGGTCAAAAGGCACAGCTGTTATCTGAAACCCTATCACTGCATTTGGTGAGAAAGTGGGTGGGCTAGTGTTACAGCAAATATAGCAAATATAATATCTAGTGTTTTTTATACTGGTATAAATGCAAAACAGAATAATTTTCACTATTGGTCTCATAATCTGGGCCACTACTGTATACAAACCTAAAACTGCTAAATATTAGGCTTGTAATGGTCCTAACAACATATAATTGGTCACTGTTGGGTCCTTGAGGAAGGCGCTTAACCTACAAGTGCTTGAATTGTAAGATTTCATCAGTTGTAAGTCGCTCTGGATAAAGGCCTCTGCTAAAAGTAACTGTATCACTATTTGCTCATCACTTTTCAAGGACTGTGGTAGCCTAGTGGTTAAGGTACTGGACTCTGGACCAGAAGGTCGAGGATTCAAATCCCACCTCCCCAAGCAGTCACTGTTGGGTCCTCGAGCAAGTCCCTTAACCCATAATTGCTTGGATTGTAAGACTGTATAAGTTGTAAGTTGCTCTAGATAAGAGCATCTGCTGTAAATGTAAATGTTCGTAGCTGTAGTGAATGTTTTTGTGGAATAAACAGCTTGAAACAGGGAAACTCACTCAGGCAGTCTTCTTGTACACAAGGATAAAATCATGAAAAGTTTTACATGTTTGGGACTGGTCGAGGTCGAGGGTTCAAATCCCACCTCTGCCAAGCTGCCACTGTTGGGTCCTTGAGCAAGACCCTTAATCCACAATTGCTTGGATTGTAAAACTGTACCAATTGTAAGTCGCTCTGCATAAGGGCGTCTGCTAAATGCTGTAAATGTAAATGTTTGACATAAAACTCATCTAACACGTCTGGGTGTTCAAAGTCTTCCAAAATATCTTCCGTCTTGTTTGTTTCTGATACTTAGCCACTGGTTCATCAGGTTCATGTTTTGGCCTGGTCCAGATTGGAACCTCATAGTGAATATTCGATCTCACATTAAACACAAACTCACTGGGAAACATTTCTCAACTACTCGTCAACTGTCTGAAGCCATTAAAATTGAGTGGAACAACACTGATTTTGCAGTTTTAGGTTTGCCCTGCTTTGTTGCCCAGGAGTGTGCTCAGATCATGATGATGTATCTAAGCAATGACAAACAAATCGGAAGAACTCGGCTCACAGGAAATCGATGTCAAACAGAAGCTGATGTCGAATTTACAATAATGCAGCCAGACTGTGAGTCACTAACAGAGTGGTGTTGGCAGATTTGTTGTAGGAACAGGATTTAGACTTGATGAACCATGCAGGGGGCCTAGACCTTGAAGGATGGCATGCCATTTTCTATATGGTAGACATTGTGGAGTTTCAAGAGGGTATTACACAGAACGGTAGATAAAAGGTTCAAATAAAACCACTGTAAAATACATTACAGCCTACTCAACCACAAATATGAATGTTTTTGCTGTGGGCAGCCACGATTTCACGCTGGAAAGCATTTAACATGGAAGTTAGAATGACAGAGCCAGTAATATCCAACTTTCATGTACAACAGAATGCAGTACAAAGCCCGAGTGAACCAAAGACAGCAGAGCCCTGGCTCTATACATCTGGTAGACAAGTGAGCACACCCTGGAAGTGAATAGAGGTTAATGCAAACCACTCTCTCCAGTACATTTCCACCATTTACACCCGGCATCCTAAGCAAATATTCACTGAAATCTTTGTAGCACTAAAAACAGTTAATCCATGAAGGTTCTGCACAGTTAACCATCACGCTGCGAGTTCAAAGCCCAGGACGGTCAGAGAGCCTCTGCTTGCATCTTTAAGCAAGTCCCCTCGACTGCTCAGCTCTCCACTTGGATTGCATGTTGCCTCCCTTCGGATAAAAGCGACTGCCAAAATGAATAAATGTAAAAGTAATCAGATGTTTATTGTATGTTCTTGTGCCAAGGTTTGATGGATTTGGTGCAAATGAAGCTTGGCACTTCCTTCCCTAATGTTATTTTTGGCAAGGCCAATCTTATTCACCATTCGAATGTTCTACCTGCGCTCAGCCAAGACTGACTTCTATGTCGTCTAAATTACCTTCGGTTTGTCCAACCGCGGTGCAAATAACTCAGAATTGCTCTCATTTCCATCTTGAATTGGACTCTCTGATGAAGTACATAATTGCTTGAACATTCATCGTCGAATAACACCATGCAGCATTACATGGCATGATATGGACGATTTCATGCGCTACAGAACGCAGCCATGTGTGTGCGTGAATGTTGGTCTTTGGTGATTCATTGCCTGTGTGTGATCGCTTTTGAAGTGGTCCAGTGTTTGTTTTTACATTACTTTGATAAAGTTCTTTTGTGGTATTCAATTGGTTTTCCTTTTCTCCCTTTGTATAGTAGCCATTGTGTTTGATGTGGTCGTGTCTGATTCTTATTTATGGTTTTCATTGTATTAAAAACTTGTGCCTAATTTTTTCCTGCTTGTCTTAATGTTATTTCATTGCCTCGATCATTGAAAATGCGTTTCAAGGGCAGTATTTGGCTATAGTAAAAATAACATTCAGCAATTAACAAAGTTGTGCTTGTTTTTATAAACACAGCATCGTTCGTACGCTTGCAACAGGGCTTGTACAGTTGCATTTGGTTCCCATAGTGCTGACCACAATTCCATGCTCTGCAATGATGAATTCATTGTATTTTCTAGCAGTTTTTGAACTAGGTGGCTCTCTCTGGGTTGCTTTTATTAACACAGTATTCACAGACTTTATGTTTGCAAACATGAAACCATGCGTGCACAGCTAAATTCAATGGAAGCCAGTGCAGTTCCCATAGTGTTGACCGCAATTCCATGTCTTAGAAGGACAGATTCAATAACATTGAAGCTTTTTTTTAAGTCTGGTTTTTAAATGGGATGATAATGTCAGAATAATGAATCAGGATTGTGTGTGCGCAAACAACATTTTTGAATTGGTTTCCAAGAAACAGAGAATCTAGTTTTATGAGCATTGCACTACATAAGAGTAATTAAGATTCATTTTATGATTAAGGCAAACAGAGGAAATGTTAAGTACTTTATTTCTAGTGCTTCTTTAAACATAGCGTGAACCAGTTTTATACCTGCACATCACTATGCATGTGCTGCTGAGTTTGATGAAAACCAATCGAGTCACTATGCTGTAAACACAATTCCATGACCTACAATGGTGTAAACATAATGTCATGGGATTGTATATCATAAATTGCATAATAAATGCTCTCCCTGAAGAAGTCAAATTTGCTTGCTATAACCTACAGTGCCCACAGAAAATCACCGAACCCTGTCAAAAGTTTTGTCACATTACACCCTGAGAATTAAAATCAGTTTGCACGAGTTTGCATGGTCTCCTTTTGCCTAAGTGGGTTTCCTCCAACATTCCAAAGATATCTGTTAGGCTAACTGGTACGTCTAAAAAGTGTCCCAGGCTGAATTTGTGCGAGTGCATGAGTCCTGTCTAGAGCTGGTTCTCACCACGACCCTGAACTTGACTGGGTGGGTATGGGAAGCCATTGCTATACCAGACAACAGCTTGAACATGCTGTTTCTAATAAAAGCGCCTAATAAAATGAACATTTTGCATCAAAAAAGTATTGATCTGGTTATTACAGCAGTGAAAATGATAAGACGAAACTGAATTATAAACAAGCGATAAAATAAAATATTCAGTTGAAGTTATCAAATGGCTATGTAGTGGTATTTTAATGTAAACTATTTACTGGGGTCAAACAGGAGCAAGAAAAACTATTTGTTTAATAATGAATTAGTTAACACAACAGCCCTGATACTATACACTGCTCAAACAACACAATATAACTCCAAGTAAATCAAACTTCTGTGAAATCAAACTGTCCACTTACGAAGCAACACTGATTGACAATCAGTTTCACATGCTGTTGTGCAAATGGAATAGACAACAGGTGGAAATTATTGGCGATTAGCAAGACACACTCAATAAAGGAGTGGTTCTGCAGGTGGGGACCACAGACCACTTCTCAGTACCTATGCTTTCTGGCTGATGTGTTGGTCACTTTTGAATGTTGGTGGTTGCTTTCACACTCGGGGTAGCATGAGACGGACTCTACAACCCACACAAGTGGCTCAGGTAGTGCATCTCATCATGATGGCACATCAATGCGAGCTGTGGCAAGAAGGTTTTTGCTGTGTCTGTCAGCGTAGTGGTCCAGAGGCTGGAGGTGCTACCAGGAGACAGGCCAGTACACCAGGAGACGTGGAGAAGGCCGTAGGAGGGCAACAACCCAGCAGCAGGACCGCTATGTGCAATGTGCATGTGTCTGCACAAACAGTTAGAAACCGACTCCATGAGGATGGTATGAGGGCCCGACGTCCACAAATGGTGGTTGTTGCTCACAGCTCAACGCCGTGCAGGACGCCTGGCATTTACCAGAGAACACACCAGGATTGGCAAATTCGCCTCTGGTACCCTGTGCTCTTCACAGATGAAAGCAGTTTCACACTGAGCACATGTGACAGGACCATACAGAGTCTGGAGACACCGTGGAGAGCAATCTGCTGCCTGCAACATCCTTCATCATGACCGGTTTGGCAGGGGGTCAGTAATGATGTGGGATGGCATTTCTTTGGAGGGCCGCACAGACCTCCATGTGCTCGCCAGAGGTAGCCTTGAGTGCCATTAGGTTACCGAGGATGAGATCCTCAGACCCCTTGTGAGACCATATGCTGGTGCGGTTGGCCCTGGTTCCTCCTAATGCAGGACAATGCTAGACCTCATGTGGCTGGAGTGTGTCAGCATTTCCTGCAAGATGAAGGGCATTGAAGCTATGGAACTGGCCCCGCCCGTTCCCCAGACCTGAATCCGATCGGGCACATCTGGGGCATCATGTCTCGCTCCATCCACCAACATCACGTTGCACCACAGACTGTCCAGGAGTTGGCGGATGCTTTAGTCCAGGTGTGGGAGGAGATCCCTCAGGAGACCATCGGCCACCTCATCAAGGAGCATGCCCAGGCATTGTAGGGAGGTCATAGAGGCACGTGGAGGCCACACACAATACTGAGCCTCATTTGACTTGTTTTAAGGACATTACATCAAAGTTGGATCAGCCTGTTTCATTTTGTGTGTGACTCCAAATCCAGGCCTCCATTGGTTAATAAATTTGATTTCCATTGATGATTTTTGTGTGATTTTGTTGTCAGCACATTCAACTTTGTACAAAACAAAGTATTTAATGAGAATATTTCATTCATTCAGATCTAGGATGTGTTATTTGAGCGTTCCCTTTATTTTTTTGAGCAGTGTATAATATCAGTAACTGAAAGTGTACTTGAAGCCAGTTTCCTGATCAAGGTAAACATAAATAATGCTGAATAAGTACAAAATTGTCCATGTCAATATACACTATGGATGCAGTTCTTCTTGTCTAGCTGAAATCAATAGAAGCCAGCTTCCACAAGTTCAGCCCACTGCTTTATAATGATTCATTCACTACCATTTTAAGAAATAGTGAATATCAGATTTAACATCTAATTAAAACCCACAAATGAGCCAGGATTACATTTAATGACTAATACTCGGAATAACTGCTCTCCTTGAGACAATATTAAAACAGTTACTTCAGAACTAAAAGTTTCATTCCAGCTTTCTATCCCAGCTCATTTCGGACAAATGTTTTTTCTTGCATGGCATCGGACCCAATAGCCTGTTGGACCTGCTGCTTTCCCAGAGTTTCCCCTCAGTCTGCCCCTCATTTCCAATCTGCTTCACCTTGCCTCCGTCATGAAGAGCTTTATCCTAAAAGCGGCCTTACTTGAGCGCATGCCTTTCCATCTGTACAACACAATTAAGCCATTGTTCAATTTCCCCTCCGTCTGGGCCAGCTCCATAAGCCCTACATATGTAACATTATGTTCAATTATGACCATTCAAGTGCCTCATCAAGCTGCCTTGTACCATGTGTAACTTAATGCCTGGTCAGGTCTTGATTTGTAGCAGTGAAATAAAACCCAACATAACCACAGCGCCAATGGCTCAAGAGAAGTTTTTCTCCTATCCTTTGGACTGAACCACCTATTCCAGTTTTATTCAGTCTTTGAAAAGTAATATTGACTGTTTGAGATTTGTTTGAACTCCAAAGCCAGAGGCAGGTTGGCCCGTACCGTACCACTCTATTTCTCTGCATATGGACGACTAATGAGCACCAGGTGTGTGTGTATGTGTGCCCATACTTTCTGCTATGTAGTACCACATCTATGCTCGGTTTGCCAGCTCTTCAGCTAGCTCCCTCTAGGGGCTTGAGTGCAAATGCTGTGCCCAGTGCACTGTACTAGGAATTGAATCCAACAGCACATTCAAGATCGTTCCATGGATATTACAGTCCTCATGGTGCGACCTGAACTGCAGAAGTTTCAATAGCCCTTCAGATTTCGGACTGTTTTCCTGATCGCCAAGTTCGAGCTAAATTTTGTGAGTTTCCTTTGCATTCCATCGAGGTGAGCAGCCTGGAAATTTAACTGCCTGCAGAGATTTTTTTCCCTTTTCTTGTAATTGTGGGAAGTGATTATTGTACATACACACTCTTTTACTAGCTCAAACACACAGACACACACACACACACACACAGACACTCACACACACAGGGCAGTATACCACAACGTCAAAGGAAAACAGCAACCAGATGTGCCATTACCAGTGCAAACCTTTCATGCACAGAGGTAAGACAGAAAGACATTGTTAAGTGTGGAGGCAGTGTAGAGTGACTTGTAATATAGTATGATGCAAGAAATTAGGAGCAGATCACTTCAAGATCACAAAATCTTTCTGCAGAATTAGCATCCATTTACAAAGAGGAATGTTTCCTGTTATTTGAACCCTTTTTCCCCAAACTTCTAACAACAACATGCCTGCAAACAACCAAGAACTTTGCAGAAACGACACCTTGTCTTTGTGTAATGGTAATGTGATAACTGGCTTTTGGTTGGAACCTCACGTTTTAAACGGCACCCTACAATGACTTGTGATACTAAAGAGGGTATTAGGTTAGCCTCAATTATCACCTATAACTAAAGCACAAAATACATTTCTGCACCCTAAACTGCCTAACGTAAAATGCTGTGGGGTTTCCTCAGTGGCGACTGGGCAGTTGGTCAGGATTGAATGGAAAATGAATGCTATCAAGCCAACCTGAGGCCCTCTGTAGACAGCTGAAGATGAACAGGTGGTTCACCTTAGAACAACAACACCATGGTTTGAGGATAGGAAGGTGAATGTCCTCAAGTAGTTGGACTCAAAGAGAGCAGTCCATTAATGCTCAACACGAAATCTGAATTGAAAAGAAAGAGCAAATATTCCTTATGCAAAGCTGGAAGAGACATATCTAAACAGATTGATGGCACTAATTATGGGTGGTAGCCTAGTGGTTAAAGTACTGGACTATGGACCAGAAGGTCCAGGGTTCAAATCCCACCGCTGCCACTGTTGGGTCCTTGAGCAAGAACCTTAAGCCACAATTGCTTGGATTGTAAGATTGTATCAATTGTAAGTCACTCTGGATAAGGGCGTCTGCTAAATGCTGTAAATGTAATTAAAGCATTTTAAGTTAATCTTCAGAATTGCTGCTCTTTTTCTTGTTACTTGAACTTTGCCATGGAAAATGTGTCAGTAAATCTAAGTACTATATTTTAATGGGCTTTCATTTTAAGACAAAAATTTGACTATTTCAATTACCGTATTTTTCAGACCATAAAGCGCTATAAGACGCAATATCAACGATCGGCTGCTAACGGGTATATTTTCATACATAAAGCGCACCGGGTTATAAGACGCATGAAATGAAACAAAACTCTTAAGTTCCGTCGGAAGCTCAGTTTGGTCTTTACCTGGCGCAGGGCGTCTTCTCGCTTCCTCCACTTCTGTACCATTGATTCGTTAATGTTGAATTCTCTCGCAGCTGCTCTATGCCCATGTTGTACTGCGTGACTGATAGCGTTGTGTTTGAAATCCGCTTCGAAAGTGAATGAATGAATGCACGTACCCTAATGCTGAAGCACATACCGTATTACTCCGCGATGCTGCGCACTACGGTGGCCGTAAGCTTCGTAACTTACCAAGGCCGTGCTAAAACATTTTGACAGATTTATAAGCGCCGTGTACCATCTACAATCGGTTCTAGGTCAGAAAGCACAACCAGAATTAATTCATACATTAGACGCACCGCATTTTAAGGCGCACTGTCGATTTTTGAGAAAGTTAAAGGATTTTAAGTGCGCCTTATGGTCCGATAAATACGGTACTCTTGCTGTAGAATCATCGATTGCTGCAGCATTTACTTCAATGCAATGATTGCAAGCTGTCCAGTCAAAACAAACAAAAAAGGGGAAAAAATGACACAAATCATGATGCTCCCTCAATCACCTTCGTGTTAAGTGTTAAATCTTTGTCTCGCCTCTACTCGTTTATTTATTTTATTTAAACTGGGACATGAAGTAATATTTTCTGCTTATTAGAAATGTAAAAGACTTCTTAACATTGTCCTTCACTGAATAGCATTTTTGTCCAGCGTTCTTCTTAGAATTGACCCATGAAAACTGAAACTTTAGGTATTTTTGTAGATCCTCTGGCTTTCCACAGGGATCCTTTTTCACCTCCTTCAGCATTTCACAATGCCATGAACTTTGCATGACACTCCATTCCATGTAGAATCACAGCGGTTCGGAATTTCATTTGCATTTACCTTATTGGGGCTTGATAAACAACCACAGGTTGAAAAATGTTTTTTCTAGTTTTGTGCATCTCCATGATTCTTCTTCTAATACCCTCCCATTCGTCTTGTATGATCCAGATGAACAGCTCTTCCTCGATAAAAGCATATTTAGACTTTTTGTGTGTTTTGGAAGACGTTTGGAAATCACGTATTAGAATTTGCAGAGACGTGACATTTATGTTTGTTCCTGGCAATTATGCGGCACAGCAGCAATTCGCTAACCCACCACCATGGTAACGAGTCTTGGCGGTGCGTTCCACTCGGGTTTCGTGTCACACATGCACGGCTAGCTGTACGAAGAATCATTCCCCAGTGCTGCAACAGTGACCTCTACTCAGCCCTATGATCTACTGGCGCCCCATGCAGGATAGATGATCGTCTGCGCCCTGTTAATTCTGAGATAGGGTCACACTCCCAAACTCCTGCAGAGATTGTTAACTTGTTTTCTTTTAGGAAATAAACAATGAACTTGTCCAGGGGTGCACAGACCTTTACAAAAGACTGTACAGGCCCATGGCGTTTGTATACCATTATATCAGGGACTGTGGTGGTGCAGCAGCTACCATTTCTGGGGCATAAAGCAAAGCCCTTAAACCACAGCTTAGATTGTACCTTACAGGATTAAATCTCTGGGATAAGGGGTTCTGCTAAATACTGTAAATACAATTATGTCTTGGATAAAGATAAGAACATATCTTATAAATAATTAATGCAGGAATCAATGTGAAAGAGTTAAACTTTACTTGTAACTGTAATTATATGTTATTATCCCCAAAACAAGGTTCAAATTAATGGCTGCATGCAGCACTTGAGCCCTTGCCATCTCCCTCTGTATATCTTAAGTGCAGTTGTGACAGGCTGAATCGTGCATTGTAAGGAGACACTTTCATACCTCCAGGCTGTGGGGAGATCAAACAAAGACAGCCAATGTTGTTCTGTGCCCTGTTACACCAGACATTAGAGCGATGACACCACTACATTTAGCATGTCTCTTCACAGGTTCACCACATGCCTTACAGGGACAGGTTGGACTCAGCTACTGCGTTGACTCATACTAGCTTGAAATCTTGTAATTTGTAACTGGAGAAAGGGAATGTGCTGATTCCACTATAAGGACACTGCAGAAAACTTGACATTCGGTGTTGCCATTTAGCTTTGACGCGGCTATTAGAAACGCAAAAAACCTTGTCCGAATGAAAGCAAATTCTTATAATTGCTTTAATATGCCAAATTCTCCATGTGTAACCATCTTCAAACGATTCGGTGATGTGCTGTTTATAAGGTTGGGGAATAAAACACATTCCTTCTGCACAGATTCACAGGTGCAGCTGACACGCAATGAATCACAGTACAGCATATTAAATGCCAGGTCTGTGAATGATTACTGTAAATATATTAAAGAAAACACACACAAAGGCTATTAATTCATACCCTGAAGTGCTAGTTAATCTGAAAACATCGCAGTATCAGCAGAGGGGGAAGTTAAAAAACAGTATGGTTTTCAATATGCATTCTTTTGTGCTCGAGGAAATGGTTTCTTATCATGTCAAACTGAACATAAGGCACTGGATCAGAATTAGGACATATTTACAGAGTAGGATCACAGTGAAGCTGTACGAGAATTTCCCTCTGCCTGTATAATCTTTTAACATGTCATGGTGGAGGTCCCAGCGAGGACACTGAAGGGTACTTATATGTTGGGGGCACTTTAAATACAGGAATTTCCCACTGTGTGTCTCTGCAATATGCAACTTTACTGGGCGAGACCAACATGGCCTGCTTAAGGTCACTGCCGAGACCTCTACTGCTATCTCTGCAATATGGGACGTTACTGGGAGAAGCCAACGTGGGCTCCTTCTGGCCACTGCCAAGACCTCTACTGCAAACAGACACAGAAGACGTGCTTTTGTAGTACTTTCCTTAATTAGACTGTTGCTTTAAATGATCTGCTTCTAATTAGCATTCTAAGGGTGAGGTGAATACCTGACAGTGGCACTTCGTATTGAGTGGCTTCCCATAGTGATCTGGCTTGCTGTTCTATGAGGAACCACACCTAATAAAGAACAACAACCGTTGTGTTAATAATGATGATCAGAATTAGGTCCACTAGCTACAATTAAGAGCAATTTTACACTTTGTATCTGGACCAATAATTCAGTATGTTTATGCAACAGTGAAAGGCCCAAAAGCCACTTTCTGAAAACTGGCTTGGGGTGCATTTCATCTAATGATTAATGTGTTTAAAGAGGCATGATCTCAGGGAACAACGACTTTCTAACCAATGCAGATATGAACAACTCCCTTTGTCACCATTCAGCATCCTGGAAAGCCACAAACAAGCAATGCTTCCATACAACTCATGCCACCGACCGCTTCTTCTACCGGCAGGCAGCAGACATCTATGGTGGGAAGATCCATACGCAGAGGAGCATGCCATTTTCACACTGGGCCAATTTAGAGCAACCAATTAACCTAATGCAGGGCTTTGGAATGTGGGAGGAAACCAGAGTACGCAGAGCACTCTGGAGCTGTGAGGTGACCACACTAACCAAAGCGCCACAGTGCTTCCCACCCAGACATGGTAAACTGTGCCTGTGGAGTAAACTCTAGCCGGGAACGCTGCCAAGAGTCAAACTCAGGACTCCATGACCCCTGTTTGCTATCTACTGGCTCCAAAACATATAGTATGAAAAAGTATTTAATGTAAGTCACTTACATATAGATTAACTATATAAAAGCAAACAAACAGAATAATATATACCCATTATATTCCAATTTTTCATTTTGGAAAAGAAAGTTTAGGAGCCATTCCAACAAATGGGTGCCATTAACGTCCCGAGGACATTACATGTATATATAATTAATATAATTAATTGTAAGGCACATTTTATTGTTAAGCATGGTGTCCTGCACATTGATGCAATTGCAAATTTATATTTTAAAAAGGTTTTAATTTTAATTTGAAAAGGTTTATATTTTAAAATATTAATAAAAACTACCAAAAACATTGAAAAATAGCATTTATTAACTGTCCCTGGTCTCTAACATTACATTTTGCAATTAAATATAATAATTAAAATCCTTCCTAAACCTTAAGGAGTTTTTTTGCCTTGTTGTGTCAGTCCATATCCCATCTATGTTATGGTTCGGCCAGCCGAAGGGATACTGGTTGAGGGAAAACTCTAGGAGGAGGAGGACCCAAGCGCAGGATAATATAAATATGCAAAATATATATACAAATGCGTATATATGTGTTAATAATAACAAAGTAATATACCAAGGTATATAGAAGCGAGTAGCGGCTAAGGCAGCAAGTGAAGCACACACTTGTGGGGATGACCGTGGCCGGGATTCGAACCGGGTGCCTCCGTGTATGGATGGCGAGTGAGTTACCACTACACCACTTGGCCATGGAAGGAATGGGGGGAGAAACTTACTATAGGTGTAAGGGCAGACGGAAGGGCCGTTCCAAACAGGCTCAAACTAAGGTAATGAACGCCGAAACCGGCTACAAGGTTAGGTACCAAATGTAAAGGATTTAACTAAACAAACGCCCAAGGCGCGGAAGGTTAGGCTTCTTAAATAACGAGAAAAAGGAACAAAAGAGGGATCGCTGTTCAGCGTGAGTAGAATGGGACTGCGCAGGCGCAGCACCGAGATCTCCGGAGAGACCTGAGAGAAGCCGAAGTGTGCGACGCAACGGGAATAACGGGCTTCCCAATCGGGAGGAGGAATGCGGTGGCACGGACCGGCCGGGAGATGCTGAGGGGATAAGTCACCGCTGATCAGTAACGGCGAGCGGCAGGCGGGCAGCAAAAATGGAGGAAGAGAGGTCAGTAGTGGTTAGCTTTCCCTGACAATTTTACCTCAAGCCTCCAGACTTTACTCGGCTGATCCTCTTACAGGACCAGTCGTACCGTTAACTCCTGTCAAAAATTCGCTACTGAAAACTCTCAAAAAAGGCGAGAGAGGGCGCGTACATGAGCCGATAGTGCGCCGCCGGCCGGCGCTTAAGGGGCGTTATTTATAGTCGTACGGCCGCCATGCTTGCCCGGCCGGCGCCGCCCTCCGGCTTGGGATGCCTGAACCGTAATAATCTATACCTTAATTTTTTAAAACATCAGCTATACTGTTCAGTCTGTACACTTTACTATAATACAATATGGTAACATATTTTTAACTACTTGTACTATTTAGAAATTTCTACAGATAGAGCTGTGCAGAACAGTTGCCAGGAAAATATTCTCAGACTATGCAGACTAACCTATGTGACCATCCTGGGGGGGGCTGATGAGACAGAGTCTGGAAACACTGCCAGAGACTGATGGCTATATATAGAGAACAAACACATTTTAAACATTGGTTTTTCCTTACCTGATACATTTCATTCAATGTATACAATGTCGTATGCTACACAGGGTGTGTACTACTGCGCACATATACTACACACTGATCAGCCAGAGCATTAAAACCACCTTTTCTACAGTATTGTTTAGATGCAGTGGTGCTTGTAACGTTGTGTAGAAAGATCACCCCGAGAGCAAGGTGTGTAACAGTCAGTACCAGTCACAAAGGAACCCAGGGTAACTTCTAAGGAACTTAAAGTCCTCTCTAACACTGGCTAATGTTAATGTTCATGAGTCTAGAGCACACTGAACGACAACGGTTGGCAACGACTAAGAGAACCGACTCTTCATTTACCTGCTAATATGAGCTTTACATGTGCTGTTGTAACAGGATAATCAATCTCCAGTCCAATGTTATTTGGACTGGTCATAGTTTTAATGTTTCGGCTGATCGGTGAATAATGTAGTTTGCTTACCTTATTGAGAAAGGTTCTGCTGCCGACGTCCATTTTATCAGCTCTGATGCATAACAATTAAAGAACTGTCATTATGGTTAACACTGACTGCATTACAAACACATTCTGGCATGGTATTAAATATTTATAATGAAAATTGTATTCATAACACATTATACATACATTTAAAACATGTTAGAAAGCACACAAAGTATTTAACAATACCTCGTATACACCTGTATAAATTCTAATAACCAGTTATAACTGCATATGTAACACTTAGTAAACTGCAAGTGTATGATTCATGATAGGCTACATGACATCATAAAATCTATTCCACACACAAGCGGTGGTTTTTAGTATCTCTAATGTACTCGAGTGCTGTAAGTGTATAATCTGTACAGTGGTCCTGGTCTGCACCGGCTCCCACTCTGAGGAGTGTTGAGACTCGGGGCCTATGGCAAGACCGAACACATGCACAGTCAACTTGTGCCAGATGCCAGCCTGCTTGTCAGGAAACCCTATCTAGGTGCCAGCTGACTCATAAAACATGGGCATTGCATTGCTACCTTGCACCCATACACAAAAGACCACTGAGACAAGTCTTCTGTAACCCAGATCCACCTGATCCTAGACAGGATCCTAAAGATCCCTGACTTCAAAATGCAACGGAAACCTCACCTCACCTCACCAGAGGTGGGATACAACCAGTACCGCTGAGCCACTTGGGGGGAATCTGGCAAATTTGGAAACATCTGGGAAACACTCAAAGCAGAATGGCTCAGTGGTAAGAGAGCTGGTTCACAGTGCTGAGCCACTCATAGCCTCCCACATCTGGTGAGGGAAGGTCTGATTTGTGTTATGAACACGTATTAGGTCTCCTGGCACTGTAAAGTCCAGGTATGGTTTCCTGGCACCGAACACCCAGATGTACAGCCTCCTGGCACCATTAAGTTGAAGTGTATAGTTTCCTGGCAATGGAAGACTGGGCTGTGCTTCATCTAAATTTCCTGATATTTGCTGGATGTATCTACCTCACCAGTGCCTGAAGTCTCAGTGTGACGCACAACACAGACCATGGGTGCGCTCACCTAACATCTATTAAAGGTAATGCACTGGAATATGTACTATTTTGTTCCCTACTTAGACTTACAGCTCCAGCAGGAATAGTTAATAATGCATTATTATTATACACATTCATGTTGTGTGTTTCATTGCTGGTCACAATATCATGCCATGCATATCAGTTAAGAGTGGATTTTCTTCATGGTTACCACATGACAAAAAAGTAAACTGTTTATAAAAGTGACCACAGGTGATTTACTCCAAGTAATCTATCCACACTCTTAAATTATAAGTCCTGCTCTGTTTCACAGAGGTGGCCGTCTGCTCTATTACAGCTAAGCTTGTCCAAACAACTCCAGCCTAATAAGGGTCTACGATGAACGGAGGCAGGATATGCTTTGTTTACATTCACAGGATCACCACTCTGCCTCACAGTGAGGATCTGTTGTAAGTTTGGTGCAAAGAAGCGTGTTGGAGACGACCCCCATCATTTCTCTAACTGTAGAGAAAACACTGTGCCTCAATTTCCCACGTGTCAACCATTTACCTAGTGCCAGAGGGTGAACGGGAAGATTGTGGAGTATCTGGGCAAGACATTACAATACATTTAATTATCTGTGGTATGCAGTCAAGCCATTCTAACCCTTCAAAGAAGGAGTAATAAAAAGGGGATGGCAAGAATTATCATGAATTACGCTGTGAATATTCAAATAGGCTACTTTGCCTCGTCTCGCTTTCTCTGCAAGAGTGGAAAAAGCATTCTGCTTGGCTGCAGGCAAGAACAACTGCTCATTAACAAAACACCAGGGTTCTCCACAGTGAGTGTTCTACTTTTAATCTTTCGTTTACATGCACTTAATAATCTGACTTCTGTCTGATTTCTGCAGTTATCTCATTATTCAAGTGGTCATGCATACAGCATTAAGATATCTGATGAAGAGAGCTGGATTTTACCCCAATAATCACATTACTCATAGCATGTATACCAGTTACCTGATTTCCTAGCCTGACACGGTTGCCAGGTCCACCTATTCTAAAGACTTTATTTGGCCTAGTTTATCCATTGACTGTGACTGTTTTTTTCTTGCAGGATCTGGCAACCCAGGAATTCATGTGCCACAATAATTATATCCAAATGCATCTGCTACATATATTTAAACATTACTACTACAAAAGTGGACAGCTTTCTTTTCTGGTAATATAAATCCTATCTAGATGAAGAAAGAAATATTGAAATAATTTTAACTGTTATAATACTTCATTTACAGTTGGGCTTGAAAGTTTGTGAACCCTTTGGAATTTTCTATATATCTGCATAAATATGGCCTAAAACATCATCAGATTTTCACACAAGTGCTAAAAGTAGATAAAGAGAACCCAGTTAAACAAATGAGACAAAAATATTATACTTGGTTATTTATTTATTGAGGAAAATGATCCGATATTACATATTAGTGAGTGGCAAAAGTACGAGAACCTTTCAGTATCTGGTGTGACGGATTGGTCTCATCCGTCCACAAAACATTCTTCCAATGGCCTTCTGGCTTGTCCACGTGATCTTTAGCAAACTGCAGACGAGCAGCAATGTTCTTTTTGGAGAGCAGTGGCTTTCTCCTTGCAACCCTGCCATGCACACCATTGTTGTTCAGTGTTCTTCTGATGGTGGACTCATGAACATTAACATTAGCCAATGTGAGAGAGGCCTTCAGTTGCCGTAGAAGTTACCCTGGGGTCCTTTGTGACCTCTCCAACTATTACACGCCTTGCTCTTGGAGTGATCTTTGTTGATCGGCCACTCCTGGGGAGGGTAACAATGGTCTTGAATTCCCTCCATTTGTACACAATCTGTCTGACTGTGGATTGGTGGAGTCCAAACTCTTTAGAGATGGTTTTGTAACCTTTTCCAGCCTGATGAGCATCAACAAATCTTTTTCTGAGGTCCTCAAGAATCTCCTTTGTTCGTGCCATGATACACCTCCACAAACATGTGTTGTGAAAAGCAGACTTTGATAGATCCCTGTTCTTTAAATAAAACATGGTGCTCACTCACTTGACTCTAATTTCGCCTTCAAATTAGCTGCTAATCCTAGAGGCTCACATACTTTTGCCACTCACTAATATGTAATATTGGATCACTTTCCTCAATAATTAAATGACCAACTATAATATTTTTGTCTCATTTGTTGAACTGGGTTCTCTTTATCTACTTTAAGGACTTGTGGGAATATCTGATGATGTTTTAGGTCATATTTATGCAGAAATATAGAAAATTCTAAAGGGTTCACGAACTTTCAAGCACCTCTGTAGTACGGTACCCTTTCAGGTGTTCAGGTAATTCATTTCGTGCTCAACCCAACTGGTAAAAACACTACCTAACAACAGGCCTAACAACTGCACTGTACTACTACTAGAGAAAACAGATGGCAGTATTTGTACTCACAAGCTGGTGGTGGATACATGACGGGACATGGATGCTGGAGAAGAAAATGTTTTTTTTGCCAATGAGGATGCAGATGGTGTAGATGGAGAACAAAAGTGAACTGAAAAGAAAAAATGTCTTACATTGGTTGACATGTACAGTGTAAGTACACAACTACATGGGCACTGATTCAGTACCACATATCAGTGTCTATTTTCTTTTATCTCTGATACCCTGGTTATAAGAAATCATAGTCAATTTTGCAACAGTTACAAGCTCTGCATTGTTCTGAATTTCCAGCCATTATGCTAATAGGATGGCCACTTTGTAGCCAAACCTGCATGCACTTTATGAACAAGTTTATCTTCACCTGGTTTAAAATGATCTGATGTGTGCAAAGCCCTATTAGACGGTGACCCAAATCTGGAACTGTAAGAGAGAGATCATCAGATTAAATTGGGCAGTGTGCTTAGTTGCCATTTGTGCATTGTTACCATGACATTTTACAAATCCATTTTCTCTTCACCCTTCACTTTACCTTCAACTTCTTTCAAGTTGCTTATGTAGTTACAATGGTGTTCAATAGGAGAAAAGCCTGTTATGATTTCAATACGCCAAAAGCTGGATGGCTGCCTATGTTTGTGGTAAATGTAGTCAACAATGGTCAGGAAGTTGTGCCAAATTGAAATGAAAGTACAACACACTGACTACATTTCACTGTGGCACGAATGCGTTGCTCTGTTTTGACTGATATACAATTGAGGACTATTGATTGCGCTGGCTCACAGCGCCACACAGTGGAATATAATAGAATATAATAGAAAACCATTTCAAAGTGTTTTTTTTATTTAAGCCTGGCGTTCTTTAAATGTAAATCCACCCACTTTTTATCTTAGGATATCAGCAATGTTAGCTCAATTAAGTACATATTTTCAGACTAGCATGTATTGCATGTAACTGTTTAAATTATGTAATGTATTCTGCATTTCATGTTTTTCTTCACTGTGAGAACTGCACTTCAGTTTGGCACACATTTCTCTCCATAGTCACCCTCACACTGATAGATGAGTAACACTCATATGAAAGTCAAAGCCTTCCAAAAATTGAGACTTATTTTAAGGATGTGCAGAATTTGGAACTAGCTGATACAGTGGTGCTTCTATTCTATGTTTCTGCATAAATATGTCCTAAAACATCATCAGATTTTCACACAAGTCCTAAAAGTAGATAAAGAGAACCCAGTTAAACACATGAGACAAAAATATTATACTTGGTCATTTATTTATTGAGGAAAATAATCCAATATTACATATTAGTGAGTGGCAAAAGTATGTGAACCTCTAGGATTAGCAGTTAATTTGAAGGTGAAATTAGAGTCGGGTGTTTTCACTGTTTCATTTAAAGAACAGGTATCTATCAAAGTCTGCTCTTCACAACACGTTTGTGGAGGTGTATGATGGCACGAACAAAGGAGATTTCTGAGGACCTCAGAAAAAGAGTTGTTGATGCTCATCAGGCTGGAAAAGGTTACAAAACCATCTCTAAAGAGTTTGGACTCCACCAATCCACAGTCAGACAGATTGTGTACAAATGGAGGAAATTCAAGACCATTGTTACCCTCCCCAGGAGTGGTCGACCAACAAAGATCACTCCAAGAACAAGGCACGTAATAGTTGACGAGGTCACAAAGGACCCCAGGGTAACTTCTAAGCAACTAAGGTCTCTCTCACACTGGCTAATGTTAATGTTCATGAGTCCACCATCAGAAAAACACTGAACAACAATGGTGTGTATGGCAGGGCTGCAAGGAGAAAGCCACTGCTCTCCAAAAAGAACATTGCTGCTCATCTGCAGTTTGCTAAAGATCATGTGGACAAGCCAGAAGGCTACTGGAAGAATGTTTTGTGGACAGATGAGACCAAAATAGAACTTTTTGGTTTAAAAGAAAGGCGTTATGTTTGGAGAAAGGTAAACACTGCATTCCAGCATAAGAACCTTATCCCATCTGTGAAACATGGTGGTGGTAGTATCATGGTTTGGGCCTGTTTTGCTGCATCTGGGCAGGATGGCTTGCCATCATTGATGGAATAATGAATTCTGAATTATATCAAACAATTCTAAAGGAAAATGTCAGGACATCTGTCCATGAATTGAATCTCAAGAGAAGGTGGGTCATGCAGCAAGACAAGACCCTAAGCACACAAGTCATTCTACCAAAGAATGGTTACAGAAGAATAAAGGTAATGCTCTGGAATGGCCAAGTCAAAGTCCTGACCTTAATGCAATCGTAATGTTGTGGAAGGACCTGAAGTGAGCAGTTAATGTGAGGAAACCCACCAACATCCCAGAGCTGAAGCTGTTCTGTACGGAGGAATGGGCTAAAGTTCCTCCAAGCCGGTGTGCAGGACTGATCAACAGTTACAGGAAACGTTTAGCTGCAGTTATTGCTGCACAGGGGGGTCACACCAGATACAGAAAGCAAAGGGTCACATACTTTTCCCACTCACTAATATGTAATATTGGATCATTTTCCTCAATAAATAAATGACCAAGTATAATATTTTTGTCTCATTTGTTTAACTGGGTTCTCTTTATAAATCTGAAGATGTTTTAGGTCATATTTATGCCAAAATATAGAAATAAGGTTTCACAAACTTTCAAGCACCACTGTATGGAAAGAGTTCAATATTGCACTTCATTATTAAATCTTGGGGTTATACAAGCATGCAATCAATTCTATTCATCATGTAAGGCCAAGAATATGTCTTATTTTCTTCAGATGATACACCAAAGTCCTGAACCGTAGCTTTTAGTTTGACAGAACTATCTAATTTAGAAAGCAATACCTTTGTTGTTGAAGAGCTACTTCTAAATTTGCTATGTAGGCAGTCTGCTCTGTCATTTTCCTGTGCGATATGAACATACAGAATTCTTTAACTGGAGAAAAGTGAATACTTTGTACTTCAAAGTTCTGTTACTTCTGCTGTGTGTCTTACTTTGACATTTGTTGCATCTCTTGTTGCAATTTGATTAGAGACTCCTTCATTTGTTCATTCTATAAAAGCAAAAATGACAATCTGACAATTGTAATGCTACATTAAAGGCAATACACTCACAAGCACTTACCTTTTGTTGATAATGGGCTAGTAATCTTTTTTGGTGCCTTGCCTGGAACTGCAAGACCTAGAAAACAGATAACTGTGTCTCATTTAACGTGACCGACTTATCAGACATAATACAATAACTGTTACACTGTGGGCATTGTCTGTGGAATGGTCACCTTGCTTATCTCAGAGAAGTATTTGACAGCAATCGTGCCAATGTCTGAGAAGAGTGCCTTGACCTCTGAGCTGCTCTGAAATAAAATTAAAAAGTAAAATCCTACGTATAATTGTGTTAAATATGATAAATGCAGCATGAACAGAACTGTCTGGTGCCACTTACTTTGTCTGACAGAGGTGACAGGTGACATTTTGCTTTGCAGATCAGGCACTCATCTTTCTTTTCTAAAGAAATAACTAAGGAGGTAATCCATGTTTTCGGTGCAAACCATGGTATTTTATACTACAGACCCAACCACATGACAACTGTGAAACTCGGAGGCCCACTGACTAGAAGACAACAAAACTGAAACAGGGCCCTGTGGCAAGATTGTTCATCAGGCTAGCACCCTGAAAATTAGGATCCAATGGCAAGAGCTCACACCAGGGGGGATACATTACCAGGTGGATCAGCAGAACAAACGGGCACTCTCTTCCATCCCACCACTGACCAGGTGAGGATTGAGTTTTTTGGATGTGTGGCTCTGGTTGAGTCCCAACTTTCAGGGTTTTGGCCTGATGACTCCCATTCTAGTTCTGTCTGTTTGGTCTTCTCACCAGAGGCCAAAACAATTTCACAGGACTACAGGTATTACAAAAATACATGAAATGCAAAAATACTTGAATGCAAATATTCCAGTATACACATAATTCAAATATTAAATATGACACCACTGCACAATTTAGGCATCTTGAACAACATATTCCCTTCAGTTCATTGGCAAATCAAAAGAAAGAACAGGGTGTAATTATTACTAATCAGCAATTTGACACTGTGGGTGCAAATACATGGAGTGTTATAACCATACCCTGAGATCCTATGATCAAATCCCCACTCAGACTGGATTATGGAGCAGAAGGTCCAGGGTTCTAATCCCAATTCTGCCAAGATGCCACTGTTGGGTTCTTGAGCAAAGACTTTCAAAATTAAAAACAATTGGCAATGATATGCTGTTGGAAATGTAGAGTACTAACTGTCCGCTCCTCATTTTCTGCTCCATATCTAAACCAATCAGCGCACCATGATGTATGAAAAAGTTTGGGCACCCCTGATAATTTTCATGATTTTTCTTTATAAATCATTGGTTGTCCAGCTCAGCAATTTCAGGTAAATATATCATATAGCAGATGAACACCGTGATATTTGAGAAGTGAAATGAAGTTTATAGGTTTTACAGAAAGTGTGCAGTAATTATTCAAACAAAATTAGGCAGGTGCATAAATTTGGGCACCCTTGTCATTTGAATACCTTTAGCACTAATATTGGAACACAAATTTGTTTTATAAGCTCATTGACCCTTGATCTACATACACAAGTGAATCCAACTATGAGAAAGTGTTAAGGTGGCCAATTGGAAGTTTTTTCCCTCTTTGCATCTTCTCTGAAGAGTGGCAACATGGGAGCCTCAAAACAACTCTCAAATGGCCTGAAAACAAAGGTTGTTCAACATCATGGTTAGGTCAGGGAAAGGGAAAAGCTCTCTCAGAGATTTCAGCTGTCAGTTTCCACTGTGAGGAACATAGTGAGGCAATGGAAGACCACAGGCACAGTTCTAGTTAAGGAACTCCCGAAGTGGGCAGACCCAAGAAAAATCTCAGATAGGCAGAGGTTGAAGGATGGTGAGAACAGTCATAGTCAAGCCACAGACCACCTCCAAAGACCTACAACCTCATCTTGCTGCAGATGGTGTCACTGTTCATCGTTCAACTATACAGCGCACTTTGCACAAGGATGTAGGGGCTGTATGGGAGAGTAAGCAATGCAGAAGAAGCCTTTTTCTGCAGACACGCAACAAACAGAGTCACTTGAGGTGTGCTACAGCACATTTGGACAATCCAGCTTCATTTTGGAATAAAGTTGCTGTGTACTGATGAAACTAAAATTGAGTTATTTGGACATAACAAGGAGCGGAAAAAGAACACAGCATCCCAAAGACAAACACTTGCTACCCACAGTAAAATTTGGTGGCGGTTCCATCATGCTGTGGGGACTGTGTGGCCAGTGCAGGTACTAGGAATCTTGTTAAAGTTGAGGGTCGCATGGATTCCAATTAATATCTCCAGATTCTTGAGAAACAATGTTCAAGAATCAGTGACAAAGTTTGCACCGAGGCCAACGACCCCAACCCTGCTCAAAATCTACTAAGGCATTCATGCAGAGGAACCAGTACACAACGTTCTGGAATGGCCATCTCAGTCCCCAGACATGAATATTACTGGAAAATGTGGGCTGTCCATGCTCGGAAACCATCAAACCTGACTGAACTGGAGATGTTTTTCTAAAGAAGAATGGTCCAAAGCACCCTTCAACCAGAATCCAGACTGGAAGCTGTAGGAAGCGTTTAGCGGCTTTATTTCTACAAAAGGAGGATCTACTAAATATGATGTCATTTTTTCTGTTGGGGTGCCCAAATTTATGCACCTGCCTAATTTTGTTTGAATAATTACTGCACACTTTCTGTAAATCCTATAAAAACTTCAAGTTCACTTCTCAAATATCACTGTGTTCATCTGCTATATGATATATTTAACTCAAGTTGCTGATCTGAACAACCAATGATTTATAAACTAAAATCATGAAAATTATCAGGGGTGCCCAAACTTTTTCATACCACTGTACATGATTCTGTCCTGAACCCATTTCAAGAAGCCAAACCTAACACCCACCACAAAGTCTGCATTTCTAATTCCTGTATATAAAAAGTACAAAGCTGGCAGAACATATGATTAAACAAATTCTACATGAGCACAGCGTTGCAGATTTCCTCTGCTTTATCTCGCTGCCACTGAGCACTGAAAATCACCCAGCACTTAGCGTTACATCACAAAGTGACCCTTCTCTCCAGTGAACACTGAGTGGAATTTTGAAGCAGACTGTGATTTATTTTATTAATTGTAATTATATTTTCAAGCGGATCCCAGGTGAATATTGCGCTCACAATCAGCAACATATCTGATAATGTAAGGTACGATGTGAAGAGCCACATCATGGCAGTATACAGAGGGCTGCCATTTTATTAGGCACGGTCTTGTGCAGGCTTGATTCTAAATGAAAGACTCTAAGCTCTGCAGGGAACAAACTTAGTCCTACAAATTTTAATAAACCATTAACAAGTCGATTCAGTTCTAAGACTTCACAAAGAATACAAGTGGATCCCCTGTGTCATGCATCTGGGGCACCCCTGGTCACAGACCCAGTCCCATGACAAGAGGAACTCATATGTATATGGGAGGTGCAACTTACAAACTGTACTTCAGTAAACACTCACCCGGCCACTTTATTAGGTACACCCCTGTTCAACTGCTTGTTAACGCAATTATCTAATCATCCAACCACACAGCAGCAACTCTATGGATTTAGACATGCAGACTTGGTCAAGCAGACCTGCTGAAGTTCCAAGAACAGGTAACTCAGGCTACAATTCGCACAGGATAACCAAAATTGGACAATAGACAACTGGAAAAATGTTGCCTGTGCTGTGACATTCGAAATTTCGAAATCTGTGTAATAACACGAAAGCATGGATCCATCCTGCCTTGTATCAATGGTTCAGGTGGTTGTTGGTGGTGTAACTGTGTGGTGCATATTCGTGGGCACACTTGTAATACCAAATTAACATGGATTAAACACCACAGCCCAGCTGGGTATTTTTGCTGATCATATTTATCCCTTTATGACCACAGTGTACCCATCTTTTGATGGCTAGTGATAACAAGGTGTACCTAATAAAGTGACTGGTGAGTGTATGGCTAATACTACGTCAACATGGGACTGTGATAGCCTAGCGGGTAAGGTACTGGACTAAGGACCAGAAGGTCCAGGGTTCAAATCCCACCTCTGCCAAGCTGTCACTCTTAGGTCCTTGAGCAAGGTCCTTAACCCACAATTGCTTGGATTGTAGACTGTATCAATTGTAAGTCTGGATAAGGGTGTCTGCAAAATGCTGTAAATGTAAACATTTAGGTGTAGGGGGATAAATTACCTTTTTGAAAACACACACTGCAGATAATATGGCCACAATCTGTCAGAGCCAGTTGGCGGTCACGACCTGCAGACTTGAAGCACGAGTTGCAGCAAATCCACTGGGGCATATTCTGGCTGGTATAATATTTACCAACACAAACTAAATTATAGTTGCATGATATGATAGGGTAACTTATTTAAAACTTCTAGTTTATAAAAAGCCAAACATTAGGTTCAAGAGGTTATTTAGCAAGATAATTGACAGATGAGTCACAACCGTCTTTCTAGAATCATCTACTCGAATGCAATGTTATCCAGCTAGCATGGTTGGTTTCTCGCAATTTGGGCTCTTATTAATGCCAGTCATCTACTTAAAATTTAGACTAAATGTTAGACTTGAAATTAGACAAATATGTCCTATGAAATTGTAAGGAGACCAGTAAGTTATCTGACAGTTACAAGTCGACAACTTAACCAACGTTACGGTTTGCTTAGCAACGCGCGCTAAGCCGTTCGTACCATCAAAACGCGCCAATATGAATTATTACTGATTCGATTCATAGAGACGACTTCAAGTCGGTGAAAATATGCTGATTCAGAGTCGATTCCAAACAGTCAAAGGCAAGGTACGGTTATGTAATGTTGCTTCCTGAGCTGCTCTAGCAACTTCCATCTTCCATATATATATATATATATATCCACATTAGCACAAGCATTACTTTTGATATTCGTAATTTTTCCGTACTTTACCTCATTTTCTCTCGTGTAATGAAAATAAACGAGACATCTGTTCTTATTTACACTACATATAACCAGCAAATAACTACATTGTTCTGGTCTGAGTTACATTTGTACTGGTTTGAATCAATGCGCTGTCTCATTCACGTACCACCTGAGCGTGGAGACGATTCAAAGAATCGACTCCACACAACCAACTCCCAAGTTAGCGTTGGCATGTCTGTAAATTCCCGTCCTTGTTTCATTTCTTGCTTTGATTTGTCTGCACCCCGAATGGAAGTGACACCTTTTTGCAGTCTGCACGACGTGTAATCACCAATTATAATTCTTATGGAAAGATGAAAATTGTTAGCGCATTGTTTGTAGGAGTCTGAATCAATGTGTCGTTCATTTGTATCAGTGTGCAATATTAACGAAGATGATTCGGAAAGTTGATTCCACACAATCACAGACGAAGCTAATACCTATACTTCTGTATTTTTCCTCTTTTCTACTTTTACTCACTTTCAGTAATCAAAATTACACTTATGTATGGTCTAAAACACATATGACTGAAATTTTCTTGCTTGAGGTATGTTTGTGTGTCGTTCATTTGCGCTAGCTGTGCACGACGGACTACTCCATCACGATCACAGACAAAACTGATGGTCATATTTCTGTGTTTTTTTCTTTCCTGTGCTTCTTTCCATTTTTGCATCCAAGACAAAGAAAGATATGTGTTGTCTGCACTAAATGTAAAGACAAAAATATTTTGTATGAATGTGATGGTCCTATAAATGTCTGCTGTTTTGCTGGATGAAAGGAGATATGCCACACAGTCAGTAGTTAAACTAGGGATTATAATTACATTTACATTTCTGTACATTTCTGTAGTCCTTCTTCTTTCGTTTTGCTTCTGTCAACCCCATATGGTCCATAGGGATCAAGGACCACATTGGATGATGGACCATTCTCAGGACAGCCCTGATAGTAACATGGTAGCCTGTGTTGTATTGCTAAGAGAGATGTGCATTACTGGGTTTTTCAACACAGTTAATACACATTTACTGGCCAAATTATTAGACCCATCTATCTCCTTGGCACAACTGGTGAGTAGACAGAAAATGTAGGCCAATTGATTTTATATGCACATTGTGTCATTATGTTGTTATTCTCTAGACCAGTGGTTCTCAAACTTTTTCTACAGTGCCTCCCTTTTGTAGATGAAAATATTTCGAACATCTCCTCCTCCACTCTGACACACGTACATGTCTTTTACAAAAAACAAGCGGAATTTATTTTAAACATGGTAAATCCTACAAAACGGCAACATCTTATTGTACAAAAAATGAAGTGACAAATCACCTTCACAGTGGAATTATTACAAGGGACATGCATTTTGTATCTTAAACGTCCTCCATTCATTTGCCTTACTGTGCCACCCACAATAGCTCTGTACCACCCCCAGTTTGCTTTTCCCCAGCTACTGTGGTTTCCAAAATTTCTTTGTGTGAATTGGACGTGTGCAGTTGTAACCTTGCTCCTGTCATGGATGTAGCCATTGATTCTGAGATGACATATATGAACGAATACATGAATAAATAAATATGGTTCTGGTAGAGAGCAAACTGAATATTTGAAGTAAGCATAATAACATACATTAAAAACCACACAGTGTATGTACAGTAAGAGTTTAATTGTGTTTATTACCTCCAACACACTTGTGCTTAAAACAATAGTATTTAATGTAACACAGCATGACAGTTAAGCTGTTTAATTGGCTATAGTAATTAATGTTACAGTTAAAGATGGCTAGATCCATGTAGAGCTCAGGTATTTGGTAGCAACAATGAAGCAGATATTAAACCAACTTCTTTTTGATGAAAAAGTTCTTCAGACTGTTTATTTGCCAGAATCCAACTGTGAGCAGTATGAAGGTCTGAATTACTGCCCACCACAAAACACTTCCATTTGTTTCTTCACTCATCTGACGAAATGTTTCTTCACGTTCCTGTAACAGTAACACATACAGATACATATTACTGTTAAGCTTGCAGTGTTTTCTGCATCACATCTCACAAAATATTTCCTCTTGTTCCTGTAACACAAAAATTGGTCAAAGGCCCACAGGGGCAGCTTTTGGTAGTGCTGGGAATTCAACCCCCAACTTTCTGGTCAATAGTATAGTGCCTTAATCATTGCACCAGTACTGCCAACAACAAATACTTTGAAGCTTTTCCTCATCATATACGTTCCCAGTGGATCCATGTGCTACATTAAGTCTAGTTTGTCTAGTTGTCTAGTGTTAAATAACATGGTAGCATGGTGGTGCAGGGTTTAGCACTGTAGCCTCACAGGAATAGAAATTCCCAGTTCGAGTTTTAGCCCGGACTATGCCACTGTGGATTTGGTATGTTCTCTGTGTGTCTATGTGCAGGTATTCCCTGGGTGCTCAGGTTGCCTCCCACATTCCAAAGACATGCGTTAAGTCAATGGTGTCTCTAAATGTGTCCCAGGGTGTGTGTGTGTGTGTGTGTGTGTGTGTGTGTGCATGAGTCCTGCAATGGATTGGCATCCTGTCTAGGGCTGGTCCCTGCCTTCCATCATGAGCTACTGGTTAAACACCGGCTGGCACATTATGTGTTCTCCAAAAAGTGCATAATAATAATAAACTAATAAAAACAACAATTTTCAGTTATTCTAATTAATTCTTATTTTGGAGAAAAAGAGGAAGCAATATATTACAGCTCATACAGTACCGGTATATTTGTTTTACTGACGAAGATAGAATAAATACAGTGGTTCTTGAAAGTTTGTGAACCCTTTAAAATTTTCTATATTTTTGCATAGATATGACCTAAAACATCATCAGATTTTAATACAAGTCCTAAAAGTAGATAAAGAGAACCCAGTTAAACAAATGAGACAAAAATATTATACTTGGTCATTTATTTATTGAGGAAAATTATCCAATATTACATATTAGTGAGTGGCAAAAGTATGTGAACTTCTAGGATTAGCAGCTAATTTGAAGGTAAAATTAGAGTCAGGTGTTTTCAATCAATAGGGTGACAATCAGGTGTGAGTGGGCACCCTGTTTTATTTAAAGAGCAGGGATCTAACAAAGTCTGCTCTTCACAGCACGTTTGTGGAAGTGTAACATTGCACGAACAAAGGAGATTTCTGAGGAGCTCAGAAAAAAAGTTGTTGATGCTCATCAAATGTAGGTCCTGGAGCATCTCTAAAGAGTTTGGACAATCCACAGTCAGACAGATTGTGTACAAATGGAGGAAATTCAAGACCATTGTTACCCTCCCCAGGAGTGGTCGACCAACAAAGATCACTCCAAGAGCAAAGGACCCCAGGGTAACTTCTAAGCAACTGATGGCCTCTCTCACACTGGCTAATGTTAATGTTCATGAGTCCACCATCAGAAGAACACTGAACAACAATGGTGTGCATGGCAGGGTTGCAAGGAGAAAGCCACTGCTTTCCAAAAAACACATTGCTGGGTCACACCAGATACTGAAAGCAAAGGTTCACATACTTTTGCCACTCACTAATATGTAATATTTGATAATTTTCCCCAATAAATAAATTACCAAGTATGGTATTTGTGTGGAAATCTGATGATGTTTTAGGTCATATTTAGAAATATAGAAAACTCTAAAGGGTTCACAAACTTTCACGCACCATTGTAAGGTGGCTTATAAAGTAATAAAGGTCAACTTTATGAAATGAGGGTATAGTTAACTCTACCCTGTCATGTGCGATGTGTACATGCTTGCTTGCTTGCTTCCTGTCAATTCTGGGAGAAGCTTTGAACACACGCACACACACATAGGGAACATACTTTAGTAGTTTAACCTACCTAAGACCTAAATAGATATTAAGTGCTGAACACGTTCAGTAGGCCATGTAAAGCCATGTAAAGTTCTAAAAATAGGTAAACAAAAAATGTACTGAAAAGTGCATGTACTTTATGGAGTCTTTCTGAACTGAGGTCTTATGTACTTTCGACATAGTTAGAGACGGCACTGCTACTCTTATGTAAATTAGATAGTAAATGCCTGTTTTGTTAGTAGTGTTTTCTAAACATGTTTTGTTCAAAAACCACTAGTGTTTCTTCTTGTACTTTGATGCAGATGCATTTGTTGAAGATGAAGATGTCAAAGCATTTGTTTTTTAAATGTGAAAAGAAACAGGGCAGAAACAGTCATAACATAACAGAAACAGTCATAACATAACTGAAAATGGGCTACAGTGTAGAAATATGTGTATTTTTAACCCACACCAGTCACTACCTTAATGTTAGCATGTGCTTTACCTTCCAAAAAGTGTGGATTGGGGGAATGTGACAGACCAGCCAGTCCATTGCAGGGTTCCTTATATACTTATATACTTCAGATTTGATTTAGATAAGCTGATTGAGCTTCATTTTGGTATGTTTTGAAGCCAGTTCCTTTCTGCCTTACCCTCTGAAAGTCTTGCTGCTTGCTGATGTGCTGGATCCGGTCTACCAGGTGCTGTATTCTGGTCTCTACCATTTTAACAGTGTCCTCTGCCTTGACAGCAGTGGGATCCCTGCCATGCTCTCCTATCTGCACATCTAGATGTACCTTCTGCACATCAGAAAAGTAAGTTTGGTGTCAAACATAGTTTACTCTGAACTGAGAGATAAACACAAGTAAAGTCCAGCATTTACATTTACATTTACAGCATTTAGCAGACGGCCTTATCCAGAGCGACTTACAATTGGTACAGTCTTACAATCCAAGCAATTGTGGGTTAAGGGTCTTGCTCAAGGACCCAACAGTGGCAGCTTGGCAGAGGTGGGATTTGAACCCTGGACCTTCTGGTCCATAGTCCAGTACCTTACCCGCTAGGCTACCACATTCCAACAGCACATTAAATCAGTACTTACTTCACAACAGGAACAATTTTACAAGCAATTCTAAGTGAATACTGTTTTATCATAGCGTTATTTGATGCCAAAAATATAGAATCAACCACACAGCTAACAAATACTGCAACATTACTCACCCCTGCCCATTAAACATGGTACAGCACAAAATTAGAAGGTCAAACTTTTGTTCTCGTAACCCATTACGTCTCAACGAATGCGTTAAGTTGCCTCAATCCAGTACATCCTATTCACATTCTGCTTGTTACAGAAATCTACCAAATGTGGAAAAATTACTGTAGTCCTACAGAATTATGCTAATTTCAATTAATCGCAATTACCTTAAATATTTGCCATTAGGTGATTATGCAATAATTGTGACAGCCCTATGATATCATGAACACAAAGGCACAAAGGAAGAAATCAGATCAGATTGTACAAACATAATCAGTTTTTTTTTTGACTCACCATTTTCTCTCGACCAAATAACCCTGTAGAATCCGATTTCATACACAGGTAATGGGGACCAGAAGCATGGGAGGTGAAGGTGAATTTTCCCTGTTTTCCGAAACGTTTCATAAGCAATACCTTGACAATGAAAGAAGGTAAGAGTTTGATCTATGGTTTCAGAAATGTCAGTAGTAAAGAGGTAATGGGATCTAACCTGAAAGTTTGGGTCTTTAACAGTAACTATTAGACCCAGCTTTTCAGAGTCGTCCTCTTTGTACCTTAATAAGAAATAACCTGAAGAGAAGGGAACAGTGCAGCTATATCAGTGCCACTGGGTCAAAGCACAAAGCCCATATTGCTTTGTATGATTCAGAAATATTTGAAATATTCACTGAATACCAAAACATGTATCATAACTGTTTTCTCATTAGTGGAGTATAGATAATCCCATGTTAAATTAACCTGAAAATTATAGCCTCATGCAAAAGTTTGAGTCCCATTTCTCAAATGACATATTTCTTAGATTTCTTAAGATAAGATAACATAACTAATGCAGGAAACTTAAATATGAAAAATATTCGGTCAATTTAATGAATATGTTTTAAAAAACAAAGTAACAAAGATAAGACGTGTAAAAGGGTGCACCTTTCCAGATGGTCCACTCAAAAATATCACTTCATTTAATTTTCTATACTTCCGTAATCCAATTCAGGGTCACTAGGGGGCCTGGGTTTGTTAGGCAGCACAGGGTGCAAGGTACAAAACAGCCATTTAGAGATGCCAGTTGACCTAACACATGTCTTTAAAATGTGGAAAGAAATTGAAGAACCCTGAGGACACTCTACACAGACAGTTGGCTGGGCCAGGACTTGAACCCAGGTCTGAAATGGTGAGGCAACAATGATAATCACTGTTCCACTGTGACATCCTTGAGAGAAAACTATCATATTTACATATCATATATTGCAGAGGATGTTTAAATTTACCTGTTACTAATGTGCCCTCTGGAATCTCCTCAATGATGCATCTTTCCTGCTCCTGTCCCAAATCAAAGTACATTGCTGTTGCCGTAGCAAATAAGCATACGATCGGAAGGCCTGTCCAGATTAAATTCATCGTTGTTGTTGTATCGATTAAAAAACAGCAAACAACCTACTCCTAATATACAATATACAGAATGAATGGATGTAGTAGTTCCAGTGTGTGAATGCCCCACCTGCGCTTCTTCTAGGGCCAGACCATGGTTAGATCAAACAAGGTTAGAAGAAACAAGTGATAAGACCACAGCATGAGCTCAAATTTCTTGATAAAGAGCCCAAATAGTTAACGTATTAGTTGTGCTGCTGCCTGAAGGGCCATACAAAAGTGTAACCATTTAAACTATTTTAGGGATAATACCTGTATTACAAAAAAGCATTTCATAAAGATTAAATTGTGATGGTGATGGAGCAAAATTTCTAGAAGCACCATGGTTGCAGATTTGCAGACCACTTGGCAACAAACAGTTACGTTTGGTTTGACAGAAAAAGAAAGGCAGTTATGCAGAAAAGAACCTAATACTATACCTGCTGTTAAGTATGGTGGCAGATCTGTAATGTTGAGCTGTTTGTGGACTTACCTGGCATCACGGACTCAATGAAGTACCTGGAGATTTTAAACAAAAATCTCAGGACATCTGTCAATAAGCTACAACTGGGTTGGTATAGAATCTAAAATGAGAAACAAACATGGTTCCAAAGAATGAAGCATTTCACATGACCGTCCCAGTCCCCTGACATAATTTTTTTTATCTGTTTATTGAGCTGAAGTGATGCATGAGGTGATGTAGGTCCTGGAGCATCTGGAGAGGTTCTGGATTGGACAGTGTCAGGTTTCCTTGCACTTACCAGGTTTTTCTGTTAGAGCCACACGTGTCTTTAAATTGTCAAATGTACTTAAACGTGTGGGACAGGTGTTGGCATTTGAATATTAGACACATGTAGACAGGGAACAGTATATTTGTTTATTTACGGTCAATGAAATATTTATTGCATTAATCGTTTGATACTGGAGTGTACTTGGTCGGACATTCCACTAGAGGGCATTAGTTCATAGCCGTTTTATCAGTTGCCGTAAGACCAGCAATACTCAATTTTCACATGGATTGGCATCGTCTTGTTTTAATATGATTTGCTATTTTGCTTTTCAAAAACAGAGCATAGAGAAAATACCAATAAAGCAATTTGTCAATACACAACATTTATTACAATATTACTATTTATCATTTTTAATCGGACATTACTAGCACAACAGTGGTACCACATTGAAAATATGAAGTTCCATTGTCTTTTACATATGTACAAAAATAAAATATTTACCACATAACAAAAGGGGAAAAGTCAAACTGGTAACAATAGTCACTATGAGTAATATGGTCAGTGGTATTAAAATTTTGCTAATACCCACAATAATCTCGCAAAGTGTATCATGACCTCATTTACCACAAGGTCAATATCAAGTCATTAAGTTAACCATCCTAATTATTCACTAAAATTGCTCAATGCTGTTTTCACAATTCAGTCTGATTTGTGACCTCTTTGGTCACATAAACTCAACACCTAGCACCTGTTCCTTAAATAATTTGGAGTTTTCTACTCCAGTGGTATTCAGCTTATTAAGCCTCTATTGCATGCATGTTTTCGGTCTGGAAGACATTTGGCCTATTTTGCCCAGATAATAAATAAACTGAGGAACCAATGCTTGACACAGTCTTGAAATATTGGTATACAGAACTTGGTTTTATAGTTTTTATACTACTAAGTTTCCTTCAGAACAAATCTGAATCTGTAGTCCAAGCCTAGAACCAATTACAATCTTCAAACGTATTCCAAACTAGTGTTCTTTTAATGAATTGAATGAAAAAAGAAGATTGGCCGATGGACGTTTTGTAGCAGATCCTCATTCACAGTTGTCAGGCACACATGCTTTCTCTTCCTCAAGTGAAGGGCAGGCAGCACCATTATTAGCTGGATGTATGTGAATGTAACGGGTCCGATATCTCACACCTTTTCCCTTCTCCTCACCACACTGACCTCTGCACAAACCCCATGGTGACCAGGCTGACACCTCACAGTCAAGGGGGGTATCTGGAGACAAACAGTGAAAATTTGAGTTCTTCATCAGCATGGTTTGATTAAAAATGTCTTAACTTCACTCTTCTTGGTGAATACTAGAGGTTGGTTTGGATTAGTTTAAACAGTGCAAATTATCCAGCCAACATGGCATTATTTTGGGGGGGTGTCAGGAAAAGTCATTTCTGAAACTTGTCCTCAAGTATTTTTCCTAAATAAATATGAGTAACAGTTTCTTTATGGGACACACCTAAGTATTTTACAGAACCTTGAATCGTCTTTTATTTTCAAATGTGCCCAAGGAACATCAGTGGCACAGCAGTTGAGCTATGGTACTGTTGACCAGAAGGTCCAACTAGTAATCCAGTAATCAAAACCTTTTCTATTTCATAAATAAACGTGTTGCTTAACATAAACCATTTTTCAGACTTTTCTTTTTTGGTAGTGGTGGTGGTGGTGGAGGGGGGTTATGTTTGTATTGTGTTGGTTATAGTGATGTTGCATTTCTCACAATAGACCCCATATTTTGGGTCCCATATTATGCAGGTAACTCACAATTATGCCCTTAGCTGCGTGGGTTGCCAGAATAAAATGTGAAACAGTGGCCATGGGCGGTCCCCCATGTTTACACTGGCCACCAGCACAGTGCTCTAACCAGGGGGCATTTTACGGCATTTCTGTGGGCATGTGGGCCCAGTTTTTATTCCTTAGTGGCTGCACACTAGACCCACATGGGAATACTTGCTTGGAAATAGTGCAAATGTTTGTGCAAAACATAAAACCCACACATGAAGTCTCTATGTGGGCCACCAACAAAGGGCCCTAACATGGGTCCCCACAGCTGCCCATAATTACATGGCTGAATGAGGTCCCTCTGCAGGCATGCCATAGTGGTCCCAATTTTTAGCCCACAATGGAACCACACTGTACCCACATGGGTATGTTTGCAGGGAGGTCCCAGCACTATCAAGATCCCACTGTTGTGCCCATCAGAAAGATTAACGCCCAGTTGCATGAATTGAATCCTTTAAGTATTCACTGCAAGTGTGCCTCTGTCAATGTATAAACATATGTGCCCAAAGTTCTAACATGTTAAGCTTTCCAAAGGTCATACGTTAATCGCTATCACATACTTAAGTTCTTGAAAACTGGAAGTTATAAGCATGACTGGATTTGACAGTACTTTTAGTTTCCTTGTTGAATTTGTCATGTTGAGTGGCAGAAAAACTCCAAATGACCCAACCCTCATACTCTTGTTTGGGTTTGTTGTTTTGGTAACCATGGTAATGGATAAACATTTCTGCTGACACAATTTTCTTCAAGCCCGCACTCGATTACAAGCTCTCTCCAGCAAGATCCTCACGTGTACTTAATGGAAAAGTCAGCATGAGATGACACCAGTTCTTACTGTAAATGTCGTCACTGAAGAGTTGATTTGGATTGAAGTTACTAAAAACTTCTTTGGAAGAATGTGAATTCATTTTTATAGTTTTATGTATGTGCCAGTTTAATCATTTCTATTACTGGATAGGGTGGAAGCCTTCCATTGGTTTTATTCCACCCTGAATTCTTTGTAGCATGAAGTTGCTGAACTGTGGCAATGATTCCATCAATATTGACAGTAGAAGACCATAAAGGGATCAGCCATAAAGGGATGTACATGGTCAGCAACAATACTCTGGTAGGCTGTGACATTTAAACGATGCTTGATTGGTATTAGAAGGTCAGAAAACATTCCCTACACCAGTGGTTCTCAAACATTTTATGAAGTGCCACCATTTCTGTAGATCATAATATTTTGGACTGTGGTAGCCTAGCGGGTAAGATACTGGACTATGGACGAGAAGGTCCAGAGTTCAAATCCCACCTCTGCCAAGCTGCCACTGTTGGGTCCTTGAGCAAGACCCTTAACCCACAATTGCTTGGATTGTAAGATTGTACCAATTGTAAGTCGCTCTGGATAAGGGTGTCTGCTAAATGCTGTAATGCCCCCCACTGCAAAACACATGTACACATCTTTTGAGTCCAAACCTCAAACATTGTAATTCAAACAAATTGAAAAAATCCTTATTGAACAAAAAAGTGACAAATTATTATTACAAATACCATGCATTATGTATTTTATATTTTTACTGTGTAACAGTATTCAATTGCCTTGATGCACCCCCTTGCAGTAGCTTCACGCCACCCCTAGGGAGCGTGCCCCCCACTTTGAGAACCACTGCCCTACACATACACGACACCACCATTGGAACGACTGAGAAATGGAAGGTTGGGTAAATCGATTTTTGCTGTTTACACTCATTTTTAACCCTACCATCTGCATTTAAGATTAGTCAGGTCATACTGCGTCAAATTTTCTGTCCAGCTTGTTTTTACTTTCTTGTAATACATAAACATTAATCAAAGTTTTCTCTAATAACATGAACACGTTCACCTGCATCGCATAAATTCAAAAGCTCTGGACCTCCACTTCCCCTAATGCATTACATCAAACTAGACATGGCTGCTGAGGATGCTTCATATTAAAATGGCAGAAAATCTTGGTTGTGTTATATTTTGCCGATAGGTCCAAACTAGTTTGATTAAAATAAACATGTAATGTAGGTGAAAACTTACTGATGAGTGACTCGTCTATTTCGTTGCCATTGGGAACTTGGATGGACTGCGTGGGCTCAATCGGCAGAGTAAAGATCAGATTGTTCTTGATCTTGGTGAGCGTCACTTTGGCTATTGGGGGAAGATGTTTCAGTCGAGGATAGAAGAAAGAGTTTGCAGGGTGGCTTGGCAATGAAGATGTTATCTGAGAAAAACAAAACAAATCAGAATGACCTGTCACTGAATGCGAGTATTGTCAATGATTTATTGGGATTAATTGTAGCCACTATCAGCTCTTTGGGATTACCTGTGTGACTTTGTCCTGGGGAATTGTCTCAAATTTGGGTGAAGAAAAAGTGAAGCCACTGTCTGTGCCGGCATCGTAAGGATAGAGATCAAGGCTTAGGTTTTCTTTCCAGTGGTCTCCTTCACACAGATTTAGACTGTCAACCCCAACAAACCAATCAGGACTTGGCACGAGCCGCACAATGAAGGACAACTGTAAACAAGAACAGTTGGTTAAAGTTGGTTGACATGCTGGTGGCCCCAACTCCCAACCCAACTTCTTAAGAATACACACAGACTTATTCATCAGTGGTTGAAATTAGAGCGAGGGATTTGGATCTGGATTGGTTAATAGCTTTACATATGAGGGATGTATGGGGGTACTTGCTGGCCTATGGTTCTCCTGTCTCCAGCAGAGTGATTGACATACAGCGTGGAATATCGACATGAGAATTGGGCATTTCAAATTGAGGACAAATGTATGAATGACATCAGGATATAAACTGTGAAAATGTGGTACATTGTGAGGGAAGTTTGATAAGTGAAGTTTGGTGGTTGGAGTTGAATGGATGGTGGGGAAAGTGCTCTTTTTGTCCTTTGAGCAACTGCAGCCCAGAATTTCTGAATTTCTGCCCAGAATTTCTGAAACTGAAACACCTGTCATTTTAGTGTGGGAGGTTTCATGGCTAAATTGGATCAGTCTGGTGGCCAATCTTCATTAATTGCACATTGTACCAGTAAGAGCAGAGTGTGAAGGTTCAGTTAGCAGGGTAAGAGCACAGTTTTGCTCAAGCAGCACAGTTTTGCTCCAAAAATATTGCAATGCCACAACCATTATGGGTGACATACCAGGAGTTCAGATGTTTCTTGATGAACATGAAGTGAATGTTGACACATCTCCCATGGGGCCTGCACAAGTCACCCAGTTTATTAGTAAAATAGTAAATATTTTATTGAGCCACTTTGGAGGTCGGCGGTGTGTTTTGGAGGGAAAAGAAAGAAAAAAGAGGAGAGAGAAAGAAGAAGAGAAAACGCGAGGTAAGTCAGGACAAAACGGTTTTCCTCCACCAGCGCCATTCACGTAGTGAGCCTGCCACTATCCTGGGCCCAAAGTAAAAGAATGGCTTTTTTTTTTAATAAAAATCCCTCTGACCACTGTGGGCAGGAATTGTGTAGGTCATTTCCAAGACGAGTCGATATTGACGCTTGTATTGGCCTGCAAAAGAGGCCCCACCACATTACTAATTAAATTTATCTGTGCGTACTGAAATGACAGATGTTTCAGTTTCATTGTCTAACCCCTGTAAGGTAGTCATACGAGGGAAAAACTATCATTTATATGTATCATCATATGGGTTAACATATCCAGGAACATATCCAGGATTGAACTTACAAAGTTGTGCCTGGCATAGACCTCAAACTCTGTGCTAGCCTGGCCTGTCCCTCCAAGCACAGCTGGACTGGAAAAGAGGCCGTACACACTTTGGATGCGCTCCCCAGCTGCCTCTACTTCCTTAATCAGGGTCCAAGCCTCTCCTTTCTCTGAAAACTCTCTTACGCCATTACTGGCATATTCATTTTTTTGCCAGATGTGATAGTCGGTGCTGTGAGTTACTCCTAAAATGAGTAGAAGATTAATTCAGATTACTTTCAACACACTATTAAAGAAACTGATGCAGGCAGTGCAGTGTCTAGCAGTAAAAAATTATATTTATGTCATTTAGCAGATGCCCCTATCCAGATTGAGTTACAACTGATATAGTCTTACAATCCAAACAATTGTGGGTTAAGGGTCTTGCTCAAGGACCTAGCAGTAACAGCTTGACAGAGGTGGGATTTGAATCCTAGATATTCTGGGTCATAGTCCAGTATGTTAACCACTAGGCCACCACAGCCTCACAGTTTATATTTAACATTCTGTAATAGCAGTAGAGGAGAATTTAAATAAAAAACAGATAACACTACCTTTATGAGGGATTATAAAATGACATTTTTGCTAATGTTACTGAGCTATTAACAGTTAAGTTCAATAAATGGCTAGTGGTAATGCAGTGGTTAAGTTGCAGGACTTGCAGGACAGTTCAAGTCACATTGCCATGCTGCCATGGTTGGTGCCTTGAGCAAAAGCTCAAGATCTGAACCAAGGCCCTCTGACTCTTACCATTTGCCATCAGAGCTGCAGGCCCTTGAGCAAGTCGCAAGTACCCACAAATCCTTGGATTGTAGTATAGAAGCTTGTATCAGTTGTAAGTCTCTCTGGATAAGAACGTCTGAAAAATGGATAAATTATTATACTCACCCATCAGAGGAGACCACTGAGCAGGAGGCCTGTACACCGGGTACTGCTTGGGAAACGCAGTCTGGGTCCACTTGCCTGTAAATGTCAGTCTGTATTTAGCTGTGGATGTTGCGGTGCACAGCGAGTCCACCTCGCTCACAGGCATGGCGGTGATTCCACTCAGCAGGCTCAGCATTAGCATGAAGCACTGCACTAAGCTTCCAACACATGCAGTCTTCATCTTTTCCATTGCTGATTCTCTAACGGGATAATGAAATACACAGTGGGCATGTTGTTGCTGGCATTTTGAGTCATAGACATCTGGATTATAGGGCGAGTAGAATAAACAATGAAAAATATCATGTTAAATATATATTTTACTTCTAAGGGACTAAAGACTCACCGCAAAAACTCACAATCAGTCTTTAAAAAGCTAATAGTGGGGAAATGGTCTACTTAAACAACTCTGTTTTAAAAGAGGTAGATTAATGAGTTTGAGTTCATTTTCAGTGCCACCTTATGCTTTTAGAACAACAAAGACAATTTTATGCTCTCCCAATCTATTAATCATAACTAGAGAGCATAGGTCATTTAAGGACACCAAGTTTAATACTATACGAAGTGTTTGAAATCATGTCATAATCACATACAATTTTATGAAAATGTTTGGGCGTCCTTGGTAAAATTCCATGTTTAGCTCATTTTTCGAATCAAAAATTCATGCAAACATTAATGAACCATTAACCATTTAGGTTCTTAGACCTTACAAGGACAGTAGTGGATCATTTGTTCATCAAAGGTCATCAAAGATATTGTACATGTCATTTTTGTTTTAAAAGTTTAGACATTATAAATGTCCAGAAAAATGTTATATTTAGGTTTGTTCTGCAAAGAAGGTGAATCAGCAAATCAGTAACCCTGTGGTATCCTGAGTAAATGTGACTTATAACTGCAAAAAAACGTTGTAATCATCAGAATAGTTTGATTAAACGAAGAGCAAATATCACTTACTGGGCTTGCGGATGATCTTGGTGAAGATGATCTAGGTGCAGATGGTATTGGAGTGGATGGAGCAGAGTAAAGTGGAGGTCACCAATGCCTGGGCTGTCTGAGAGAGACTGCAAAGCTTGAACAGTCCTTGCTGCTATTTATGCCCTTCCACAGTCCCCTCAGCCTTACAGTATCAATAACCTCCTGACCCCTCCCAGCAACGAGCTTTCCATCCTCCATCTTACAATCCCGTGTAGGATTTGTTCATGAGCAAGCAACTTTTAATAATTTAATGGTTGGAACTGAGAGACACTTTTTCCCTCCACCCTCCTGGCAAAGTGCTTGAGGGAAATCACAGCTTTAGAGCTCTGTTGTCTTTTGTTAAAGTGAGACAGAGTGTGAGAAGGGTGGAGTGTTCTGATTTGAGTATGGAAACAGGCTTGGCTTCCGTCTCGGCAGTGCAGGCACCCCCACTAACCCTTAGGCTAACAGATCCACAAATGCCGCCCACAATTGTTTCCACATGCACACATTTTGGCGTCTTCACCCTTTTAACAACTGTCTCCATTTTCCTAGCACTTGATTTCCACAGAGATGGTTGTGTGTGGTGGTCTACTACATGACATTTATTTCTTTGTTTTTTAACACATGCATGCCAAGCAGCCAAAAAGCATAGTGATGTTCTTGTTCAAGTTAAGTTTATTTATATAGTGCTTTTTACAGTAGACATTGTCTCAAAGCAACTTTACACAAACCAAGTCTAGACCCCAAATGAGCAAACCAGAGGTGACTGTGTGAAGGAAAAAAGGATGAAGCCTTGAGATGAACCCAGCTTAAGTAAGAAACGAATCTTCCTCTGAGAGAGAATGGACAACATGATTAATTATAAACAGTCACAAATATTAACAAAATCATTAAAATTTGTAACTGTGTAAGTCAATTACACAATGTATCGTGGGTGCACCACTGGTTATCATGACATTATATCATCAACCTAACCCAGTTGCATCCAAAAGGACTCATTGGCTTCTGGAGTGATCCGGAAATCATACAATGTCTGGAATTTACACATTTTTGGACAGCCAACAATCATCCGGACAGCCATGCAACATTGCCAAGAACCTAAACGCACCTCTGTCAGTGCTTTCGTAGCAGGAAACTTTATCATAGTTCTTAGAACTGTGCCTCCATTGCCACATGTTCACAATGCAGGAACTGGGGATGATTGTAGTTCTTATGGGGACTTTTTTGGCGGTGTGAATTCAAACCACAAAAAGCCCTGGAACACATGTAATTCTTGGAGGAGCTTGGTGCAGGGGTGGTTTCTCCCAAATTACTCCCTAGAACTGTTTGGTGTGAAAGAGGCTTCTATCTGACAGACCTCACTTCACCAGAGGCATAATACAAACCAGGGTGGTTTAGCACTGTCAATCACTCTGGTTCATGTCTGTCGGTTATGGAGTTGTGTTTTGAGTTTTGAATTTGTTGTTGACTGTCCAGTAGCACATAAATTCTAGGTTCTAGCCCATAATTCTAATAATTCTAACCCATAAATTGGGTTTCTGGCACCAGAGTTCAAGTCCAGGTGTGTTACTGCCACCACTGGAAGTTCAGCATTCAGATGTGAGTTTCCAGGATAGTCCACCCCTACAGAGTCTAATCACTCCTTGGGGTGAGAGCTGGGTTGGTCATCCTGTGATGCCAACAAGGGGTGCCCCCAGACATGCAAATACACTCAAGCATCAGGAAACCACATGCAGCAGGATCAAATATTCAAGGGTGCCAGGAACCCACACGAGAACATTTTGTAACATCAGACATCCAACAACAACCTGGACTTAACCAGTGCTAGTGAATCAACAGCTGGGCTTATCCAAGTTGTAGGATATGAGCCAGAGAGCTTCATATGCTGCCTCTGCCGATTGAGGTCTGTTGGTTACGGAGTTGTTTTTCAGTTTCAGTTTTGTCTGGATCCATTGATAATGATTAAGTCCAGGTTGTTGTTGTCAGCTGTCCGACGCCACATAAAGTTCAATTGTGAGTTCCTGGCACCAGAATAGAGGTGGATACTAGCACTTTGCGTTTTATGGATGTCTGTGTGTTTCTGCAAATATGTGTCTGCATCGCCAAAGGCTTTCGAGTCTCAGGTGGGGACTGGGTCAGTCGCATCATGTGACACTGACCAGGGGTGCCCCCACATTCCAAGCAATATATATAAGAGGACACAAGCTCTGACTATGTCTGAGAGGAAGCAGTAAATACCTCAGTACCTTTGTAGATGAAAAGCAAAATGAGATTCTCACCATTATGTGAGCCCTTAAGTGTCTTTAAACTGCCTGCATGTCAGTTTTTCTTATCTGTTGACTCTTTCTGAAGGATTTAATGCATCTGCAGGTATTTTAGTATCAGAATGTATGGTTCTGTGTTTGTTACTTCTATCATTACTTATTCAGCAATTTATTCCTCAAGAACTGGTAAAGAGAAGTAAGAGTGACATGGAGTTTGGCACCTATTCCTGGAGAACACAGAGTAACACAGAATGTTCCCTGGACAAGACATCAGTTCATTACATGATGTATTTCTAATGTTTTATTCTGGTGCACATCTCTGCCTACTCCCTAAAGTCATAAACAACTACAGCAGTGCAGAGTTTCTGCGTATCCTTTGTACTAAAGACAAATGAAATGTCTTTAATACAAAGCATAAGCAGCAAAATATCTAGTTTGACAGTCGCAATGAAAAACTCCCTAAATGTTCTAAGGTCATTTATATTGATGTCATTACTACTGCCAGTGTCAAGGTCTGGGAAATTTGAGACAGTAAGCAAACAAGTGTTTCCCACAGAAGACATGATGGATGCAGGACAAATGGGCAGACAAAGACCAGGGCAAGTTTGACAAGTAGGGGCATTTGACTGAGTTGGATCATATCAGAAATGCTAAAGCGTGTGGGGTGCCTCTGAACAGCACCTGGTGGGTGCGGCATCATACAGGCACAATTGGCCATGACTGAGGAAGGTAAGACAGAATGGGAGGGGGGGTGATCTCCATGCTGCAAAATGACCATTACCTACCTTTACAATGAATTGGCAAACCAGTTAGGATACATGCATACATGCTTGCCTGCGTACTGTGATTTCCCGGGATAGACTCCAGAATCTGACCAGGAAATACAGGCGTTGCACAAGAAAAAATAAGAGTATTTATGATAAACAGTGTCCAATAATTTCATTAATGCTCATTAATACTTTTTATGTCTAAGAGGTGGCAAGACAGTACAGCAGAAAGTGTTGATGATGCACAGCTCCAGTGTCCAAGGCTCATTCCCTAAATTACTATGCAGTCCTTTACAGTTTTTTCTTGTATGTATGTATATACATATGTCAGGTAAATCTCCATGTGCCAACTTGCTATAGAGCTTTATCCCTATTTTTGGCTATATCATTCACTAAGCATCGAAATGCAAGGATAGGATTTCTGCACGTCATTTCTTTGGACGCAAATATCCAGTAGTTAAAGTGAAGATGAGGAGCCTCAAAAGTGAACTCTTTACTGATCACAAAACCAGAGACAGACAATATTACCATAGATCGTAGAAGGGAAAAACAAGTATACTGCTGTTACAGACATCGTGTCCATAACTCTGTTATTCTTGGCCAAATCTCTGCTTTTACAGCAAAAACAAACCTAGTGTTATAAAGCAAGTGACAGTCTGTAACCTGAACATCTGGATAGTAAAATGTTATTTGATGCAGCTTGGATTAACATAAGTATTATTATCATAAGGTTTTATAGACCATAGCGAAAAAATGTCAGTTGAGCTACAAGTGATTTTATTTATTTAACTATTAGTGCAGGAAATCATTTCTCACTGCACATTTTCCTTTCATCACACTTTGGCTTAGCCAAGTGGCTTTGAGACAGAAGCTCTCTCTGAACATGGGAGGTTTGTTGTTGACCCACCATGTGAGACTGATGGGATTCCCATTCCCATCTCTTAATGTCACTGTCTGCCCACAGACCGTGGTTTAAAAAGCATGATTTACCCTTTCTTTCCTAAAGATATATAAATTTGGACAGAACAACTTTTTTTCATTGAAAGAATTACCTCTTTCATTGAATATTGAAAATTGATCTTAGCAGGGATGTCACCTAACATCAGTTCTGATAGATCTGTTTTGGACGCTTTCTAGATACGCTTTCTAGGGAAGCATTTTATGAATCAATACATGCAGTCTGCAGCTCCTGTGGCAAGACCTAACTGCTGAAAACAGCTGACTACTTGGGTTTGAACCCTAGGCTGGGCTTGCAATGTGAATGTTGGGTGGCATGTGGCATGTGTATGATGGACTGCTGTCCCATACTAGAAGTACTTTGCCTGTGCCCAATGAATCTGGGATATGCAGTGTCAAATGTTGTCTCCACCAGTGACTGTCTTGCTAAATCAATTAAAACTAGTACATTTACCCATCTATGTATGCTGATTTGCCTACATCTCTAAAACATATTGTAATAATCAAGCTTTTTTGAACGTCAGTTTCTTTATTAAAATATACTCACCAGACAAACAATTTGTCACCTGTGACTGAAACGTACCTAATAGCGTATAATACCTCCACGAATTCTGACTAGAATTTCCTATAAACTGGGATATTTGCCACTGCTGGTAGACCCGTATGAGTGTACACTTTGGTACACCTGCAAATTCAGCTACTTCCTTCACACTATGGCCTTTGACACGCCCAAATGCATTCACTCCTTTTACCAATCATTAAAATCTGCTTTGCAACCCATATTCCATACATCGAACGAGACATTCACTGCACTGTACCACCTCTTCACAATCTTTGAATCTCACCAAGTAAGAGATTTATTTGTAGCAAGTATTTATAGTCCAGTCATCCTTGTGCAATGTCATCTGCAGGAGCCTGAAAGTTCTACAACCTTAAACACACAAGGTGACTAATTTTTCTCCATTAAGTATATAAGAAGTTGTCTTCTAGGTAAAATCTGTACATCCGCTAAATCAATTATCAGTAATGAACAGTACAGCTAGATCCTGTACCAACAAAATATGGATAATGTGGTCAGTGTCATCCCAGTAACCCTGCTGCCCCGATGCCCTTATACCAGCACAACACTAAGTACCAAGTCACTACATTGTCAGTGTCACTGATATGTTGAGAATAGTCCATCACCATCTGCATAACTGGTCTCTGGTCATTGGTGGTCCATTAGAGAATTGGGTATGAGGTTGATTTACTGGGACTAGGAATAGGGCATGGACTAAAGACTTTGGTCCTTGAGTCTTAGTGTGTGTATATCAGAGTCTCAGACTTGAATCACATGTGAACCCTTAGTTAGCTGACTCATGACTCGAAGCGGACTTGAATGCCGGACACTTGAGACTTGACTCTGACACAAATGAAGCAACTCGTGAGCATCTCTTCTCAGCATTGTTCGTAAACGTATAACATGAATGTTGCAGTTAGAAGCTTAGTTATTGCCAATTGCCACCAAGTGAGCCTTCTTGAACTGATGTGAATGCTAACATTTTACTGGAGTGGGGAAGTATGAGGCTAGAGTCTATCAGTTTGTTGATTTCTCTGTTCTGACGCAATTAAACTGGACAAAACGAAATGCTAGTGTTTAGAGCAAAAAGGCAAAGCGTTTGCTTTGCTAGTATGTATTTTGCTACAGGTTCATTGGTGTGCCCTTATTTAGAGTGACTTATAACTGTTACAGTTCAAAAAATTGTGGGTTCAGATCCATAGTCCAGTACCTTAACCACTAGGCCCCCACAGTCCCAAAAGATCATTTTCTCAAGCTTTGTCAAACCTGACAGTTTAATATGGAGTTACATTTGTACAAAGCAGTAGCTGTGCAAATAACATTCTGTACTGAAGAACCTGCTCAGAATCACATTCTAGATACTCAAGACTTGACTCAAACACATATGGTAGAGACTCAAGACTTTTTGAGTGAACATGGACTCACATGAAGCAACTCATGAACATTTCTGGTATGTATACACTGCCACAAACAGATTTGCTTAGCCATTCTCGCTGATATAATTATAAAAATGTCTCAAAGATTTATCGTATCATAAAATTTGTTCTACACCCCTAGGACTCCCTGTAAAGGACCTCTCCAGCGAGCACTGTGTATGAGCTCATATTGTGATCTCACACAATAAGCTCATTGTGTCATTGTGAATGAATGGCACTCTTGGGACAGCACATAATGTGGCCATGAGAAGTGTCACATTAAATAGTGCTTATAATCCAACATCATCTAGTTATCAAAAACTGTGAGTTCATAGTGATTGCATAGCATATGCAGTTTATTGTCTATATCTGACCGAAACTTTGTCACTCTGGGACGTATGACTTATTGGAGTTGGTAGGGTCCAAGGCTGCACTCCAATCCTCCACTCGCTCATCTGATGAAGCTGTGTTAGCTATTGAACATCATCAGAAACCTGGAGCATTTAAACAGATGTTATGTAATCTGCCATGTACCAGATGCAAACCTTCACTCACTCACATTCTTATCTGCTTGATCCTGAACAGGGTCGAGGGAAAGCCAATGCCTAGCCAGCAGCATAGGGCACAAGGCCATAGACGGGTCCCAATCCATCGTAGGGGACATACAATAACACAAAAGGGGCACTTTGGAGCCACCAATTAACCTAACACACATGTCTTTGGACTGTCAAAGGTAATTAGAGTACCCAGAATAAACACACGCAGATAAGGGGAAGACATGTAAACTCCAAACAAAAAAGGACCCAGACAGCTCCACCTGGGGATTGAACCCAGGATCTTCTCACTGTGAAGCAACAGTGCTACCCACTGAACCACCATACCACCATTGATGCAAACAAATTTTGTTGTTCATTGTTTGACATTTAAAAAGGCAGATTATAAATTTGATTGTACACACATGTATACATGTGAAATACATAAAGAACTTCTAATTTAATCATTTTTATTCTCCATCATTCAGTCTTCCTGGTGAGGGTTGTGGTGGCAACAGGCTGGGAAGGTCACAGTTTCCAGCTCCTCCTGGATAATATACAGACATTCCCAAGGCAACTGTGAGATATAATCCCTCCAGCAGGTCCTGGGTCTGCCATGAGGTGTTCTTTCAAAGGGACATGCCTGGAACAGTTTTAGCAAGAACTGACCAGTGGGGGTTTCTTGCAATGTGTCCAAACCACCTCAACAGGCTCCTCTCAATCTGAAGGAGCATCGACTCTAGTCTGAGATTCCTTCAGACTTACACTCTCCTCGTACAGAGCTTCCATTCCCAAGGTCTAGTTCGTTGAGAGCTTCTCATTTCATGCACCTTGAGAGACCGCCACCTTTCACCATTCCATGTCCGACCCCTGGTGTGAGTCCCGGTAATCCAGACAGGGTACACTTTCATGGGGGTGTTTTTGTATCACAATTTATCTAACTGTTGTCAGATAAAGACCATTTCTTATCAAGGTTCTTCGAACTAAAGAAGGATCAACTTGGCATCCCTATTACACTATTACACCTATTCACAATGTATACCTGCCACTGTTGCCTATAGAAGTTGTTTTTTCTGGTTGTACCTAATAAAGACACTGAAAAATAGCTATATATGGTCATTATACCATTGCTATAACAATGGTGTAGCTTATCCAATGGTGGCCTAAGACTTTTGCAGAGTACTGTAGAATCATAGAAGCCCATTAACCATGGCTAGGGCTTAATCCTTCAAGGGGCATTTTTATTCTGTCAAACAGAATGATCAACGCTATTCAAATAAAGTTGTTATTTGAATAATCAACAGCTGACCCTACAGACAGTGTCTTTAAAGCTGCATATAAAGCCGTTTGAAGAACGCAGGTTGTGAGGATTTCTGGAAAAATTCTCTGAGTGAACAGGACATCAGTTCATTGTCAGCTTAAAGAATTATTCCTTTGCTATTCCAAGAAACACTTAGGACTTTTCAGGCATTTGAGTGTTCCAGATGTTGTCATAATTCTTGGAACCACCGGTTCATTTGGGAACAGGAAGATCAAAAACAGACTTCTTATTAATGCGATGAAAATGTCTCAGCGTTGTAAAAATTTTACACATTGCACATCATTCTCTTACTCAATCAACCATCTGAAATATTACATAATTTCAGAGTGTGCAGTTCTGGTACGAGTGCAACAGGGTACATTTGCTGGCCATCTTATTAGGCACACTTAGATGACCATTTCCCATGCATGTCATAACTGGCAGAAGAAGCGTTGGCCTTTAGCAACAGATACAGGAAGGTATTTCGAATTGAACAGAGAGTTTGTTCACGGTGATATCTGGTGGGTCCCGGTTCCTGATGGGTTATCTATGAGTTTAATAAGCCATCCAGGTACAAAAAGCAGATGTGGTGGCTGTGAATCGTACTTCGAGAGTCGCGTCAACCCCTATATACATAACTCATAAATAAATCATATATAAATATGACTTAGGATACGTTCCTGGAAATGTATCCTTAATGTTAGCCTTCAAAGCAACAGGAGGAAACAGATCTAGATATCGCATGCGACTGCCAGGCATTGACAGTCCTCCAATCACTCAGGAAAAGGAAGTCTGGAAAGTTCAGGTTTAAACCACATCTGGGCTGTCAAATTCAAGTATTAACACAGCTGAGTTTATTCTGCAGCAGGAAGAAAATCTAATTATGAATCACATGACACCAATTTATTTTCTCATCTAACATGACTGGCTGTATTCAGATGGACAGTAATATTTAATCTAATGGCCACACCAACAACTTTTTATACTTGGAAGGTTTATTGTAAAACGTTTTGCTACTTGGTCAGATTGCCAAGTGTCGTTGCTCAGAAACAAAACATTTCCAAACATTAGCTGTAGGCTACAAAGATTACATTTAAACAAATGATGGAATGGGTAAAAAAAGTGGATTTAATGGGTGTACATAATGCACACAAAGGTTAAACTCAGCAGGAGTGATTGAGAAGCGGTTTGGATAAAGAATTGTTGCTCCGAAGATATTGTTCTTAACAACCCCAGCATTTGCTTTCGTTTTGCTTTCAGTCCCACATGGACTTAGTGCCTCAAAATTTAATTGGTGGCATTTATATTACTGCCAGACATTCAGGAGGGGATAGATACTTTGCAAAGGAGTGAATCAAGACCTGTTTAGGTAGTGGCAAATGCTGTTGAACATCAGTGGGCAGACGAATCAGCTTCACTGTATTCTTTACAAACCCACATCTCTGCTGCAGTGGTATTTATACTAGAATAAATTAGGACCAGGACAGTGTTAACCAGACACAATTGTATTTTAAAAGTATTAGAAACTACATTAAATACTAAATAAATTCCCTGCTCTACCAAACACTCGTTAAACTCCTCAGTTCATGATACATTTTTAACTTATGATGGATTTGTCGGAACACTTTTCCTTCATAAATCAGGGAGCATCTGTACAATACAACTCCATTAATGAATATAATGCCTTATATAGTGTGGATTTTCTTGGGGTCTGAATTCATTCAATTTACATTATTGCTTATGGGAAAAATTTGTACTTGTCATTTTCGGTTCTGGATATGTAATTTGTATCACAGAAATGGTATACAGTATATTGCTACATAGCCATTTTGAAAGGAATTTTTTTCAAAACGGTATTAAATAAGTCATTCGTCTCTCTCCTTCTTCCTTTGACTCTCATGTGTAGATTTAAAGCTCAGCCCACAAACCCTTCTGTTTAATGTCTGTTTTCTGACATAAGAAAACATTTTCTAAATAAATGTGACCTAAACATACTCAGATTTTTACACAAGTCATAAAAGTATTGTATATAATGAGACAAAAGTGTCATATAGTCAGGTGTTAAGTAAATAGAATGATAATCAGGTGAGTGGATGCTCTTTTGTATTTAAAGAACTGGGGACTATCAAAGTCTGAGCTTCACAACAAGTTTGAGGAAATAAATCATGGCTTAAACAAGGATATTTCTGAGATCTAAAAAAACAAAAGAGTTGTTGATGTTCATCGGGCTGGAAAATGTTACAAAATCACCTCTAAAAAATTTGGACTCCACCAATCCAGACTCAGACAGTGTTTGTGTACAAAAGGAGGAAATCTAAGACCATTGTTACCATCACAAGAATGGTAGATCAACAAAGATCACTCCATGAGCAATAGTCTTAGGTCACAAAGGAACCCTGGGAAAGTTTTAAGCAAAGACCTCTATTTTATTGGCTAATCTGAAGTTTGCAAGTTAATGTAGACAAGCCAAAGGTCTACTGGACAATGGTTTAAATGAGAAGTGTTATGTATGCACAAAGGAAATGCTGCATTCCAGCATTATTCCAGGATAAGAACTCATCTGCGAAACATAGTGGTGGTAGTATCATGGTATGGGCCTGTTTTGCTGCATCTGTGCCATTATTGATGGAGCAATGCATTCTGAATAATACCACCAAATTCTAAAGGAAAATATCAAAACAACTGTCCCCTAACTGAATTTAAAGAGAATATGTGTCATGCAGCATGAAAGCAACCCTAAACACACACATTGTTCTACCAAAGGATGGAAGTCCTGACCTTAATCCAATAGAAAAGTTGTAGTAGGAAAACACACCAACCTTTCAACATCCCAGAGTTGAAGCTGTTCTGTACAGAGAAATGAGTTAAGTTACAAGGTGCACACTTGGCAAGGAGCCTTTGTGTGTATTAAGACCAAAACCTACAATGTATGGCCACATTCCACATTCTTACTGCAAAAGAATGGGAACTCCTGTATAAAGTACATGTGTTTTTTTATATTTTTTAAATTAACATTGTTGTACATGGTTTAAATATGACATTGTTTGCAAATATGGATTTTAAGTTGACATAAAATATGTAATTTGATCTGGGTTGCCTACATTTTTGGCTCAACACCATAATGTGTAGACATTTTATGAATAATAATCTCTGAAATAGTATTTGTATATGTTATACACAGATTTGTGCATATTACCTTTGATAAAGGAGTTCAAGTAAATAATTTAAGCACAACCATCATCTCCCTAGGGTGTAAATAACCATCTGTGCCCAAGCATAGCAGTCAGCCAGAAGACAGAAATTTGATTTCTGTTTTATTCACAATATTTTAAACCAAATAGTTTTTGCAGGCTTTGTACTTTGTGTGTTTCAGCCAGTAGAACTGAATGACCTGAACACACAGAGTGCTTATGTGTTCTTTGTTGGCACACTCGGGGACAGAGATGTGAAAGTGGGAATGTGAAAGCCTGAACCACCTACCCTCTCCAAAAAATGCTCAACCAGCATATAACCTCTCTGATATAGATCTATGATATATAACTCTGCCCTGCTGATTTTCCTGCCACATGTAATAAAGTAATAAAAAGATGTCCCACACTTCATTAAATAGGATTATAGTGGTATATAAAATGCACACATTGTGACGTTTGAACTCTGACAGTGTTGTATGACAGTTATTAGGGAGTAAAAATGTCATTCTTCACCATCTGGCTCTAATTGGAATCCCAAACGCAATCATTGGCTACACTGACATCTACTGGGCTTTCATTGTGTTATGCTCTATTACACAACCTTGGAAGATCAAAAGTGTAATGGCTCTTACAGGTACAGAAACCAACACTCTGTTTTATGTGCATCGTAAATTCAGAGCTGTTTGTTTAATCCTTTGGGGGTCCAACACAATTATCCAGTCAGTGGCATCGTACTTGCTTCCATGACTTATCTCGGACATATACTTTAGTAATGCAAGGATTAAAAAAATTCATTTTTAAAAATTTATTATTTCTGATTTTTCCTGGTCAGGGCCATGGTTGCTTTTTAGTGCCCATTCACAGAGACCACAGAGTGCAGGTACAAGCCAATCCAAAAAGTGCAAAACCAGGGGATGATATTAAAACACGCCTTTCCCTCAGACACAGCCAGTCATGTCTGTATGTGACACCTGACCTGGCTGTAAGGCACCACCAGAACTCAAACCCACGTCCTGTTCAGCATGTTCATTGCACTACCAGTGCAAAAAGTTGCATAAAGAAGCATACAGGCTTCTGCAATGTTTGCACACTCTTTTCACATTTTGTAGATTCTAAATAATAAAAACACTCAACTCTATATGGAATGAACTTAAATAAGTCACTTTTCTACTAATTCTAATGAACCATTAACAAGAACATTCTGCGACCTCAGCGAAACACTAATGGACCATCTAGAACATTAGAGCTCACTACCTCGGAGACCAAGAATAAATTGCGTTCCTCGATGGCCAGGTTCTATACAGACATAACTGGACATGCCTGAGGAAGGAAAGGTCGGATGGAGACCATATCTGAACTTGAGTCAGCAGTCTCAGTCTCGGTTTCGGTGTGAGGTGGACTCGGAAAATTCGGCTTGCTATATTTTACTATGTCCATTACATTCAGCAGAATGTAAATTCAGAAATAATAATATAGATATCATGTATAATTGATGATAATTAATATAAAGTGAATTACTTTTTATTCTTGTATGATGAAAACATATTAATCTGGTCTCGTTTCGGTCCTGACTGGGACTCGGGTATTAAGAGTCTTGGTCTTGACTACAACATTAGCTCCAACAGTGGCCCCATCAGTCATTCGAGGCGTCAACAAAGATGATCTGTAGACACTGCATACTTAGATCTTTCCTCCATTTGGATTCACTCTAGCCATAGAAGCCTGCCATCTTCTTCTTCGTCTTTAGGCTTCTCCCTTTATCAGGGGTCACCACAGCGAGTTAAACGTTTCATAGAAGCCTGCCATCTGCTGGTGGCAGTTGCCATTAAGTGGCAGTTATGTGGTTGGCAGTCGGTAGCCTGAGTGACGGGGAAGAGCAGTGAGCAGTGATGTCCCAAACACTAGGAACATATTCACGAAAGGACTTCTGTATGCAGTCCAGTTCAGGGTGATGTCATACACTCTTGTTATACAATTTGATCACAGAATCTATAGGAGCCAAACACTAGGATTTGATTCTTTAAACACATTACAACAATTTTACAAAAATCGAGAAATTCTTCATTCAAAAGTTGCTTGCCACTGTCCACTGAGTAATGGCTCTTTATTACAATCAACGCACCTAAATGATGTTTATCCAACTTATTTTACTTGGTAGTAAACAAACAAATCACAGATATGACACATTTTTTTAAAGCTGATCATTTTGGTTGCATGAAGCATAACTCAAACAAATTTAATTATTTTATTTAATGCCATATTATTCTTCCAGTTTCCAATAGAGATTAAAACATTAGAGGAAAAATGGAAGCATCATTACCTCCTAAGATGTTTCAGACCATCTGAATTCACCAATGAAAAACGATGTTCTACATCAAGCTGGTTCCAACTTTCTGCTATCAGATCAGCTTTGCAGGACAGAGGATTGTCATTGAGGACCAGTTTTTTAATTTCCATAAAAAATCCAATATTACACATTACTGACAAAAGTATGTGAACCTCTAGGATTAGCAGTTCATTTGAAGGTGAAATTAGAATCAGGTGTTTTCAATCAATGGGATGACAATCAGGTGTGAGTGGGCACCCTGTTTTATTTAAAGAACAGGGATCTATCGAAGTCTGCTCTTCACACCACATGTTTGTGGAAGTGTATCATGGCACAAACAAAGGAGATTTCTGAGGACCTCAGGCTGGAAAAGATCACAAAACCATCTCTAAAGAGTTTGGACTCCACCAATCAAATGATTGCTGATGGAAAACAATATTTTTCATGTCGATGTGGCCTAGAGACAAGACACACATGACAAGCAATAGCTGACAAAGCTTTTTTTATTCACTGTAGTGCAATAATACAGCAGAGTCATTTACCGGAATCATACGAGTAGGGACCTACTCAGCAGGAATAAAGTGAACAGTGTGCTTTATTGTGGGTGTTTAGGCATGGAACCTTCATGTTTGTACCAGAATCCAGTTCAATTTTCCATATCTACCATTACATAGTGATAGGAATCAGCTGAGTTGGTTGTTATTGGACTGCGGAAAACGTAGACAGTGTAGACACAATTTGCTCAGCATATACAGTACCATAACCCAGTTTACTTGGTTCATTAACTCTTCTTCTGCTCATATATGAAGTCATTTAATAATTACTGCAAGCAACTCCTTCAGTGCACACACAAGACTCTTGAGTATCATAATGAATATTAAAGAAATACGGAAAGTCTCGTAATATCTCCATTTAAAACCATTAACACTTATCAAAAATACACAACTATCTGTATACATTTCTACTTGCAATAACATGGGAAAAAAAAATCAAACCACTGTCAAACTAATAGGAAATCTAAACTTAATTAATCTTCACAAATGATGCTGTCATGGTCTTAACATTATGATCTTTGGCGACACCAACAACCATGAAAACACATCTATTATTGCGGAGGTCATGTGTTCTGTGTTTTGCCCTGATGTACTACCACTGAAGTCAGCATTTTTTGTTTTGCTTTTTTTAGCGTTATACAACTTTGTAGGTCTGAAACTATCTGCAGGAAGGTAATCAATTTGGATCAGGTACAAATAAAGCATACGGTACTGTGCAAAAATTTTTGGTCACCATTAGATTTGTTGCTTTAGCAATGGTATAATGACCACATATAACGTATTGACCAGAAAAACTTCCTCATTCCATAATACTCTTTTTCCACTGATCGTCGTTCCAATCTTTGTGAGCTTTAGCATATCTTAGCCTTTTCACCCTGTTCCCCTTCTGAAAAAGGCGTTTATGGCTGCGACCCTTCCAAAAAGACCATTCCTGCTCAAGCGTCTTTGCACTGTAGAAGGGTCAACCTGGAATCCCAATGGCACTGCCACATGCTGCTATTGCTCATGTATAAGGGGAGGTCACACTGAATACTCGTAGCCTACAGAAACTGTTTCCATTTTTTTAATACTGCATACAAATGTGATGTTTGCAAATGACATTGTGATCTGTAGTGAGAACAGGGAACAGGTAGAAGAGAACTTGGAGAGGTGGAGGTATAATCTGGAAAGGAGAGGAATGAAAGTCAACTGTAGTAAGACAGAATACATGTGTGTAAATGAAAGGGAGGCAGGTGGAACAGTCAGGCTACAGGGATCAGTGGTTACAAAGGTCCAGGAGTTCAGGTACTTGGGATCAACTGTCCAAGGAAATGGGGAGTGTGGAAAGGAGGTAAAGAAGAGAGTACAGGCAGGATGGAGTGGGTGGAGAAGAGTGTCAGAAGTGCTGTGTGACAAAAGGGTCGCAGCAACAGTGAAAGGAAAGATTTATAAGAGAGTAGTGAGACCAGCCTTGTTGTATGGCTTAGAGACGGTGGCACTGACAAAGAGACAGGAAGCAGAGCCGGAGGTGGCAGAACATAAGATGTTGAGGTTCTCTTTAGGAGTGTCTAGGGTGGACAGGATTAGGAATGAGATCATCAGAGGGACAGCACAGGTTGGAAAATTGGGAGACAAAATTCGAGAGGGAAGACTGAGATGGTTTGGACATGTCAGAGGAGGGATAGTGGATATATTGGTAGGAGGATGTTGGCGATGGAGCTGCCAGGCAAGAGACGGAGAGGAAGACCAAAGAGGAGTTATTTGGGTGTGGTAAATGAAGATATGCAGGGAGTTGGGGTGAGAGTAGAGGACGTGGAGGACAGGGTGAGGTGGAAACGTTTAACTCGCTGTGGTGACCCCTGATAAAGGGAGAAGCCGAAAGAAGAAGAAGATACAAATGTCCTGTATCTTCTTGTTGTATTCTGTTCTAAGAGACTGACAAATACTTATACATGTTCATTACACAATTGCTAGAACAATGGTATAGCTTATATAATGGTGGCCTAAGACTTTTGCACAGTACTGCATAGCTAGAAGTCCAATCACCTAGTTGATGGGTGCTCAGGTGGCACAGTGGCAAATCGCTGGCCCACCACAATGAAGATCTGGGTTTACGTTCTAGTCGGATCAGGCATCGCAAAGGCACAGCTGGCTATGTCTGATGAAGAGGAGGCGTGACAGGGAAGATCACCCCCTAGTTAAAACAGTGAGCCTTGTGATGGACTGGTAGCCTGTTTAGTGTGTACGCCCCATGAATTCCAGGATAGGCTTAGGATATTTACATTTACATTTACAGCATTTAGCAGACGCCCGTATCCAGAGCGACTTACAGTTGATACAGTCTTACAATCCAAGCAATTGTGGGTTAAGGGTCTTGCTCAAGGACCCAACAGTGGCAGCTTGGCAGAGGTGGGATTTGAACCCTGGACCTTCTGGTCCATAGTCCAGTACCTTACCCGCTAGGCTAGTGAGAGCATAGAGCCAGGTACAAGCCAAAAGCTCCTGCTATATTTCTTTAGCAATTGTGTCTGCTGTCATTTATACAGAAAGAAAGACAGAAAGAAGACAGAAAGAAAATCAAAATCGGCCAAAGTCAATCGGGCATAGTATCAGCACACCCTTAGGTACCTAGAATTCTCTATAAAGTTTAACATAAACCCTATCATAGATGCTTCACATTATATAAATCTGTAATAAATATTAAATACATGATGATTGAGTCCTTCAGTTCATTTCATCTGCTGAAGTCTTTGAAGGATATTTGGCTTCTTTATGGAGCGTTGGAGATTTTCCTCACTCACTCATTTACATTTATACAGAAAACAAATACAGCTCTGTCAGGGCAGACGCAGATATTTTCACACAACTCGGGCACACTCACACCTCGTTTCACCAGAGGAGGGGTACGAAGCAGAATGGTACCACTGAGCCATTATAGTTCACATCCCATGTTCTGCTGGGAAATCTTGGGTTTTGGTATTCATGTGGATTTCAATTTCCTACTTGAATAAGCCTAATTTCCTCTAACTATTTTTGTTTTGTTTGTTTAAGACCCAGATGTTTTGCTTGCTTAAACCAACCACAGAGCAGGTTTGTTGTAGAGGGTAACTTGCTGTGGTGGCTAATCTGGTGAGATGATAAATCACCTTTCTGACACCATTAAGTATTAGTAAATCACTTCATATTCCACTCCTCTTGTTGGACCCCAAGACTGAACACCATTCTGAATGGCAGTTCAGGGTTCAGCATGAACGATCTCACTAACACGTCATACTAAATACGGTACTGTGCAAAACTCTTAGGCCACCTTAAGATTTGTTGGTTTGCGCTTGGTATGACGGCCATATACATCCTGCAGTCATGTACTCTTTTCCACTGATCTTCCAATCTTTGTGAGCCTTAGCATATCTTAGCCTTGTCACTTTGTTCCCCTTCTGAAAAAGTTCCTTGCCTGCTACCCTGCCAAAAATAGACCATTCCTGATCAAGCTTCCGAGGGTAAAAGGGTCGACTTGGCATCCCGATGAAGTTGCTACTGCTCAAGTATCAAGAGGTGTCAAGTGTCAAGCTAAAGTGTCTTAGATATATCAAATACCTGCCACTGTAGCCAAAATAAGGCCATTATATTCTTGAGAAAACCATAGTATATCTAATCTAATGGTGTCCGAAGACCATTGCACAGTATAGTTACAGTAATTACACATGAGACTTGGCTGACACATTTGCTGACAACTTGCTAATGAATGCAGAAGACCTCAAACCTTGGTTCAGTACCAGCGTCCATTTCCCCAGCACATAAAGCAACCCTGGAGACCCATAGAGGTCTCTGGAGGCTGATGGTTGCTGACAGATCCCACAACAACAAATCTACAGATCAGTAAGCATACTGAGCCACACCTCTGCAAATTAGATCGGTTTCTTCACACGGCCACCTCTGTAGCCACCTCTTCGACTTCGGCAGTGAGCAGGGGGTGGAACAGAAAGTTAAAGGCAAAGGCAAAGGCATTCCGTGCACTGGCTCTCCAGTCCTGCTCTATTTTGACTTGTCGCCGCGTCTGCACCAGGGGTGAGGTACAAGTCCTGCAGTGAAGAGCTTTCAGCTCAAATACTGGCCACTTGCTGCCTAGCCTTCCTTCCAGGACCGTGCTGAATTCCACTACGCTGCCTGCGCTGAGTGCCAGCAGTACGCCCCGGAACTCGTTGCTCGCCCGCAGCACGATGTCTTTGGTTGCGTCCTCCTTATCCCCGAGAGGCATGCCCATGGTCACTTCGAATTTGTAGCGGTCGAATCGTTTAACGTGACACCTGTGATTTGCGAGTTCCTTGAGTTTGCAAAGCTCTTCAGCCGGTCCTGACTGGGTACCATTGCAGGTAGGATAGTCTTCCCCATAAAGGCACCGGACCCAGTCTGCTATAAGGCCAGGCAAAAGGTTGACGACGGCTTGAGCTCCGTTTTCGATTTCGGTCACGCGGACGTACTTAAAGCGGCCTTCCCAGGTAACTCGGTGGCCCTCGAGATGGCTGCAGAGGATCTGGGCGTGCGCCATGTTGCGTTCCTTCCAGGCACGGGGACCGCACAGCTCGCTGTACTGCTGCCAGGTGAGGGTGGAGTTATAGACCTTCATGCCCTCGGAGCGGTACACATAGAACCAACTGAAAAGCAGCAGAGCGGAGATCCACACCAGGATCAGTTTAACCATGCTACTCCGCCGTAGAGATCTGATCACGCCAAGAGGCGACATGCTGAAACGAGTCCACCAGCGCAACAAAACAGGCAGCACACAAACGCACAAAGTGACCGCCATCTTGGCCAGCTCCAGCGCCAGGAACCACTGCACTAACTGCACCAGCAACATCGCTGCCAGTGCCAGCGAAAGCACGGGAAGGGCAAAGAGAAAGAGGAAGTAGCCCACAGCCGTGCGCATTAGCCCGAGCAAGGTGGACTCGCGGAGCAGTGTCACGGACAGCTCGCACCAGACGAAGCACAGCAGGTAGGGCAGAAGCATGCTGTAAGACCCGTGCAGGCCTCGTGCTGTGCCCATGCGGACACAAAGGTACAAGACACAGAGGTACAGGACGCAAGGCACACCCACATGCAACACTAACCAGTCGAGTATATGCACGCTGAACCATGACCCTCCCACAAGGCGGCCCACCCAGCCACCCAGGAACCCGCTGGCGAAAGAGCAAACCGCAGATGCGAACTGGGCAATGAGGGCTAGTCTGGCATGCTCCTGTGCCGCTGGACGAAGGCTCAGGTAGCTGCTCACTGTGAAAAAGACCGCCACCGTGGCCAGCTCGGAACACAGCAGCCAGGACTTATCTGCCACCGGGAACGAGAGGACGAGGAAAAGTGCAGAGACCAGAAAGTACAGGTGAGGCTCCAGATGCGTCCACGTGAAGTTGGTTTCGGCTTGCTCCAGATCCAATCCCGGCTCGAAATGAGAAAGCATCGCTGTCAGCGTCTTGAAGTTGTCCCACGCCTTGCTGTTCTGGAAGACCCTCAGTGTGCAGATGACCATCGAGAGGAAGGAGAGGTAGAAGATGACGAGGGGAATTACAACGAGAAAGAATTCCAGAGTCAGGTTGGAGATGATGAAGAAGAAAATCAGGGTGTTGACATGGTGAGTCGGGATAAGGGCGCTGATCCACTGCATTCCAGCACGAGAAGCCCAGTCGATCAACACCTCCTTTACCTCGGTCACTGCATGCAGAGGGAACTTCAATATCTGGAGCAACACAAAGATGGCACATTATTAGGAACAGCTATACCCACCTACATTCATGTAATTATCTAATTAGCCAATCATGTGGCTAATCAGGTACAAACACAGCAGCTTCAGGTAATGTTCACATCAATCATCAGAATGTGATGTCACTGATTTTGACCATGGCATGATTGTTGGAGCCAGGTGGTCTGGTTTGGGTATTGCTATACCTGGTGATCAATGAGATTACAAGGCTGCAGTGCCTGTGACTGATCTCCTGACCAGCCTCCTGTCCCTCAGACACAGCCAATAGTGTCTACGTGCGATGTACAACCGTGAGCACCAGGACTCAAAACCGGTTCCGTACGACGATGGGTTAGCAGATTAGACCGATGCTAACCGGAGCTCTGCTTTGCTATTCACTCAAGATAATTCTCCTATTCTGTTCTGGTACCTTTTGATGGAGAGGCAACTCATCTGGGTTCTTGACAGGCTCTTCATCGTCATCATCATCGACCGCTGCTCCATCAAGAGCTGCTGATGGCGAGAAACCTTGAGCATAGCGCTTGGCATTTTCTACAAAATCCTCTACACCAACATACTGAGTTCCTGCAGAGAAAGATCTCATATTTAGACCCTTTTAACCCTTAAGACTTTCAAAACTACTCATAGAGCATGAAGTCTTACCGCTGCTTGACACAAGGCTTTCTAAGATCTTCCTCTGTTTCTGAGCTGTGCCTGACAGCGGGCTGTTTTGGGCACCATCTAGCAGAGCAGAAGGTAGATTAGAGAGAGAAGGCCCTAGTTACCAGGATAACTGCCTGTAAGATGTTTACCTGTTTCTGTGTTAACGTGGCTAATGTTTTCCAGCAGTTCTGAGGCGGTCACTTTTCGTTTTCTGTCTGGGTTGAGTTTCCAGTACATGCACAGCGCTGCTTTTCTCACGGCACGCTCAAAACGCGACTCTGAAGCCAAGGCACACGCTTCCTCTCTGTTCTCAGCTGTGATACCTGCCAAAACGTTTTTGGGGCTTTTTTCAGCATCTAATCCCAATTAGGTGAATTAGTTTAATAGGTCATTGTGAACGTATGGTATTTCTTCTTACCTTTTCCATTATGCAGGCAAAACTGCAGGAGTTTCACAGCGTCCCTTCGGCCATTTTTCGCTGCTAGCAGAAGCCACGTTACGGCTGTGACACTATTCACCTCTTCATCCTCATGCTCAGACAGTCGCAAGTAATATCTCCCAATCTGGAAAATAAATAAATAAATAAATAAATAAATAAATAGCCAATGAATTCAATATTTTTATCCAGTGTTCAGGTAGTTAATACTAATTCCTAGATCTGTTTACAGATTATGTATGTGTATCTTCTGACCTCTGTCTGTGCTTTGGAATTTCCATTCTTAGCTTGGTGTTTAAGCTCCTCTATGTTCAGCTCTTCTGGAATGTTCCCTGTAAGATTAGGGACAGAGAGAAAGGACGACACACAGACTGAACATTACCACACCACACCACTCCAGAAAACAAAGGTCACCAACTAGATTTAACTAAGCAAATAGTTAAGTAGTTAAAAACAAGGGTGATTATGTTGCAACCATGTCGAAAGATACGTCCTGTGGTCGTGGAAAAGATGCTAATCTGTTTCAGAAGGGTCAAATTGTGAAAGAGTGGTTCAGGGAGCATGAGACATCATTTTCATACACGGATTGGCCACCACTGAGCCCAGACCTGGACCCCATTGAGAATCTTTGGGATGTGCTGGAGAAGACTTTGTGCAGTGGTCCAAATCTCCCATCAATCAAAAGATCTTGGGGGAAAATGAATGCAACTTTGGACAAAAATAAATGTTGTGACATTGCAGAAGCTTGTGTAACGATGCCACAGCGAATGTGTGCCATAATCAAAGCTAAAGGTGGTCCAACCAAATATTAGACTGTAAGACCTCTTTTTTGGCCAGGCAGTGTATAACATTGTTGACGATTGGTCCCAAAAATTTCAAACTTGTATTCATCACCCCATAATACTCTTTTCCACTGATCTTCATTCCAATCTGTGAGCTTCATCTTATACATCTTAGCCTTTTCACCCTGTTCCCCTTCTGAAAACAATGGTCCATTCCTGACAATTTTTCATGTTTTATCTTTGTCAGAGCACTGAGGGCTATGGCACCTATCTACAGAGGAACACAGGGCTGGACAATCCCCCAAACCAGCCTCCACTCCTTCAGACAGCCAACTGTAGAAGAAGGCACCCCCGAGACTCAAAGTTGGGACTAGAAAATCACTGCTGTTTCAACATGCACTCTCTATTTATAATAATATGCCTAAACTTTAAAATGTATGCAGAAATAATTAAGTTTTTGTTCTCTGCAAAGCTTGTGACAGCCTTTGTGTATGCGTCCGAGAAACCTGAAGCTCTGTCCTGATTTAAATGTCTTTTTGCATGTGAAATCACACATGCAGGAGCCATTTGAAGATAAGTTTGGCATCAGTTGATAATGTGCATTTGTACTTCAAGATGTACTTCAAAGCTTCAAGATGTTTAAAAGACCTTTTCTCTTATATAAAGTACTGTGCATAAGTCTTAGGCCACCATTAGATTATATATACCATTGTTTTTATCAATGGTATAATGACTATATACAGTGGTATGAAAAAGTGTTTGCCCCCTTCCTGATTTCCCATTTGTTTGTCACACTTAAGTGTTTCGGAACATCAAACCAATTTAATTATTAGTCAAGGACAACACAAGTAAACACAAAATGCAGTTTTTAAATGAAGGTGTTTATTTTTAAGGGAGAAAAAAAATCCAAACCTACATGGCCCTTTGTGAAAAAGTGATTTCCCCCCTTGTTAAAACATAACTTAACTATGGTTTATCACACCTGAGTTCACTGTCTCTAGCCACACCTGTTCTTAATCAGGACATCCCTTAAATAGGACCTGCCTGACAAGTGAAGGACACCAAAAGATCCTTAAAAGCTACACATCATGCTGAGATCCAAAGAAATTCAGGAACAATTGAGAAGGAAAGTCATTGAGATCTATCAGTCTGTAAAGGGTTATAAAGCCATTTCTAAAGCTTTGGGACTCCAGAGAACCACAGTGAGAGCCATTATCCACAAATGGTGAAGACATGGAACAGTGGTGAACCTTCCCAAGAGTGGCCGGCCGAACAAAATTACCCCAAGAGTGCAGCGACGACTCATTCAAGAGGTCACAAAAGACCCCACAACAACATCCAAAGAACCGCAGGCCTCACCTGCCTCAGTTAAGGTCAGTGTTCATGCAAGAACATAAGAAAGAGACTGGGCAAAAATGGCCAGCATGGCAGAGGTCCAAGATGAAAACCACTGCTGAGCAAAAAGAGCATTAAAGCTCGTCTCAATTTTTCCAGAACACATCTTGACAATCCCCAAGACTTTTGGGAAAACATTCTGTGGACTGATGAGACAAAAGCTGAACACTTTGGAAGGTGTGTGTCCCATTACATCTGGCACAAAAGTAACACAGCATTTCAGAAAAAGAACATTATAGCAACAGTAAAACATGGTGGTGGTAGTGTGATGGTCTGGGGCTGTTTTGCTGCTTCAGGACCTGGAAGACTTGCTGTGATAAATGGAACTATGAATTCTGCTGTCTACCAAAAAAATCCTGAAGGAGAATGTCCAGCCATCTGTTCATGACCTCAAGCTGAAACGAACTTGGGTTCTGCAGCAGGACAATGATCCAAAACACACCAGCAAGTCCACCTCTGAATGGCTGAAGAAAAACAAAATGAAGACTTTGGAGTGGCCTAGTCAAAGTCCTGACCTGAATCCTATTGAGATGCTGTGGCATGACCTTAAAAAGGCCGTTCAGGTTCGAAAACCCTCCAATGTGGCTGAATTACAACAATTCTGCAAAGATGAGTGGCCAAAATTCATCCTCAACGCTGTTAAAGACTCATTGCAAGTTATCGCAAACTCTTGGTTGCAGTTGTTGCTGCTAAGGGTGGCCCAACCAGTTATTACATTGTAGGTTTAGGGGGCAATCACTTTTTCACACAGGGCCATGTAGGTTTGGATTTTTTTCTCCCTTAATAATAAACACCTTCATTTAAAAACTGCATTTTCTGTTTCCTTCTGTTGTCTTTGACTAATAATTATTTTGGTTTGATGTTACGAAACACTTAAGTGTGACAAACATGCAAAAAAAAACTAGGAAATCAGGAAGGGGCAAACACTTTCACACCACTGTACAGTATATTTATTTCTCAGTCTTTTTATTAGAACACAACCAGAAAACACAAGAAATTTGTATGCGGTATTAAAAATAAAAATAAACAGAAAAACAGCTTCTGTAGGCTACAGAGGCAAGTTTTTAGTGTGACCTCCCCTTACAACTGAGCAAGAGAAGCATCTGGCAGCTTCCTTGGGATACCAAGTTCAGTCTTCTACAATCTAAAGAAGCTTGATCAGGAATGGTCTTTTTGAAAGGGTAGCAGGCAAGAAACCACTTTTTCGGAAGGGGTGAAAAGGCTAAAATATGTTAAAGCTCAAAAATTGGAATGAAGATCTGTGCAAAAGAATATTATGGGCTGACGAATCCAAGTTAGAAATTTTTGTTTAAGACGCATGTTTAAGGGTTTGTTTGCTGACATGCTGAGGAGGAAGCATTACAGATTTCGGATGCGTTTTGAGTGCTACTTAGCTAGTCAATTAGATAGTCTCGCTATTCCCGCATTACTGATGATGAACTAGGGACACTACTAAGGAGTCAGTGATTCATTTTGAACACAACCATGTCTTCAGCATGTAAACTTTTGCAGCGTGCCGTTTGGATTGCATACATGGGGAAAATAAGCCGTGAAGGATCAACTCAGAAACGATCAGAATAATGGATTTGCAGAGTTTGACAAAACAAACAAAGTGGCTAAAGCTAACAAGAGTGCAGAGGCAACCCTTCTATATTTTTAACGGAGCATTTCGTTAATGGAAATAATGGTAATAATCAAACAAACAAACACACATCAGATATATATTTCTATTTACTCCCGACAGTAGAGTAAGCTATGCACCTATATAAAAGCAAGTCATCTCCCCCAATCTCCCCACCCAGTCAAAAATACCGTGACACCAGTAGAATCCTTAAAAATTCCGTGATATACATTTTTGGCCATACCGCCCAGCTCTAATGGTCATTATACCATTGCTAAAATAACAATTCTAACGGTGGCCTAAGACTTTTGTACTGTACTGTAAAGAGACTGCACCTGCAGGGGACGAAGCACCAGGTGGCATAGGTTCCGGGGTCATAGGGATGTCGCTGGTTGCATTTAGCTGGGAGCGGCCTCTCTGAGGGGTAGAATGAGGGCTCTGGGACACCTGAGGGGAGTTTGTGGATGCTGAAGAGGACGATGCTTGGTGAGAGGTGTGCCCAGATACAAGAGCTGCAAGAGAGATGGAAGCATCTGGGGAAGAGGGTGGGGACGCTGGAGGAAACGAGTCCATCTCTAATAGAAAAAAACAGACATAAAAGGAAAAGGATGAAAACTTTGGTCTTCGAGAATCATTTTACCAAATTGGTTCAAGTTATAAAACTAAATCTTTAAATTTGTATGGCTTTTTAGCAAAATCTCTGTTGGTATGTATATTGGACCAACAAATGTATTATTTAGCAGATGCCCTTATCCAGAGCGACTTACAATTGTTACAATCTTACAATCCAAGCAGTTGTGGGTTAAGGGTCTTGCTCAAGGACCCAACAGTGGCAGCTTGGCAGAGGTGGGATTTGAACCCTGGACCTTTTGGTCCATAGTCCAGTGCCTTAACCGCTAGGCTACCCCTACCCCCTATTAGGTCACATTTACTTCAAAACAATGTGACCTAATCACTCATCGTGTGGCCATGAGGATAGGAATAAAGTGTCCTGCTCTCTACAAGAAGGCTCAGTATATGGACTTAAACTGGCTGTATCCAAACTGTTACCTACAGCCTACAATAGTAGGACTGTCAAAATTAACATGAGACTTGAAGATTGAAAAAACACACATTCATAGGTCTGCCATGATTAATAACGATGTTGGTTGCATAATCGCGTACCAATGCTTCAGTCACTCCTATGTCCTAATGGTTTGGATGGCAAAAAACATTACAAGATTAGAGTAATGTGGGAAAAGTATGGCCATATTAGCTCATAGAGCCATTGTTACATTGTTTACCACAGTAAACACAAGCTCTATATACAGGGGTTAGACAATGAAACTGAAACACCTGTCATTTCAGACCACAATAATTTATTAGTATGGTGTAGGACCTCCTTTTGTGGCCAATACAGCGTCAATTCCTCTTGGAAATGACATACACAAGTCCTGCACAGTGGTCAGAGGGATTTTAAGCCATTCTTCTTGCAGGATAGTGGCCAGGTCACTACGTGATGCTGGTGGAGGAAAACGTTTCCTGACTCGCTTCTCCAAAACACCCCAAAGTGGCTCAATAATATTTACTATTTACTAATAAACTGGTGACTGTGCAGGCCATGGGAGATGTTCAACTTCACTTTCATGTTCATCAAAACCATCTGAACTCTGGTATGTCACCCATAATGCTGTGTGCATTTGCAATATTTTTGAGCAAAAACTGTGCTCTTACCCTGCTAACTGAACCTTCACTTACTGGTTCAATGTGCAATTAATGAAGGATTGCCACCAGACTGGTCCAATTTAGCCATGAAAACCTACCACACTAAAAATGGACAGGTGTTTTCAGTTTCATTGTCTAACCCCTGTATACAAGTACAGTGCTGTCCAAAAGTCTAAGGTCAACATTTAGATTAGATATACCACATTTTAAAGCAATGCGTATAATGACCATATATATATTATTTCTCAGTCTGTTTATTAGAATACAATTAAAAATGCAACCTCTTTCAATCTATATTCACCAGACCTTCTCCTCCTCTTACCCATTATGTTCCCCATTTTGTGAACTATAGTTTGATCCAGATTTTTCAGTGTAGGGGAATAATATACAGGGAACCGTTTCAGACACTTTTTGAGTTTGTGTTTCGGTAGTGAAGTGACAACAATGGGACAGAATTTAAAATGGAAACTATGATAAATCTTCACTTAGAAAGAAATCAAAACATTTAACATTTAGGGATTTGGGCTTGAGACAGCCATCTCCCAATAGAGAAAGCTGATTTTTTTAATACATTTATAGTCTTACTAAACTGAATAAATGCCTTTATTTACATTAGCTCATAACATAAATCATTATAAATACCTAGATTATGGACGCTTTTTTTCAATTTTGTTTTACTGTGACCTGCATTTTGACCTCCTTCGTTAGAATGGTCCATATACAATTAGCTGTCATAGTAACAGTCTCCAACCGTGCAACTAAAAGCACAATGAAACAGTTTCTGTGTTTGGTTCATAAATCCGTTCCATTTAAACCTCCTCTTGCTTTTTACAGCTTTCATGTGAAACACACACATTGCAATCTGACCACATATTTCGTTTCACGCATTGTATATTTAGATTGTATCCTGACAAAATAAGAACCTCCTGTATTTACACTTTACTGTTATGCAAAAAAATTGGGATCCCTAGTCAAAATCCATGGTTGGTTGATTTTTCCAAAAAAAATATAGCATCTTCTAGAGGGAAAAATGTTAAATATGACATAGCTCTGCCAACTTCCTTGTATCTACTGTAATATACAGTCGTATGAAAAAGTTTTGGGCACCCCTGATAAAGGTTTCATGATTTTAGTTTATAAATCATTGGTTGTTCAGATCAGCAACTTGAGTTGTTAAATATATCATATAGCAGATGAACACCGTGATATTTGAGAAGTTGGAAATGAAGTTTATAGGATTTACAGAAAGTGTGCAGTAATTATTCAAAACAAAATTAGGCAAGGTGCATAAATTTGGGCACCCCAACAGAAAAATGACATCAATATTTAGTAGATCCTCCTTTTGTAGAAATAACAGCCGCTAAAAACGCTTCCTACAGCTTCCAGTCTGGATTCTGGTTGAAGGTGCTTTGGACCATTCTTCTTTAGAAACATCTCCAGTTCAGTCAGGTTTGATGGTTTCCGAGCATGGGGACAGCCCACATTTTCAGTAAGGATTCATGTCATGGTCTGGGGGGACTGAGATGGCCATTCCAGAACGTTGTACTGGTTCCTCTGCATGAATGCCTTAGTAGAGGTAGCAGGACACAGTAGCAGGGTTTGGGGTCGTTGGCCTCGGTGCAACTTTGGTCACTGGATTCTTGAACATGTTTCTCAAGAATCTGGAGATTTAATTGGAATCCATGCGACCCCTCAACTTTAACAAGATTCCTAGTACCTGCACTGGCCACACAGTCCCACAGCATGATGGGAACCGCCACCAAATTTTACTGTGGGTAGCAAGTGTTTGTCTTGGGATGCTGTGTTCTTTTTCCGCTCCTTGTTATGTCCAAATAACTCAATTTTAGTTTCATCAGTACACAGCACTTTATTCCAAAATGAAAGCTGGATTGGTCCAAATGTGCTGTAGCACACCTCAAGTGACTCTGGTTTGTGGCGTGTCTGCAGAAAAGGCTTCTTCTGCATTACTCTCCCATACAGCCTCTCCTTGTGCAAAGTGCGCTGTATAGTTGAACGATGAACAGTGACACCATCTGCAGCAAGATGAGGTTGTAGTCTTTGGAGGGTGGTCTGTGGCTTGACTATGACTGTTCTCACCATCCTTCGCTCTGCCTATCTGAGATTTGTCTTGGTCTGCCACTTCGGGAGTTCCTTAACTAGAACTGTGCCTGTGGTCTTCCATTGCCTCACTATGTTCCTCACAGTGGAGGAAACTGACAGCTGAAATCTCTGAGAGAGCTTTTCCCTTTCCCTGAACCATGATGTGACCAACCTTTGTTTTCAGGCCATTTGAGACTTGTTTTGAGGCTCCCAGAGAAGATGCAAAAGAGGAGAAAAACTTCCAAATTGGCCACCTTAACCCTTTCTCATAGTTGGATTCACTTGTGTATGTAGATCAAGGGTCAATGAGGTTACAAAACCAATTTTGTGTTCCAATAATTAGTGCTAAAGGTATTCAAATGACAAGGGTGCCCAAATTTATGCACCTGCCTAATTTTGTTTGAATAATTACTGCACACTTTCTGTAAAACCTATAAACTTAATTTCACTTCTCAAATATCACGGTGTTCATCTGCTATATGATATATTTACCTGAAATTGCTGAGCTGGACAATCAATGATTTATAAAGAAAAATCATGAAAATTATCAGGGGTTCCCAAACTTTTTCATACGACTGTATATGTAATATTATAATACAGATAGTTCAGGTTTTCAAATTTGACTGGATAACCCACACTCAAAGCTGTTGTAAAGTAGATTATACACATACACCTGTGATCGCTTCACAGCAACTGAATTCTGTATTAATGGACCAAGTTTTTCTCTATTTCACTAGTTCTATGGAATTTACAACTTCATGCCATAATGTCAGTGTTCAATAAATCTCAGTGTTCAATAATCAAATAAATAAATAAATGTCAGTGTTCAATAATCAGGACTGCTGCATCTGTTGTTTATGTAGTTCTCTCTCTTGTAGAATGTAGTAATATCTAGTAATGGCACATGCCTATTATATACACTCACCTGTCACTTTATTAGGGGCACCTGTTCAACTGTCTCGTTAACACATACTGAAATCAGCTAATCACATGGCAGCAACTCAATGCATTTAGGCATGTAGACATGGTCAATATGACCTGCTGAAGTTTGAACTGACCATCAGAATGGGGAAGAATGATGTTTTAAATGTCTTTGAACATGGCACAGTTGTTGCTGCTAGACAGGCTGGGGTGAGTGTTTCAGAAACTGCTGATCTGCTGGAATTCTCACACATAGCCATCTCTAAGGTTTACAGGGAATGGTCCGAAAAAGAGAAAATATCCTGTGAGCGGGATTTCCCTGAGAGAAAATGCCTTGTTGATGCCCGAGGTCAGAGGAAAATGGCCAGACTGGTTCAAGCTGACAGAAAGGCAACAGTAACCCACATGACCACTCATTACAACTGAGGGATGCAGAAGAGCATTTTTAAACGCACAACATGCCAAACCTTGAAGCGGATGGGTTACTGTAGCAGAAAAACACTCGCAACTGAGGATACAATTCTCACAAGATTTTTAACTTTGACTCCATGACTTTAGTTTCGCTCTTAGATTTATCATCATACCCGGGCCACTTAATGTCGATGTGCATACTTCACATTCTATTCGAACTTTGACTCCATGACTTTAGTTCGCTCTTAGATTCATCAATCATCTACGCCGCCCAAGGAGGTTGGGTCACCTTTTTGAGTCTTGGTCCTCCCAAGGTTTCTTCCTAGAACTAGGGAGTTTTTCCTTGCCACTGTCGCCCTAGGCTTGCTCAATTTGGGATTGGACGTAGTTATTAGGAGATAATCTAAACTTGTAAAGTTGCTTTGAGACAATGCTCCATTGTAAAAAGCGCTATATAAATAAATCTGACTTGACTTGACTTGACAAGATCACCAAATTGGACAACAGAAGACGTTGCCTGGTCTGGTAAGTCCCGATATACGAATGGTATAAACAATATGGATTCATCCTGCCTTGGTGATGGTGGAATGGTGTGGGCAATACTTTCTTGCCACACTTTGAGCCCCTTAACACCAATTGAGCATTGTTTAAATGCCACAGCCTACATGAGTATTGTTGCCGACCATGTTCTTCCCTTTACGACCACAGTGTACCGATCTTCTCATGGCTACTTCGAGCAGGAAGTGTTGGCATTCCCAGCATGGTAGGCACAAATCACCAATTGGGTCACATGTTGCACCACATGTGACCCAATTGGTGATTTGTGCCTACCATGCTGGTGCAAATCATGTGCAAGAGTGACCTGACTGGGCTTAGGCACGTCTCAGAATTTATTTTATTCAACGTTGACTGGTAACAGTCCTTAACAGGGTTTGTAATCTGTCTGCACTTTCAAGTATTTTCCGATTATACACTCAGCGCCAAGAGGGGTTGCTGCAGCATCTCTAATTCCCATGTTTACGTATTCAGGACACATTTCACATGGGGTAACAGGGCGAGGAAGTCGGGACTTTCCCAGGAGAATGGAGTATGGATTGGAAAGGGTGACAGTGAGACATTATTATCTGTGTAAAGTCCCTGGCACCAATACAGAGCACAGCTTCAAATATCACTGCTCCCCTGTCCCTCAAACCTCGTAGTGAACACTCAATCACAGCGACATAGGTTAAGGATGTTACTGATTGGTTATTCAGTGTAGTAACAAATTATACTGTTTAAATAACTTGATCTCTATTGCCATGGTGCCATCCTAGTGTCACTGTGTTTACTTTAAATGTTTTAAATCCCCTACATTCACACTGCTGTGTTGGGTTGTTGTATTGTCTTGTTGCACCGTTGGCCTATATATAAGTATACCAGTTATACTGAGGAATGACAATAAAGACGACAAGTAACTTGCCAATTAAATGCTCAGCCTTTCTGTCATTATATATCAATGGTTTTGTGAACATCACACAAAATGTCTCCAGTTTCAATGCCACTTCATTTTGAACACTCAACAAGCCCAAATATCGTGTAGTGTATCTTGAACGCACCACGATACAATGTTTTGCCCTATCGCTCATTCCTAACTCTCTACACACTTAATGGCAATGTGCAACAAAAGACGTGCTGTTCTTTATTAAGCATCATTCAGCAAATAAAAGCTTAAGTTAATACTTAAAAAAATACGATAAAACTCAAATGTCTTCGAATAAGCGCCACACATGCAGCGACACTAAGGCTACATTCACTTACCCAGTCCTTCTCGGTTCTGATCACTTATTCCACTCTCTCAGACAAAAAAAAAATCAGTCGATCATATTTCGTTTCACTATTGTTTGTGTTAAGATCCTGAGCATTACAAGAGAATGACTCGATCTAAAGGTGAAGCTGCACACAGCTGTTCATCCCAATAAAGCCGCCCACTTCTGTTGGACCGCACAACAAAAGCATCAAACTTCCCCTGTCCGCACAGAAAGGCAAAATAAAAGCCCTTACGTTGGCGCTTCCCTGGTCAACGTTGTGCTGATTTTCTAAATTGCAAACGTATGGAGGGAAACAACCACATTTGTAACATTTTTTGCAAATATTATAACGTATACGTTTAGTTATGGGCTCTAACATTAAGTAATGATTAAATATTATTTATATTAGAGCTAGTTGTGTTTATACTAATGAGGATATTACATTTTTGGAGCGCTTTTTTTTTTTTTTTTTTTGCTTTAATCGATGTGGGAAAGGCAGTTGTGAGTTGGATAAACACTGTCCCATCCTCTCGACATGGCCGCATGGGAAAATCCCACAAGGTTGATAGGTTTTGAAATGCTGGCTCCAGCTAGTCAAGCGTCGATGACCATGCCACGTTCGAAGTCGCTCAGGTCGGTTGATTTTCCCATTTTTATGTGGCTTCATGCTGAAAGTGATTCACAGAAACATTGCTCACTTGATTATGCGGGACTATGGCAGGGTCATCTGTCCAATTTCTAATTCCTAGACCTAGAAAGCGGCGTGAACGAAAGTGTCATTAACCGATGTGAGCAGTAGATGGCGGTGTTATGAATGAAATAAGAGCAAGAGTTCAGCACGCATAATTAACGCACTAATAATTAGTGTTTTCGTTAAATTGATATAACCGAGAGTGATCACAAAATTACATACGAACCTTTATTGTTATTTATAAGTTATATATATATTATTCTTATTTAAGTTCCACAGAGACTCATGAACGGACATAACGATTTAAACCTCGATTTTAAATTTTTTGTTTCTCCACGGAAACTCAAACACTCATCTGATGTAAAAATGTATACAGCTGTGAAAAATACCTTTTACAAATTAATATGAAACCAATCACATTAATTTAAAAAACAAACAAAAAACAGGATATGTTGTGTTAAGTGTTAGCATACACATTGTGCTAGCGTCCCAGATAAGTTATGCAACATGTCGTGATTTTAGACATAAAATAATACTAAGCTTGTTTATTTAGAAATACATATGCTGTATGACCAAAAGTATGTAGCTCCCCCTTCTAATAAGTGATCTCTGTTATTTCAACCACTGCTAATAGGTTCATGTTCTCTAAAGACAAACAGTGCCCTGTAGAATCAGTTACACAGAATACCTTAGTGACTATCAATATGACACTTGGAAAGGTTTCCACCACCAACAAGTCAACTTTCTACTCTGCACTCATAAAACAGTGTCCATAAAGAAAGGTTTGCCAAGTTTGATGGATAGCTTGGTTTCCTTGGACAGACTCCAAACTTTCACCCAGTAAGACACCTTTGAGATGGATTGAAATAAGAACTGTGAATCAGGACTTAGTGTAAGATCAGTGTCTGATGTTACAAAATGAAGTGGAAAGCTTTTGTAGCAGCAAAACAAACTCCTTACTAATACTCATGTTTGTCCCAGGGCTGTGGTGGTGCAGCAGTTAATGTACTGGAATATGGACCAGAAGATCCAAGGTTCAAGCTCCAGCACTGCCAAGCTGCCACTGTTGAGTCCCCGAACAGGCAGTTAACCCACAATTGCTTGGACTGTACAATGTCAGATTGTATCAGATACCAAATGACTAAATGTAAATGTCTTTTGGATGTAGGTTTTGGGTGTCTACAAACATCTGGTATATCATGTATGACTTTATACATGTATGGCCAAACAGTTGCAGCACCTGATTGCAATATGTTTGTTTGCCAGACTTAAAACACTAAAAAAGGAAACAAAACTCTATAAGTGCAAAAAGAATGCTGTCAGTCAGTTTATATTTAGTAACGACCCTTATTGCAGAAAGGAGCCTGTAGGTGGTGAATATACAGCATACTGTACTGCGTGCTGGAAGATGAACCGCATGCCCATCTTGAGACGTCTAGCAGAGGGCAGCAGGTTTTCCTCAAGCATTTCATCAAGGATATGGGTGTACTTGGCAGCATCTATTTTCCCTACAGTCTTGACCAACTGCCCCATCATTTTGAGAAAAACACTCCCACAGCACAGTTTTACCACCACCCTGCTTCACAATAGGTATAGTGTATGTCATGTTGTGTTGCGTTTTTGTGAAACATAGTGCTTGGATTTCAGTCCATAAATCCAGACTTGGTGTAATCTGATCTCAAAAACGCTTGCGATACGACCTCAGTGCGGTATATATATATTTTTTTTTCAGAAGGGCCTTTGCCACCCTGCCATAGAGACGAGCTTTGTGTCAAGCTTGTGAGACTGACCACCTCAGCAATAACACCTTGAAAGTCCTACAAAGTCACCACTGGCCTTATGGTAGCTTCTCTGATCAATATCCCAATGGCTTTCTCTAGGGACTACTCAAGTTAGACAAGGTGTTGGTCGTGCCATACACTTTCCATTCTTACTATTGCTTTGAATAATATTCAGAGGATAGCTAAAGCCTCTGGAATCATTATATACCATTAATGTGTGTCTAACAATCCATACAGTAAATGAATTCTTTGTGCTAGCCAGCTTTATTTTGAAGTAATCAAAACCACTAGATTTGATGTCACTTGGCGTGGTGTATATTCCTGGAAGGTGATTGGTTGTATCTGAGCAAGTTTGCAATGCTTACTCTAAAGGGGTGATCCCAAACCAGTTGTTTTACTAATTAGATTTTAGTAGTTGATCAAAGTTCTTTTTTATATTTTAACTTATACTTTAACTATTTTAATGTTTGAAGGTTAACAGGTGGAAATCCAGGTGGAAACATTTAGATTTTATTTATCTTCATTTTCAGGATGTAATGTGACCAAAGGTGAGGTTGACAGGTAATGATCATTTTCTATAGACAATATATTAGATGGGGCATGTGAACTTTGTTCTCTCAAATGTACAGTAGAATCAGATTCCTGTGGTGTAATCGACTTCTTACAGAGGAAACGGAACCCTATTAGACTGAAAGGCATGACATAATTACACTAACTTTGTCAACATATGGCTCCAATTAACGTCTTTCCTGTTGGTGGGCTCCTCTATTAGGACAACTCATCTCATTTTATTTTATTTTTGGAAGTTGGTGCCACATCTCATGTTAGTCATAATGGTCAGAAGATGCATTCTTGCCCCACCTAGCAGTGTCCCACACGTGTTTGTGCAAGCTGATCCATTATTTAGTCTTGAAACCACCACAGTACGAGAGAGAGGGGGGTGCAACTATTCAATCCTGTTGTAGCTTAACTCTAGCAGGGTTTAACTGAACACTAGGTCCATTCTCAGGTACAGACACACACAGTAGACACCTCACAAGCTTACAGGCTTTGTTCAGTTATGCAGGCCATAGCTAAAGGTTTTATATAATGAACTTCTTATATGAGTAAGAATGGATATCTAATCTTGGCTAAGAGAGGAAAGAAAGGAAAGTGTGACTACATAATGCGAGCCACTATTTTATGACTAAGGTCTGCTGACATGTGAGGATGCAGTGTGTGCATAGCCTCGGTTTGTATCCTGCATATGGTGCTAATCAAGCATGCTGTAATGCCTGTGTTCGGCTTCACTCAGACATAATGTTACACACTGACAGTGTGTATGTGTGTGTGGACAAGAAAATCTGGGTCACACTCATGGCATTACAGTGGTGTTTCTGAGGCTGATTTTCCACATCACTCAGTAAGGAAACAGTCTCACTGTGCCTCTTATCCTATTCACTTTTATAAGGTGAACGTGTGAAAGGTCCTGGACTCGTTCATGCTCAACGGAAGTTCTAACCACTCCTAGTACAGGACTTTAATTGGCTTGTTTAGGTTGGGGCCAGATTGTTTCTTCACTTCTAAAGTTATACGTTGGATGTAATTCATACATAAAAATACATAAGCTTTGTCAGTAAGGTTCTAACGGCAATGTGTATATTACCTAAAGGATGATCTGTCTGTGGACATTTATAATAGTAATATACAGTACAGTATCAAATACATATTATAATTTCCAGCCCATGCTTGATGTTACTATTTTACGTGACAGTAATTTATTATTTGAGCTGATGGTCCACTTGATCATTTTACGGGATGGTTCAATTGACAATGCCTGTTATCTTATTTTAATTGATGGTCCAATTTACCAAGCGCCAAATGGTCCAGTTTACCCAGTGTTTCCCATTGTTTTGCCTGATGGTTCAATTTACCATTTTATCTGATAATGGTCCAATTTACCATTTTTTCTAAGGTTCAATTTACTTTTTTACCTGATGGACCAATTTACCCATTGGTTCAACCTACAATTTTACCTGATGGTTCAATGTAGCATTTTACCTGGTGGTCCTATTGACCATTTTACCCAATGGTCCAGTTTACATTTCGCCCGATGGTCCTGCTTAACATTTTACCTGATGGGCCAGGTTATTCTTTGACCTGATGGATCAATTTACCCATTGGTTCAACCTACAATTTTACCTGATGGTTCAATGTAGAATTTTACCTGATGGTTCAATGTAGCATTTTACCTGGTGGTCCTATTGACCATTTTACCCAATGGTCCAGTTTACATTTCGCCCGATGGTCCTACTTAACATTTTACCTGATGGGCCAGGTTATTCTTTGACCTGATGGATCAATTTACCCATTGGTTCAACCTACAATTTTACCTGATGGTTCAATGTAGCATTTTACCTGGTGGTCCTATTGACCATTTTACCCAATGGTCCAGTTTACATTTCGCCCGATGGTCCTGCTTAACATTTTTACCTGATGGGCCAGGTTATTCTTTTGACCTGAATGGATCCAATTTACCCATTGGGTTCAACCTACAATTTTACCTGATGGTTCAATGTAGAATTTTACCTGATGGTTCAATGTAGCATTTTACCCAATGGTCCAGTTTACATTTCGCCCGATGGTCCTGCTTAACATTTTACCTGATGGGCCAGGTTATTCTTTGACCTGATGGATCAATTTACCCATTGGTTCATCCTACAATTTTACCTGATGGTTCAATGTAGCATTTTACCTGGTGGTCCTTTTTACCATTTTACCCGATGGTCCTGCTTAACATTTTACCTGATGGGCCAGGTTATTCTTTGACCTGATGGATCAATTTACCATTTTACCCAAAGGTCCAGTTCGTCTGATGGTCCAACTTATCATTTTACCTGATGGTACACTTTACCATTTCCCCTGCTGGGTCAGTTTACCACATCCTGATGGTCCAGTTTACAACTTTGCCTGAAGATCCATTTTCCCTGATGGCCCTTTTACCTGATTGTCCAATTTACCTTTGCCTCTTCATTTCACTATGATTTATTATTTAAACAAAAACAAACGGATGATATAACACGGGCTATTATATTACAAATTTAATGTAAGAATATATTAGACTTGCTGCTTTACTTATTGCCATATATTAAATATATTAGAAAGCTTGTCCTCCCCCTGCCCCCGGTAACCGGTCTGCTGCCCGGTAATGCCTTACAGGTTTCCGTTTTGGGTGACGTCGTTCAGGGTAGGCGGGCAGAGAATTGGTGTGCCGGTGAGCGGAACAGCCGGTGGGAATTTTCTCCTCCTGAATGTGTGTTTGGGAATCGGATGAACCCCTGTGGGTGATGCTGTCACCCCCTCTGTAAAGCCGCACCGCAAACCGTCAGCTCGCGCCGCACCACGCCGGACACGCTGGACTTGGTGGCAGTAAGAGCGGTTTGGTCACCGCAGGAGCGCGGGACGCATCGGCCTGATCGGACAGCGCTCGTGGAATCGATTAAGGTACCACGTTTCTAAATAACAAGATCTTACTCTGGTACCTATTTAATCCATGTAGTGCCCTTCATTAATAACTCATTGGCTCCACTGCGTCTGAGTTACGTTGGAACGGACTGCTCGTGCCTCCGCCCCACGCTTTGCATTTACTAATGTGCTTTATTACAGTCCATACCTAAACCTAGACCTAGAATACATTTAATGAATGGATACAACTATGAATGGTGTCTGATGTATAACATAACCGGGCGTGCCTCATACACTGACCGTATCGATCATGCTGCTCCTATCTTGCGCTTGCTGCGTTGCCAGATTGTTCCGATTAATTGACTGGTGCTGATTACAGTAGCTATATGCATGTACAGTGAATGATCTCAATCTTGTAGGTGTCCTCTAAAACAGGTTTGTCAGATTACAGTCCAGGAGCGACAGAGAATATACTTCTATCACACAGCTCATCAGATGATGAATATATTGACAGGCTGTGTGATAGAAGCGAAAACACATGTTTGTTGGCACCTGGTTTTGACACCGGTAGATGTCACATATACTGCTGGAGGAGATCTGATGAAGTAATTACTGTTAGGCCTGATCTTGCCTAAAATAAAATGGTGAAATGGGCGGTTGTAAAATTGCGCTGGAAACTGCAACCTGGCAACCCGGTCTCTACTCGCCTTCACACCCAGTTTCAGCAGAATTATCCAGGCAGTGATGCATCTTCTAGCTGGGGATGTAACCTGATGTAATGAGCCTCCGATGCAGTAACTGCAACATGTACAACCCTGCTTTGCAAAGTCAATGTACTGGCTGAAATGATCCAAGCTATTATGAATGAGCTTCTCCATCCTTCAGCTGTCACTGCAAACTAGCATCTTACCACATTAAGGCCCTAATTGGTTATGCACAACTTTGTGAATATATTTTCCAATGCATTTCCTTTTACACTGACCCAGAAATTAACTTGTAATTTAGCAGGTTGGTAGGCTTATATGTGAATGCACCTTAGAGGCTGAGATAGCTGGCATGGCAATTCACCGAATGAGACGTAGTTCTAGGGCAATTACTAGGTCAACTTGTATGTAAACAAAAACTCATGCAGTACTGTGCAGAAGTATTAGCCATTCTCTACTAATCAATTTATGTTCTGCTTATTCTTTCTTTAAGTTTTAGTGGACGCTGCACTTTTGTAGTTCCACAATTACAGACTGTAGTCCATCTGTTTCTCGACATATTTTGTTCGTCCCCTTTACTAATGGTCCTAATGGTCAGGACTCTCACAGATCAGGTACTATTTGGATGGTGGAACATTCTCAGCACTGCAGTGACACTGATGTGTTGAGCTGGAGTTTTTAAACACTGTTAACTTACTGTCCAATTTATTATAGACAAACACTTTATTGCTCCACCTTGTAGAGTCAGAGACAGCAGCTCATCTGTTGCTGCATAGTTTGCGTTAATCATCCTCTAATACTTCTTCGGTGCTCACAGGATGCTGCCTACAGGATGCTGGTGGTTGGACATTTTTGGCAGGTGGATTATTTTTGCTCTAGCAGTGACACTGAGGTAGATCAACACCACTGCAGTGTCTGATCCACTCGTATCAGTGCAACACACACTAACGCAACTCTGAGCCATAAGTGTTTGAGTGGCACAGTGGGCTGATGTGCTAGTTCATCAGTTGGGCATCACACAGGTATGATTAGGCTGTACCTCAGAGAGGGGGAGGCAGACAGTGAGATTATCCCCCAGTACTGTAACACCAACCCTTACCTAGCCCTGCACGGAACTGGTGCCCTGTTCAGGTACCTGTGAGTTGTGAATTCCAGAAATAGAGACTGGTGCTGCCCAGGACCCTAAGCAGGTTTAAAGTCTTCCTCTTGTTCAACATGAGTGCTTGACCTCATAGTCATGTTCTAATATCTAGTGGATTTTTTATTCAGATGATTGAAGCCAAGAGAAAACATCATGCGAATCTGTATTAGTCATTTTGAAAAGTTTGTGTGATCAAAATAAGTAAACCACCACAACTTTGGTTGTATGAAGACTAACTGCTACTTTGCCTTGAGCATATAGTGGTGTGAAAAAGTGTTTGCCCCTTTCCTGATTTCCTATTTTTTTGCATGTTTGTCAGTGTTTTGGAACATCAAGGCAATTTAGATATTAGTGAAAGACAACACAAGTAAACACAAAATGCAGTTTTTAAATGAAGGTGTTTATTATTAAGTGAGAAAATAATCCAAACCTACATGGCCCTGTGTGAAAAAGTGATTGCCCCCTAAACCTAATAACTGGTTGGGCCACCCTTAGCAGCAACAACTGCAACCAAGCATTTGCGATAATTTTTACAGAGTTGTGGAGGAATTTTGGCCACTCATCTCTGCAGAATTGTTGTAATTCAGCCACATTGGAGGGTTTTCAAACATGAACGGCCTTTTTAAGGTCATGCCACAGCATCTCAATAGGATTCAGGTCAGGACTTTGACTAGGCCACTCCAAAGTCTTCATTTTGTTTTTCTTCAGCCATTCAGAGCTGGACTTGCTGGTGTGTTTTGGATCATTGTCCTGCTGCAGAACCCAAGTTCGTTTCAGCTTGAGGTCATGAACAGATGGCCGGACATTCTCCTTCAGAATTTTTTTGGTAGACAGCAGAATTCATAGTTCCATTTATCACAGCAAGTCTTCCAGGTCCTGAAGCCAGCCCCAGACCATCACACTACCACCACCATATTTTACTGTTGCTATAATGTTCTTTATCTGAAATGATGTGTTACTTTTGCGCCAGAGTTCAGCTTTTGTCTCGTCAGTCCACAGAATGTTTTCCCAAAAGTCTTGGGGATCATCAAGATGTGTTCTGGAAAAACTGAGATGAGCTTTAATGCTCTTTTTGCTCAGCAGTGATTTTCATCTTGGAACTCTGCCATGCAGGCCATTATTGCCCAGTCTCCTTCTTATGGTGGAGGCATGAACACTGACCTTAACTAAGGCAAGTGAGGCCTGCAGTTCTTTGGATGTTGTTGTGGGGTCTTTTGTGACCTCTTGGATGAGTCGGCCGGCTACTCCTGAGAAGGTCCACCACTGTTCCATGTCTTTGCCATTTGTGGATAATGGCTCTCACTGTGGTTCGAAATGGCTTTATAACCCTTTTTCAGACTGATAGATCTCAATTACTTTCTTTCTCAATTGTTCCTGAATTTCTTTGGATCTCGGCATGATGTGTAGCTTTTAAGGATCTTTTGGTGTGCTTCACTTTGTCAGGCAGGTCCTATTTAAGTGATGTCCTGATTGAGAACAGGTGTGGCAATAATCAGGCCTGGGTGGCTAGAGACTGAACTCAGATGCGATAAACCATAGTTAAATTATATTTTAACAAGGGGGGGGCAATCACTTTTTCACACAGGGCCATGTAGGTTTGGATTTTTTTGTTCTCCCTTAATAATAAACACCTTCATTTAAAAACTGCATTTTGTGTTTACTTGTGTTGTGTTTGACTAATATTGAAACTGGTTTGATGTTCCGAAACACTTAAGTGTGACAGACATGCAAAAAAGTATGAAATCTGGAAGGGGCAAACACTTTCTCACACCACTGTATAAACTAAAGCTTCTTTATAGCCTATTCTGATTTTTTTTATTAAAACTTAAACTTTATTAAAAGCTGGTATGCTTGTCTAGCATGCTAGTAGTGCTGTAAGTAGTAACTTCCCTGACAGGCTGGCTGACTAGCTACTGCTCTAATTCACTGCTCCTTTAGTGTGTGTTTCCTTTCCCTGCTGCCGTAAGAGCTTTTATTTTACGTCATACCTAGGTGGCTTATATAAAAATAGTCTACTGCAGCCTTAGATCAAACTGCTAATGTGTGCGAATACTCTTTCTGTGAGAACAAGCAGACACATCAACCAAAATCGCAGACCCAATAAACCACTTCCACTTTTGCAAATTTGAATAATGACATCCTATTAAAACCAATTCTGGGAAGTAACCTAAAACAGATGAACGGCTGGATTCTGGGAAGTTTCAGCTCAGATTTTAGAAAGATAAGACTGCTATTTCATTTTTTTTAGTGCATATCTAAAAAAAAACCAAACTTGCAGATATTATAAAAGATTCACTAAATCCAATGATGACCCCCTGAAGAAGTGAATTCTCTCACCCACTCATTTTAGGGTAAAAACTTTTCTGCTTTTTTGTGGTGTAACCATGTAAAGATTTACTAGGGGTGGGTTATATGACCAAAATCTTCTATTATGGTATATGTATTATAGTATATATAATGCTTCACATATCACATTTATGGTATATTCATACACTTATACACACATTCCCATGCTAAGGGCACATTGGGAACTCCAGCCTGAACAGGAGTACCCGGAGTAAACCCATGCAGGAACGTTGAGGACATGCAGACTCATAAAACAACATTTTTGGCTAGTCCAATTAATTACTAGATGGTTACTTGAGAGGCAACCTGTCAACATATAGATGCAATATATCAGGTGAAATGGGGAGGCACAGTGGCTTGGTGGTTAGCACCGTCTCCTCACAGCGAGAAGATCCTGGGTTCGACCCCAGGCTGGAGCAGCCTGAGTCCTTTCTGTATGGAGTCTGCATGTTCTTTTCTGTGTCCGTGTGGGTTTACTCCGCATGCTTCGGTTTCCTCCCACAGTCCAAACACATGCATTAGGTTAACTGAATATGCTAAATTGGCCCAAACTGAGAATATATGACTAGTTTCAATATAATCTTGAGTGTTGATATAACCTTGTGTCTTTCGTTGAATGGCCTTTGATGCTGAAGAGCAACGTTAAATAAAACTATATATAAATATCAAGTATATAACAGTAAAAATGAAATAAATGATAATGATCATGTAATGATTAAAGCTGGTAACAGGAGAAATGTCTGCTAATAAAAGTCTACTACAAATATAGTAATGGCACAGTCCTGAAATTAGGAATTAGTTATGAATGAACGACTTTGACAACATTACATTTAAGTATAGTGAAGATTCACTAATGGTTTAAATGATAACTTTCCCAAAGTCCATTGTGCAAAGTGTCTGTTATGTCTGAAAGGGCATATTACCTTGTAAAAGCTGCATTCAAGGTACCTGGGTATTGAGTGTGAAGGAGGCTTAGTAGAAAGAGAAGAGGTACTGGAGAGGTGCAGGAACCTCTGGAGTAGTGTGTAGGGTGTGGTTCTGCTTAGGTACAAATTACCACACCTGATCCAGCTTAAGAGTTCCATAAACTGCATTAATAATAATAATAATCATCTGTGTTGAACCAGGGAAATCCTGAACAGGTCCAGGGATGCAGGATCAGATTTAAGAACAACCTCTGAAAGATGCAGTGGTGTTTTCTTATTCTTTTAATCTCCGAAACACACCTGGCGATAAATATATTGAGCTATGTCCAAATGGTATCTAACACATCCTTCTATGAAACCCAACAAATGTATGACCTAAGTAATGAAGTACTTTGTCCACCTCTGTGCACCACCCAAGCGCTTAAGTGTACATACAACTCAGAAATGTGTTTACAGACAATGATGTTATGCAATACAAAACATACTTCTTTATTAATTGTGTAGCTGCCTAAATTGGAGTTTTACAAGTGAATATTTCAGAACAGTATGTCTTTTAACTTTGGCGGCACCGTGTTAATTGGAATGTGTTTAGGCAGGCTACATGGAGGTACTGAGGCCTCATGAGAGTCTGGTTTGATGTGTTTTTATGGCTTCCTTTTCAGACCGTTTACAGTAAATAAGACCTAGGCCAAGAGACACTTTTTTTAACGAGCAGGAGGTAAGGCCAATCACATTACTTTTGGTGGCCCACAGGAATGTAGATTAAACAAGCTTGTGTTTCTGTAGATCATTGGACATACTGTAAGTTGAGTCATTTGATATCGAGGTAAAAGATCACAAGAGAGCAAAGTGGCAGAAAAATGGGCAAAGCAGATGTAGAGAAGACAATCGTTTACTGGTGTTTCGTTCACCAAGTTCATTACTGTCAGATTATGCGGCGCATTAGTGGGTGTTGTCTCATGGATACTATGGCTGCTTACAAACAGACATGAGGTTTTAGCTTACTCATAACCAAATCTGCTATCACTTTATGTACCACAGCTAACTTTCTCATGGGCTAGCATTGCTATCAATATGTTGCTCTGGTTTGTTTTGGTCTGCTAAAGTACGGTGGTGCTTGAAAGTTTGTGAATTTTCTATATTTCTGGATAAATATGACCTAAAACATCATCAGATTTTCACACAAGTCCTAAAAGTAGATAAAGAGAACCCAGTTAAACAACTGAGACAACAGTATTATACTTGGTCATTTATTTATTGAGGAAAACGATCCAATATTACATATTAGTGAGTGGCAAAGTAGTGACCTCTAGGATAGCAGTAATTTGAAGGTGAAATTAGAGTCAGGTGTTTTCAATCAATGGGATGACAATTCAGGTGTGAGTGAGGCACCCTGGTTATGTAAAGAACATGGATCTATCAAATTCTGCTCTTCACAACACATGTTGGGGAAGTGTATCATGGCACGAACAAAGCAGATTTTGAGGAATCGAAAGAGTTGTTGATGCTCATAGGCTGGAAAAGGTTACAAAAACCCATCTCTAAGAGTTTTGGACTCACCAATCCACAGCAGACAGATTGTGTACAAATGGAGGAAAAATTCAAGAAACATGTTACCATCCCCAAGGCGTGGTTCACCTACAAAGATTCACTCCAGAGCCAAGGCCCCGTTGTATGCTGTTGTTTTGGCGTGTAATAGTTGGTGAGGTCACAAAGGACCCCAGGGTAACTTCTAAGCAACTGAAGGTCTCTCTCACATTGGCTAATGTTAATGTTCATGAGTCCACCATCAGAAGAACACTGAACAACAATGGTGTGCATGATACAGACAACAGATAAGCTGCTGTCTCTGACCTTGGTGGAGCAATATGTTAGCTGTGTCTAACAAAGTGGACACTGAGTGAACAGTTTTTAAATAGTACTCTAACTGTGGTGGTCTTGAACATTAGAGAACAGAGTAAATTAGACTAACAAAGTATGTAGAGAAACAGATGGACTACAATCTGTAATTCTAGAACTACAAAGCGCATCTATATTGTAAGTGGAACTGCTAAAATGGACAATAAGTGTAGAAACGAGGTGTACCTAATAAAGTGATCGGTGAGTGTACACAGGAAACCTTGACCGTCATTATAGGTACCTGACTTAGACAGTGGCCATACCCCTCACCATCCAAAATGCGGCTCAGACCAGCGGCAGCATGCAGACCAGAGTGGCACAACACTACAAACCAGCGTTCTACTGCTGAGCCACTCTTGTTCATATCCCACCTCTGGCAAGGTGAAGCAGGAGATCAGAATGCTGAGGGGTCTTGCTGTTGCTCTGAAAACTAAGTACTTTCTTGTTGCATGTACTTAAGTGCATTTATATTCGTCTAGAAGCTCACCAGCATTCGTTGCTTTGTGATAATGCTGTGCCAGATCTTTATTGCCTCTGGTTCTACCAACCCCAGTCATTAAAAATAAGGTTGCAACATCTCAAAGGTCGAAAGGCATGTTGAATTTAGTACTATGGTAGTATCAATCACAGGCTTATATTCTCACACACACACTGTTCCAACCCCCACACAGTGTGTACCTGCTGGTTAGGTTTATTTGTGTATCCTAAGGGTGGAGTATGCAAATGCTTTCATGTGTCCTGTTTGTACTGAGACAAGAGACTTTAGAGCGTGATGTTTTCCTGCCATATAAGTAAGACTGCATTCAACAGTTCACAACCTACATTTTATTTTTGCGTTCTAAAGAAATGCAGTATAAGAACTCACTTTGTGCAGGGATAACGCAATTCTGCACCATCACACTCACACACTAGTCTCACTAAGCTGATTTCCTATGGTTGTGTTTCATTCACTTACTGGCCTGTGTGGAAACTTTGTGGCTTTTTAAGGATTGTGTGTGCACGTGGGGGTACGTATACAACAAGTGCCTGGTAGCCTCATCCCCATAAATATGTAAAGACTTCCTAATGACATCTTGCAGCCAAATGTGTGCTTGTACTTAAGTTACAGCAGCGTAGTTAATATTCCATGTACTGCTTTTACTGGAATCGTTTGCTTGATGGTGTGAAAGTTTTTGTATTGTAATTACGCACAACTGGAAAAGTATAACAAAACAGAGGTTTTGTACCTCACACACCCTGAAGCTATGTGCAGTTCAGCTTTGTAGTTTATAGCCCTTCCCTGTAACGTTTGCGAACCACAAATGTTAATTAAGTTCACAAAACACCTTCTGCTTCTCATAATAGTGCTGCAGATTAAAATGGTCTTATCAGTGATTTACAGTCTAGTTGTAAATATTTAGCTGAGGCTACAGTATGCAAAATGAACTGAGAACTGATTATGAAGGAAAGGCAGCATGTACTAATCTAATTCACTAATGTTTTGTGCCCAATTTGTTATAGATTTGGAGCACAATGGTTCATTTTTGTGTAGTGCATCATTGCGTTGTTTTAGTTTTAGTTGTCTTTCATCGTACTGATGACAATAGGTCAAATCCCTAGACCTCAGTCCCTTGTGGGATTTGGTAAAAGCAAAGCACACCATTTTACCCCTATGTATCCTGGACAGGGTCGCAGAGGGGTCCTGTTCCAGAATTCACTGGGCACAAGTAGTGATAGGGTGCCAGTCCAACCCTGGATTCCTAAACCACACCACTCAACCTTCATGTTGCTAGTCCAGTCTGTATTCCCCAGGAATTGCCATTTTCAGCAGCTGGCTCTTACCTCTGAGCCACAGGTACTGAATTATTTTGTTATAGCAGGAAAAACTGCAAGAAAATGGCCCAAACAGGCACATATTCCTCTGGTGTTAGTAGACGAGTGCACAAAAACTGACAACTTTCAAGACACTGAATCCTGACAGCAACGGTGCTGTTATTATGAGAGGGAAGAGTTGACCAAGCATTCTAGAGGTAGTGACGCATCGGACTAATTTTTAACCCAGCAAGCCTACACTAATTAAATATACAAATATCAAAATGTTTGGACCATGATGTCTGGATGCAGTATTGTTTACTATCCAGTAGATGGAGTCACTAGAACACAGTAGAGCCGTAGATCGTCTCTGAACAATTGACGGTGTGTGAATAGTGCGTTAGAGATGTTATCTTCGGATACTTGAGGCTAAAATGTCCTGACAATGATAGGAAAACCTGGCAATTTTGACTTGTGAGGACTTTTTTGCCGGTCCCCACTTTGTATTTGTTTTAGGTCACTGAGGTAAAGGTTAGGATTAAGAGTAGGTGTAGCATTAATTAGCTACACTAATCATTATGTCAAAGTCCTCCAAAGGATAGCAAGACGCGCGTGAGTGCGTAGACCATTGTTCATAGACCATTGTGAGGACAAAATGTCTGGACAATGATAGAAACCTGGTGTTTTTTACCCCGTGGGGACATTTTGCTGGACCCCATGGGGGAAATGGCTTTTTCAAAAACTGCAACCAAAATATCTCCATTAGGTTACTGAGGTTGAAGTTAGGGTTATGTGTGTGGCATTAATAAGCTACAAGAAACATTGTCTATGGAAAGTCCCCACCAAAATAGTGAGCGTGGGTGTGTGTGTGTGGCAAACGTTAGGCACCTAATCAACTACATCTGAGCTAAGCTGTAGACTCTATTCCTTTTAAGAATGCCACATCAAGCTTATTTCTGTATTCATTCTATATCTGCTAAAATGTTCCTCAAGTAGCTCATGTCTGTATTCATTCTGTTATATCTGCTAAAATGTTCCTCAAGTGGTTTATGTCTGTATTCATTCTTTGTTATGTCTGCTAATATGTTTCTCATTAAGTGCATCTGCTCCGTTTTCAGACTGAAGACATAACACCTGTGGCTGATGATGAAGCGGAGGATGATGATGGTAGCATGGTCCATCCCTAAGGCCACCAGTAGTTTTATGTGAGGGGAGCAGACACAACATATCACATTACACAATCACCAGAGGAGAGCAACGATGTCTGCCAGCACACCTACCTCAGCCCCACCTCCTAAGAAGAGCCGGGGGAAACCAGAGTCGGATTCTCTGCAGGCAGCCAATGAGGAACTGAAGGCCAGGCTGACTGACTTACAAACTGAGATGCAGCAAGAAAGAGCGAAGGTAGTTCTTATTTCCTTTTATAATTCTTAAGACCTCAACCAAACAGATGTTGATAGGATGGACTTTTAAATCATTAATTTCATTTGTTAATAAACCTCCATTCCTGCATTTCAAGCCTGCAACACATTCCAAAAAAAGTTGGGTCAGAGAACAAGGTGTCCATTTCTTCCAGGAATCTGGAATCTGGATGGTCCATCCCAGACACCTCCCAATCCAGAGAAGTCGATGCCGCTTCCAGGCATGGATAATGCTACTTTTTTGCACAGTAACGTTTTATGTGGCATTTGTGAATGTGTTGTAGTGCTTGACAAAGGTTTGCCAAAGTAATCCCTTGCCCATGTGGTTATATCAGCTATTGATGAATGACGGTTCTTGATGCAGTGCCATCTGTGGGATTGGAGATCACAGGATTTAAGTTTAGGCTTAAGCTCTTGCCCTTTACAGACTGAAAATTCCCGCAGGTTCCTTTAATTTTTTAATGATATTATGCACGGTAGAGGGAAAATATGCAAATCCCTTCCAATCTTTGAGGAACATTGTTAATAATTTCAATCATTTTCTCACACATCCATTGACAAACTGGAGATCCTCTGCCGAACTTTGCTCCTCAAAGACTCAGCATTTTGTGGATACTGCTTTTGTACCAAATCATGATTACAATCATCTGTTGATATCACCTGTTTGAAATCATATCATTAAGTATTTTTTACATCATTACTATTCATAAATTGCCCTATCCCAACTTTTTTGGATTGTGTTGGAAGCCTGAAGTGCAAGAATGGATGTTTATTAACAAATAAAATGAAACCGACCAGAACAAATATGGAATATCTTGGGTTCATATCGTCTGAAATATAAATAAATGTCAAAGTAAATGTAAGGATCAATTAGTTTTTTTAATTAGCATTTTTCATACCATACCAACTTTTTAAGTTTGGGTTGTATAGCTTTTGTTCCACACACTATTCCTATAATAATGCATTCTGTTCATCGTGTAGGTGTGCAAGCTGCGAGAGCGGCTGCAGGAGCTGCGGGCTCAACGGGAGGCTGAGCAGCACCGGCATGCGGTGGCGATGACCGAGCTGCGGGTGAAGCTGCGCGAGGAGAAGCAGCGTGAGGTAGCATCCGTGCGGGACTCCCTGATCAGGCAGCACGAGGCCGAACTGGCACGTGCCGCCCGTCTGCGACACTCTGAGCTCGGACGTCTGCAAGGTCTGGTGAATGTTCTGCGTAATGGCAACGGCGCCGCCGCCGACGTGAGGGAGGAGGCTCGCGAGGAGGTGCGCCGAAGTTTCGAGGTCGAGCGACTGAAACTTGTACAGGAGCTGCAGGAGGCCAAGGTGGCACGCAGACAGGCTGAGGATGCATTGGCAAATGCTGTGCAGGCCGACAAGGCCAAAGCAGCTGACCTCAGATTGGCCCATCAGGCCCACCAGGAGGAGATCCAGAGGATCAAACGGGAGAGTGAGAAGGAAGTGCGCAGACTGGTGAGCCATGGATGGATGGATGGATGGATGGAATGGCTGGCTGAGTGAATCGATACGTAAATGAATAGAAGGATGAATAGATGGATGGATGGATTGTTGGCTTGATAAATGGATGGATGGATGGATGAAGGTTGGAAAATGATGTATGGCTGGATCTGAATATGGTTGAATGGGTGGATGGTGGAGGAAGGAATGGATGGATAGACTGATAGATCAGTGGAAGTTGGTGTCTGTCCCTGAGAATACAGGTGGGATTTGAACCCTGGACCTTCTGGTCCATAGGCCAGTACCTTAACCACTAGGTCACGACAGTCCTAGAACTAGAAACGAGAACCTTACAAATGGTCCCTGAAGAGTGGAAGCTATGTAGTGTAGTTTCTCTGGCAATTCTTGTTGTGACCTTGGTTTTGGGAATGGCGCTATATAAATATGAGTTTTTGTTATTATTATTATTATTATTATCAGCATGGACCCATATAAAATGAACAACTACATAGCGACTACTGGTTCACTAGTCCAATTTATTTATGAAGTAACCACTAGAGGGCAGTAAGATTAAACCTCAGCAGTCTATCAGGACTCTGCGTTTGGAAACAGAACCCAAAATCATCATTTTCCATTCCAGACAACGTATGAAATTATGTGTGTAATTCCTATAACAGTTAACCATCAATAATTAACTAATTATTCATGGTTACTCTTCTTGTTTGGCGAACATTTATGAAGGATTATTGACTTGCAGTACAACCCCACTGAATTAACATAGCCAAGACTATTAATAGTCTACATAATAGCTATGTTGTGTTTTGAATGCTGGTATGCTTGTAAATCGGCGGTGCGAGTTCCATGTTCCATTTTGGTAGAAGTTGGTTTATGCTTGTTACTGCTGGTCTGGTGATTGATTAGACTGTAGTGATGTAGCAGTTCATTAATATTACACCATTTGTAATACCAGAGGAATCATTTGTAACAGGAATACCACTGGAAAAGTATTACATATACTTGGGTAGGTATTATTACCATATGATTTTTGTATGGGAAAGTACTGGAGTGTGAACCAGAAGGTCCAGGGATCAAGTCCTAGCACCGCTAAGCTGCAGCTGTTGTGTCCTTGAGCCCTTAACCCACAATTTCTTGGTTTGTACTTAGGAAGATTGTATCAGTTAATCTCTCTGGATAACAGCATTGGATAAATAAATCAATCTGTATGTTTAGCTGGTGAACGTGAGCAGTTTTGCTGGAGAAGTGTCCAAAACACAACGTATGCTGGTCTTTGCTGTTCGTTTTTAGCAGAGACACACTTCTCATTATCTGTACTTTCAGTTGCAAACACATGCGAAGAGCGGTTAAAACAGAAAACTGATTTGCTTCATTACCGACAATGAGGGCCAAAAATATTTGGATACATTTAATTAGTATTAGTTATGTTTCTCCTTTTGCTGTAATGACAGTTTGCTGGCATGGACTCCACAAGTTTCTGCATGTTATCCCAGCATGATTTTACAATATTTTAAAGAGCATAATGTGATGGACTTTCTCCATCTTCAAGTAATGCTTGATGGGGTTTAGGTCAGGTGCTTGTGGAGGTCAGTCCACAGTAATATGCACTCCTTGATCCTTTTTGATCTTCAAGTAGTTGTTGCAAAGCTTCAAGGTGTGTCCTTCTCCACAAAGAACCAAACGAGTATCTTTACTAGTGGTCTCAGACTTCTGGGGTCCACTTTATATTTACTAAAATCAGTGAAGAAGATACAGGGAAGTCTTAAATATCTTGATGAGAAAGTGAACGAAAGTTGCATATCTGTTTGGTTTGTGTGTAAATTTACTGTGCTAATCGGAGTTTGTCTGCTTGTGTTAGATGGAGGAGCTGCGTGGAAGGGATCGTATTGTGCAGGCTCTAGAGAAGGACTTGGGTGTACAGGCGGGTCAGACTCGGCGTCTGCTGCTGCAGAAAGAGGAAGCCGAGCGTCACCACGGCAGTCCCAAGAGAGAGGTGGCTCCTACCCTCGGAGAGAACACCGACCCCTTCATCAACCAGGTCCTAGCTGGTCCTATTCTAACACACTTTTTGACTCCATGCATGCCTTGCCTGGGAATCAAATGTAATGTGTATGTGTGTATAGGACATAGATGAGAGGGACACTCGCAGGTTCCAGCTTAAGATTGCTGAGCTGCAGGCTGTCATCCGAAAACTGGAAGACAGAAACACACTACTGTCAGATGAGAGGACTGAACTGGTAATATTCACACACTTGGTAAAGATAAAAAAGTAAATATCTGATGAGTTTGAGAAGGCTTCACCTTAATAGGAATTGAAACAGTGCTGTTGGCTGAAAGTACACATTGCAACATGTCTTTATACTTTATGTACTGTGTGTAGATACACATCAGCATAACCGGTCTCTGGCTGTCTCTTGCCATCTCTCTCTGTCCCAGCTGAAGCGAGTCCGGGAGACAGACGGACAGATGAAGCCGCTGCTGGAGAAGAACAGACGGATGAGCAAAAAGAACGAAGAACTTCTGCAGACGCTGCAGCGCATGGAGGACAAACTGAAGTCCCTCAGCCGTGAGAACGCAGAACTAGTGGGTGACACAGAGAGACACGCATACACTAACATGCATCCCATAATTGCAGAAAATCAGATTTTGTCAGCAATCCGATCAGTGAATAGATGTGACGGTAAATTAAAACCTAAATAAATATATCATATATAAAAAGAAATAAATAATCAAATTCTTCAGTTTCCAGTATATACTGCGTTTCAGAGTCTACACAAAGTAACCGATCGCCATTTAGTGGGTGCTGCGTTTAAGTGCAGGGTTGCCAGATCCCGCAAGAGAATCCTGCACCAGGTATCTTGCAAATAAGCCCATACAAAGCAAATCTCTACGAATAAGCAGCCCTGGCTACCATGTTTTTCCTGCTTTTATCTGCTATTGAAATCATAATATGGATATACGTGCACTGAGAAATCCGATTACTGAACTAAAATCCACCTTCATCAGATTTCTTCATGTGAATTTTAGATCGGAGTATGCTGTGTACATGACCACTTGAATAATTAGATAACTGCAGGACTATGATCGGATTATTATGCATGTGAACGCACTCAAAGTCTCTCTGGCCTCTGACAGAAGGAAAAGACAAACTCCGACTCCCAGCATGCAGTGCTAAAGAGGACCAGCTCTTTGACAGACCTAAGCCACGCCCATGAGCAGCAGGAGGTGGAGTTTCTGCGTCTGCAGGTCAACGAGCAGCGCAATGTCATCGAGGAACTCACTCAGGTCCAAACACTTACAAGGAAACACAGACATCATTATTATTATTATTATTATTACTGTAGCTAGCTAATGCTACACTTAACCCTAACCTCAGTAACCTAATGGAGGTCTTTTTACTCTTTTGGTTTTGCAGTTTCTTTAAAAAAGCAGTTTTCCCTGCAGAAACAAGAAAAATGTCAGATATCTCTATCCTTGTGAGGACATTTAGTCCCCACCACGCTATATACAAACATGACACTAAGGTCAAGTCTTTTCTCCAACGCACTCACTCTCCTGGGTTCGATCCCAGTTAGGGCGCTCTTGGTCCTTTCTGTTTGGAGTCTGCATGTCCTCCCCGTGTCTGTGTGGGTTTATTCCAGGTACTCTGGTTTTCTCCCACAGTCCAAAGAGATGTGTGTTAGGTTAATTGATTACACTAAATTGGCCATACTGTATGGGTGTGTGTGCCCTACGATGGATTGGTGCCCTGTCTAGGGTTGCTCCTGCCTTGCACCCTATGCCACCGTCTCTCACTCGACCCTGTTCAGGATTAAGAAAGTGAAAGTGTGGTAACTTTGTGATTAGTGTGCCTATTTAATGCTACACCTAACCGTAACCTAAAGGTTTTTAACAGAAAGTTGCAGCTCTTTGGGGATGAGCATAGTGTCCCTGATACTTCAATGCTTTGGGGACATTTGGTGCTGCTCACAATGATATACTGGTCCTTCTCAAAAAATTAGCATATTTTGATAAAGTTAATTATTTTCCGTAATGTAATGATAAAAATTAAACTTTCATATATTTTAGATTCATTGCACACCAACTGAAATATTTTAAGTCTTTTACTGTTTTAATACTGATGATTTTGGCATACAGCTCATGAAAACCCAAAATATCTCACAAAATTAGCATATTTCATCCGACCAATAAAAGAAAAGTGTTTTTCATACAAAAAAAGTCAACCTTCAGATTATTATGTTCATTTATGCACTCAATACTTGGTCGGGAATCCTTTTGCAGAAATGACTGCTTCAATGCGGCGTGGCATGGAGGCAATCAGCCTGTGGCACTGCTGAGGTGTTATGGAGGCCCAGGATGCTTCGATAGCGGCCTTAAGCTCATCCAGAGTGTTGGGTCTTGCGTCTCTCAAACCTTCTTCTCACAATATCCCACAGATTTCTCTATCGGTTTCAGGTCAGGAGAGTTGGCAGGCCAATTTGAGCACAGTAATACCATGGTCAGTAAGTAAACCATTTTACCAGTGGTTTGGGCACTGTGAGCAAGGTGCCCCAGGTCGTGCTGAAAAATGAACTCTTCATCTCCATCATAAAGCTCTTCAGCAGATGGAAGCAATGAAGTGCTCCAAAATCTCCTGATAGCTAAATGCATTGACCCTGCCCTTGATATAAAACACAGTGGGACCAACACCAGCAGCTGACATGGCACCCCAGACCATCACTGAATGTGGCGTACTTGACAACTGGACTTCAGACATTTTGGCATTTCCTTCTCCCCAGTCTTCCTCCAGACTCTGGCACCATGATTTCCGAATGACATGCAAAATTTTGCTTTCATCCGAAAAAAAAAAGTACTTTGGACCACTGAGCAACAGTCCAGTGCTGCTTCTCTGTAGCCCAGGTCAGGCGCTTCTGCCGCCGTTTTCTGGTTCAAAAGTGGCTTGACCTGGGGAATGCGGCACCTGTAGCCCATTCCCTCCTGCACACGCCTGTGCACGGTGGCTCTGGAATCGGCCCTTCCCACAATCCTCCTCAGGGTCCGGTCAACCCTTCTTGTTGTTGTGCAGCGCGTTTTCCTGCCACACTTTTTCCTTCCACAGACTTCCCACTGAGGTGCCTTGATACAGCACTCTGGGAACAGCCTATTCGTTTCAGAAATTTCTTTCTGTGTCTTACCCTCTTGCTTGAGGGGTGTCAATGATGGCCTTCTGGACAGCAGTCAGGTCGGCAGTCTTTACCCATGATTGTGGTTTTGAGTAATGAACCAGGCTGGGAGTCTTCAAAAGCCTCAGGAATCTTTTGCAGGTGTTTAGAGTTAATTCGTTGATTTGATTCAGATGATTAGGTTAATAGCTCGTTTAGAGAACCTTTTCATGATATGCTAATTTTGTGAGATTTTGGGTTTTCATGAGCTGTATGCCAAAATCATCAGTATTAAACAATAAAGGACTTGGAATATTTCAGTTGGTGTGCAATGAATCTGAAATATATGAAAGTTTAATTTTTATCATTACATTACGGAAAAGAATTAACTTTATCACAATATGCTAATTTTTTGAGAAGGACCAGTATACCCCCTATACACACACGCAACATACACACTAGAGTCAAATGCAAAAACTGTGCTGAGAAACAAGGTTTCTGCACAACCAATACAAAAACACATCAATTCATCTCTGTATATCTAGACTCTATCTGTCTGTCTGTCTGTCTGTCTCTCTCTCTCTCTCTCTCTCTCTCTCACACACACACACACACACACACACACACACACACACACACACACACACACACACACACACGTCCGTTGCATTCTCCAGGTGGGGACTTTCCATTAACTATCCCTATCTTTAACTTCAGTAACCTAACGCAAATATTTCGATTTTTCAGAAGAAAGTCACAGTTTCTGAAAAAAGCATTTGTCCCAGCAAGATATCCTCACCATGCCAAAAAGCTTTCCTCACGCTGTACTATAAACATGCAAATGCACACAAACAAACACACACATGCATATCAGTATCACTATCTTTTTGGGGACTTCCCACTGATATAATGATTACTGTAGCTAATTAATGCTACAACTACACCACACCTGAACCTCAGAAACCTAAAGCAAATCTGTTGACTCTTGGTTTTTCAAATAAAAGTTGCAGTTTCTGTTGCAGTTTTCCTCATGTCAACCAACAAAATGACCCCTTAAGGTAAAAAATGTAAGATCTTTCTATCCTTGTGGACACACGGACTTTATTTTACATTAGTGCTTTTTTCTGGAGGTCACCTTGGGATTGCTCGCTCTGTATGTGTGAGAGTGTGTGGTCAAGTTTATATATCTTCGTGAGGACCAAATGTCAGGGATATTTTTCTGGTCCTCTTCAGGGAAATTGCTTTTGAAAAATATGTTTATTTATTCATGAATTACACAAACTGCAACAAAAAACAGAAAGTAGTATGTAGTATTAATTGACTATATTAGTATTAGGTCAATGGAAAGTTCCCACAATGATAGAAAGACGTGTGTGTGTGTGTGTGACTAATTGCACTCGGACTGATTATTCTGTTGAGTAATCAGTGTTCTGTTTGCTAATTAGGGTGCTAACCTGACTAATCTGAAGAATAATTACAGACTTGCTCTCTCTTTCTTTATGGTATAAGTAAGAACTTTAGGCCTACTATAACTACATGTATTATGTTTATGAGGTGGTGTTTACATTGGTGGAGATACCACTTTGACTAGTATTGTAATATTTATTTTTGGTACAACCTCAGTTCTTTGGACTAGGTTTCCCAGTGTTTGGATTTTCTGTGTTGAGAGTAGTAAGCTCTAGTCTTCTGCTCTACAAGTGGTGTAGCTGATCGAGCCTGGGATTCATATGGTGAGACATAGGATCTTTGTTTTGTAGTTCCCGTTGTGCAAGAGTCCGCACAAGCAGACTATTAGATTGAAAGGATATTTTCTGAATATATAAAACAGAATTTGATTTTGATCTATTTTTTAAGATCTAGCAAGATCAAGTTATTGCTCTTACGAGTACTTGACTAGTCTGGTGTGTGTCTGTGTGACAGAAGTTTGCTTTGAGATTACATGGGCAGCCCGGCTTCCCTTTCAATTTCATTAAAATGCGATAGAGAAGTCAAAAGACAAAAGATCTCACTGCAGTATCATGCTGTTTGTTCAGTAAACTTCTCCCAGTGAACAGCCCGGCCTGTGTGCCAGATTTACTTTGAAGCCCCAGACACAGAACTACTAGTCATTGAAGCCCGTGCATCTCTGGTTATCTGTGGCGCAAACTTATCCGTTAATCTGTTAAGCAGACTGAACAGGAAACTAATACTATTTGTACAAATGACTTTGGACTTGTCATTATGACTGTTGTCAAACTTCAATATATCAGTGCCAGTAGTACTGGAGGGATATAGGAAGCTCACTGCTATGGCTGGCCAGTAAAATGAAGTGATCATATGTGAACATATGTATACGTTTATATATGGATTATAGGACCAAATGTCCATACTAGGATAAAAGGATCTATCATTTTAAGCGTTACTTAGGTACAGTAATAAGCTTATTGTGTCAATGGAAAGTCCCCACAATGATAGAAAAACAAACTTGTAAGTGTGTGTCAATTGTTGATTGAATGGAATCCTGTTGTCTCATCTGATGTTTCTCTGGTGGCAGGAGCGGGATAGATTGATTTTTAACAAAAAGAACAAGAGGAAAAACATCAAATTGCCAAAGGTGAGTACTTCAAGCTCTGCATTAATGCATCGCAGTATACTCAGTACACACTCTCAAGCAGGTTGTTATTGTGTACTTGTGTGTACATGTGCTCAGCCAGCCTGGGATCTGTCACTTAGCAACTTTCTCCCCTGAGGGTAGTGTCTGTGCATGAGAGAAGGTACGGAAAGGAGAAAGTACTGTTCACTTAGACTCTCTGGAACTCAAATCCCTCTTCACCCTCTTTCTGTCCATCTGTCTTTCTGTTTGTCTGTCTCTCTTTTTCTCTCTGACAAAATATAATATGCAGTATGAGGTTTTGGATGCAGCCAGTTAGCTAACTAACTAATAGGAAGAAACCACAGACCATTTATGTATAGTCTTTTGTCATGGCCCCACATCATAAATGTGTGTATTGTTTATTCAATACATAATTGATTAAACTGTACAATAGGACCCCTTTAGTATGAATTGTAATGCCAACAGTGAGCCAGAGCTTATTGTCTAATATCAGTGCAATCCAAAATGTAGTAGAATAGTTGCAGCAGCAAAGGACGGACAAACTCTATTGTAATCCCCATGTTTTTAGAAGTAATGTTTTCAGTAAGGAAAAAAGGTCTGGTTTTTCAGTACATATAGGCTATTCAGTTTATGCAATGGTAGAAAAAAGTGGCAAAATTAATGAAAAACTTTGGATAGTTTGTTCAGTTTCAGTTTCAGCCACAAATATACAAATTTTCATTTTGGTTCATCCCTACAAGTGGCTGAGTGGATTTAACCATAAAATAAAATTAGCTTCGGATAAGCTTTAGGTGCCTTTAAGGACAAGATTTGCCTCAATATTGTGTTACGCTGAAGAGCTTGGGAATGGATGGATGTTAGTAATCTCTCAAGTGGGCAGCTGTGTGTATACCTGTGTGTGTTTGTGTATCTGCGTGCTGGAGTAGTGTTGGGTGGGGTTGGGTGGTTCAACTCTGCCTGTTGCTAGGGAGGAGGAGTCAGGGACTGCACTAGACAACACCAAAATAATACACATACGAACAGCAACACACATCTGTTAGGATCAAAATTCACTTTTCAATAATTAAATGCTGAAAATTAAGGAGACCAACACAAAGATGAAGATAATTCATCAACTGGTTTGAGAAGAATTTGGACTGGATCAGGATTATCAGCAGTATTGATTGTGAATATGACAGTGGACTGAACACACACAGTCAGTATGTATGATTATTTTCTGCTGGTCCTCTACCTGTCGTCCTTCATCTGTCTGTGTGCACTAGTGTGCCTGTATTTCTCCGGCTGTCAGGAGATGACCTACAAACATGATGGTAAGACCAAACATCACCTCAGTGACTCCAGAGAGAGGGACTCAAGAGTGATGTGTGTAATGTGTGTAGTTTTATGTTATTACTGATAGTATTGTAACAGAGTAAGGCTGGGCAGTACAATGGAATGATACTGTTTTTATGATTAGTAGTCTATAATCACTTTATGAAATGTTGAAAAATTGTTTTAGGATTACGTCTGATGCAGATGGCAGTGGTGTTAACATTAAAATCACACACAGACTGAATAACAAATACTGCTGATTTTGTTCAACAGGACATGTTAAGCTCTGGGATATACAGTGGTGCTTAAATTTGTGAACCCTTTAGAATTTTCTATATTTCTGCGTAAATATGACCTAAAACATCATCAGATTTTCACACAAGTCCTAAAAGTAGATAAAGAGAACCCAGTTACACAAATGAGACAAATATATTATATGTGGTCATTTATTTATTGAGGAAAATGATCCAATATTACATATTAGTGAGTGCCGAAAGTATGTGAACCACTAGGATTAGCAATTAAATTGAAGGTGAAATTAGAGTCAGGTGTTTTCAATCAATGGGATGACAATCAGGTGTAAGTGGGCACCCTGTTTTATTTAAAGAACAGGGATCTATCAAAGTCTGCTCTTCACAACACATGTTTGTGGAAGTGTATCATGGCACGAACAAAGGAGATTTCTGTGGACCTCAGAAAAAGAGTTGTTGATGCTCATCAGGCTGGAAAAGGTTACAAAACCATATCTAAAGAGTTTGAACTCCACCAATCCACAGTCAGACAGATTGTGTACAAATGGAGGGAATTCGAGACCATTGACCAACAAAGATCACTCCAAGAGCAAGGCGTGTCATAGTTGGCGAGGTCACAAAGGACACCAGGTAACTTCTAAGCAACTGAAGGCCTTCTCTCACATTGGCTAATGTTAATGTTCATGAGTCCACCATCAGAAGAACACTGAACAACAATGGTGTGCAATGGCAGGGTTGCAAGGAGAAGCCCACTGCTCTCCCCTCTCCAAAAAGAACATTGCTTGCTCGTCTGCAGTTTGCTAAGATCACGGGGACAAGCCAGAATGCTATTGGAAGAATGTTTTTGTGGGCGGTTGAGACCAAAATAGGAACTTTTTAGTTTTAAAAGAAAAGTGCGTTATGTCTGGAGAAAGGAAAACACTGCATTCCAGCATAAGACCCTTATCCCATCTGTGAAACATGGTGGTGGTAGTATCAATGGTTTTGGGCCTGTTTTTGCTGCATCTGGGCCAGGACGGCTTGCCATCATTGATGGAACAATGAATTCTGAATTATATTGAGAGAATTCTAAAGGAAAATGTCAGGACAACATCTGTCCATGAACTGAATATCAAGAGAAGGTGGGTCATGCAGCAAGACAACGACCCTAAGCACACAGTCTTTCTACCAAGAATGGTTAAAGAAGAATAAAGTTCATGTTTTGGAATGGCCAAGTCAAAGTCCTGACCTTAATCCAATGGAAATGTTGTGGAAGGACCTGAAGCGAGCAGTTAATGTGAGGAAACCCACCAACATCCCAGAGCTGAAGCTGTTCTGTACGGAGGAATGGGCTAAAATTCCTCCAAGCCGGTGTGCAGGACTGATCAACAGATACAGGAAACGTTTAATTGAAGTTATCTGCACAGGGGGTCACACCAGATACTGAAAACAAAGGTTCACATACTACTAATATGTAATATTGGATCATTTTCCTCAATGAATTAATGACCAAGTATAATATGTTTATCTCATTTATTTAACTGGGTTCTCTTTATCTACTTTTAGGACTTGTGTGAAAATTTGATAATGTTTTCATATTTATGCAGAAATATAGAAAATTCTTAAGGGTTCACAAACTTTATGTTGATTTATATATGTTGAGTTATATTTATTTGCTTACTTAATGTCACATCTGCATGGATGGCTATTCGTGACTGGAGCGAGGTCAAAACACATTCACACTAGTCAAACACATTCTGAAAATCTGATGATGGTTTAGGTCATATTTATGCAGAAATATAGTAAATTCTAAAGGGTTCACAAACTTTCAAGCACCACTGTAAGTGGTGGTAAGCTCTGTCTCAGGTACCACTAGATCGGACATTGTAGAATTCTGCTTACCAATGCTGCAGCGTGTTTTATTAGATGATTATGCACTCTCTGGCTGCTTTATTGGGAACTTTATTTGTAACTGCTTAATCATGCAAGTATCAAGCCAATATCCAGCAAACAGTAGCCTTTGGTCAGAAACTGACACTGTTGAAGACTTCAGCACGAACAATACAGACTGTAAAGATTGTGAATGTACGCCTACAAGCAGTAACAACAAGTTCGCTCCAAGAAATGACAAAGTGTGCATTATATGTAAAAACCCAGTAATGCTTCGCAACACTTTGACATTTCAGTCACAGCCAACCAAACAAATGTGGTCAGAGATGGTCATGCTGTGGTCTATTTCTACCGATGGACAGGGTGGTGTATATTAACAAATGTGATTCTCTCTCTCTCTCTCTCTCTCTCTCTCTCTCAGAGGCATGTTGTGGAGACATATTTTGGATTTGATGAAGAGTCCATAGACTCAGAAACATCCTCACTAACCTCATTTAACACAGACCGAACAGACCACACCCCTGCTACACCAGAGGAGGAGCTTGAGGATGTAAGTCAACTCCTATGCTAGCTATTAGCCTTAGTTTTTACCTTCAAGTTGTTTGGGCATTTAGTAAACCATATGTACCACCAAGGCAACCAACTGGAAGTACATTATAATACTCTAGTATTCAGACAAAACATCTGCTACATATTTATGTCGTTCTTCTCATCAGTGAGTAAACAAGTCAAAAGTCAAAGTCATTCCCCCTCAGAGGAATGGTTTGAGGCAGGAGGCGTGGAAGGTGGGGTGAACCCTCATCACCGGGGGCAGATCCGACCAATAAGTTCCCGAGCTCTTTTTCTGAGGCGTGTGTTGATGCGGATCACCAAGTCATAAAGCTCGGCAAGGGAGGCGGGGGGTCCCTGGTGGCTAACTCGTCTTTTAGCTGTTCATTTAACCCCACTTGAAATATGGTGGTGAGGGCCTCCTCGCCCCAAACACTTTCCGCCGCCAGAATCTGGAATTAAACCACGTAGTCTGCCGCCGATCTGGAGCCCTGAGTGAGCAAAAGCCCCATAATGATGGAGGACCTTGGCAGCCTCGACGACCAGGGGGGTAGGGGGTCCTGCTGGATCCATACTGGTGGCACCCTACTGTTATGAGTTGCCACAGAAGGGTTGGGGCTTAAGTGCAGGACAGTCCCGAAGGATAAGATAACAGGGGAAAAAAAAGAACAAAAAAAACAAATAAATAATTAAGTTTGCAAGATAGGGATGTGTGAGCACGGATCTTTAGTAAACTGCAGACGAGCAGCAATGTTCTTTTTGGAGAGCAGTGGCTTTCTCCTTGCTACCCTGCCATGCACACCATTGTTGTTCAGTGTTCTTCTGATGGTGTACTCATGAACATTAACATTAGCCAATGTGAGAGAGGCCTTCAGTTGCTTAGAAGTTACCCTGGGGTCCTTTGTGACCTCGCCAACTATGACACGCCTTGCTCTTGGAGTGATCTTTGTTGGTCGACCACTCCTGGGGAGGGTAACAATGGTCTTGAATTTCCTCCATTTGTACACAATCTGTCTGACTGTGGATTGGTGGAGTCCAAACTCTTTAGAGATGGTTTTGTAACCTTTTCCAGCCTGATGAGCATCAACAACTCTTCTTCTGAGGTCCTCAGAAATCTTCTTTGTTTGTACCATGATACACTTCCACAAATGTGTTGTGTAGAGCAGACTTTGATAGATCCCTGTTCTTTAAATAAAACACGGTGCCCACTCACACCTGATTGTCATCCCATTGACTGAAAACACCTGACTCTAATTTCACCTTCAAATTAACAGCTAATCCTAGAGGTTCACACAATATTTCTTCAGCTTTCAGATAATCGTTTGTGTAAATGTTATTTTTGGCTGAAGCCTAGTAACCAGTATAGTGTGATGTAAAGCTTTTTGTTGTTTTGTGATCAGGCTTTCTCTCGAGAGGAGGCCGAGCTCCGTTTTCGGCAGCTAACAAGAGAATACCAGGCACTACAGCGAGCCTACGCTCTCCTCCAAGAGACCACCGGCCCTCTGGACCCTGAGAGACACTGCAGGGTATGAACATATCCATTCCCTCACACATTTTATCCACTCCCACCAGAGCACTCACAACATTCCCCATGCTGCACGGAATAGCATGTTTGCATTTGTTTCAATGCTTTTTTTATTCATTAACCAGGATTCAGTTAAATCAGCAAAATATCTTGTAGCTCAGTAACTTTAATGTGTTCTTTTATTTTGGGGTCTCTTGTGTTGTGAGCTGGCATTCTGCTTAACAAGAATTTCCATGTGTTAAGAAAAAACGGATATCACATTTACCCAGAATTCAATGAAATGGAAGTCTAAGTGCAGTTTCTGAATTCCTTAAAAAGAGATTCAAGTCCCAGACTTATACAGTGGAGGCCAAACGCCCGAGATCACTAGTGAAAGTGTTCCTATTTTTCTAGATTGCAGTGTTTTCCCGTCATGGACTTTCCTCCACAGTCACTTGACCTAAAATGCATCCAGCTTTTATGAGGCTACAGAGAAATTCAAGCATTCAGTAACATCGCAAGATGATTTTTGGAATATTGTGAACTCAGGCTGGGATAACATGGATCATCAGATTTTGCACAACTTGTGGAGTCCAGGGCAGCTTGAGTGCACACTGTCATTACAGCAAAACGGGAACATACAAAATACTAATAAATTCTGAAATTTATGTAATCATTTTTTTTCAAAGAATAAACTTTTCTCTGAATTTATGCTGACCATATTATTGAAAAAACATTGTATTAAATTAGCAGAATTTGACAGTCCCACTTTTAAAAATACTCAAAACTCCAGCTACATACAGTACAGAGCAATTTTTCCCCACAAGGAAAACCATTTTAGGACCCATGGGGGTCAAGAACCGAATTTGACGAGTTCCGAGGTATCAATGTAAAGGCGTTCCTAAAAGCATAAAAGCAACATTTGTTGTTGCCCCCACAACTGCACTTTGACTTCTGTCTTAATTTATGGTTGAGCTTCTAGTTTTTCTTGGTCATGGTCAGAGCAGCAGAGAGACATTTCAAAGTACAAACACCACTCAAAGCACTCTTAAGTCCAGTTTATAGTGTGGCATAATGTACTAAGTCTTTGGCAAAATGGTTGCCACAAATAAATAAGGAAACAGAACATTATGCTGAATGATGGAAGAGACAACTAGTGTACTAATGGTGTAGCCTCACTGCACTATCACCACTGAAGGGAACGATACATTGACCGAAAAAAAGTTGATCTTATAACCTATTTTCTTTATATAAGAAGTGCCATCTAGCGATCATTACGCGTCAATAACAGTGTCCTTCTGTAAAAACTCAGCATTTTTTTGACCGCCCTAGTGGTAAAACCAGCATGGTGCTACTAGTAGGAAGTCACTACAGTGGCAGTGAAATGACCTGCGCACGGCACTTCTAGGTATATGTACAGTGGGGCAAAAAAGTATTTAGTCAGCCACTGATTGTGCAAGTTCTCCTACTTAGAAAGATGAGAGAGGTCTGTAATTTTCATCATAGGTACACTTCAACTATGATTGAGAAAAAAAATCAGGAAATCACATTGTAGGATTTTTAAAGAATTTAATTCTAAATTATGGTGGAAAGTAAGTATTTTTGTCAATAACAAAATTCCACTCAATACTTTGTAACATAACCCTTTGTTTGGCAATGACAGAGGTCAAACGTTCCTGTAAGTCCTCACCAGGTTGGCACACACTGTAGCTGGTATTTTGGCCCATTCCTCCATGCAGATCTCCTCTAGAGCAGTGATATTTTGGTGCTGTCGCTGGGCAACACAGACAAATTTTTTATGGGTTTGAGGTCTGGAGACTGGCTAGGCCACTCCAGGACCTTGGAATGCTTTTTACGGAGCCACTCCTTTGTTGCCCGAGCGGTGTGTTTGGGATCATTGTCATGCTGGAAGACCCAGCCACGTTCCATCTTCAATGCTCTCACTGATGGAAGGAGGTTTTGGCTTAAAATCTCACGATACATGGCCCCGTTCATTCTTCCCTTAACACGGATCAGTCGTTCCTGTCCCCCTCTGCAGAAGAACAGCCCCAAAGCATGAGGTTTCCACCCCAAGTAGGTATGGCGCAACTTGAGTTGAGTTTAAACAAAAAGTTCTTTAAAATGAATTTGAATTCTTTAAAAATCCTACAATGTGATTTCCTGGATTTTTTTTTTCCTTTTGTCTCTCATAGCTGAAGGGTACCTATGATGGAAATTACAGACCTCTCTCATCTTTCTAAGTCGGAGAACTCGCACAATCAGTGGCTGACTAAATACTTTTTTGCCCCACTGTAGGTCGAACTGGCTTAGTGGAAGGCATAGCCGGGACTCGATACCCAAGTTACCATGATGGTGGGCTTGCTAAGTGTGGCAGTAGTTACAGAATACAGCCATAATGGTACAATATTTCTCTAAATACAGCCTGAGTGGGAGATGATGGATTTGAAGCGGAACTTTTATGTGAAAGCGATTACGAGCAGCCTTTGGCCTTAATGGCTGGATCTACAAAGTGTGGTGTCATGTTTCAGTACTCACTGAACTACTTTAAGTCATTTAAGTACTATGGTCAGCGAGAGTGCTATCAGTTCGATTGCTTGTTAAAAGCATTCACAGACAGAATTTATGCATTAGATTAAGATGTTCATAATCTGTACAAATAAACTATAACCTACCATAATTCCTTTGGTGATACTGCTCATATGTTAGATACTCAAATTCTGAACCAGGCTTCATTTTGCATGGTTGAGATTGTGAGCTTGCTGAGCAGAGCAGGTCGCCAGTCCCAAATGTGGCTGCCAGCAGCTACAAATAGTGTTTTTTCATATTTCCAATAACACCTCGACCCAAATGAAGCTGTGTGTCTCCAGTCTGCTTTAGGCTAGCTCTCTGATTGGCTGTGTGCTCTGTCCGTCAGACGCGGGAGCAGCTGCAGGCGGAGCTGAGTGCCTGCCAGGCCAGAAATGCCGACTTGGAGAGGAGCCTGGCAGAGAAAGGGCAGGTAAAGGAGAAAGGGGGTGGGGAGAAGAGTCTGGCTCTGCTCTCATTGGCTTTGCTGCTTGTCTGGCTGACAGCCGCACTCGTCTGGTGCCGCCACTCACAGACGGTGTGCTGCAGAGCTATGTGATGTTACATGCTCGGCTGCTCTAACACACAAATACTTTAGGCATAGAATGCAGTAGTTACTTTCGCTAGTAATTTTTTATGTAACATCTAATGTGAATGAAAATGGAAATAGTAGTACAGAACAATAACAGAAAAAAATCTGCCTTCCAAATGTATTGTTATTTTTATTATGTTTTGAGACTGTCTGCAGTTTTGGGTGCATGTTTCGCATTGGATGCATTTCCCTCTGCATGGCTCCCATCTAGTCTTTGTGCTTCTGTTTGCTTCATTACATGTGGTGATGGACTTTTGCTATGCATACCACCTAATAAAGTCTGATCCCTGACCTGCTATTAGCTTTCTCCATCTTATTTACACCACATGTGTGTGTATTTGTATCTGTGCCCGTGGTATAGTATGTCTATGTATGTATATATGTCTGTATTATTTTAATATATTAGTTGATGTATGTGAGCATGTGAATGTTTTTTAAATTGTCAGTACTTTGCATATTGATTTTCTATAGGCACTGTATTGGGTTTTTTATAATGTGGCTCTACTGATTTGCTGGCATCCTTCCAAAGCAGCTCTAGTGTGACCTATATCATCCACCCAGAGTATGTGGATGAGTGTATTTAATTTTAACATCCACTTTTGTGTGTGTGATGCAGGACTCAAAATGGGTGGAGGAAAAGCAACATTTCATCAGGGTCAATCAAGAACTAAAAGCAAAGGTATTGCCACTGCTAGCACACGCATACAGATAGTTTTCACCTTACTCCTGTGTGGAGTTTGCATGTCCTCCCTGTGTCCGTGTGGGTTTACTCCGGGTCATTGAAGCTGATGCAATGTCTAATAAAAAATAAAGAAATAAATCCCTTGTACTGATGCAAATACTCAAGTAGATGTTAAAGCACGGTTTATTTATTTTAATCAAGAAGTCGTGTACAAATACATATTTCTAAATGTACCAAGAAAAAAGGTAAAAGTATTTCTTTAAAAAAATCTTTCTAACTTTTTGAAGCAGGATGTATTTTATTGGGGGTAAGAGATACACATCCATGACACTGAGGGTAAATAATGGTTTGTACTCGAACCACATGAATCATCTGCAAAAAATCATAGAAATGACATCACCTTTAACTAACCACATCAACAACAGAATAAAAACATTTTCAGACCTGAGGAACCAAACTATACTAAATACTTTGGTTGTTTTTTTATTTTATTTAATAAATGCTGCTAAATCGCTCATAACTGGACATGTTAATATTCAGTAATGCAGTAAATCATGATATTTAACCCAAACAATAGTTACCTCTGAAACACCGTCACTGCATTTTGGTCCAACAAACTGCAGATTCACAAAAAGTACCGACTTTTCTTCTGAAATGTAGTAAGTAAAAGTAAAAAGTATTAAGCTACAGAAATAATCAAGTAAAGTACAGATACCTAAAAAATGTACTTGTACTTCGGTACTTACCAACTCTGGATATTGTTAGTGTGAAGCTCTGTTCTTTGTCATGGTCATGGTGAGGTGGTGCTGGGATATTAGCAGAAGTATTGGCAGTGGGACTGTGGTGGCCTAGTGGTTAAAGTACTGGACTATGGACTAGAAGGTCCATGGTTCAAATCCCGCCTCTGCTAGGCTGTCACTGTTGGGTTCTTGAGCAAGGCCCTTAACCTACAACAGCTTGGATTGTAAGACTGTATCAGTTGTAAGGCCCTGTGGATAAGGGCGTCTGCTAAATGACATACAGTGCCTTGTAAAAGTATTCGGCCCCCTTGAACTTTTCAACCTTTTGCCACATTTCAGGCTTCAAACATAAAGGTATGAAATTGTAATTTTTTTGTGAGGAATCAACAACAAGTGGGACACAATCGTGAAGTGGAACGAAATTTATTGGATATTTGAAACTTTTTTTAGAAATAAAAAAAATGAAAAGTGGGGCGTGCAAACTTATTCGGCCCCTTTACTTTCAGTGCAGCAAACTCACTCCAGAAGTTCAGTGAGGATCTCTGAATGATCCAATGTTGACCTAAATGACTGATGATGATAAATAGAATCCAGCTGTGTGTAATCAAGTCTCCGTATAAATGCACATGCTCTGTGATAGTCTCAGAGTTCTGTTTAAAGCGCAGAGAGCATCATGAAGACCAAGGAACACACCAGGCAGGTCCGAGATACTGTTGTGGAGAAGTTTAAAGCCGGATTTGGATACAAAAAGATTTCCCAAGCTCTTTAACATCTCATCAAGGAGGGGGGGGGGGGGGGGGGGGGGGGGGTGCAAGCGATCATATTGAAATGGAAGGAGTATCAGACCACTGTAAATCTACCAAGACCTGGCTGTCCCTCTAAACTTTCAGCTCAAACAAGGAGAAGACTGATCAGAGATGCAGCCAAGAGGCCCATGTTCACTCTGGATGAACTGCAGAGATCTACAACTGAGGTGGGAGACCCTGTCCATAGAACAACAATCAGTCATACACTGCACAAATCTGGCCTTTATGTGGCAAGAAGAAAGCCATTTCTCAAAGATATCCATAAAAAGTTTGCCACAAGCCACCTGGGAGACACACCAAACATGTGGAAGAAGGTGCTCTGGTCAGACGAACGTTTTGGCCACAATGCAAAACATTATGTTTGGCGTAAAAGCAACACAGCTCATCACCCTGAACCACTGTCAAACATGGTGGTGGCAACATCATGGTTTGGGCCTGCTTTTCTTCAGCAGGGACAGGGAAGATGGTTAAAATTGATGGGAAGATGGATGGAGCCAAATACAGGACCATTCTGGAAGAAAACCTGTTGGAGTCTGCAAAAGACCTGAGACTGGGACGGAGATTTATCTTCCAACAAGACAATGATCCAAAACATAAAGCAAAATCTACAATGGAGTGGTTCACAAATAAACGTATCCAGGTGTTAGAATGGCCAAGTCAAAGTCCAGACCTGAATCCAATCGAGAATCTGTGGAAAGAGCTGAAAATTGCTGTTCACAAACGCTCTCCATCCAACCTCACTGAGCTCCAGCTGTTTTGCAAGGAAGAATGGGCAAAAAGTTTATCTCTCGATGTGCAAAACTGATAGAGACATACCCCAAGCGACTTGCAGCTGTAATCGCAGCAAAAGGTGGCGCTACAAAGTATTAGGGGGCCGAATAATTTTGCACGCCTCACTTTTCAGTTTTTTATTTCTAAAAAAAGTTTAAAATATCCAATAAATTTCGTCCCACTTCACGACTGTGTCTCATTTGTTGTTGATTCTTCACAAAAAATTACAATTTCATATCTTTATGTTTAAAGCCTGAAATGTGGCAAAAGGTTGAAAAGTTCAAGGGGGCCGAATACTTTTGCAGGCCACTGTAAATGGAAATCCTTAAACCACCTTGTGGCCACTTTTGGTATACACACCTTCCTAATTGGTGTGTTTTCTGTTTTTCTGAGGTAAATGTTCCTAAACAACTGGTAACTCCGTGTATACTATTAACACAGGTTCTGTAACCCCCTCTGCATATGTGTGTGATAGATAGAGTCACTGGAGCAGTCTGTGCTGCGTTTGCGCTCGGAGGTGCGTGACACACAAGAACAGAACGAGCTGCTCGAGTTCCGCATCCTAGAACTGGAAGTAAGAGAATCCCATGTTCCCACGGCAACAACCAGGACCATCCACCCCCACATGCTGTCTGCTTGAATTTAAATATGATCCGCACACACTACAAACACGTGCATGCACATGTTCAGACTTGCACTGCATCGTTTTTATGTTAAAATCTCCATCCCTGTCTTGTTATTGTAAAGCTTAAATGGTTTCCATTTATTTGTTTATAAAGTTTAAATGGTTTGCTTTTATTTGTTTATTCAGTTGAATAGAAATTGGAATAAATTATATTTGAATTAAGCTCCTCATCATTTTTGGGCCTGCATGTCAGTTTTTGTGTGTCTTGTATGCATGTGTTTGTGTGCACGCATTTGTCAGAGACATTTTCAGTCATAAGCAATGCCCAAAAACAAGTAGCAGGGACTGTGTTGGCCTAGTGGTTAAGTGGTTCAAATCCCACCTCTGTCAAGCTGCCACTGTTGGGAAAGACAACCCTTGAGGAAAGCCCTTGTGAGATTGTGAGATTGCATCAGTTGTGAATTGCTCTGGATGAGGGCATCTGCTAAATGAATAAACGTAAATGGAGCAGTGGTCAAAAGCCTTTTTTCCCCCAAACGCAAGGTGTCTGAATCTTCCTGTAAAATCATGGAGATCTGCAAAATGATCAGAGCACTGCAAAGCTGGGTGGAAAACAGTAGGTCTGACATCCTTCTTCTGACCCAACACAACATAACATAACATTCAGATGTGCAAACTACTGACATTAAACTAAAAGGTGCTGCTATTGCTTAAAGAGACCATTTTTCCCAGGAGCTTGGAAGGCCATAGTAAGAATCATAAATTCTCTCAACATCTTACACATGCGCCATACAGTGGAAGTTGTAGCATGTTGGGAACATTGTTGATTAGTGGAGATATGGTGCAAGAGGGCACACCTTTGGGACATTTGGAAGGTCCCAAGCCTATGAGCATGCCAGGAATATACCCTTGACAAGGCAAATCTATCACTGGACATCACAATCAGTTCTGGTGTGGTGGCTAAGTGGATAAGGCTTTGGATTAATTATGAGAAGATTCATAGTTCTGCCAAACTACCACTGTTGAACTCTTTGGCAAGCCCCCTAACCCTTAGCTGCTCAGCTCAATTTAAGGTGATTTTGGATAAAAGCACTGCCGCAGATGCTTAGCATCAGGGCAGCAGCCAGCTAGCTGACTGAGCTGAACAGCAGAGCCAATGGACTAACCATTTTGATTTTGTTTTTCCACTTTGCACTCAAACCTTTACTGAAGGTGAAGCTTGAACCTGGGTGTCTCGAGATATGTGGCAATAATGTTATCTTCTGCAAAAAGTACATATGAAATGTATTAGCAAGGAGTGCTATTAGGAAATAGGTTTCCATCATGCTTTCCAAAATGTACACCCACAACCAAGGACTTGGAGAATCTGGTAATTCAATATTACATTTATTGAAGTATTATAGGAGAAGACCTAAGATGTGTTGGCTAAGGCAGAGCACACTATTGAGACACCAATAACTGTGATACATGTTTGCCAACTACTATTTTTGATAAGGTCTTTACATTTTGGGTAAATAAGTGGTTGGGTTTTCAAAGTAAGATTAATGTAATTAAACACATACATTCTGAAATACGCTATTTTGGCAGTTTTTTAAAATCATAACTACCACAAAATCTGAGGTAACTGTGTCATCTGTTATCTTTAGCAGCAAAAGTCAGTCAATTAGTCAGTAACTCAGTTAATCACAGTTAATTCGTTGACCATGGATGGCCAGACCACCTGCTCTTTAAACACAATACACTCACTGATCACTCACCTTGTTTCTACATCCATTTGTCCATTTTATCAGTTCCACTTACCATATAGAAGCACTTTCTAGTTGTACAACTACAGACTGTAGTCCATCTGTTTCTCTACATACTTCGTTCGTCCCCTTTACTCTGTTCTTTAATGGTCACAGGACTGCCGCAGGTACTATTTGGGTGGTGGGTCATTCTCAGCACAGTCTTTGTGCGATTGGGACCGACAAAGTAGTGCTGATGGATTTTTATACACTGTGTTCAGTACCTCCCAGAAAAAATGTACTGTGAAATTTGACAGTAGAACCATGAAGTGGCCAAATTACCATCAAAAATTCATAGTAGAACTGTGAACCTCATGGTCAAACTGTGAAAGTTCACATTAAAACTGTCAAGTAATTCACAGTTTTACTATGAAAATTCACAGTACATTTTTTCTTGGGCTGATCTGTGGTGGTCCCGTGAGGGTCCTGACCATTAGAGAACACACTAAAGGCTACTGACAAAGTATGCAGAGAAACAGATGGACTACAGTCTGTAACGTTGTGCAGCTACAAATTAAGCATGAGAGAAATTCTAAATGTAAATAAAATCATATATCCATCAGTTCTATGTTTGACCAACAGGAGAGGGAACGGCGCTCTCCTGCCTTTAACCTGCAAATCTCTGCCTCGGAAAACAACAGCAGCTTGCAGCTACACTGCCAACGCGAGGGCATCAAGGTGCACGCATACAGCACACAGTCAGCTTTTGGGTCCACAAGAGGCTGATATATGTACATCAGTTTGGTTACACTAGTGTTAGGTGTCGTGGCAGGTAAAATGCACTTAAGTGTGGTGCTTTAATACCACAATTTCTTTCACAGGATGTCATTATTCCTGAGCTCATGAAGAAACTGGACATCCTGGGGGACAATGGGGTAAGCATGGTCCTCAGTCTTGTGTTTAGATGAATAAACCCTGCCTGTACCCAGGAAAAAATGTACTGTGAATGTTCATAGTAAAACTGTGAATTGCCTGACAGTTTTAATGTGAACTTTCACAGTTTGACCATGAAGTTCACAGTTCTACTATGAATTTCTGATGGTAATTTGGCCACTTCATGGTTCTACTGTGAAATTTCATAGTACAACTGTAAACTTGGTGGACTATGAACTGACCATGCATTTTTTCACAGTTGTACTATGAATTTTGTTGGTAATTTGGCCACTTCATGGTTCTACTGTCAAATTTCACAGTACATTTTTTCCTGGGTAGCTACTCCTTAAATCTGTTTTATGTTTTTTACTCACACTCAGAACTTGAGGAACGAGGAGCAGGTTACCGTGATCCAGGCTAGCACTGTGCTGTCTCGCTGTGAAAAGGTATGACACCTTGTATCTTAATATGGCTCTACTTTTGATATTGCTCTGTTTTGTGTGTGCTTCTTTCCCAATGACACACAACAGTATTCTCATGTATTTATGACACCAACGACAACATGCTCAGGAAATGCCTATACAGCTTCTCCTTCTGTTGCACTTTACCTCACCATGCCTGCCTAAATTTTGACAAATATAGTCTGATTATTATATTGTGTTAATAAAGGCATTAACAAGTCAAGTCAAATTTATTTAATTAGCGCTTTATACATTGGTTTTGGTTTTAAATCTTGACTTCAGGGTATCTTGCTGATAGCTTCTTGGGTCACCTACAAACTGAGGTGACAGATCTGTTGCAATGAAAGCATTTAGTGTGAGATATTTGTCAGCGTACCTACAGTTATGACCACGTTGCCACCTTGGAATAATGTTTAGGCTGGGTGTCAAACTGACGTTCATGTGAATACCAAGATCTGGAGAACATTGCCCAGAACTCACACTCCCCTCCAGACTTATCTTCTTTCCACTCTGCACCCTGGTGCCATCATTTCCTCAGGTAAACATCAAAATGGGACAGACAGACGATCTTCATTTCTCCAAAGTCCAAAAAATGTGCAGATGGGTTGGCGTGGTTAGCACTCTGGCTAATCTGTGGCTACACGTGGTTGTTGTGACACATTCCTCCCATAAGCAGCATTTAATAACTGACTGTCAGGCCAGATCAGATATCCTTAATTGCAGCAGGCATTAATGAGCCTTTGGCACCCAACACCTTATTGCCATTTCATGCTTTGTCCCTCCTCAGACCAACATCAGTAGGTACACACCATCCTTGCCTATGTGGAGATGATCCAACCCAGTTATAACGATTTGGCCCTTGTCAAAGTCACTCAGGTCTTTACGCCTGCCAATTTCTCCCACATTTAAGATAACCAGATGTCTACTTTCCATCTCCCAGACCTTGATATGCTTGTGTATTGTGTTGATAATCACTAAAATAAAGTATATGTTATCTATTAATACAATAAAAATGTAGTATTCTGTATTTGCTTATAGTCCTTATTTCGGTCTTTCTCTACAGTGGCTGAAACAGATTGATAGCACTGAGGCAGCTCTTGCACAGAAGATGATGGATCTTGAGAATGAGAAGGTGAGAAAATGCTGATCTGATGTTAAGGAGCCTTGTTAGATGCCACCTTGGTTTTGCACATAACACTATGTTTATGGTAATAAAGGGAAATGTTTCAATGACACCTTCTTTTGCTGGCACAGGAGCTGTTTAGTAAGCAGAAAGGCTTTCTGGAGGAGGAGCTAGACTACAGGAAACAGGCCTTAGACCAGGCCCACTTGGTATGGGAATACTGTACTGTTTTACGTTCATCTAATTATGTAAGACAGAGTTTTCCCAATTTGTGTTACAAGTGAGTGCTGCTGAAGTAGCAGAACACTATATTTACAAGGGATGTCCACAAATTTGTCTTTACAGTGTACGCCCTTTATGGAGTTGCTAAATACCTGTCCCAGAGGTAAGAGATGAGATTGAAATGCAGATAAATATTTTTTATGTCATCCCTGGTTCTTCTGCTTCAGAGGGTGCAAGAGCTGGAGGCCACGCTGTACGCCGTGCTGCAGCAGGACCCGGATGGCCGACTGGGTGAGAGTTTGAGTGAAAGGCAGAGGGCGGAGCTAGAGAACTCTATGGAGGCGGTGCGGAGGCAGATCCTCAGGCAGAGCCGGCATGCTGACACGCTCATCTTACAGCAGCGCATGGAGCTCCTCCAGACTGCACAACAGGTGTGTGGATGAGGGTTTGGCATCTGGAGCTGTAACAAGTAATAGATGTTTGGGAACTATTGGCCAATTGATTTTCTAAATATAAAGACAATAACTCAACATCTGCAGGGAAGAAACGTAAATCTCACATTTGTCTGCAAATTTTAATGCACCCACAGCTGTAATGTATGGGCACACCTGGAATTCACACAGACGCAGATTCCACTCTGAGGGAAGTGAGACTCCGGATCCCCTGCCGGAAACCCAGGAATATGCCAATATACTCTGATCTTGTGGTGTCTACAGCTCACTTGGACTTGTCATGCCAGGAAACCCTCCTCTGTACTGGACTGCACTCCCTCTGGTTCGTATCCCGTCTCTGGCGAGGTGAAGTTTGGGTGGTGCTCTTGTATGCGCAATAGCAGGACGTTCTGTGTGATGCCTGCAAGGATGGTTTCTTGGCCGCGCAAGTCCAGGTGACCACAAGACATGAAGATCAGACGATATGGGCATGTTCCTGAATTTCTAATGTTTTTACTTAGGAACGTTCAGAAATCATTATTTCAATTACCGATTTCTTGTCTTGTACTTTTCCTCCATAAATAAGTTTTAGTTCAGGTAGTCATGTAATCAGTACCTCATTAAGTAGAAACATCTTAATACATAAGAGAGCAAACTGGTGGGATTGTATTATGGTTTATTTTGGACAGTGATATCTGTGATAAAAAAGATGCTTGCTCTGCTAGTCCTCCGTCATAACTTCTCCCGGCATGGACGTCATGGATGACGTGTGTTATGTCACAAAGTATTGGGTGGATATTGGCAGTCAGCTATGTTTTGGCAAAGATGGTTATATTTACCCTTGTATACTATATGGCTACAATGCACACTATACTATGTGGCAAGCATCTTAGGGTGTATATTTTAATATATTATACATCCTGTATAATTTTTATATGCCTGAGTCCTATCTGGATACAATCCTGATACTCAAGACACATAAAATGACTAAAGGTCTCAATTTAGTAGCTATTTCATTAATTATTACACTTTGCCATGGGGGTAGGCCTGAAACTATGAAATGTTCCACCCTCACTAAACACTGAATTGCTTTAAAGTGGACTTTCTGTGAAATTGTGTTCCCCTAGTAAAAATTATTTTGTAATATCAAAATAAGGCTTTTTTTAGCCTGTCAAGTCAAATCAAAATCAAAATAATGTAAGAAATGACCCCGATACAGGTCCTTCTCAAAAAATTTGCATCTTGTGATAAAGTCTATTCTTTTCCGTAATGTAATGATAAAAATTAAACTTTCATATATTTTAGATTCATTGCACACCAACTGAAATATTTCAAGTCTTTTATTGTTTTAATACTGATGATTTTGGCATACAGCTCATGAAAACCCACAAATCTCACAAAATTAGCATATTTCATCCCGACCCAATAAAGAAAGAGTGTTTTTTAATACAAAAAAAGTCAACCTTCAGATTATTATGTTCATTATGCACTCAATACTTGGTCGGGAATCCTTTTTGCAGAAATGACTGCTTCAGTGCGGCGTGGCATGGAGGCAATCAGCCTGTGGCACTGCTGAGGTGTTATGGGAGGCCCAGGATGCTTCGATAGTGTTGGGTGTTGCGTCTCTCAACTTTTCTCTCACACAATATCCCACAGATTCTCTGTCGGGTTCAGGTCAGGAGAGTTGGCAGGCCAATTGAGCACAGTAATACCATGGTCAGTAAACCATTTACCAGTGGTTTTGGCACTGTGAGCAGGTGCCAGGTCGTGCTGAAAAATGAACTCTTCATCTCCATAAAGCTCTTCAGCAGATGGAAGCATGAAGTGCTCCAAAATCTCCTGATAGCTAGATGCCTGACCCTGCCCTTGATAAAACACAGTGGACCAACACCAGCAGCTTACATGGCACCCCAGACCATCACTGACTGTGGGTACTTGACACTGAACTTCAGACATTTTGGCATTTCCTTCTCCCCAGTCTTCCTCCAGACTCTGGCCACCTTGATTTCCGAATGACATGCAAAAATTTGCTTTCATCCGAAAAAGGACTTTGGACCACTGAGCAACAGTCCAGTGCTGCTTCTCTGTAGCCCAGGTCAGGCGCTTCTGCCGCTGTTTCTGGTTCAAAAGTGGCTTGACCTGGGGAATGCGGCACTGTAGCCCATTTCCTGCACACGCCTGTGCACGGTGGCTCTGGAATCGGCCCTTCTCCACAATCCTCCATCAGGGTCCGGTCACCTCTTCTCGTTGTGTGCAGCGTTTTCTGCCACACTTTTTCCTTCCCACAGACCTTCCCACTGAGGTGCCTTGATACAGCACTCTGGGAACAGCCTATTCGTTCAGAAATTTCTTTCTGTGTCTTACCCTCTTGCTTGAGGGTGTCAATGATGGCCTTCTGGACAGCAGTCAGGTCGGCAGTCCTTACCCATGATTGCGGTTTTTGAGTAATGAACCAGGCTGGGAGTTTTCAAAAGCCTCAGGAATCTTTTGCAGGTGTTTAGAGTTAATTCGTTGATTCAGATGATTAGGTTAATAGCTCGTTTAGAGAACCTTTTCATGATATGCTAATTTTGTGAGATTTTTGGGAATTTTGGGTTTTCATGAGCTGTATGCCAAAATCATCAGTATTAAAACAATAAAAGACTTGGAATATTTCAGTTGGTGTGCAATGAATCTAAAATATATGAAAGTTTGATTTTTATCATTACATTACGGAAAAGAATTAACTTTATCACAATATGCAAATTTTTTGAGAAGGACCTGTATATAAAATACAGAATGCGCCTGTACTGAGAATCAGCATGAATATATTTTCCCCTTACTATCAGTCAAATGATTTAACATCCTGCTTTTGTCTCACAGAGGATCCGAGAGCTGGAGGACAGGATCGACATACAGAGACGACAAATCAAAGAGATTGAAGAAAAGGTGTGTATGACTGCAGTGTGTTATTCGGGATGTGCCATTTTATTGTTGTGAGAGTAGCTCTAAGTGAGCAAGTTATCTGTGGATCAGTTTCAGTCTGAATCCACATTAGAATTGGAAAATAGAGTGATCAGGGCCACTTTGAACGAGACATGGTCATCGGTGCTAGACTAGGCCAAGTAAGCTGAAAAACTGCCAACCCTTTTGGGGTTTTCTCATGCAGCTGTGCTGTGTATGCCGAGAATGGTGTAATCGAGGAAAAACATCCTGTGGATGAGAAGGATGCCAAGATTGGTTCTGACAAACAAGCGGTGCACAGTCAAGCAAACTATAGCCGAATATAACACTGGTGGGAAATAAAGGCAAGACTCCAGTGTGCAAAACATGGATCACTGAGCAGTGGAAATACGTCACATTCATCATATGAATCCAGATTTCTGGTGCACTTGTTCTGTTGAGCGTCAGAATTTAGCATAAGCAGCATAACTCATTGAACCCTTCCTGTTTTCTTGGCACACCCTTGATCCTCTGATACCTGTGGATGGATGTTTGAACAGTAGGGCTTACCTAAGAAATATGGCTGACCAAGCTCATCCCTTCATGGCAGCTGGTTACCCTATAGCAGGAGGACACTTTCAGCAGGGCAATGCACCATGCCACAAGGGGTGTATAATTATGGATTGGTTCCAGGAACATGACCGCAAGTTTTTCTTGCTTTCCTGGCCTTTACAATCCCCAGATCTTAATCCTTTGGAGCGTCTCTATTCTTCAGAGCACATCATCATCTAATTTGAGCCAAATGCGAGAAGCTGTCCTGTCCTCATGGGTCAGTATTCCTGCAGTGCAATTTCAACACCTGGTGGAATCAATGCCATGACAAATTACTGCAGTTCTGAAGATCAATGGAGGTTCAACATGCTACTAGATGGGAGTCTCTAATAAAGAGGCTATTAGTGTAGTTGCTTTATGATTTACACCTAATGGCTTATTAGGACCAACCCAAATCCTGCATGGCGTAAAGTTAAACAGACTATCTATCTATGTCTTGAAAAATAATCCATAACAGGGTGATGGAGGTTGATCTGGATTACATTGCATAAAAATATACCAGTTGTTATTATAGTATCTGTTAATCCAGTAAATTTGAATTAAAGTCTAATTCTTGTTTCTCTCCTCTCTCTCCTTTTAAAATCCCCTTTATGTTTATTATAATTTAAAGTTTTTATTTCTGTTCTTGTTTTTCTCCCTAGCTTTTATTCTCTGGCCTTAAATCCACAAACTGTCTCTCTTACACACACGTGCACTTTCTCTCTCTCTCTCTTACACACACACACACACACACACACAACACTCACACACACTCACACACACAGGTGCAGTATCTAAAAGAAACTAATGGACTCATTCTGCCACTGGTCAGGCAAACATTCCTCAATCATATTACTGTCTTTTTAAATATTTTTTATGCACTTGCAGAGAATTATCGACACCAGGCATCCAGGTAAAGCTGCTCCTCTCAGACTCTATTATGAAAATATATTACGTAATATTATTTTAACATGAATATTTGTTATAATAAGTATTTAACACACGTCGAAACTTGTCTAATAGCTTTTACTTTCAATAAATGAAGTTGTATTTTCCACATGCTGTGTGCTTTACTTAAGAATAAGCAGGGGAAGTGTATTTTCTAATATACTTCTGAGTTTTTTTCTGCATTTAGAATAAAGTGCTCTTTTCAAATCCACGTAATCTATTAGTAATGGCGGTAAGAGCCAGCTCATCCTGAAGATCTGAGTTCAAACCTCAGGCCAGGCTTGCAACATGAAGGTGGTACTTTTACAAAACCCTATGATGTACTGGACCACAGCCCTGCCCAGGATGTACCTTAGGCTCTGGAGTCCATTCCTACCACACCACCCATGACCAGGATAAGCAGGGATAAACAGGATGCTTTTGGCGCTTTTGGTGACACAGCAGCAATTCACTAGCCTACCACCTCAGTTACCTGGGTTTGAGTATCGACAATAATGCTGGCCCTGCACTGAACTGACACGATTATACTTGCGCCCTGCGTTCTCCAAGATAGGCACCAGTCCACCGCAGGGTTGGGATAGGAGTCGCTGTTGCAGTGCCACGGGATGATTTCCCCATCTGACCTTCACTCCTTCAGGCACAGCCTGTATGATTCTCAGCTGGGTCAGAAGGCACCGCTAGGCAACTTGTACCCATATTTGTCTTAGACCACTGATTCACCCAATGGCCAAAAATGTTATGTGCCTGTACAGTGTATTACAGTGTATGGCAATTTGGACTTTTTGGTGTTACAGAAGTTCTTTACTACAGAACTATAGTTAGATTTACTTCCATGATTAACTACATTAACCTTATATTTATAATGAAAAGCTAAAGATGCGATGTAAGACAACAAACATCTTGGACTAGGTGATGGACTATATTAAAATTGTTTGGTGAATTGTTGTGTTTGGGTATGAACTAATTAAAGGGACCAGAAACTGAAGGAAATGTAGAGAAATCTGAGAGGAACACAAGTGGGAGTGAGACCTTTGAATCTGGTCTTACTCATAAAGAATCAACGCACGTCATGCATGTGTGTGTGTGTGTGTTTGTGTGTTTGTGCTTGTGCTTGTCCACAAGGATAGATCTGTCTTTTTACCATGTGGGGACATTTTGCTCGTCTCCCAAGGAAAATGGCATTTTTATTAAAATTTTTTGGAAAAACCAAAAGAGGCCAAATATTTTCTTCAGGTTATTGAGTTTACAATTAGGTGTAGGTGTAGAGTTTATTAGCTACAGTAAAACAAGGGGGTTGGTCATGTTTATATGTCGTTGTGGGGACATTTTGCTGGTCCTTACAATTAAAACTGGATTTTTCAAAAGAACGTTGCAGTTTCTGTAAAAAAAAATTAAAGAGACAACAGTTTTGCTTTAGGTTATTGAGGTTAAGGTTAGGATTAGGTGTAGGTGTAGCATTAAATATCTCCAGTAAACATTAGGTCAATATAAAGACTATGTGTGTACACCTTGTCTTGCTGTATTTGTGAGGACCAAATGTCCTTACAACAACAGGAAAACCTGGAATTTATTTTTTAATTGCAACTTTTATTTGGAAAACTAAATGAGCCAAAAGGTTTTCTTTAGGTTGCTGATGTTAAGGTTAGGGCTACGTTATTGAAGCTACAGTAATGCTTCAATATCATTCATGTCAATTGAAAGTCCTGATAATAATATCAAATGTGTGTGTGTGTGTGTGTGTGTGTGTGTGTGTGTGTGTGTGTGTGAGATAGCTTTTCTGGCTCAGAACACACAAACAGCCTGAGCACAGACAACAGACAGAAATAGAGTGATGGACAGGAATGGGAGGGATTTTACTTAATCGTCCTGATCTACGTGATTTCAAACTGGCTGCAAACAAAGACAGAAAGGGATAAAATATTAGGAAGCCTGCGATGAATGAGAATGACTGGATATGAATGGATGCAGTTGTCCATCCAAAACCAGCAGCAGATTTACAAAACCCCAGGAGAGCAAACCAGGATTGGAGTGAAAAGTCTCAAACAAGCACTAAAGCCACTTCCAAACTTCCAGAGCTTCAAACATGGACACATGCTGCCACATTACCATCTGCCGTGTGTATTCTTAGCCATGAACAGAAGCTCGGCAGGGGGGTGTAGACCCCCACACTAGTGACGCTACAACTTAATCATCGCCCCATCTTCTTCATTCCCAGTCACACATTCACATTTCACATAATGCGTAATTCATGACTGACTCTTCAAGTTCTCCAAGCTCATTCAGCCTGGATTAACTGTAATTAGAACAAATTCCCAGTTTCATAAGTGTCCTGACACACGACTCTACCAGCAGTCTGTTGAGGCCAAGAGGTCACACCTTCCTGTGCCACATTGGTACCCTGCTGCCTGACACTGATTGGCTGATATGTTGCATAGCAGTGAGGGTGCAGTCAACTTATTTTCAACCGAATCATATCTCTGTCAAAGGAGCTATTATAATTTCAGATAGTTTTAAACAGTCAATTTACTTATAATGGAAGTAAATACAGTCTGAATACTAATTATAGACTTGAGTGTTGAGTTGAAGGCAACTTCTTGGTTATCAAAGACGTTTAACCTCATCCGAAAGGCTTCTAAAGTTCTAGAAACTGATGGGGAGTCCCAGGTGTTTAGTGGGGTTGTCAGGTGTCAAGTAAACTGGTTGACGACACCAGTTACCAGCCACCTACAAAGCTGTCTTGAGATCCCTTCCCAGGAGGTTTAAACCCCCATTCACGCCTTGACCCATATGACTCTAACGACTCACATGATGGCTGAGTGGGGCAAAGACTCACAAATGGGTCACACCTTGATCCTGTGAACGACTCGTGTATTGACAGGGTTGGTCAAGGACTCTCAGGACCACCTCCAAGGTGACGAAACCAGTAGGGTTAAATGCCTGGGACTCCCCATCAGTTTCTAGAATTGAAGAATCCTTTCAGGTGAAACGTCTTCAAGAACCAAGAAGTCGTCCAGTTGCCTTCAACTCAACACTGAAGTCTGCCATGACCTAGGTGACTGAGAACTTACACAGACATAAATACTAGTTATACTAATCTAATAATGAAACATTTCTGCTTAATGTCAGCTAAACATTTAGGAAAAAATAATGTGAAATGTGTGGTAGTTTTATTTGTTTATGGTTCAATAAAATTGGCAGAAATATATTTGAATTTGTATCCTGCAAAGCTTTTCTTAATTCTTTACATTTAGAAAATCAACAAAATATGTAATTTTGACCAGAGATGACAAATCAAGTGAAAAGCAGAATTCATTGTTCCATCAATGATGGCAAGCCGTCCTGGTCCAGATGCAGCAAAACAGGCCCAAACCATGACACTACCACCATGTTTCACAGATGGGATAAGGTTCTTATGCTGGAATGCAGTGTTTTCCTTTCTCCAAACATAACGCTTTTCTTTTAAACCAAAAAGTTCTATTTTGGTCTCATCCTTCCACAAAACATTCTTCCAGAAGCCTTCTGGCTTGTCCACGTGATCTTTAGCAAACTGCAGACGAGCAGCAATGTTCTTTTTGGAGACCAGTGGCTTTCTCCTTGCAGCCCTGCCATGCACACCATGTTGTTCAGTGTTCTTCTGATGGTGGACTCATGAACATTAACATTAGCCAATGTGAGAGAGGCCTTCAGTTGCTTAGAAGTTACCCTGGGGTCCTTTGTGACCTTGCCAACTATTATACGCCTTGCTCTTGGAGTGATCTTTGTTGGTCGATCACTCCTGGGGAGGGTAACAATGGTCTTGAATTTCCTCTATTTGTACACAATCTGTCTGACTGTGGATTGGTGGAGTGCAAACTCTTTAGAGATGGTTTTGTCACCTTTTCCAGCTTGATGAGCAATAACAACGTTCCTCAAAAATATCCTTTGTTCATGCCATGATACACTTCCACAAATGTGTGTTGTGAAGAGCAGACTTTGATAGATCCCTGTTCTTTAAATAAAACAAGGTGCCCCCTCACACCTCATTGGCATCCCATTGATTGAAAACACCTTCAAATTAACTGCTAATCCTAGAGGTTCACATACTTTTGCCACTCACTAATATGTAATATTGGATCATTTTCCTCAATGAATAAATGACCAAGTATAATATTGTTGTCTCATTTGTTTAACTGGGTTCTTTTTTATCTACTTTTAGGATTTGTGTGAAAATCTGATGATGTTTTAGGTCATATTTATGCAGGAATATAGAAAATTCTAAAGGGTTCACAAACTTTCAAGCGCCACTGTATATATACACATTGTATATCACTGTTGTTTTTAAGAAGGACACTAACTTTATTGTGGAGCTTTTACTCAAATCTACCTGACTTCTTATTTTCACCATAATCACCTGAATTGATGATTACCTATCTCTCACACATCAATTCAAACCATTGCGAGTTGTTTTTAAAATCCTTCATGAATGAACATGATCGTCACTATTACACACCAACAAAGCCAAGCACAGCCATCTGTGGTTAGAAGGAAAGAGAGTGCCAAGGATAGAGAAAATGAAGGGGAGGAGAGAGAGGGGAAATGGGGACAAATACAGAGAATAAACTGCTTTTGTGTAAGTTTTTTTATAGCAGAGAACAAACACAAAGTCTTATAAGCATAAAGGAACATAAGTGATACAGGGGTGGATAAATGGCAGCGCAGAGGAAAATACAGAGGACTTATATGTCTGAAGGAAACACTTCCGGCTAGTATTTATAAATGCTTACGTGTGTATGTACGTGTCACTTTGTGGAGGCGCATTCATTAATGTGAGAAGTTCCTCGCTTTCATTCACTGACTCAGGTTCTGCTCTAGGCTGCCAAACACACACACACAGACAAATACACCCATGAGCAGACACAAACAAACTGGCCAGTGGTGTTTATTAAGAGTATTAAGATGGATGGATGGATGGATGGATGGATAGATGGATAGATGGATAGACCGATAGATCATTGGATGGAAGGATGGATGGCTGAAGGACTGATGGACAGGTGTGTAGATAAATGGATGTACTAGATGAAAGGATGGATGAGTATATGGTGGATGGATGAATTGACAAGTAGTTGGATATTTCAATGGACGGATGGGTGGATGGCTGAATGGATAAATAGGTACATGTTTGGAAGTATAGATATATAGGTGGAAGGGCAGATGAACAGATGCATAGATGGATGGGCAGATGAACAAGTGGGTGGAAAGATCACAAAACAGGTGGACATTTTATTGGACGGATTCATTAATGTATGTAAGATGGTTGAATGGATGGATGGACACACTGAAGTACTGACTGCTTGTGGGTGGACAATAGATGGACTGGATTAAAGTATACTGAATATATGAACAACCAAGTGGTTGGATGGATTACTGAATGGATTAATGAATGGATGGATGAGTGGGTGGAAGGATGGCTGGATGGGCTAGGTTTATGGTTGGACAGATGGATGGAGGGATGTGTGTCGAAGGATTGATTCACATATGGATGATGGATGGATGGATGTACTGATGCATAGACAAACAGCCTTAAAATATTAAAGTAATGTGACAAAAGGCAAGGTTTCTGAAAATGAATTTTAAAACATGAAAATCTAGAAAAACAGGTTTGGAAAAGTCATCAGACCCCCTAAATTAATACAGTGGTATCTCATCGTTAATTCATTCCAGAATTGCTTCTGAAACAGCTTGTCGAGAACCGAAAAATGGCAAGCAATTTTTTCCGATAAGAAATAATGTAAATTTAATGAACTGTTCCAGACCCCAAGAAAATCCACACTGTATAAGACATTATATGCATTAATGGAGTTGTATTGTACAGGTGCTCCCTGAGTTACGATGGGGATATGCTTCAACAAATCCATCAAAAGTTAAATGTAACATGAACTGGGGAGTTTAACAAGTGTTTAGTGGAGCAGTCTATCCTGTATAATAGCAGAGCCTATGATAAGTAATGATAAGTTAATGTTTAAAACACTTACATTAACCTAGAGCTGGCCAGAAGCATTAACACAAAGCTTATTTTATAATAAAGTGTTGAAAAATCTCATGTAATATTGCAAGTAATTGACTGAAAGTGAAAGTAACAGCAAAACACTTACTCTATTGGCGAACACCGGGTGCTAGCATAGCTGCTAATGCTAACTGCAGCCTCTGTTCTGGAGGATTTAGAACAGGATTTCCCTTTGTTTGGGTCTTAAATACTAACTATTTTAGGATGCATGGAGACTTATATGCACTAAGAATAGAGTACTGTAGATGTAAAAATAAAGAAAAACACAATAAACACTGCATAGAGCTTCAGTGAGTGAGAGCTATTGTGAATCGGAATCACTGTGTACTGAATCATGAATCATGATTGGAGTAACAGCGGCAACGGGTTGTGCAGCTCGACTCATGCAAGTTTAAGCAAGTGCGCCAAATACTGAGCAAACAACAAGATCCGAGACAATTATTTCTGGTCAAAATTCGTTCTGAGGTGCCACGGTTTTCTGTAAATCCACCTACAACTTTAATTACAGCCATCCTTCTGTTTGGATATGTGTGTACCAGCATTGCACACCTACATTTAGGAATATTTGCTTTGATATAAATATGGCAGTTTTAGCTGGCTCGGCCACCCACATCTTAGCACAATATTGGGTTGAAACTATACACCCACTGAAGAAAAACACCCACAACATAATGCTGAAACCACCATGCTTTACAGTATGTATGGAGGATTGTGGGTGGTGTGCTGTTTTACCCCCAATATAGTGCTTGAAATTCAGTCCAGAAAGTTTAATCTTGGTCTTATCTGACCATAAAACATTTTGCTGTAGGACATCTGAAGTGCACCCTGCCAGACAGGCCATCTTTGTGTTATGCTTGTGTCACACTTATTGTCAATGTCATTTTCACTATGATGTTGAGGAATAAAATGTGAAAATACAGCTGTAAAAATTTTTATTTGTTTTACTGTTCGTGGTTGTCACCAAAGGTAAGGTATTACATATTAGTATTACATATTGGTGAGTGGCAAAAGTATATAAACCTTTGCTTTCAGTATCTGCTGTGACCCCCCCGTGCAGCAATAACTGCAACAAAACGTTTCCTGTAACTGTTGATCAGTCCTGCACACCGGCTTGGAGAAATTTTAGCCCATTCCTCCGTACAGAACAGCTTCAGCTCTGGGATGTTGGTGGGTTTCCTCACATTAGCTGCTCACTTCAGGTCCTTCCACAACATTTTGATTGGATTAAGGTCAGGACTTTGACTTGGCCATTCCAAAACATTAACTTTATTCTTCTTTAACCATTCTTTGGCAGAATGACTTGTGTGCTTAGGGTCGTTGTCTTGCTGCATGACCCACCTTCTCTTGAGATTCAGTTCATGATCAGCTGTCCTGACATTTTCCTTTAGAATTCTCTGATATGATTAAGAATTCATTGTTCCATCAATGATGGCAAGCTGTCCTGGGCCAGATGCAGCAAAACAGGCCCAAACCATAATACTGCCACCACCATGTTTCATGGATGGGATAAGGTTCTTATGCTGGAATGCAGTGTTTTCTTTGCATAACACTTTTCTTTTAAACCAAAAAGCTATTTTGGTCTCATCTGTCCACAAAACATTCTTCCAATAGCCTTCTGGCTCGTCCATGTAATCTTTAGCAAACTGTAGATGAGCAGCAATGTTCTTTTTGGAGAGCAATCGCTTTCTCCTTGCAACCCTGCCATGCACACCATTGTTGTTCAGTGTTCTTCTGATGGTGGTCTCATGAACATTAATATTACCCAATGTGGAAGAGGCCTTCAGTTGCTTAGAAGTTACCCTGGGGTTTTTTGTGACCCCACCTTGCTCTTGGAGTGATCTTTGTTGATCGACCACTCCAGGGAGGGTAACAGTGGTCTTGAATTTCTTCCATTTGTACACAATCTGTCTGACTGTGGATTGGTGGAGTCCAAACTCTTTAGAGATGATTTTGTAACCTTTTCCAGCCTGATGAGCATCAACAACTCTTTTTCTGAGCTCCTCAGAAATCTGCTTTGTTCGTGCCATGATACACTTCCACAAACGTGTTGTGAAGAGCAGACTTTGATAGATCCCTGTTCTTTAAATAAAAACAGGGTGCTCACTCACACCTGATTGTCATCCCATTGATTGAAAACACCTGACTCTAATTTCACCTTCAAATTAGCTGCTAATCCTAGAGGTTCCTATACTTTTGCCACTCATTAATATGTAATATTGGAATCATTTTCCTCAATAAATAAATGACCAAGTATTATATTTTTGTCTCATATGTTTAACTGGGTTCTCTTTATCTACTTTTCGGACTTATGTGAAAATCTGTTGATGTTTTAGGTCATATTTATGCAGAAATATAGAAAATTCTAAAGGGTTCACTGTAAATTAAAGTTGCCTGAGATTGACCAGTACTCATGAATAGTTAAATATCTATGTTGTTAGATTCAGTGTTGAAAAAATATTGGAAATTGAAGTTTAACTTTTAAGAGTTACAAGCAAATGGCGCCCATTCATCAGAATGACTCATATACAGTAGAAAATATATAGAATCCATGATTTTTGCACCATATCAAATATTGTATTCCAGAACACAGAAAATATACTTTTCTGTAGTTTACTCATACATATTGTCATGTTCATGTATGATTAATGCCACTTTTGCCTATCTTTATTCATGCATGATACAGTATATGAAACCAAGGAGTCAATGACACTCAGACACATGCTCAAATTTGTATAAATGTTTATTATAGAGTGTTTTATGTACAGCAGTGTGATTACAGAAAGCACAGTGAAATTATTCGTTTACAGTGGAATGTCTCCTTAACTCGGATGGACATCTCTGAATCCTGTGTATTATATAGATTCAGCAAAAGCACAGTGAACGAGCTACACAGATATGCACAGTATGTTAACTTCACAGCAGGACAGGCACCAAAAAACTCTCATAAGTCTCAAGTACTGCAGAATCCAGCTTTTCATTTTGTAGATACAAACAGGAGAAAATGATGTGTTTTATTACGTGTCAATCCCAACTATAGCATGCGTTGATGGACTAGTCAAATGATGTGAGTTATCAAGTGCTTATTTACAGCTCTTGCAGGTAAGGCAAAGCATTATTTAGACATTCTCGTATCATTTCAGATAGGACCTCATTTATTCCGCATTGTGGCTAGCTCTACCTATCTTTCCATCTGGTTTGTGTCATGAGGGCAGAAGTGCCACGTGTGGTGCTGCAAGGTCTGCTCGGAGTTGCAGTCCATGTCACACAGCCAACAGAGCGACTCTGCCTTACAGATGAAACTGGATGACACCAAACCATTCCCTGTAGTGTGTGTGTGTAAGTGTGTGAATGTGTCAACACATCTGTGTGTGATTGTGTACCAGCTGTGACGTTCCTAAGCTCTTTGCGGCTTCTATTGTGCGCCTGTCTGCATCAGGCGAATGCAGAGAAAAGCAAAAGAAGGGAAGAGAATAGCTTGGCTGGTGGCGCTCAGCCAAACAGCAAGTGAAGCGAGAGTGCCAGGACGGAGAGAGAAAGAAGAGACAGATATGAAAGAGGAGACGAAGAAGAGGACGAGGGAAGGGTAAGCGGTTCGTCGCAGTCGAGCTCAAAGCACCGGACTGAGGCGTCTTCATTGCCGTAGTTGGCCCAGTACTCTTCAGGCTCCAACTTTGGCAAGGCAGCCTCCTCGGGTGCCAGTTCGTATTTTGACACTGAAGCTGAGGCGGCAGCTTGCGCCACTGCTTTCGAATGTGCGTTCTTCACCGACGCAAACGGGAAGGCTTTGGGTAGCTCGGCACCCTTGTGGTAAACGCCCTTAGCAGAAGCAGCTGGTTTGTTCTTGGAGAACCACCAGCGTGTCTTGCTGCTGAACGTCGTAGTGGTGGTGCCTGTCAGAGAGCCAGGGTCGGGCAGCGGGCAGGTTGCGAAATCCAGCTCACGCAGGAAACGCAAGTCCTGGCCCTGGCGTGCTGCCGGCAAGGTGCAGATCACCTCGGAGCTAGAGACGCGAGCATCGCGGTACCACTGCCAGAGAGACCGGGCCTCGCAGCCGCACACCCACGGGTTGTCGTTGAGGCGCAGGAACTGCAAGCCCGCAGTGTCCTTAAGGGTCTGGCCTGGAAGCTCGCGTAGCGCGTTGTTGAACAGGTAAAGGATGGTCAGTCGGCCCAAGTCGCGGAACGACCTGCGGTGCACCTGGCGGATCCGATTGTCATGCAGCAGCAGCCGGTCAAGATTGACCAAACCGCGGAAGGCGTTCTCGGAGAGAGTGCGCAGCCGGTTGCCATGCAGGAACAGGTGCGTCAGGTTGACCAGATCAGAGAAGACGCCATCCGGGAGGTGGTTCAGCTGGTTCTCTTGCAGGTAGAGGAACTGCATGCTGTAGAGCTTGCTGAAGATGTCAGCCGGCAGCTCGGTCAGGCCGCACCGGTGCATGTGCAGGCTCTGAAGGCGCTCGAGGCCACGGAACGCGCCACCCTCCACCTGCCTCAGGGACGGGTTGTCCCCGAGGTCCAGCTCTTCGAGGATGCGAAGATTGCTAAAGGCGCCTGCCTCAATCCATGAGATGTTGTTTGAATACAGCCATAGGACCTGGAATGGGATAAAAGTAAGGATGTTTAGGATGATTCTAAGGGCCTGTGGCTTGAAAATATATATAAAAGGGGGGCACTGCATTAAGGAAAGAAAATAACATAATAGTAATTTACCAACTATTTTTTAAGAATTACTTGTATTAATTTTTGGACAGGTGCCCTGTAAAGGGTTGGTTCCCACCTTGTGCCCTGTGCTTAAGTCACTATAAAAGGTGAGTGAGAGTTTTTATTCACTCACTAAAGTTTCTTGTGCTAACTGGGATCCAATACGAACTTCCCATCTTGTTCCAAATGGCTTCTTATCAAGTGTTCACTACATAAGGTATACCATGATGGCATTACAGAATCTACATAGTGCACTATAAACTCAGGAGCACATTATCTGAGATTCAGCCACACGCTTCATTCGTTTAGATGCTCTAGAACACCACGTCATGTGATCCTATGCCTTGTACTGATTACATGGTTATGCAATGACGACTCAGAATGCCCAGCTTGCCTGTGTCTCGAAGCCGAAGGAGTCAGCCCTGAGCTCGGTGATGCGGTTGTTCTGCAAGAAGACGCGCTGGGAATCGTACGGCACGCCAGACGGGACAGAGGTGAAGTTCTGAGACTGGCAACTGACGGTCAAAGGCGTGTGGTAGCACACACACAGCCTGGGGCATGCTTTCCCTGGAGCACAGTGACACGCCAAAAGCCATACCACCAACCACAGAGTCAGACCACCTGGAGAGAAAAGAGGGGGCATCAATATTAAAGACAAGGTCAGGACTGTGGAAAAAAGGTTTGGCTTTTTGACAAGCACAGGTTTTGTCCACACAACCTACACTGTGTCAACAATGTGTACATTGTGCCCCATGTTAACTGATGCAATGAAATGCTACAAGACCTTGCACGATTTGACACCCACTTTGGTTTCTCGCACCCCCCCCAAGGAATCTTCGCGTGCCGAACTGCACCGCGTGCAACAAGCAGACTGGATTTGCGTCACGTCCATGTAACAGGAGCAGCACACATGAAATTTTGAACATGTAGGCCTACCTTCGAGGGCTCGGGTGACAACAACCAATAATGAGCTTCCTAAAGCGGTGCACAGGCTGTGAATTAATCATGTAGTGTGCATTCATCTTTTGTGTGCAAATTTTTCCAATTACCCGACCCCATGACCTTGTATGGTTCAACACAGGGTCCGTTGCGCACGTACGAACGTCACACACACGCACCACAGAAGCATGTCTTATTGCTAATGAGTGTTCTAAGCATGCTCATCAGGTGAGACCGTGTCTCTTCATTGTCCTGTCCTAATTGACATAATGAGCATCCCTTTCCAGTCAGCTTGGTGTCACCAGTCCTTCCAGAAAAGTCTGGAAACTTCTTTGCTTTTTCAGTGCTTCTTTGACAGACAGTGCCACAACCCATACTTGTCCCTCAGGATCTATACACATCCCAATTTTTCTAAACCCCTTCTAATTTATTTTATAAAGTGCTAATGTTTTTGCGCACAAAAACCCACATCACAATGCAACACATTCGGTTTATGAATACAAAATTGTTTTGATTTGCATGCTCTATATTAGTTATCAGATTTATCATCTACGCCGCCCAAGGAGGTTGGGTCCCTTTTTGAGTCTTGGTCCTCCTAAGGTTTCTTCCTATAACTCTGGGAGTTTTTCCTTGCCACTGTCGCCCTAGGCTTGCTCAATTTGGGATTGGACGTAGTTATTAGGAGATAATCTAAACTTGTAAAGTTGCTTTGAGACAATGCTCCATTGTAAAAAGCGCTATATAAATAAATATGACTTGACTTGACTTGACTTATCAAATAGCAGGAACCAAATGTCTAAGACTCGTAGTGAAAATGATTCTATTTTACATTTTCTCTATTTCATTACAACATTTTTACTTACAAATCATTTAATCAGCATAGGAATTTGACTGAATCTCACTGTCATTGACGTTCTACCCCAGTCACCTGACCTAAACCCTGTCGAGCATTTATGGGGGACAGAGAAAACCAAGCATGTACTGTAGTAACATGACCAGATCTTCTTTGGAATATCATGAAATCATGCTGGGATAACAAAGATCATCCGATTTAGCACAGACTTGTAATTACTTGTCCTTACAGCAAAAGGGGGAACATACCAAATACTAATACATTCTGAATTGTATTAGAGAAAAACAACAAATACAAGCGCCTTGATGCATGCTCAATCATCCAGGTAAAGAGAAAATCCCAGAAGCTGAATCAGTTAATCTGGACATAAAGTGTAGTGGGAGAAGCATTTCGTCATTCATCTAAGTGACTTCTTCAGTCTCACTGATGTCTCGAGACTGAGAGTGAAGAAGTCAATTTGATTAGTAACGAAACGTTTCTCCCACGAAACCTTATGTCCATATACTAGCATTTCCACTGGTCTTAGACTTTTGGTCCCCATTGTATAACATGTATTTCATGCAAAAGTAATTTATCTTAATCAATCTAAACTATATAGTAATAACATCAGATCAGGCAGCAACAAAGAAAATGTACGTTAGTTTTCTAAACACACACGTTAATTATAGATAATAATAACAAAACTGTTCTGATTTGCATGTTCTGTCTCTCACATGCATGTACATGCAAACACAACCCGCATCAACACAGAAAAAAGTAGTTCTTCTACACACTAAACAAAATTATGATAATATTAATAAACAATTCTAACTGTAATGTCCATGCCAGTCCAAATAATGTAGTAAATTCTAATGAACAGCAGCACTATCAGGACATTATGTGTAAGGAAAATAAGAAGATATCTGGTACTCACTCTTGAAGCTGAGAGCGCTGGAGGCGCGTGAGCTGCGCGAGGTCGAACGACTTTCCATCCCGAAGCAAAGCCGAGAGCGAGTTAGCCTGAGCGCGAGTAGGCTTGCTATCTCTACTGTCGGTCAGCTTTGGGGTGCGAACTCGGGCCGCCGCGACTGAGGCAAACCTCGAGCTACCGGCCGTTTTATAGACGGAAAGCGCGTGGAGGCGGGAGCGCGCGGCTATGGAATCTCTACTACGTAACGACCGCGAGGGCGACTTACAGTGAGGAGGAGGACAGGAGGAAGCACAGAAAGGGAGAGAGAGAGAAAGAGTCGGTCTCGTTTGTAAACACAAAGGACTGTAAACGGTCCCGTGAGTGTCCTTAGACTTATACACATCCAGTTCGTTCCGTGTGTAGGCACTTAAACAGGAACTTAGTCAGGCAACAAAGCAAACGGAGTTAGTGGGTTTGTAAAATTCATACTGAACGACCAGTGAAGCTGGAACAATCTTAAGGACCAAGTTTTACCTCAGAACCACTGAAAGCAAAACGTTTTTTCCACCTAGCATTATTAACGTTCAGGTTCCCTGCTTAAAAAATAGTCTAAAACCAGTTTAAGAAAGGTTGATGGTTTTAGCTGGTTTAAACTGGTATTTCCAGTCTGCCAGTTTGTTCTAGCCGGTATTAGGCAGGTTTAGCTGGTTGGCCAACTGGTCCCCCAGCCTGACCAGCTGGCGTGTGTCCAAAACCACCCAATAACCAGCCAACCATACCAGCCTGACCAGCTAAGGCTGGCAGAAATCTAAAACCAGCCTGTTGTGTTAGGCTGGTCTTTTCAAAAGTTCAGTTTATTCAAACAACAGTACTGTGTACAGCCAAAAGTCTCTGGACAGTCCAGGAGGTAATCCAAAAGCACTGGTGTTTTAAACATACATTTGTTGGTATGTTCTTTACAACTTAATTGATAATCGAATTGTCTATAATTTTGTATATACTCTCACTGGCCACTTCATCATGTAGAGGACTACCTAAGAGATCTGCCGCTCACAGGACAGTTTCTTTTTTTTGAACCATTCTCTGTAAACCCTAAAGAGGACTGTACGTGAAAATCCAAGTAGATCAGCAGTTTCTGAAATACGCAGCCCGCCGAGCAACAAAAACCATTCCATGTTCAAAGTCACTTAAATCACCTTCCTTCTCGATTCTGATGGTCGGTTTAAACAGCAGGTCTTCTTGACCATGTCTAAATGCATCGAGTTGCATCATGATTGGCTGGTTAGATGTTTGTGTTAAAGTGCATTTGAACAGGTGTACCTAATAAAGTGGCCTGTGAATGTATATGTCGTTAAACATAAGTTTTAAAAGTAGCAATAAAGAGAGCCCAATTAAACAAATGAGACAAAAATATTATCCCTGATCATTTATTTATTGATCATTTATTCATATTTGTAAGTGGCAAAAATATGTGGACCTTTAGGATTAGCAGTTAATTTGAAGGTGACATTTGAGTCAAGTCTTTTCAAACAATGGGATAACAATCAAGGTGTGAGTGAGTGCCTTGTTGTATTTATAGGACAGGGCACCCTCACACCTGAGCCCTGTGTTCTCCAGGGAGATTGGATTCCTGTGAAGTCCAGGACATGATCTGACCAGGATACAGTGGGGATAAAACAAGAAAATATATAAATAAATATGTAAAATAAATAAATAAAGGTGGCAGGGAAAATGTTTATGCTGGCCAAGTGAGCAGATTAGAGGTGCTGAGTTTTTAGATTTTTGAAGTGATTGTTCTATACTGACCCATTAAAAGTTCTCCATTAAAAGATCTTAAGTTAGTCCGCGTCCACCTTGTCGTGACTCCTAAATATTTGCCTAGTGTTCAGTTCACATTAAGTTTGGCATATTATGCGTGACCACAGAAGTCATGAGGAACGTCCCATAGTCATCTAGCAAAAGCGTGATTCTTTTTGCTGCTTAGATGAATAAATTATAGTTTGGTTTAGTGTAGGCATCAGATTTCAATGCCCATATGAATTCACCTTTAGAATCCAACATGGTTTGGAAGGCTTGTGGGTGTGTGTGTGTGTTCATCGGTGCATATGTGTGGGCTGCACTGAGTCAATTCTGACCTGTTCTGTCCTGACCATGACTGAGGTCATACAGTGTTCTCTGCCAAGATACACTCCATTGGTACACAAACACACCTGGGTCCGAGAGTCATCAAGCTCACCAGAGACATGCAGCTTCTTAGAGCAGGTGCAAGAATGATAAAAAGGGGCATCTACAACGTGATAAGAATGTGGCATGTGTTGATAATAGAGCATGCTTTTTAGGGGTTGGAATCGATAGGCAGCACACAATTCTATTCGTGTACAATTCATGGGGTATAAAAGCAGCCTGCTGTTTAACCAAAACAGTCCAATACCAAATCAGTCTCAAATGTGTGTAGCTTATTGAAACCATCAGTACTCTGCTGCAGCACTGTTCAATGGGAGATATATGGATTGAGTTGCCACTGGCAAGTAACTGTATACAAGCCTAAGATCACCATGAGTAATTCCAAATGTCAGCTAGAGTCAACGGTTGGCTACACAGTTCAGTCATTCATTCAATTATTTACTCATTTTTCATTTTCCAACTCGACTATTCCAATTCAGGGAGAGCAGCACAGGGCTCAATGCAGGATCCACCCCTGGCCAGGGGCCCAGTCAATCTCAGGGTACATGAACACACACAGTCTCTGGAAAGTCACAGAGAGAACATGCACATTTCACCGGATTGTACTTGCGGCCGGATGGGGGGCGCTAACCCATGTCACCAGAGCTATAAGGCGACAGCATTAACCACTGTCTGCCTACAAATGCAAACTATAAAGTGTAGTTGGCATTAGTCTGGATACTCTGGACAGATTTGAATGATATTGTTAAGAATTGGGTTTGTTGAGTTTGGTGTGGAAGAACTTGAGTAACTTGAGTAACCTGCAGGATGAACGGTACTGACCAAAAGCCCATCCACCATCTTTACAATCGACTGGAATACTGACTGAGAGCAGACCAGATAACTCCATACAGGTATGCTCTGTTTAATGACTGTTAACCTCCAGAATTATGGCAAGAAATAAAAATCTGTGTTTTTTAATATTTATTCACGTCTGAATGACAGAAAACTGAAAACATCTGATTACAATCAAACCTTTGGGACACCTGCTGGCAGAAATGAGAAACGCAGTTTTTGAAAGGCAGAAAAAATGTAGTTCTACTTTTAAAATCTTTGTTTTCATAAAGTGTTTCTATTTATTTATTTATTTAACGTCGCTTTTGGCGCCAATGGCTGTTTGTAGCAGGCACAAGGTTACATCGAAACTAGTCATACACTCTCACACCAAGCCAATTTAGTGTAACCAGTTAACCTAACGCATGTCTTTGGACTTTTGGAGGAAACCAGAGCAAACGGAGTAAACCCAGGTAGGTGGAGATTGTGGTCAGGAGTGCCGCCTGCTTGCCGCCCCTCTGTAAGTGTTTCAAGTTATATGAAAGATTACTGTGTTGTACAGTATAGTACTGTACCTATTGTTTTCATATTGCGTTTTAGTTCATTCTATTGTTTACAATCTAACACTATGTGCAAAGTATCTAAACTACTGTGACGATGGTAATGTCCGGGTCAACATCCTGTTTCACAAAACGTGGTGCAGACGTTAAACGGCGCATACCTGTACTAAGGTCTGAATGGAAAATGAATCTCCAGAGTCAGGTAAATTACTTGCATCTAGTGGAATTCATTCTAGAAGAATGAATGCTGTTACAGAAGCCAAATTTGTATGTGCTACATGAAAAAAGTACCTATGTAACCAGTGCAATCATGCATGTATTGGTATAACTAGACTTGTATTGATTTTCTGAAGTAGCCTGATGTACGGAATGGTAAACAAACACACACAGACACACATGTATGCTTGTCTATACACCTACACAATGTTCTGTTAGCCCACCCGCCCAGTCATTGTTTCAGATTCACTACAGGGGGCACACACACATTTGCACACAAATGGTATGCAAAAAACACATTTGTTTTGATCATTGTGGGGACTTTCTATTGACATAGTATTATTATAGCTAATAATGCCACGCCTCCATCTACACCCAACCTTAACCTCAGTAACCTAAAGCAAATCTTTTAGAAATCAAGTTGCAGGTTTTAAAAAAATATTTTTCCTTGTGGTGACTACAAAGATGTCATTATAGTTGTTGGGAATAGCAGAATATCCCCAAGTAGTAAAAAATATCCCTATCCTTCTGGGGCATATAGCCCTCATCAAGAATAAATACATGGCCACACACACACACACACACACACACACAATTTTACAGTAGACACAATTTTACACATGTAACTGGGCATGCCGTTAATGTAAATACAAGCAAAATAAAACACAAAACAGATCTCAACCCACAAGCTCAGTCATCCCTTAAGATTCAGAGCTCTACAGGGGAGCACAGGGTGAAACACACCCGCGGGCATAAGCACACACATAACACACACTGGCACACATGAGGCAGTGGGATCAGACAGATGACCACACTCCCCCTCACCACTCGGGACACTGACACACTCATTAAAGAGCAACAGAAGGCATGCTGGGAGTGGGTAGCTGGTTGTTGTTGGTGTGTGTTGTCATTTTTGTTTGTGTGTCCACACATTTTGATGTGCATGCTCTTACACATGTGCACTAACTTTTGTATCAGTGTGACCCACAGCTCTGAGCGTAGTTAATATTTGCATATTCATGTGTGTGTTTCATATACAGAGTTGGGTATCAGTTGCATTTTATCGATTCCAAAACGGGCAAAAATGTGGCAAATGTTTAGGTATAAAGAATATCTTTATTTCAACTTCAAGTTTTTCACATTAAGCTTTTCTCTTCTGATTTAAACCTATTAGAAGTAATCATAACATTGCTTAATTTATTAAAGCAGTGACCTAGGTACAACTTCTCTGTTACAAACATGATCCAAAGGAAAGTAATCATTTTTACGTTAAGCATTTGACTTATAATAGGTTTAAATGGGACGAAAAAAGCTTAACGTAAAATTGATTACTTTCCCTTTGGATCACAGGTTCGTCATTTCAGCTGTCATTACTTGTGACCAAAAATAAGTCTGAGAAGTTTAGTTTCCCTAGGTCATTGTTTCAGGACATTAAGGACATACTCACACTAGGCAATCTGTACCGCACTCGGGCATGATTGACCCCCAAAGCACGGTTTATTTGACTAGTGTGATCACTCCAAATCGAGCTGGGGCACGGTACACTGAACTGGGGAACACAGCATCAGCTGCCTCCATAAAAATCTTCTTATACGTGTGGGACAAGAAGCTGAAAATCAGTGCGTTGCATAATCAGGACTTTTATCATAAGGCTTATGAGAGGGCTTCGTGTCAGCAGCACCCAAAATGAAACCAAAAAAGCCACATAGTAAGGACAACGTTGAAATCTGTTGTGCTGTGCGAGCTTGTCTTATACGTGCTGCACGAGAAGCCGAAAATCAGTGCGTCGCATAATCAGTGCATTTATTATGAGGTGTATTATTCAACTTAGGCGTTTTTAAACTCTCCCGGCTAATGTAGTGTTCAAGCTAGGAGACAACATCAATCGGGTACACTGCTGAAGCTCAGTATCTTGCTGCTTCCTTAGATGTTTTGTCATGTTGGTGGTGCAACCTCGTTTACAACTCACCTTTCCACACATATCGCATTTAGCCTTTTTGTTTTCTCTAAAAATGGAGCCATATTTTTGAGCATCCATCTTCCACTAATTCTCTTGCAGATGGTAACAAAACAAAATTATGTGATGATGTACGTGATTACATAACACCGGTTCTGGCAGACAGGTGTATCATTAATACAGACGTATTTTTGCACTAATCAGGTCATTTATTTGCATGATAAAATGCTTTAGCAGGAACTAATAAGTGGAATCGAAATTTTATCTTTTATTTTTTAACGGGTACGCAGTTCTTGGAATTTTGGAAACAGTTCTGAATTAAGCCATGAACTATTATTTGTGACAGTCTGAAGGAGTCTTGATAAAACAGTTTTGATTCTTTATTTATTTACCCTGGGTGCTAGGCAGGCACACACATTGTTCAGTATAACAGTCACTCAGTGGGCATCATGTCACACATTCATTCACACCTAGAGGCAAGTTGACAAATGTTGACAGTTCAACTGCTGGTATGGTGTTTGGTGGTGGGAGGAAACAGAGTACCTGCAGACAGTTTATATGCACATAAAGAGGACATGTCTGTAATTACTAGGTAGGACAGAGGACAGAGGACAGAGGACACCCTCGCCCTCCTCCGGTTATCTACGGACGAAGTGCCGCCAACGACTTTCCTGCTTAGACTCAGGATCCTAGAGTGACTGTGTATCGGACTACTTAATGCCGATGTGCATATTTTACACTTTATTTGAACTATCCCTCCATGACTAGTTTCATTCCTAGATTTATCATCTACGCCGCCCAAGGAGGTTGGGTCCCTTTTTGAGTCTTGGTCCTCCCCAAGGTTTCTTCCTCATAACACTCAGGGAGTTTTTCCTTGCCACTGTCGCCCTAGGCTTGCTCAATTTGGGATTGGACGTAGATATTAGTAGATCATCTAAAATTGTAAAGTTGCTTTGAGACAATGCTCCATTGTAAAAAGCGCTATATAAACAGATCTGACTTGACTTAAGACTGTAGTTGATCACTTGAGGCACTTGGGTGGTGCAACGGCAGCCTATCACTGTGGTGGCAGTAGCTTCTGGGTGGGTCGGGTGTCACACAGACACTATTGGCCATGTCTGGGGGTGGACACAGCCTATGATGCACTGTTGAACCATTTAGTGTGAGACATTATCACTTACTAAACATAGATATAGTAAGAAACATTCTGTTTGTGTGTGATGCAGAGAAAACGAATTACTCCATGTTTTATTACTTCTGGATTGGACTTTTGTTTTGTATTGATAATTGGCTTAAAGGCAGCTTTAAATAATAGATTTATTAATATTAATTAATAAATTTAGGATACCTAGGATGAGAATGTCAATTCAGTTTATTCAGATACTGTATTAACTATAAAGTTATTGTAATGCATAAGAGTTGGGTTGCAGCTCCACAGATGTGCTTGTAAAAATATTTATCTTAGGCATTCTATATTTTTCAGTTTATATTCTGTTTATTCTTTATTTAAGGTTTAGTGGTCACTGTACTTTGTAGTTTTACAATTTCAGACTGTAGTCCATGTGTGTTTCTACATACTTTATCCGTCCCCTTTATTCTGTTCTCTAATGGTCAGTATCCCCACAGGACCACCACAGATCAGGTACTATTTGGGTGGTGGATCATTCTTAGATCTGCAGTGACACTGATGTGGTGGTGGTGTGTCAGTGTGTGTTGCACTGATGTGTGTGGATCAGACACAGCAGTGTTGCTGGAGTTTTTAAACACTGTTTTGACTCACTATGCACTGTATTAGACACATCGACCATATTGCTCCACCTTGTAGATGTGAAGTCAGGGACAGTAGCTTATTTGCTGCTGTGCAGTTTGTGTTAGTCATCTTCTAATCCTTCATTAGTGTACCACCATGTCGGTGGTGCCAGGGGATTGGCACCAAGGTATCAGGGTAGTTGAATGTTTAGGCTATTTGGTTCAGTTGTTGTGTGTGTGTGCTCCCATGCCTCTGATATTGGCATAGAGCTTTTGCAGTTTTACTTTTAGTTGGCACACTGCCCTCACTTGAAGCATCTTCTTGCACAGCTATGATGATATATAAAGCTCTAAATGGTTTAGCTCTGACATATCTTACTGATCACCTAAACGGTATAGCTCTTCCTGAGCACTTCAGCCAAGGCAGGTGTTCTGTTAATTTCACAAGCACTCACAGCTCGGCTAGTGGAAGGTGTCTTTCTTATCACAAACGCTCTGGAATAGTTACATTAGGAATACAATATCCATATGTGTTTTTAAGTGAAGCTAAAAAAGCTTCCTGAGGGTTCTGAGGGTTGGCTAACTCCCACTATACATTTTATCCATCTTCCCTCCTCCAACTCAACTTCCTTCTCCTCATGTCCGTGTGCAGAGGTGAAGAAGATGCACTCATTCATGATACAGCACTGTACGGAAGTGAGTAGAAGGAAAGAGAGTGTGACGTGGAAGAGCATGGGGGAGTAGAAACTTTTAGGAAAGACTGAAATGGCCATGGAGGAGTTTTTGTGTAGGAAATTGACTTGGTTCCTTAAGTAGCATCATTACGTCCATCGAGTTTAATGACAAAAGAATACGTATGCATGTGATGCCAGTGTGTGGATGGATGCATTGTGTAGTCCATACAGCCCTCACATTTTCATTAATTGTATTAGAATGACGAAGATGCTGTCAGTCATCCCTCTACTCCACGCCCATCCCTTCACAAAAATAATCACTAGCCTGTCATCTGTCTCATTTGGAACATTTTAGGTTTACTTGCTAATCTGCTTTGCTGGCTCGCTCAAGTATTTTTGCCAACCATTTATTAATCTGTCTCTATTTATAAATGGTGGGGATCCAAGTCATGTTCCTTTTTGACGCAGATGGGATGATGCACTGACAGAGAGAGAGAGAGACAGAGAGAGAGAGAGAAAGCAGTAGGCCAAATGCAGTAGCAGCATGTTTTAATACCCCACAGTACGTCATTTTTCTTATCCAGTTTCCTTAATTACACACTCATTTGGTGGACTGATGTAACTTTCATTAACACACGCAAACACAAACACACAAGTTTGTCTTTCTATCATTGCGGGGACTTTACACTGACATAATACAGTATTACTATAATTATTTAATGCTACACTCTAGCCTTAATCCCTAGCTGAAGCCCTAGCCTACCACTAGCCGTAACATCAGTAATATAACGCAATTCTTTTGGCTCCTTTCGATGTTTAAATTATTTTTTGTGAATAAATAAAGTATTTCTTTGGAGTGTGTGTTTGTATATATACATATATATATACACACACAGTGGGGCAAAAAAGTATTTAGTCAGCCACTGATTGTGCAAGTTCTCCTACTTAGAAAGATGAGAGAGGTCTGTAATTTTCATAATAGGTACACTTCAACTATGAGAGACAAAATGAGTAGAAAAAATCCAGGAAATCACATTGTAGGATTTTTAAAGAAGTTAATTGTAAATTATGGTGGAAAATAAGGATTTGGTCACCCACAAACAAGCAAGATTTCTGGATCTCACAGACCTATAACTTCTTCTTTAAGAAGCTCTTCTGTCTCTTCTTGTCTTCTGTCAATACTCAGGTAGCTGGCAGTGTGTAAATGATGCTCAACTGGTATTAAGGAGCCACTGACTACTGTTTGATTTTGACAATAATTTTGGCTTTTTATTTATTCACACAGAGGCATATACAAGATACAATAAAGTGTTTTCTAACTGAACAATTTTTGTCACTGTTTTAAGTAAATTGTTTTTGGTCTGGAAATGATTATTATTAGTATTATTTTAATATTAATATTAAAGTAATATTCAACTTAAATATGGCCAGAATTGCTGAAATAATACCCCTTTGAAGTAATCACTTTTATTGTCTTACAGCCTGAAATCAAAACCCTTAAAAATCTCCTTTTCCAGTTTTATTTACACGTTTTGCCTCACAACTTTTAAGAAATCCCAGGTGTCTTCAAGCATACTCAATAACCCAGGTGAGAAAATCTCAGAAAGTTGAATCATGTCCTGAATCAACTTTCTGAGATTTTCTCACCTGGGTTATTGAGTATGCTTGAATACACCTTTTAAGTAACAAGAAAAAGGCAACAGTACTGAGAATTCATGTAATAGAAAAAAAAATCTTTGAACAGCATGACTAAAAAAGTGGTCAGTCTCCTGATTTAATACTTCATAGAACTGCCTTTTACTTGAAGTACAGGTCCTTCTCAAAAAATTTGCATATTGTGATAAAGTTAATTCTTTTCCGTAATGTAATGATAAAAATCAAACTTTCATATATTTTAGATTCATTGCACACCAACTGAAAGATTCCAAGTCTTTTATTGTTTTAATACTGATGATTTTGGCATACAGCTCATGAAAACCCAAAATTCCTATCTCACAAAATTAGCATATCATGAAAAGGTTCTCTACACGAGCTATTAACCTAATCATCTGAATCAACGAATTAACTCTAAACACCTGCAAAAGATTCCTGAGGCTTTTGAAAACTCCCAGCCTGGTTCATTACTCAAAACCACAATCATGGGTAAGACTGCCGACCTGACTGCTGTCCAGAAGGCCATCATTGACAACCCTCAAGCAAAGAGGGTAAGACCACAGAAAGAAAATCTCTGAACGAATAGGCTTGTTTCCCAGTAGTTGCTGTATCAAGCAACCTCCCATTGGAATTCCCTGTGGGCAAAGAAAAAGTGTGGCAGAAAAATTGCCTGCACATATGATACTCGAAGAGCTGGACCGGACCCCTGAAGGAGGATTTGTTGAGAAGGGCCGAATTCCAGAGCCAACACCGTGCAACAGGCGTGTTTGGGGCAGGAAAATTGGCCTTAACAGGTTGGCCACATTCCCCCAGTCCAAGCCACTTTTGAACCCAGAAACGGCCGACAGAAGCGCCTGGACCTTGGCCTACATAGACAAGCAGCAAAAACTTGACTGTTTTTGCTCGTGTTGCCCTCCCATTACTTTTTTTTTCTGAGAAGCAAATTTTTGCATGTCCCATTCCGGAATCAAGGTTGTCCAGAGTCTGGAGGAAGACTGGGGAAGAGGAAATGGCCAAAATGTCCCCCCTTGAAGTCCCCGTTGTCAAGTCCCCAACAGGTCAGTGATTGGTTCCTGGGTTCCATTTTGTCAGTTCTGGTGTTGGGTCCCCCCCACTGGGTGTTTTTTAATCAAGGGCAGGGTCAATGCATTCTAGAGCTATTCAGGAGATTTTGGAGCACTTTCAATGACTTCCCCCCCCCCATCTTGCTGAGAGCTTTATAATGGAGATTGAAGAGGTCAATTTTTTTTTCAAGCACGACCTTGCCACCTGGCCCTCACAGTGCCAAAAACCACTTGGTAAATGGTTTTTTTTAACCTGACCATGGTAAATTTACTGGTTTGCCTCAATTTGGCCCCCTGCCAAACTCTCTCCTACCTGAACACCCCGATAGAGGAATCTGTTTGGGGATAAAATTTGTGAAAAGGAAAGTTGAAGAGAGCGCAAGACCCAACACTCTGGATGAGCTTAAATAAGGCCGCTATTGTGAAACATCCCCTGGGCCTCCCATAACACCTCCGCAGTTGCCACAGGCCTGATTGCCTCCATGCCCCACGCCGCATTGAAGCAGTCCATTTCCCTGCAAAAGGATTCCCGACCCAAGTAAAAAAAATTGAGTGCATAAATGAACATGATAATCTGAAGGTTGAACTTTTTTTTTTTTTTGTATTAAAAACACTTTTTTTCTTTCTTGGTCGGATGAAAATATGCTTAATTTTTGTGAAGATTTTTATTTTTTGGGGTTTTCCCAATGAAGCTGTGTAATGCCAAAATCATCATAATCAAAACAATAAAGACTTGAAATATTTTAGTTTGGTGTGCAATGATCTAAAAATATTGAAAGTTAATTTTTTTTTATCCATTTACATTCTGAAAAACAAATAGACTTTATCCTTCACAAATATGGCTAATATGCTAATTTTTGAGAAGGAACCTGTATAGCCCATAAGGCCTGTTTTGGCTATGTCCCACTTTAAAAAGCTTTTGCACACATAACAGTAATATTTTGGGAATAGTTCCCTATTAGTTTCCTTATTGCTTCTAGAAATGGACTTTTTCTTTCATCTGAAATCCATCTATACCGAATTTTTTTTAAAATATAAATCCATTTTCAGGTTCAGGGCTCTGATTTTGGCCCATCAAGGGCGCCCCTTCACCTTACTAATCTGTAAGTTATTGTGGTTGTTTTAATGTTTAGGATAGTTCTGGCCCTGGAAGGTTAGCAGAGAGCCATGGGTTTTTTCCTCCTCAAGGAATTTGTCTTCCGTGTATTTTTTTGTTTTGCCAGCAACCATCCTTTTAAATTCCTAAATTCTAATCTTAGGGTATCAATTTCCTAGCCAGCCACCCCACATAAAAGACTTGTAAGTCCCTTCATCATTTTTTCCACCTGGCCCTTTGGGTAAGCTTTTTCTTTAATTTTATATCCTTTTCGGCTCGTTCCTCCCCAGTTTTAACACAGGTTTTCCAGTTTTTAAATAAATATGCTCGAACTGTACTCTTGTGGATAGTTTTTTTTTAAAGCATCCAATTGATGCCTTCCCACAGCTTTTAAAATATACTGTACATTTGAACAGCACCCCCTTTTTCCACCTGCTTATGAATTATTTTGGTAACTAACCATGCACTGCTAGAAAAGAAATTCACTCAACGATCAGAGCTTTTATGTCTGATTAAATCAAAAAAACACTTAACACTTGATGTCCAAAGTTTGGTGGGTCACTAGTAGCCTCTTTGGTTTGTTCTGGAAGGTGATTAGTAGTAACATAAAACTATAATGTTTACCTAAAGGGGCTGATCCATTTATCTGAAACCATGTAATTTTTCTGCTACTTATTTATGGTTATAAATTTAATTGAGCAGAAAATCATTTTTATTTTTCCAACGTTTTTGGTTTTTTCTGGGGGGGGTTTATAAAAGTGTAAAAGACAGCTAGTAAAGTAATTTTTTTTTTTTTTGTTAAAGTATTTTAATTTTACAGGGTGTAATTACAAAAGTATGATTATGTTTTTAACCACGCTTCCATGACTTAAGAAGATATATAATTGTAAACTTGGTTTTAATAGGCTTTCTTGTTAATCCTTTTGTTTAACCTTTCCACAGGATAATTTCCTCTCCTCTCCCTGCCACACTGGGTTTTCAGAATGGGCCCTTTTTTGAGGAAACATGACAAGAGTTTTCCAAGTTCTCCCAGATCCTCAATCTTGTTCAAGGCCATTCTGTTGGATTGTGCTGGACAAACTCACAAGTTTACAGGTCTAAAAGTGGCAGCTAATGTCCCAAGATAACACAAAGGGACACGTTTAGAGGTTTTTTTTTTCGGCAGCACGAGGAGGACCTAACACAAGAATTTAAGGCCGGTGCTTAATGTTTTATGACCTGATTGCTTTTGTGTGTTTAATACTTCCCATGCCTGGGACAGAAATAGTTTGGGTATTAATCAAAAGATAAGGAAAGAGTTTTACAAAGGTAATTTTGCCTTTAAATTGAACCAATGGGACATAATTTAACATGATATTCCACATAAGAAAAATGAAGGGGTTTTTTACAAATGTTTTCCTAAACAAAAAGTATTAGTAGAAAAATAAGCCTTGCCAGGAGGATACCAACCCAGGACCCCAGTGAGCCCACACAACACCACACCACACACACACACACACACACACACACACACACACACACACACACACACACACACACACACACACACACACACACACACACACACACAAACACACACACACACACACACGCACGCGAAATGCTAGATCACTTTATATTACTGAATACATTTTTAAGCACCGCCAACGTCTATTGTTTTTGCCTGTTTTGTCCCGTAGAGGGCAGCACCTGTTCATACTCATGCACCGACTTGATTTCACTCAGCAACTCGATCTTCTGTACATTGGGTTTTAAATATGAACTACATTTTAATGTTTGGGCACCCCTGGTCAAATGAATTGATTACATTTATTACATTTACGTTTCATTTATCCATTTTGTTTTGAAATACGGGAGGCACATATGTTCATGTACAATCACTTCATTTTACAGGCTAGCCATAGCATATAGAATTATAATCCTCCAGTGGAGTTAGTTTAGACACTTTGGTAAGCATTTCCTTACCACATTTTAATGAAATTGAAGGCTTCCCGTATACTTTTAAAGGAAATGCCCGTGGTGCAGAAATATGATATATACTATTCCTTATAAACCTTTAAAGTACATTTGTTCCCTGAAGATGTTGTGCTAACTTCTTTTCATTTAGTATATCATCAAACAAGCCATTTTACCTTGGGTACCCAAAGTTTTGCATAAGTTGTTAACTCTGATTTGCATGCTGTACAAATATACAGTGGACAAGCTTGACCACAGACTAAAAAAAATGTGAATGCCTCTGTTTTGAATTGTATGGCCGTATGTATGAACGCATACACAGAACAGAATCCTCACAAATGTAATTCATACGTATACTTCAGATTTTGTCTGTTTATAAGCAAACTCAAGCAAAAGAGCTTGAAATGCGAAATGTATCTGTTAACGTTTTTTGCTAGGCAAAGCGTCATATATATGGCCTTAAACTGGGCATAGTTGGTCACCTTCAATTACAGTGTAAACTTAATAGCGATATAACAACATAAAATATTTTCACTCTGATTATGGATCAGTGTGTAGCATTCCCTATAGTTAGCATTTAGCAAATTCCCTTATTCATAGATACTCAAAGATGGGAGATTATGCAATCCTAGCAGTCAAGGGTCCAACAGTGGCAGCTTGGTGTTGTTGGTGGGACTTGAACTCATAACCTGCTGGTATACTTTTACATTCCAGTACCTCAACCGGTGAACCGGTGATCTGCAGAAAATCTTTAAGTAGCATTTATTCTCCCATAATGAACCAAAGTGGACATTAAACAGACGTTCCTTTTTTAAATAATGAACCACAGTGGAGATTAAACAGCCATTCCTTTTTTAACTTCTCCTAATTGTTGGATTTGGTCCGTTGAGCCGCTAGACGCCGGCAGTGCAGGTGAACATACAAAGGATGTATAAAAGCCAGACAGCTCAGGATGGTTAGACCAATATTCACCTACAGTACAGAATATCCATCAGTAAAAACATCCACACACTCAGTTTTACACAAGAATCACAAGAATGCTTCAGTGTCCTGTAGTTTACAAGACAGTTATTACAATGCAGTATTCAGTTTATAGGATCACCGCTGTGGATTGGTTGGATGGGGGGGTTGTGGAGGGGTGGATGATCCCCCTGTGCCGCAACAACCACCCAAAGTCAGGGTACATGCCTGCCTGAGCCCATGCTTTGGACTTACCCCCATGACAATTGTGGTTTAAGGGCCTTGCTCAAGGACCCAACAGTGGCAGCCTGGCGGGATTTGAACCCTGGACCTTCTGGTCCATAGTCCAGTACCTTAACCACTAGTCCCACAGTCCTCTCCTCTGACACTGTTCGTCTTCCACAACAGGGCTGTAATTGAACAGCATATACTGACTCACACTCCCAGTGCCTCTAAGCTCCTGGTTCTCCCTTGCTCCCTGTGTGATTAGGGGTTTCTTGTTTCATGTTATTCTGTGTCACATTAGCAGGATTGTTGGCATTAGTGTTGTCAGGTCTAGTACCTGGTGGTGTCTGGTTGCATCTGCACTATTTGCTCATCCTAGCACTGTCTGGTTTTCTGTGCATATCTGTTTTTATATTATTAGCATTGGTGTTGTTAGGTCACATTAGCATTTTCTGTGTTTCTGTGTATTAACAGAGTTTTGTCATTGCTGGCATTGTCAGTGTTTCTTCCAGTTGTGTCAATTTGTATTCATTTTTTCTATTCCTGTGCACATTGGATGTTTGTATTAGCTTTAAGTCTGTTTGCGTTACTGACTGTACTCGGTTGATGTGTTTAGAGACTTTTTGTGTACGTTATTCATGTTTCTGTGCATCTTGTTATCTGTTATCTGTAAGTATGTGGCTGTCCTACTGAAAGTAGTACTCATTCGTTTGTTCCACCACTACCTGTATTTTCTGGCTCACCCATAACTATATACACTGGTTCACATTTACTTGTTTTACCTGACTGATCCAATAAGGTGACAATAAGATTAAAGACTCCTGCAGCACTACTGTGTCTGATACACTAATACAGTGCAAAAATGACAATGTGAATATGTCACTTACAGCAAAGGGGTTTCCATGCAGAGGTCCATTGATTAGAGAGAAACAGGGATACTGCAGCAGTGACAGCAGAGCTGAGAGAGCCATCACTATTCCATATAGCTTTCCAAAATGTGAAGGAGGGAATCTGCACATGAAGTGGATTACAAGTAAGTCATGAAGTACATGACAGTAAATAGTAAAATACTCTTTAAGAAGAAGAGTGGAGGCAGTTATTAGTCATGGAGCGTGAGCTGAATCACCAAGATTGCATGAGAGTGAGACAAAACTGACTTTTTCCAAGGTGGGATGATGCTTTTCTATAGGCACTGTAAATGTGAGTAACATGAACAGTGTTAAATGAAATGGTCGGTAATTATTCAGTTAGTTATTAAGGCACGCTGGCGCAAGAGGTTAGTGCCTCACAGCTCCAGAGATCCCAGGTTTGATCTCGACCTCAGACTCCATCTGTGTGAAATTGCATGTCATCCCACATCCCAAAGACATGCATTACGTTAATTGGTTGCTCTAATTTGGCCCAGTATGAATGTGTATGTGATGTTGGTCAAGCCTGGTGAGGGATGGGCTCCACCAAGTTAACCCCATCCCAAGACAGTGAGTGAGTGAGTGATATCAGGCCTACCAGACAAAGCATATACGGGACTGTGGTAGCCTAGCGGGTAAGGTACTGGACTATGGACCAGAAGGTCTAGGGTTCAAATCCCACCTCTGCCAAGCTGCCACTCTTGGGTCCTTGAACAAGGCCCTTAACCCACAATTGCTTGGATTGTAAGACTGTACCAACTGTAAGTCGCTCTGGATAAGGGCATCTGCTAAATGCTGTAAATGTAAATGTAAATATACCAATGCATATTGCATTACACTACTCTATGAATATATTATTTTATCAAATGTGTGTGGGTGGACTTACGCCACGCTGATGAAGGCTGCGTTCCCTCCATATAGGAAGGACCTGTTGAGGACCTGCAGGATGAACGTGAGGTACTGCAGGGGCAGAAAGGGTAAAGTGGCACACAGGGAGAACAATACACACTGGAGTGCTGTCAGAGACAGAGAGAGTATGGACGCCTTCAGGTCTGCCTCATGCTCACTCTCACCTGCAACATGCGTGTGCACACACACAGGGAATGTTTATGGATTATGGTTATTTTTTTGCTGATTTGACACTAATGATCAATTTTGTGTTGTCAGCCCAAACCTTTTTCTCTCGGTTTTCCTTTGTGCCGGTCCATAATGAGCCCATTCCAAGGGGCACACAGGATCCCACATAGCTGGGTGAACGCAAAAGCATTTGTGTAACTGCTTACTGGGAAAAAGACACATGATTTAACTGTTATCACGACTTTTGGAGATATATACACTGATCAGGAATAACATTATAACCACCCCTTGTTTCTAACCCTAAGGGTGACCAAATGGCACATCGTAGTTGAAGCACTCTGACCCAAATCATTGTGTTAATAGTTAAGCACAATCATTGTTTTTGGAAATAGCAAGTCATATGTGGTCCTAATGTTATTGTACCAAGCTTGGGGTCTCTGGCTGTAAGGTGGTTCAGCATGGGGTTTAGAGTTCCAATGAACAGGTAGTGTCTCAGTTGCATGATGGACAACCAGAGCAAGTGCCATAAGAAGAACCAAGACAGAATGCAGCTCTTGAAGCTTCTTCCTGAAACACACATTACAGAAACGACTTATTACAGAGAACAATTATATCTCAGGCTCTCTAACAGATACGTCTGAAGTGATCACACAGGAAACCAAACGCTCAATGACATCTAGGGAAATATGAACACATTCAAGGCTTACAGAATCCCAACAGATATGCAAGACAGAGAACATTTACATTTGAATTAAATTAACCACTCACCATTACTGTAGGACTGGGGTGGTTCAGAAGCAGCTGGCTGATCACTTAATAGGTGAGTCTGCTCACCTGGCCTCTCTGACCTGGGTGGTTGGGCAGAATTCTGTTCTTGACATGGCGTCTTTGTAACTTGAAGGGCCTGAATGTTGTTCTTCCCTGAGGAAGGACAAAGCTTCCCGCATGCCAACCTGCCACAGTAAGCAAAACAGTCCAATGGCACAACCCCAAGAACTATGGGTAACGAATTTTAGTTGTACGTTTTAAAAAAGCTGCATTTAGTGTGAATAATTACAAGCATTGTGTACATACTTTTGAATATAGCGTAAAACACAAGATGACACTGAAGCTGCAGTTTACCCATAAGTGAAGCTCTGAGGAAGTGGGTGAGGTATGTGCTTATGAGGCAACAGCAGGAAAGTTCTTATCAGATGTACCACGCTGAAACAGGACAGGAAGATGAAAGAATAACGGAGTGATACTCCAACCTGATACAGCAGCTGAGAAGCAAAGAAGGCAACATCATCATGATCATCTTCTACGTCATCGTCTCTTACCTTTAAAAAGGTATTCTGTTTCATTATTGCTATATAATACATTACTTAACAAATAATCAAATAATATGCAGGGTTTTTGACCTTGACAATAAGGAAGACTGCTGAAGAAGAATCAAAGGCTCCATTGTACAGAGTTATGACAGTGGACCGATGAGCTCCAAACAGATTCCCAACCTGCAGAAGTATTTTTTAAATGTATGTAAACTGAGCATTATGACTGTATTTCATATGGTCATATGGAATGAACCTTAAAGGACTATTTTTAGCAATCTATAAGCCAACTTAGTTTGATTACATACTGTCTGTCAGTATTTCTGTAATAACAATCCAGCTTTTCATTTTAATGATACATTCGTTGTAAATGTCATACCTGCATGTTAGTGATTAAGAAGATAATTCCTCCAACAGCAATGAAGGCAAGAGCCGGATAGAGGAGGACTGACAGTGCTGTGTGTGAGAGACAGTGTTTAGTTTATTGTATGAGAAAGCAACAAGCCTTGAGAGGCCATGCATTACAGTGATCTTATCATGGGTAAGGGTGTGATTAGGCACAATGCTCAGAAAGTGGCTTATTGCTTTGACTAAATGGCGAAAAAAACACAGAACAAAGAATACAAAGGGGTATATATATACAGTGAAGCAGCTGGCTATGGAGCAGGAACACTGTCCAGTGTGGAGGAATGACACTGACCAAAAGTGACCAATGTTCTGGACACAGAAAAGGACTCTTACCCAAATAATTGTGATAAATAGTTGCAATTTCACCATTAATAATATAATTGTTTTTGGAAATAAGTCGTATATAGTCCTAATGTTACAGTAGCAAGCTTGGGTTCTCTGGCTGTGGTAGCCTAGTGGTTAAGTTACTGGACTGTGGACCAGAAGGTCCAGGGTTCAAATCCCACCTCTGCCAAGCTGCCACTGTTGGGTCCTTGAGCAAGACCCTTAACCCACAATTGCTTGGACTGTAAGACTGTACCAATTGTAAGTCGCTCTGGATAAGGGCGTCTGCTAAATGCTGTAAATGTAAATGTAAATGTAAATGTGGTTCAGCATGGGCTTTAGAGTCATAGAAAAGATGTTGTTTTAAATTTTTGAAAAAAACGAACTGATTAAATGTATTAGAATGTAGATTTAGAATCTCCCCTAGATTTAATTAGCTGTAATGTAATACACTTTACATTCATTATACATTATATAATGTCATTATAATGATTAATAAATAATATTACATTTTGCCATACATTTTGTAAAATATAACATTATATAGCCTAATATTATTATTAATTATTATAATATTATAATCTTAGTCAAACTAAGGCAATTATTAAGGTAATTAATGTTACCTCAGACAGACATATTGGACTCGGCTGGGCTTGACCATCATTTCCGAGTCCACCTTGCCTCGAGACCGAGACAAGACCGAGTCCAAATGACTTTGAGACTGAGACGAGACTGAGACCGCTTGCTTATGGTCTCGAGATCGAGACCAGACACAACATGAGTACTATAGCAAATTTAGTTTGAACTCTGTTGTGCCTTAGCAAATGCATTGTGTAGAAACCCTGACTGCTTAGATTATTTGACTTGTAGAGAATCTGAAAGATGACTTACCAGCATTAGAGAAGGCTATCAGTAAGGTCCCAGTGGTGTAGACAGAGCTAAAATGGAGGAAAGTACTCTAAGAAACATGCAGTTCACAATATGGAAAGCAAAAAAGGTCAACACCTAATTTAATTAATACATAATCACAATTTCCTCGTTCTTTGCCCATCGCCTCTCCTTTCACTGGACCCTGGCTCTCAGATTCAAGTATTTAGACTTGGGAATTTGGACAACATCAACACCTGGGATCTTCATCAGGATGTTAAGTCGACATTTCTACAACCCAAACTACCTTGATCAGGAATGGTCTTTTTGGAAGGGTAGCAGCCATTAAACCACTTTTATTTTTAAAGGAAACAGGATGAAAAGGCTAAGATATGCTAATGCTCACAAAGGAATGAAGAGCAGTGGAAAAGAGTATTATGGAGTGACAAAACTAAGTTTGAAATTTTTGGTTCCAGAAAATGTTACATATGGTCATTATATCATTGCTAAAACATCAAATCTGGTGGTGGCCTAAGACTTTTGCCAGTACTGTATAAAAAATATATTATGCAGTTGTGGCTAAACCTGACTGAACGCATCAGAACATCCCACATTCATGAATGTTACTTTCAAAGCACTTGAGTAGATTTAAGTCAAAGAATTAGGTCTAAAAATCATGTTCATCTCACATTCCAAGGAGTCTGATAACAGTGGTGCCGAAGCGGTCGAACAGGAAGCCGTTGGGCAGTGTGAACAAGTTGTTAGCTGAAGAGGCGATGGTGAAGATGATGGAGAACTGCTCATCCTGCTCACTGCAATCTGAGACAAGCACATTATTACAAAGCCCATGCTGCATGTCAACTTGTCGGAATTAGAAATTGGCTGTACTTGTTACCTTTAGTGCCAGTGCCATTGACTGTGCTGTTGACACACAGGTAGGAAAAGTAGCCATCACTCTTGAGCACAAAGACTAGTGAGGCCCAGCCAAACATGATGCCTGAGAAGCATAAACACTCCAGCAGACCAGAGATCAGCGTCATCCAGTAACGCACTCTCAACCCAGAACCATGGCCCCCTGCCATCCCGGCACAGATGATTTCTCTACTACAAACCTTTTTAGCTTTAATTGATTACTCTAGTTATCTACAGGCATGAAGACCTGCTTCTGAATCCACAGCTCTCCTCCTCTTCTTTTATATGGACCTCACATACTCTCACTGTCCCTCCTTTATCCTCAGTCTCTCTCTCTTTCTCTCTGTCTCTCTATAAACAATTCCTTCCTCATTTTCTAGCTATGACTCTAAATGAAGAAGCACATAAAATGTAAATGCTATAGGAAGTTATAAGCATGACATGAAGCTCATGGTCTGTATATATAAATAGCCAATCCCGTGACTAATGGGTACCCTCTTTGTTTAAACCTTTTCACCACATTTTGCTTGCATGCATGTGCAAGAAAGTGTTTAAACACTTTGTACTTCCAGGTACAAATGCATTAATTGTACAATTCTTATTCGTAAAATATGATCTGATCTTAATTCTTAATAATAATAAGAATAGACATTTAGCAATAATAATAATAATAATAATAGACAATTTGCCAGTGGTTGCCAGAACCATCAGTGTTTCTCAAAGTGGGAAACGCCCCCTAGGGCTAGCGTGGAGCTATTGCAAGGAGACGCAGCAAGGCAAATGAATGCTGTTACACAGCAAAAATTTAAAATAAATAATATATGTCAGTTGTAGTAATTACATTGTATAGGTGATTTGGTGATGTTGTTCAATACTAATTTGTTTTGTTCCAACTAATGAGGTGGCAGTGGTGGAGGTTGTAGAGCTCTATGAAATCTTATTTTAGTTTGGATGATCCACCCCACAATGAAAGCAAATTTCAAATGACCATAAAAAAAAGTAACTGCAGCAATGCATGTCAGTGGAAGAAGCCACAACAATAATTTTCAGTACATTATACAGTGGTGCTTGAAAGTTTGTGAACCCTTTAGAATTTTTTATATTTCTGCATAAATATGACCTAAAACATCATCAGATTTTCACGCAAGTCCTAAAAGTAGGTAAAAAGAACCCAGTTAAACAAATGAGACAAAAACATTATACTTGGTCATTTATTTATTGAGGAAAATGATCCAATATTACATATTAGTGAGTGGAAAAAGTATGTGAACCTCTAGGGTTAGCAGTTAATTTGAAGGTGAAATTAGAGTGAGGTGTTTTCAATCAATGGGATGACAATCAGGTGTGAGTGGGCACCCTGTTTTATTTAAAGAACAAGGATCTATCAAAGTCTGCTCTTCACAACACACGTTTGTGGAAGTGTATCATGGCACGAACAAAGAATATTGCTGGGGACCTCAGGAAAAGAGATATTGATGCTTATCAAGCTGGAAAAGGTTACAAAACCATCTCTAAAGAGTTTGGACTCCACCAATCCACAGTCAGACAGATTGTGTACAAATGGAGGAAATCCAAGACCATTGTTACCCTCCCCAGGAGTGGTCGACCAACAAAGATCACTCCAAGACCAAGGCGCGTAATAGTTGGCGACATCACAAAGGACCTCAGGGTAACTTCTAAGCAACTGGAGGCCTCTCTCACATTGGCTAATGTTAATGTTCATGAGTCCACCATCAGAAGAACACTGAACAACAATGGTGTGCATGGCAGGGTTGCAAGGAGAAAGCCACTGCTCTCCAAAAAGAACATTGCTGCTCGTCTGCAGTTTGCTAAAGATTACGTGGACAAGCCAGAAGGCTATTGGAAGAATGTTTTGTGGACAGATGAGACGGTATGAGAGCGTTTTATTTGGAGAAAGGAAAACACTACATTCCAGCATAAGTACCTTATCCCATCTGTGAAACATGGTGGTGGCAGTATCATGGTTTGGGCCTGTTTTGCTGCATCTGGTCCAGGACGGCTTGCCATCATTGATGGAACAATGAATTCTGAATTATATCAGAGAATTCTAAAGGAAAATGCCAGGAAATCTGTCCATGAACTGAATCTCAAGAGAAGGTGGGTCATGCAGCAAGACAACGACCCTAAGCACACAAGCCGTTCTACCAAAGAATGGTTAAAGAAGAATAAAGTTCATGTTTTGGAATGGCCAAGTCAAAGTTCTGACTTTAATCTAATGGAAACTGTTGCGAGGACCTGAAAGCGAGCAGCTAATGTGAGGAAACCCCACCAACATCCCAGAGATGAAAGCTGTTTTCTGTATGGAGGAATGGGCTAAAATTCCTCCAAGCCGGTGTGCAGGACTGATCAACAGTTACAAGAAACGTTTAGTTACAGTTATTGCTGCACAGGGGGGTCACACCAGGTACTGAAAGCAAAGGGTCACATACTTTTGCCACTCACTGATATGGTAATATTGGATCATTTTCCTCAATAAATAAATGACCAAGTATAATATTTTGTCTCATTTGTTTAACTGGGTTCTCTTGATCTACTTTTAGGACGTGTGTGAAAATCTGATGATGTTTTAGGTCATATTTAGAAATATAGAAAATTCTAAAGAGTTCACAAACGTTCAAGAACCACTGTAAGGGAAAATATCCATGACCAAGGAAATTCAGTACTGCTGTTGGTGCTCTGGTGGTGCAGCCGTCTAATACGCTCACCCATTTCAGCAGGGACTCCGGACTGTTAGTCCAGACAGAGCTGTCCAGGCTATGTAAAATAGAATATCTTTACTGTCTTTGCACAACTACAACAAGATTAAGTATTTGTTTGTAGAGCACAGAGCCATCTTGACTCCATGCAATCCCAAAAGGTTATTTCTTAAAATTCAAAAGAACCTTAAACATAACTATAATATTTACTCTACAGCTCTGGAAAAAATAAGAGACCACCAAAACAATCAGTTTCTGGTTTTACTGTTTGTAGGTACTGTATGTGTTTGAGTGAAATGGAACATTTTTGTTTTAGTCCATAAATTACTGACAAATTCAAGGTAAAAATATTTATCTGCTGCAATGACAAAAGTGTTTATTCGCTGTAAATGACAAGTAATCGAAATAAAGAAGATACAGTGTTTTCAGACCTTGATTAATAATACAAATAATAATACAAAAGAACAAGTTTATATTCATATGTTAATAAAACAATACTAATGCTTTAACTTGGGAAAGTTCAGAAATCAATATTTCAATCACAGCTTTCACCTAATTAGTACCTCATTAGGTTGAATGAGGTGTGTCCAGGGGAGAATCTGGGTTCAGGGCTTTAGGGGTTGAGTGCCCTTGAGTGCCCCTAAAAAGGGTCTCGGTACACTTATGGGTGTGTCTGTGTTGGAATTCATCAGATACAGAAGTGGAATTGCTGGCATACATGTAGATCCAGTGTTTCTTGAAAGTTTGTGAACCCTTTAGAATTTTCTATATTTCTGCATAAATATGACCTAAAACATCATCAGATTTTCACACAAGTCCTAAAAGTAGATAAAGAAAATCCAGTTAAATAAATGAGACAAAAATATTATACTTGGTCATTTATTTATTGAGGAAAATGATCCAATATTACATATTATACACACATTGATTGTCATCCCATTGATTGAAAACACCTGACTCTAATTTCACCCTCAAATTAACTGCTAATCCTAGAGGTTCACATACTTTTGCCACTCACTAATGTGTAATATTGGATCATTCTCCTCAACAAATAAATGACCAAGTATAACACTTTTGTCTCATTTGTTTAACTGGGTTCTCTTTATCGACTTTTAGAACTTGTGTGAAAATTTGATAATGTTTTCATATTTATGCAGAAATATAGAAAATTCTTAAGAGTTCACAAACTTTATGTTGAATTATAGATGTTGAGTTATATTTATTTGCTTACTTAATGTCACATCTGCATCGATGGCTATTTGTGACTGGATCGAGGTTACAATGACACTAGTCAAACACATTCACAGTCATGCAATATAGAGAGAACAATTAACCTAAAGCGTGTTTTTGGAATGTGGGATGGAACCGGTGTACCCGAAGAAACCCCACATGAGTACTGGATTTGCAAACTCCACACAAGTGGAATTTAAGGTTGGGATTGAGCCAACGATCTCTGGAGCTGTGCGGTGACGCTGTAACATAAAGATGTAAAATGGTTATATTAAATCCGCCTGCATGTAATTTTCAAAATTTATTTGAATGGATATTTGCAATTTCATACAAACCACTTCTGTTACCATCTGACATCTAGTAACCTTTCAGGGTAACATAAACGCACACTCTGCAACTTTTGCATGGTGCACGATGCATTTTCACTAGTTCCCTTTTTTCTGCTCCGTTTGGTTTACAAGTGATAAGGCTGCATCACTCACTCACGAGTTTCAGATGTTGTAACCATACAAATAGTATCAAACCTATCTGAGCTTTCACACTGTTCATCACAAGACAAGTGAAAGACTTCCTCTAAAGTGAGAATGACTACATCAAATGTGGCAAACGCAAACAACTCCAAGCTTGCACGCACAAACACAGACATAGTGCTAAATTTCTATGTCAAAATGCCCTTGAGCAACCTCCACTAACCAAAGAAATGCCCAAGGAGAAATGACTTTGATCTGACATAGTATGTTGATTGTATTCATCTATACAGCAATGCTTTCATTTATGAGGCAGCCCAGTCTGAGTCGTCAAAATTTTACAGTGACGCGGAAATCATGAGATTTGACTTGTGATGCACAACTTACGTCCACTCGACTCCAAAATCGAGTCCAAAAACTACTTAGTGAGTCACTACCGACACCATTAACAAGTGCAATAATTAGCAGTGGTGGACAAAGTACAGAGCTCCTATACTGGAGTGAAAGTAGAGATATTGCTAGCAAAATAATACTGAAGTGTAAGTCCTCTGTTTAAGTTTCTGCTTAAACTTTGTTAAAGTTTTTAGCCTAAAAAAAGCACTGTTCTTTCTAAACTACGCATCTTGAGCAGAACAACAGTCACTGTGGCTAACTACATTAAGTTGAAAATATTCCAGTCTCTAGGTGCTTCTTCATGTCTTCTTAAACCTTTTATTTATGTGTAGGTTAAATAAAAAAAATGGTGAATCCTATTTATGTTTCACAGCCTAAAATAAAATACTTCAGGTAAGGTAAGACAATGATGGCAAAGATGTACTTACTTTATAAAGGAAGAGTGTGGAGACTATTGGAATCTCTCACGTCTTTCACACTCATGACACATGCCTACATATTGTTTTAGCAGTACTGTTTATATATTTATAATAAACATTAACATTTCAGTAATCAATAGATGTGAAAATCAGCTGAATAGAACTTAAAAAAACAAAGACCTTAGCGAAGATTAGCACAGGAAGCTATGGCTTGTGTTTTTGTGGACATGAACAGACTAGAATGCATTTAGATAAACAAGAAAACATTCAGTCCATACAGTGAGGTTCCATACAGTCACTGTGAGGTTTTCACCATCATTCCTCAGCCTTTCAGCAATATTCCACCAGATATTTTCTTTCAATATCCATGTTTCTATAGTCAGCGTGTTGCTTGTCATATACAGTGGTATGAAAAAGTTTGGGCACCCCTGATAATTTTCATGATTTTTCCTTATAAATCATTGGTTGTCCAGCTCAGCAATTTCAGGTAAATATATCATATAGCAGATGAACATCGTGATATTTGAGAAGTGAAATTAAGTTTATAGGTTTACAGAAAGTGTGCAGTAATTATTCAAACTAAATTAGGCAGGTGCATAAATTTGGGCACCCTTGTCATTTGAATACCTTTAGCACTAATTATGAGAACACAAAATTTGTTTTGTAAGCTCATTGACCCTTGATCTACATACACAAGTGAATCCAACTATGAGAAAGTGTTAAGGTGGCCAATTGGAAGTTTTTCTCCTCTTTGTATCTTCTCTGAAGAGTGGCAACATGGGAGCCTCAAAACAACTCTCAAATGGCCTGAAAACAAAGGCTGTTCAACATCATGGTTCAGGGAGGAAAGGGAAAAGCTCTCTCAGAGATTTCAGCTGTCAGTTTCCACTGTGAGGAACATAGTGAGGCAATGGAAGACCACAGGCACAGTTCTAGTTTAAGCAACTCCCGAAGTGGCAGACCAAGAAAAATCTCAGATAGGCCAGAGGCGAAGGATGGTGAGAACAGTCATAGTTCCAAGCCACAGACCACCTCCAAAGACCTACAACCTCATCTTGCTGCAGATGGTGTCACTGTTCATCGTTCAACTATACAGCGCACTTTGCACAAGGGAGAGGCTGTATGGGAGAGTAATTGCAGAAAGAAGCCTTTTCTGCAGGACCACGCCCACAAACAGAGTCAATTGAGGTGTGCTACAGCACATTTGGAACAATCCCCCCAGCTTCATTTTGGAATAAAAGTGCTGTGTACTGATGAAACTAAAAATTGAGTTATGTGGACATAAACAAGGAGGGGGAAAAAGAAACCCACAGCATCCCAAAAAAAAACACTTGCTACCCACAGTAAAATTTGGTGGCGGTTCCATCATGCTGTGGGACTGTGTGGCCAGTGCAGGTACTAGGAATCTTGTTAAAGTTGAGGGTCGCATGGATTCCAGTTAATATCTCCAGATTCTTGAGAACAATGTTCAAGAATCAGTGACAAAGTTGCACCGAGGCCAACGACCTTAAACCCTGCTTAAAATCTAGTAAGGCATTCATGCAGAGGAACCAGTACAACGTTGTGGAATGGAAATCTCAGTCCCCAGACATGAATATTACTGAAAATGTGGGCTGTCCATGCTCGGAAACCATCAAACCTGACTGAACTGGAGATGTTTCTAAAGAAGAATGGTCCAAAGCACCTTCAACCAGAATCCAGACTGGAAGCTGTAGGAAGCGTTTAGCGGCTGTAACTTCTACAAAAGGAGGATCTACTAAATATTGATGTAATTTTTCTGTTGGGGTGCCCAAATTTATGCCCCTGCCTAATTTTGTTTGAATAATTACTGCACACTTTCTGTAAATCCCTAATATAAACTTCATTTCACTTCTCAAATATCACGGTGTTCATCTGCTATAGGATATATTTAACTCAAGTTGCTGATCTGAACAACCAATGATTTATAAACTAAAATCATGAAAATTATCAGGGGTGCCCAAACTTTTTCATACGACTGTAGGCTCTTGTTCTCTGCTGCTAGCAGGTTGAGCTGTTCTGCCTGGCAACCGAGCTTTGATTGGTCTGACTGATTTTAATGCATCCGAACAGCACAGAAATTAGAACAGGCTCCGATTAAACGGCTTTAAAAACTTTTTCAGAACTTGACGTGCATTTTTTTCATCAGTATAAATCAGACTCGGCACAAAGAGACCTTTAGTTAGCTCTTTATATCAAAGAATGGATGCATACTGACTGCAGTCAGCAAATGTGTTTGTAGCTCTAATCATTTGTTTTACACTGCCTGTAGCAAACTGCGAAGGAGAATCATCAGATCAAAAGATTACTAATGAACTAAGGAAAAGTAAACACAGCAACATCTCAGTGCTGTTGAATCTGAGCTCGTCGGAGACAGTCTTTGAGGATGTTGTGGCTGAGTTTGCTCCAGAAAAAAGCTGGTCATCTAAAGGTAAGATATTTGGTCACATTTTATCTGAATAGCTCAGTGCATGATGATAAGTAGCGTTGATTATTTGGTAGAATGCCTTGCTGTTATAATTAACATGAAATGTTTCATAAAAATACCCAAATACCCAAATTGCTTACTATAATTTGATGATCCAGGCCTGACTGAAGTGCAACATGTACTCAGAACGTGCCTCCAAGCTCTGGTACATGGCATATCACTGCCATGGACTTTTTCTCTACTGAAAGGTAACAAGTAAGGACACGTGTTTTAGAAATGAGGTCAAAAAAGTGGAAACATAGTGGAGTCACAGTAAGAAAAAACTGAAATGCTCCAGTAAAGTAGAAATACATGAAAATGGTATTACAGTAACTGAGGAAATGTAATTCATGACTGCCCACCCCTGCATAACTTTCTGGACACAGCAGATTTCTGTCTGTTTTTAAGTGTGTATTATGAGATCTGGAAAAAAGCTACTGTGGATAATCTCCATGCCCTGACTCCCCACCTTCAGGAACATCCCCACATCCCAGTTGTCCAGTGAGAAATCTGAAACAATGAGTTCAGGAATAGTCCCCAGACTCACCTGGATAAGTAGGGTTAAAAAAAGGGGGGGAAATGGGTTTCCTACCAGATTATGTACCCATATTTTTGCAAATAACTATTTCTTTATATGTACATATTTTACACTTAGCCATATTCTGCCGTGGCACCATGGCGATGCAAATTTACCCCTAATGGCTAATTTGTTTACCCACCTGTTTTTGGGATGTATGAGGAAAGAGAAGAAACCTACACTGATATGGTAAAGAGAACACGCTAAACTATACAATAAAAATATAATACAGGAGGTTCTATCTGCATTTTTGTTTTTGTATAAATTTTAACTTAAATTCCAGTTACACAGAATGGCATGAAATCAGAAACATTCAAAAGGAATTAGATTCAGTCATAAGTTTTGCATCCCATATGTCCTGTGCAAATAAAGTTGGCTATGAACCTTTGCATATAGCTCAGTGCAAGCAAGTTCTAACATTTGGCCAAAAACACACTGATCGCTACAGATGTGTGCCCATGTATAGCAACACAGAAGATCCAAAACATAAAAGAGCTAACTTTAACAATATGTAGGCATGGCATTTTAAATAATACATTCCAACCCTATAAGAACTTATTCCATGAAAAACTCCCAATGCACAAAACGTAAACATCAGACTTGATTTGTGTTGAATTTGTGGTAACAAAGTACATATGCTTCATAACTGTACTTAAGTTTTTTTTTTGTATCTGTACTATACTTGATTAATACTTTTTACTCACTACATTTTCAAACCAGGCTTGTTACTTTAGCTTTTACGAATCAAAGTGTATTTATCTATGTATTTCTTTTTCTATGTATTAATGTTGACTAACCTCATTCATGACTGCAGTTGCTGAATGTGCTACTAAGGGACATGGCTGTCACTTGACCAACTACAGTGGTGCTGGAAAGTTTCTTCATAAATATCTTTAACATCATACCTAAAACATGATCAGATTTTCACACAAATTCTAAAGGCAGATAAAGAGAACACAATTCAACAAATGAAACAAAAATATTATGTTTGGTCATTTATTTATTAAGGGAATCCAATATTACAACAGCTTTGTTGATTGGTGTGAGAGGAACCAGCTGCTCCTCAATGTGACCAAAACCAAGGAGATGGTTATGGACTTCAGGAGGAAGAGGACCACTGTAAATCCTGTCTCCATTAAGGGTCAGTCAGTTGAGCAAGTTGACACCTATAAGTATCTGGGTGTCCTACTGGACAACAAACTGGATTGGAAGGCCAACGTAGAGAGCAGACTCTACTTTCTGAGGAAGCTCAGGTCCTTTAATGTGTGCAGCAAACTACTAGTGATCTTCTACCAGTCAGTTGTCGTCAGCGCTATCTTCTTCGCTGCAGTTTGCTGGGGAAACAGCATCAGAGGAGGAGACAAGAATAAGCTCAACAAACTGATCAGGAAGGCAGGTTCAGTTCTGGGCTGCTCACCAGATGGTTTTGAGGAGGTGGTTGAAAGGAGAACACTTAACAAACTCACTGCTATTCTGGACAACACTTCACATCCTCTACATGACCTGCTGATCAGACAGAGGAGCACCTTCAGTAATAGACTCATCTATTACACATCTTTGAGTGGCAAAAGTATGTGAACCCTTTCAGTCAGTATCATCTATGACCAACTTGTGCAACAACAACTGCAACTAAACATTTCTGGTAACTCCCATTATTGTATACAGAACAGCTTCAACTCTGGGGTATTGGTGTGTTTCCTCATATGAATTGCATCCTCCACAGTTCTATTGGATTGAGGTCAGGCTTTGACTTGGCTATTCCAAATCATTATATATTTTTTTCTTCATCCACTTTTGGTACAACAACTTGTGCTGAGGGTCACTGTCTTGCTGCATGACTCAAATTATCTTAAGATTCAGATTATGTGGACATATGTCTTGGCATTTCCTTTAGAAAGTGTATAATTCAGAATTCATCCTTCCCTTTATTGATGGCAAGGCACCATGGACCAGATGCAGCAAAAAACCCCAAACCATGATGCTACCACTATTGTGTTTAAAAGAACGGGTTAGGCTTTGATGCTGGCATGCAGCATTTTTCTTTCTCCAGACATTACACCTATTATTTTAACAAGAAAATTATATTTTACTCTCATCTTGTCAACAAAATATGTTTCTAATGCCGTCTGGATTGCCACTGTGCTACATGATGGACAGAAGTGCTATTTGTGGAAAGAAATGGCTTTTTTCCTTGCAACCCTACCATGAACACCATTGTTATTCAGTGTTTTCCTGACAGTCGACTCATGAACGTTAACGTTAGTCAATGTCAGAGAGGCCTTTAGTTGTTGAGAAGTTATTTTGGGTTCCTTTATGACCTTCAATCTATTACACACCTTGCTCATGTAGTGATCTTTATTGGCTGACCGAGTAAGTGATCTTCTTGAATTTCCTCAGTTTGTTATACACTGTGTGTGACTATGGATTCTTGGCATCCAGACTCTTTCAAGTTTGTTTTGTAACCATTTTCAGCCTGATGAGCATCAACAACTATTTACTTGAGGTCTTCAGAAAGCTGCTTTGTTCATGACGTGATACACTTCCATTAACATGTGCTGTGAAAATCAAACTCCTGACCATTTGCCTAAGAAAACTATGTACATACTCATTTTAATAGTTCTATTGTGTGTTAGAAATTTGAAGAGAAAATGATCATCATTTAAATGTATGTGTCTAGCAGATCTTGAATCCAAAGTGTGTTCAAACCTTACTCAAAGTATGCCGTCTCAACAACTAAACCACTACTGGAACAGCACTTACCAGCTTCGGGCGGCACATGAAAATTGTGGTGGTGTAACCCTATGAACACCAGTCAGGTATCAGGTCTTTATATACAGTAGCAATAAGATCCGATATAGGTTTTTATGTCATACAGCAAGGGAGTGCAAAGCTTCAGCACCAGAGTAGGATCGAGCATCGAAGTCGAGCATCTTGATTTTCATTCATTTGACTCAAGAAGGTTAAACATTGCATGTTTGTCCAAATATGCAGTTCATGGCCAAATGATTTATTGATCTAAATACCAATTCACTGAACTAGAATGGACTGAATCTTGTTTATAGACCGAAATATTAACTTATTCACACTCTAAACCACTGAATGAGAATGAGGGAATCTTGTTAAAGATGGAAAGATTCACTGATTCCAACATTCGTATCTAAAAGTGGGGTGCTGCAGAAAAAGTTGAGGAACCACTGGGTTATATGGTGATACAAGAGTCAGTTTTGGGTCAGCCGAATAAGTCCAATATCTAATAAAGGCTGAGTAATGGCATTTTGAAATAATCGGCATCGCCCAATATCTGCTCTCACAAGGCCGATGTTCAAAAATAGTGGAGGAAATGGAGAAAAACTGTGAGAAACATAAGCTGGGACTACTAAGTGACTAAAAACAAAGAGATGCTGAGAGAACATTCAGTGAGAGTGGGGCCATTAATGAGAATATGAAAACTTTGTTTCCAGAATTACAACCTCCTTTTAACTAGGACTGGGATTAAAAACAAAAAGATTTTACACATTTTCGTTTTTTCCCCAGAAATGGTGAGATACTACCTGGTAACAAATGTTATTGTTAAGAACTTATCTTATTGTTAAGAAACATCATCTTTGAGGAAGGAATGTGGTTGGAAAAAAATCTTGAATGATCATGATCAGCGAGCATTTAAACGTTTGGCGAAATCAAATCATAGAAAAACAACAGTAGAACTCAGGGATATGTTTAATATTGGAAGTAAGAGCATTTCCACATGCATAATGCAAAGGGAACTTGAGGGATTGGGACTTAACAGCTGTGTAGCTTTAAGAAAACCACTTGTCAGTGAGGCTAACTGGCAAAAATGGCTTCAATTTGCTAGGGAGCATAAAGATTGAACTCTGGAGCAGTGGAAGACGGTCATGTGGTCTGAGGAGTCCAGATTTCTCCTGTTCTAGAGTGATGGGTGCATCAAAGTAAGAAGAGAGGTGGCTGAAGTGATGCACCCATCATGCCTAGTGCCTACCTGCAGTTGCAGACTACCAGAATATACTGGACAACCAAGATTTTTTTTACATTTAGCAGACGCTCTTACCCAGAGTGATTTACAACTGACACATTCCTAAGCAATTGTGGGTTAAGAGCCTTGCTCAAGGACCCACCAGTGGCAGCTTGGCAGAGGTGAGATTTGAACCCTGGACTTTCTGGTCAACAGTCCGGTACCTTAACCGCTAGGCCACCACAGTCTCATTTTTTTCTTCCCTTTTTGGCACGAGGATATTCCAAGATGACAATGCCAGGATTCATTCACTTTGTGAAAGAATGGTTCGGGGATCACGAGACATCATTTTCACACATGGATTGGCCACCACAGAGTCCAGACCTGAACCCCATTGAGAATCTTTGGGATGTACTGGAGAAGACTTTGCACAGTGGTCCAAATCAATCAAGTGGTCACATCATCAATACAAGATCTTGGGGAAAAATTAATGCAACTCTGAAATAAATGTTGTGACATTACAGAAGCTTGTGGAAATGATGCCAAATGCATGTCATAATCAAAGCTAATGGCGGTCAAACAAAATATTAGAGTGTGTGACATGCAGTGTATATAAAAAAGACAGAGTGCAAACAGGAAGTGCATTCATAGCTTAAATTTAAGCTCAGCGATTTTGTGTAAAATTTTGTTATTAGTTTTATCAGTTGCAAAAAATAAAATACAATACAAAAAAAATAGATATCGGCCTTATTTTTTGGCCATCGGTCATCCTGCTCTCTAGATATCAGCAACTTCCAACTTCCTTCTCAAAAAATTAGCATATTGTGATAAAGTTAATTATTTTCCGTAATGTAATGATAAAAATTAAACTTTCATATATTTCATATATACTGATGATTTTGGCATACAGCTCATGAAAACCCACAATTCCATTCGATGACCATGCCTCGTTCAAAGTGGCCCAGATCACTCGATTTTCCAATTCTAATGTGGATTCAGACTGAAACTGATCCACAGATAACTTGCTCACTTAGAGCTACTCTCACAACAATAAAATGGCACATCCCGAATAACACACTACAGTCATACACACCTTTTCTTCAATCTGTTTGATTTGTCGTCTCTGTATGTCGATCCTGTCCTCCAGCTCTCGGATCCTCTGTGAGACAAAAGCAGGACGTTAAATCATTTGACTGATAGTAAGGGGAAAATATATTCATGCTGATTCTCAGTACAGGCGCATTCTGTATTTTATATACAGGTCCTTCTAAAAAAATTAGCATATTGTGATAAAGTTAATTCTTTTCCGTAATGTAATGATAAAAATCAAACTTTCATATATTTTAGATTCATTGCACACCAACTGAAATATTCCAAGTCCTTTATTGTTTTAATACTGATGATTTTGGCATACAGCTCATGAAAACCCAAAATCTCACAAAATTAGCATATCATGAAAAGGTTCTCTAAACGAGCTATTAACCTAATCATCTGAATCAACGAATTAACTCTAAACACCTGCAAAAGATTCCTGAGGCTTTGAAAAACTCCCAGCCTGGTTTCATTACTCAAAACCGCAATCATGGGTAAGACTGCCGACCTGACTGCTGTCCAGAAGGCCATCATGACACCCTCAAGCAAAGAGGGTAAGACACAGAAAGAAAATCTCTGAACGAATAGGCTGTTCCCAGAGTGCTGTATCAAGGGCACCTCAGTGGGAAGTCTGTGGGAAGGAAAAAAGTGTGGCAGAAAACGCGCTGCACAACGAGAATAGGTGACCGGACCCTGAGGAGGATTGTGGAAGAAGGGCCGATTCCAGATCCACCGTGCACAGGCGTGTGCAGGAAATGGGCTACAGGTGCCGCATTCCCCAGGTCAAGCCACTTTTGAACCAGAAACGGCGGCAGAAGCGCCTGACCTGGGCTACAGAGAAGCAGCACTGGACTGTTGCTCAGTTGTCCAAAGTACTTTTTTTGGATGAAAGCAAATTTCGCATGTCATTCGGAAATCAAGGTGCCAGAGTCTGGAGGAAGACTGGGGAGAAGGAAATGCCAAAATGTCTGAAGTCCAGTGTCAAGTACCCACAGTCAGTGATGGTCTGGGGTGCCATGTCAGCTGCTGGTGTTGGTCCACTGTGTTTTATCAAGGGCAGGGTCAATGCATCTAGCTATCAGAAGATTTTGGAGCACTTCATGCTTTTGCTTTAGGGTTTAGGGTTATTGTCATGCTGTAAGGTGAACCACCTGCTTTATTGTCCTCAAGAATTTTGATGTACTTGCAGCATCTATTTTCCTTTTAATCCAAACCAACTCCCCAATATTGTGTTTTTCCATGGTGTACTGTGTTTGGTTTCACTAAACATTGTGCTTAGATTTCAGTCAGTTTTGGTCTTATCTGGCCAGAAAAAGTGTTTGGTACATGACATCACAAGCACAAACAAGACTCAGTGCGGCACTTTTTTTGAAGAGGCTTCTTTCTTCCCACCTTGCAGTACAAGCTAGTTTTGTATAGATCTTGTGAGGTTGTTGTCACATGCAGAAGACCAACAGAGCGCTGCATGTCCTTCTTTGTTACCACTGAGAAAGTAAGGGATAGTTACTGTACATAAAATCTTTTTATATTGTACAATTTCCTAACTTGTGCATTTCCACTGCTTTGTTCCTAAGTCCCCTAAGATCTTTCCAACCATGGTGAATTCTATATGTTAGCATGAATTATTAGTAGTGGAATACTCAAGGAAGGTGATTGTATAGACTGAATTTTAATTTTAATTTTAACTTGCCCGATTAGTAGTTCCTAGATGAAGCTATGGAACTTCAGCAACTAAATAAATGAATAACTTTTTTAAATTTGCAAAACACTATCCCAATTACAACCGTTCTCGTGTTGGGGTGGAACAAACCACCAGGGAGAGACAATGTTCATGATTATGATTACTATTACAGTATTATTATTACTTGCAAATGTCTGGCGCTATCTAGTGGAGATGTTCTGAAGTTCTTTCATACTTGAGATTCTTGCCAAGGTCTGGACTCTGGTTTTGTAAAGTCAAGTCAAGTCAGATTTATTTATATGGCACTTTTAACAATGGAGCATTGTCTCAAAACAGCTTTACAATTTTAGATTATCTCCTAATATCTACGTCCAATCCCAAATTGAGCAAGCCTAGGGCGATAGTGGCAAGGAAAACTCCCAAAGCGTTATGAGGAAAAAACCTTGGCAGGACCAAGACTCAAAAATTGACCCAAGCTTTTGTCATTCCAGAACCCTTAAATTCTTTTCTTAGGTGTGGTGTTTTTGCATGGTGTGTTTGGTTTTCACTAAACATTGTGCTTAGGTCTTGTCCGACCAGAAAAACTGTTTGGTGCGCGACATTAAAAACACAGACAATACAAGCTAGTTTTAGCTAGTTTTTCACACGTACAAAACCAAACAATGTCAGCAAAAATAACTGCACGTCATTTAATGCTAAGACTGAGAAAGTAAGGGATAGGTAAAGACTCTAAAATTGTATATTTTCCTAACTTATGCATTTCCACTGCTAAATCTGTTTGAAAGCACCTTTCTACCCATGGTCAATTCTTTATGCTTAGACTTATGACTCTACAGGTAGACAGAATCTTGCTTTAAAAACAGCAACGACCGGCATATGTTGTATTTTGGATGCTGGTATGCTGGTCAGTTAGTAAAACCATACGAGTTCCATTTTTATGCTGGTTAGTAGTGATGGTTAAGCTGCTGAATGGTCTTTCTGGTAAAGATGATTGACCAGCATATCCTGGTCGTCGCTGTTGCGTTGTTGTTGTTGTTGTTGTTGTTGTTGTTTTGGCAGGGAACATAAAGGTACAGGATGCGATCAGGTCAGGTGTCGATGTACAGGTAGAGTAATGTCAATGTGCAATGTGAATGAAGTGGGAGGAGCTCTTAGAGCCGCGACTACTCATTGATCTACCGTCACGGCTCTCTTTAATCTGGAGAACTTCGAAATGAAACACGGATCGATGTTTTAAGAGCGCTATGACACCAAGACCTTTGCTTGTTCCCCAGGAACGTTTGCGTTTTCTTGACTAATTGGAACTCAGGTGGAAATCAGCGCACCTGTCCGTGTTGGTAATGAGATGCCATAACAGATTTGTTATTTTCATTTGCCTGCTGTTCTCAGGTCTGTTCATCTTCATCTCTCTGCACCATTCTACACCAGGTGAGTCTTTATTTATTTATTTAAACCCGGTGCATACTAACATTAATAACACCTTTTACGTGGTTTACGTTATATAGGTTAGGATGATTATATTTTTGCCTATAATAAACGAAGGCAGTGAAACCTCGACGGTTACACAAACAATAACGTCCTCTAAACGCTCCATTGTTTTGTATTTTTTAACCTTAATCATCAGGGACAAAAAGTATTTAGAGTCTTACTGTACCTCATGTATTTGGTAATGTGTGCAGGGTGAATCACTGAGAGCCCTTTGAGGCACTAAACCTTAGCATCTCAGCTTAAGTGTAAGACACCTGAGTAGAGAGGGGCCCAAGAGGACCCCATGAAATGAAAACCATACAGGACAAGCCTAGCTCATAAATGTGTTTGGGGTATATTTCACTGGTCTTCTGCCTACAGTACTGTACCCATTTTGCCGATACAGCAGCACAGAAGCTAGTTACAGAAGAGTCAAATAGTCAATGCTGGTCTACTGCTCATTTAAACTGCTCAGAAGAGGTGGCAGAAATACACAAGTTATTTTCCTAAATCAAAATAATTTATAATTTGATTAATGAATACTCAAGTAAAAGTTGAGGTATTATATATTTTACTCAAGTAGAAGTATGAAAGGACATGCTACTAAATGTACATAAAGTAAAAGTATTTCTTTAAAAAGCTTTTGTAACTCAGTTTTTGAAACAGGATGCAGTTTATTAAGGGCAAAAGGTATACATCGATAACACTGAGGGTACATAGTGGTTTTTAATACAAGTACTCTACAAAAAGTCAATCAAACAAATGACTATCAGTTGCTCTTAACAAGCCAATATTCAGTAATGCAGTATATGATAATATTTAACCCAAACAATGGTTATCATCAGCTCTTTGAAACACTCCCATTGCATTAGCCTAGCGGGTAAGGTACTGGACTATGGACCAGAAGGTCCAGGGTTCAAATCCCACCTCTGCCAAGCTGCCACTGTTGGGTCCTTGAGCAAGGCCCTTAACCCACAATTGCTTGGATTGTAAGACTGTACCAATTGTAAGTCACTCTGGATAAGGGCGTCTGCTAAATTCTGTAAATGTATATTCATCACAGAAATAGAATTCACCATCTCAGGAACATGGGAAAACTTCTAGTGTATAATAAAAACAGCATAAAGTGTATACAATTATTTGTATACACTTGTATACACGAATGCTTCGTCATATGTGAAGCTTCCATTGTTGCAGTATTCTTCATAATTGTAGCTGTATGATCTCTCATAAATGTATCATATAAATGTCTGTAAGGGTGTACCTGCAAGAGCTCTCTTCAAAATCATAAAGCATGGCCTGCGATTGCGTCACTTTTGGTGCGTGCACCCTTGTACCAGTTGCAATGCCTCTATAATAAGCCTAGGATACTGATTGCCCATTTATTAGGTGCCTGACTAGAATTGCCTAAATAAAAAAGAAAAATAATTAGATAGATAAAATAGATAAATCAATACATTCATAAAAGCTAATAAACCTGATTTGAAAATGTAATGAGCAAAAAAATACAGTCTTCATTTGAAATGTAGTAAGAAAAAAGTATTAAGTTACAGAAATAAAAAAACTACTTCAGTACAGTAAAAAAGTACTGTAGCAATTTGCAAAAGCTCTAACCACTGTGCCACCATCCCGCCCTTACCTTGCGACAGTCTTTTAGTTGTACGTTTCCACAGTAGTAAAATGCAAGAGATTAGTATTAGGTAGTTAACACCAGACAACAGAGTAGCTGTGGCTTTGTGCATGTATGTGCAGGATACTTTCAGGAGAAACACTGACCACTGCAGAAATGACAGCAGCTGCCAACCAACAGCTTGTTGCCTGTTGTAGATGGTTTCTTCCCAAATTTGACAGTGTAAAAGACACAGAATCTGAACAAAGCATATCCCAATACAATTCAGATATGAAACACATTAATGCAAGGTGTAAACGGATATTAGGTGTAGCTGGTCAAACGTGTACAAAATCAGTACTCCACAATCTTACTCTCACTAAGTAGAGCACATGTAAATTAACACACATTATGTGTTTGGTATTGTCGGCTAATCTTCAGGAATTGTTGGTTGATCAAATGAACTGATGGTGCTACAGTGGGACTTGAAATATATCTGTCAAAAAAGTAGATAAAAAAATGAGACAAAAATATTATACTTGGTCATTGCTTTATTGAGGAAAATGATCCAATATTACATATTAGTGAGTGGGGAAAGTATGTGAACCTTTGCTTTCAGTACCTGGTGTGACCCCCCTGTGCAGCAATAACTGTAACTAAACGTTTCCTGTAACTGTTGATCAGTCCTGCACACCAGC